>JAQFVV010006226.1:0-665000 GCA_028023455.1 Epiperipatus broadwayi | reverse complement strand
GTCTATCCACTTATTTATTTATCATTCTAACTTGCCATCTTTTTAACTCTGTATTAACTCACCCATCCATTCATCTATTAGCAATCTATCCATCTGCTTACATACTTATCTATTTGCCTACTTATTTCTTTGCCTATTTATTTATCTGTTTGTCTTTTTATGTATTGTCTGTCTGTTTGTCTATCTTCATTCATTAATCTATACATCCAGCCATCTATCTATCTGCCTATTCATTCACATATACTTATCTATCTGTATATCTATTTTGTTCTATATAACCATCCATTCATTCTCCTGTCTATCTGCATTCAGCCACCCTATCTATCTGCTACCTCTCTATCTACCTATCTGTCTAGAAAGACAGATTTATTGATGAATGAATAGATAAGTAAAATAGTTGGATAGATAGATGGATGGGTAGTTAGGTAGGAAGTCAGATATAGTTGTGTAGATTGGTAGATGAGGGGGTAAGAAGATAGATAGAATGGATGGGTAAATAAATATATGAATGAATGGATGGATATGTAGATAGATTAAAAGATATATTTAGATACATAGATAAATAAAGGAATAATGAATATAGATTGATGGGTTGATAGATAGATGAATGGATGAATAGAATGATGGATGGATGAATAGATAGATAAACAAATAGATAAGTAAATAGATAGGCAAATAAATGTATTGATAGATATGTAATAGATAGTTAAATAGTTGTTCAGAGAGCAACATTGCTGTTATCCTGACACCACATCAAATATAAAAAAACATTTAACAAAAATTAAACTAACAAGTAACAGTTAAAATAAAATTTTAAAAAACATTTTCAGGTGCTGATTACTTTTTTACAGGTGTTTATTAGTATTAATAACTGTATAACAGTCAAAACAATTACAACAAATTTTAAAAAACTCAGCAAAATAAACAATATTTACAGACTAAAAATTAAAAAAACTCTAGCTCTTTAATTTTTGTTTGATGAATAAAACTTATTTTTTCTGCTTCACATATAGATGGCAAACGTTTGATTCTTCTCCATGTCATAATGACAGACTTGGCATAGCCTTTCTATTTTTTTCCCTCTCAGGTTTACTGTTAATATATCTATTTGCTGTTCAAAATTGATCAATGTAAAATATTTCCCATGTAATTATTTTTCATAATAAGTTATGATTATAGAGATTTTATTCATGTAAGGATTCATATTACTTTAAGATTATAAACATTTAAAAATTTGTTTTTATTTTTTAGTCCAGTATAAGTAATTACAATCACCTTTTTTTTTTGTCAAAATTCACACAAACATTCTTGATTTTTTTTTTTTTTGCATTTAAAAAAATTTCCACAATGTTTTGATTTTAATATTTGGTAAATACAGGCAATATATCTATTTACTAATAAATACCACAAAATAAATGCTGTTTAATAAAGTATAGATATTTTCAATAAAATATTTAAAATTGTATTCTGTTCCATAAACATATGCATTTTATTCTTTCTTACCTTAGTTCAGTAATTTCGTTAGCAATCAATTTAATCATGTATTTGATGTTTTATTTGTTTTAATTTTTTAGCCATTGTTTTTGTAAAAATAAATTTAATATGTTTTTTTTATGTAAGTAGTTATTTATTTTGCAGACAAGATACTAACTTATTTTTGTTTTTGTCAAATATTAATATTTTCTAAACTCTAAATACTGCTTTGAAATTGTTTTTTTTTTTGATTTGATTTTAATATTTGCTAATTACCATTTTAATAAATGCTAGTGATTTTTTAAAAATCAAATATTACTTGCTAAACTCCAAATATTGTTTTGAAATTGTTATTTTTTTCATTAATATAATGTCATAGATACTAATAATTTTTTTTTTTGTTATGCTTTTATCTTGGTTTAATAATTTATTTTGCTGCCATATATTCCATAAATACTTTTTATATTAATTTAGCAATTGATTTTGAGGACAATAATATGGAACAGTTTTATAAGTTATTTCTATGGAATCTTTTTTTTTTTCTGATGAAAATGGAAATTTTGTATGTCATGTGGACAAAATATCAGGAATAGTTTATAGGCATAATGAATGTAATGTTGATGGGTAGTTATTGCTTGTTTGTGTCAATGGTGCTTTTGTAACTCTCCTAGTGTTGAAAATTTGTTAATCTAAATTCAAAATATATCAAAAAATAGAAAAGCACAATAGAAAAAAATGATAAGTAATGAATAAACATTTTTTAAAGCATATTATTAACTTTTAAAAAAGTAATAATCTGTATAAATGTATTGTGTAATAAAAACCTTTCAGTGGCTGTATTTTTTAAAAATAATACAATAACTTCTCTGCTGAGAGTTTAGATTGTTTTTTTTTTAAAACAATGATTGATGCTTTTATTTATTTTACATTAATGCAGTCATAATTAAATAAAAATTGCATAAAGAAATGTAGTGTTGGTTGCTGTAGTTTTAATAATAAATGTTTTAAGATTTTTGTTAATTTTTTTTGTTGCAAATATTGTTCTAGTGTAGAATAACACAGCTCGAGGCTATTAAAATATCTATAGATACAAAAGCATTTGTTAGAAATTAATTAAATAAAAACTGAGTCTGGTATAATGTACACATTTTAAAATTTTATTATTAATACATTTTGTTGTTGAATATCAAAAAAATCTGTACAATATTTTGGTATCGATCTAATTGATTATCTACATTTGAATTTTCTCTTTGTGTCTTTAAAACTGGGATGATGAATTGAGAAATTCTAGATTTCTTTGCAAAAATGACAATTTATTCTAGTAGTAATACTCCTACAACTAAATTTATAAATTCATTTTTTAATCGAAAACTTTTTAGTATTAGTTTTCATTCATAACAGATTTTTGGGGTTTTTTTTTGACAAATTTTTATTTCTCTTTTTAAATTCTTAATTGGTTGAAAGAAGAGGGGGATGGAGGAGTGGGAGAAATAAATTATGTGGAGTGGGTGGAGGAAACCAAAAATACGTGATTTATTAAATGTAAATAAATTTCAAATAATCATTTTCTTATTTGTAATTGAAAAAAAGTTAGTTTGGAAATTTGGATTTTTTTTTTAATTTTTGGAAATTTCTTTCTTATTTTAGAAAGTAAGTGAATGGGAGAGAAAGTAGATAACTAGTAATTCTACTATGACTAAATTTATAAATTCATTGTGTAATGTAAAAAAAAAATATTACCAACTTTTTATTGTCAAATCTTTTTTTTTAGCCAACTTATCTTTTTAAAAATTCAATGAGAATTTTTAAAAAAATGTCAAAGATGAAAAAAGGAAACAATATTTTCCTACTGTGTTTGCAAGAAATATTTTTTATCTAACTTGTTAGAAATTAGTTATAAAATAAACTTTATTATTGATTTTAAATGTTTCTGGAAACAATAGTCTCAGTTTTGATTTAAATGTTATTATTTTTAGTCTTTAATTAAAAAAATATTCAAATTAATACAAAATAAGTTTTTATATTAAGCTTGGGGGGGGGGGGGTTGTTTGATAAGTTAGCCAGTTTATTTTTATTTGAAGTGTTTGATTGGATTTGTATTGAATGTAGCTGGATGTCCATAAATCAATACCCCCCCCCCAATTCCCTCTCCTCACTTATTAAAAAGCCAATAAGAAAGAAGAAATTAAAGAAATTTTAACGACAAAATCATCTAAATTTCCAAATCAAATCTATTAATTACAAATCAAAAGAAGTTGTTTGAATTAGGTAATACATACAATTCATCCCTTCTTCCTCATTTTTAAAAAGCCAATAAGAAAGAAGAATTTTTAATGACAAAATCATACAAAAATTTTAAATCAAATTTATGAATTATAAATCGAAACAGGTTATTTGAATTAGATAATATTATAGATGCCATTTATTACCTGCATCTCTTTTCTCACTTTTTAAAAAGCCAATAAGAAAGAAGACATTTACCCAAATTTTTAAAGATAAAATAATAAAAATTCAAAAATAAGTATATCAATTATAAATCAAAAGAATGTTAAAATTTCTAAATCATTCACTTGTGTAAGCTCATATAGGTATATTATGGAGGATGAGAAATCCAAAAACTATGAAAACTTATTATTGATATTTTTTTAGAAATTAAAAAACAAACAAACAAATATTACCAAAAATTCACCAAAAAGAAAAAAAAACTGTCAATGAAAGCTAATAGCATCAGATTTTAGATTACATATTGGATTTATAAATTAAGTTATAGATACTATTACTATGATAGATCACCATTTTTCTAAAGAATTTTTCAAATGTTTGATTAGTCATTCCAATATTCTTTTATGCCAAAAGCAGTGTTTAAAGAGTTAATAAAAGAGAAAAATGGAAATGTAGATAGCTAACTATTTACTAATATTTTTTCTATTTGTGATGAAATCAGCTATTATGTTAGTTATAGCATGATAAATTATGAGGGTACTTGATAAAAATTAAACAAGCGATGTTTTAACTTATTTTAAGTACATTTCAATCATATTTTTATTATTAATTGCATAATGCATGAAATAACATCTCCCCTTTTAATGAAAATTTAGATATATAATGATTGGCATTTTTTTTTGTGGATGGAATTAGCATTTTAAAAATTTTAGGCGCAAGTTGATTGAGCTAATATATTTTAGTTATTATACAAATTTTAAATTTTATTATTAATGCACTTGAATGGGACTTGTATTTTTTTTTTGCTATTTATAGTAAAAATTTTATTTATTAAAGTACAGAATGTCAAAAATATTGGATAAGTTTGGTAATCATATTTTGACTATATAACCAAAATACGATTATTTTATATAATGAATAAGCTTTGAATTTTATTGTACTTTTTTGGCATGAATGTCAGCAAGATAGCTTCTTATGATGTCACTATTTTCTGATACCATAATTTTTAAAAGATGTTTGCCACGAAAAAAAGAAAACTAATATTTTTTAATAAAAGTTGCATTTTTAAAAAAAAAAAATTATTGTAGTGTGTAGTTGATTATTAATCAAAATAGATTACATATTAATGGTGATTTCTATAGCAAATCCTAATATAAAGGTCCATTCTGTGGGGGATGCAGAGTTTATTTAAAAAATAAATTTCTATTTTCTTTGCAAATTTTTTTTAATGCTTACTGAATCAAAAAACAATAATAATACTATGAAAATCATATACTCTAAATGTATCAACATTTTTATTATAATCTTTTCCAAGAATATTAATAAGTACTAAACATTAATACAGGTATTATAAAATATCTTTAAAAAAAAAAAAATCCTCGAAAATGACTATTATATAAGAATGAAACATTGGGTTGACATTTGATTTTCCTAGTATTAGTTTTTTTTTTTTTAGTATGCATTAAAAAAAGATTTTGTAAATAAAGTCGGAGTTTGAAATTTATTTTTTAATTATATGAACTAAGTCAAGTTTAATGACAAAGTGTACTGCAACCAAAGTTTTAAATGTAAATTTTAATGTATCTTATTTCAAGAGTAAGGTTGTTTGTTATTTGTAGATAAGTTGTGAAGATTTTAATGGGTATGAGATATTTGCTTGTATTATAATTTTAAAAATAATTAAATGAGTGAAAGGGAATAATATAATCAGGAGAGATGAAGATTGTACCTTATTAGCAAATAGGTGATAATTTATTTATAATCAAGCAACAGATCTAAAGAAATAAGAAAGTAATTAAACATTTATATATGGCTTTTAAAGTGAAATATATTGTGAACAGATTTGATAAATGTGTAAATGAATAAAATGTTAATGGATTAGTTTAGAAAATTATATGAAAATAGCTATTATACTTCATATTATTTTTATATTATGACTTATTTGACTTTATTATGATATTAATTAGCTTTATTTAAGCGTTTTTTAAAATAAATTTTAGAATGCATACTAAACTCTCCATACAGTTTTAATAACAGATAATTATAAGAAAGCATAATAACAGTTATAAGCAAGCATAAGAAATGGTGATCATGAGATGTTTATTGGTTTAAAACCAATCCTGCCTAATAGGATAATGGTGGCTATGGTTATTAAGGAACCAAAGACACCAAAATGTATACGTACTGAACTAAGTTCAGACCTATATGACTACATAAGCTATTGAAAATATTATTGTGTTTTCAATTTAAGACTCATAGTTTTGTAGTTAAGTAGAGATAAAAGGTGGCTGCTGGAGGGTTGCATTAGATCCTAAGATCTAGGTGCAGTGCTCTCAGATCCAATGCTCGTCACTGATGAAGGCCACAAACCAGAAACTAGTCTGGGGATATTGGATGAGTAGGCACTAGATGGGGATTTTATGCACAAGCCTTCTGGCATCCATTGATTATTCTGTCTTGTACTGAGTGGCAATAGTGTATGGAGTGTTTTGCCTGTTTTAAAAACACTTTTTTATTAACATTTTATTATAAGTGCTTGAATATTTTTACTGTTCACATAATAATATAATTGAATGTTCGAAATATATAGATAAAAAATCCAATATTATGTTCAATCATTACATTACTTATTCCTCATTGTATTTTGTTTATTTTCTTTTTTAGTGTAATATTGCTGTGTACAGCCACCACATATATTACAATTGGGGGTAGGGTGGTCAGCCTTACCCCCGATTGTAGTATACATGGTGGTTGTACACAGCAGAAAACTGGTGCAGTCTTGACAGCATAGAAGTTAGCTTGTAATTTTGTATCGTAATATAATTTATTGTGTAGTTGGAAATTGTGGGGGAAATTTTTTTTTATTTACTAGTTTTTCAAATTAAAAGTTAAGATGACGACTGTGCCACAAGTCACAATAAACAAGTTTAATGTTAATAGTCCTGTTGATCGGCCAATTTATGTTAAAAGGATTGAGAAACTTTTTTTTTTATTAATGGAACTGTCAGCGACCCCATTAAAGTTGCCACATTGTTATGTTAAGCCAGGCAACAAGTGATAAAAATCACAAATAGGTTATGTAATTATGAAGAACCAGAGAAATTGCCATACAAAATAGTTGATAAATAATTATTTTAGTCCAAAGCCCTCTAATCATGTAGATTGACTGCATTTTAGAAATAGACAGCAAAATAAAGGGGAAAGCATATGAGACTATGATCAGTCATTGAGAGAACTAGCTAAGAGTTGTAGTTATGGTGATGCATTAGAAGATGCTGTACTGGAACAGTTACTTTGGTGGATGTGTGAGGATAGCCTAAGGCAGCAGTTACTGGCCTCAAGAGACTTGTCATACAATGAAGCAATCAAAATGGTAGTAGCCCATGAAATAGTACTGGACCAATCAAGGGAATTTCAAAATTTTACTAATAATAATGAATGTAGTGAGTTTATAAGAAAAATTGAAAATAAATATCAGTTCCCTAAGAGTAAGCCAAAGGAAATTGTTTGCTACTGTTGTGCAAAAAAGGGCCATATGGCAAGCAAGTGTAGATTTAACAAAGAGTGTTGTAGAGCCTGTGGAAGAGTAGGTCATGTAGAGAAAGTGTGTTGGTCAAATGGGGAAAAAGTTTGTAGTGTTTCGTCCACTTTTCCAAAGAGAAACAAGCTGAAATGGGAAATCTACAATACCAAGGGTGTTCATTGCAACAAATATATGATGTCAGTGAAATTATTAAATACCAGTTTGAAAATGGAAATTGACAGCGGGTCGGGTGTATCAATGATGACAGTCAAAGACTGGGAAATGATAACAACAAATTGCGTGAATCCACCATGCATTAATGAGAATTAGTTTAAGAGCAAAAGATGCTAGTGGTAATATTATGAGAATATTAGGAAAAAGTAGAAATAAGAGTAGGAATCAAAAAAAGAGCTTGTAAGTTAACATTGTATATAGTGTAAGGCAGTCTGAATTGTATTATAGGTAGGGAATGGTTTGATGCCCTGGGAATAGAAATATGTATGGTGAACCAGATCGCTATCGAGGAAGAAATTAAAAATAAACACAAAAGTTTATTTAGTAATATGGAAAGCCAATTCAGTACTAAGCCAGTCAATATAGTTTTGCAAGATGGAGTAACTCCTGTGATTTGCATGCCTAGAAAAGTTCCTTTTGCATTACAAGCTAAAGTGGTACAAAAGTCAAATGATTTAGTTACCAAGGGAATGTTAATGCCGGTCGAGAAAGCTGACTGCGCCGCTGCGATAATTGACAAATCTGCATTTGTGGAGATTATCAGACTACAATAAATAAAAACATTATAAAGTATCAGTATCCGGTGCTTAACATCAGAGAAATATTAGCTAATATGGAAATGTCAAGTTATTTCACTAAAATTGATTTGAGATCGGTATTCTATCAGATTCCAGTTTCTAAATGCACCTCGGAATTGTTAATTATCACTACCCACAAGGGATTGTTTAACTACAGTATGCTGCCTTTTGGAATTACCCTTACACCAAATATCTTCCAAGCCAGGAGGACATGCTGTTTCAACAAATGGAGGGTATAGTACCATATTTTGATGATATTTTAATAGTTGCTAATTCAGAAGAAAAATTATGCGAGCAACTTTGTAAAGTTTGCGATAAATGATATATCAAGTTTCGGAGCTAGAATAAATCTAGAAAAATGTATCTGGATGATGATCAAAATAAATTTCCTGGGACATCTCATACCAAGAAAGAGAAAGAAGCCCAACCCTCAAAAGATTGCAGCCATAAAAGATGTTCCAAGACCCAGAAATGTATGAGAACTACAGGCTTTGCTGGACCTATTTAGTTATTTTAAAACTTTTTTGAAGGAAAAAGCACATATAGCATGACCTCTGTATAATTTGTTAAAAGTCCAAAAATGGCTTTGGGATCAAACCCAAGAATAAGCATTTAGTGCTACAAAGGAATTGCTTACATCAGATAGTTTATTAGTACACTATCACAGCAGCCTCGAATTGTTAATAACAACTGATGCATCAGATTTTGGGGTCAGAGCACTATTAAGTCATACAGTGACTGAGAGTAAGCGACCAATAGTTTTCGCATTGAGAACATTAACCAACACAGAGCAAAACTACAATCGGTTAGATAAAGAGGTGTTGGCTATTATCTTTGTTGTGAAAAAATTTCACCAATACTTACATGGGCATTCATTCAATATCTCTACTGATCACAGTTATTATCTTTGCTGTGAAAAAATTTCACCAATACTTATATGGGTGGTCATTCAAGATCTTTACTGATCACAAACCACTATTAGTGATATTAGCAGAAAATAAAACTGCACCGGATCACTTGAGCCCTAGAATGTTACATTGGTTAAATTTATTAGCAGGTTATGATTTTGAGCTAAATTTTAAAAAGGAAATGTCATTAAGCAGGAAGATGCCCTGTCGAGAGTCCAAATTAAATCAGCTCCACAAGAAATAGATTGAACCATTAACTAGACAACTGGAATAAAGTAGTAATAGGCAGCAAAAAGGTAGCAAGTTGGACAAAAACTGAGCATGGTTACAACTTTTGATAGAATAGATCAGCAAGGGCTGGCCTAAAAGTCAGCCTGAGATACTCCATAAGGCTATATGGGATGTAAGAGAAAAACTCTATAAAGGGATGTGTGTTAATGGTTGAGAGAATATTAATACCTAGTAGTTGTCATCGCCAAGTTCTGCAGCATATTAATGAAGGCCATCCTGGGATCGTAAGGGCTAAAGCACTCACACGTAGCTATGTTTGGTGGCCCAGAATTAACTCTGAGATAGAACAACTCATGCAAACCTGCAAGAATTGCCAAATGAATGTAAACATTCAAAAGAAAAGTTATATGATCTGGCCTTTAGTCGAAAAAGTTTGAAGCCATACTCAAAGTGGACTGATTATAGAATTGTAAGAAATATGAGCACTGAAGAAACAATTGTAAAACTTAAGGAAATTTTTGCTTTCCATGGTTTTCCCAAAACTATAGTATCAGATAATGGAACCAGTTTCATATCCATTAAATTTGAAGATTTTCTGAAGGAATGGGGAAATAGACATATAGCCACGTCCCCTTATCACCCCCGAGTCCAATGGGATTACAGAAAAGGCAGTACAAATGCTACAGAAGGAAGGTACTGCAAATATACAAGAAACATTATATTCTGTTTTATTGTATCCGCACAGTACACCGACAAGTAATACAGGAAAACACTGATTTTCCCAGATCAAACATTTTCAAGTAACGAAAATAACAGCACAGAATGGCAGTATGCAGTGGGAGAAAAAGTCTGGGTCAGAGATGTGCTCGCAAAATACTGGGTGAAAGTCATAATTAAAGAACATTTATCAAAACAAATAGTAATAGTCGAGACAGAAACAGGGAAAACCACATGAAAACATATAAATCATGTCAGACATCAGGAAGACTGTCCTATACATGAGGGGTCAGAGTGACTTGAGATCAACATAGGCATAACAATATTGACATCAGCATGGGATTTGGGCATTCTATCATCAGATTTTCAATAATATGGATGGCTGAAGATTTGGAGGTTGGAGTAGACTTAAGCCTGTTCATTAAAGTATAATGATTTGCTATTTTAATATAAACTGAGCACTGACTATATATATATTGTACCAGTCGAAAACTGAGCACTGACTATATATATATGTACCAGTCGAAAAACCCACCATCCTAAACCGCAAGTCGAATCCAAACTCAGCTGAACCAAACTGAATTCAAACCCAACTCACCAGCTCAGATTAGTAGAAATCTAAATCGACGGCACAATGCTATGCGCCAAGAAATTAGCTCAACGGTTGGTGAGGATTAGAGACCCCTGAACTGACACTAATATCGGAGAATAAATTATAATTTTAAATTGAATCATATGTATATGTTTGGGTTGCCAACACAGACAGCGAGCCTTAACATTAAAATAATTATTGAATACGATAATTAAGAAACTAAGAAACCAAGTGTGTTTAGAAAATATTTAATAATAATAGTTTTTGTTTGAATTTTAAATAATGATTATATTAATTAATTCTAGTCCTTAAACAAAGTTTATAATTATAAGAGTGGTGGTCTTTATTATATACCAATGAGTATTACGCAATATTTGAAAGTCTATGTCTATGCCCCCAACAAGAAAATAAAGGCAGATAAAGGTATTCAGTTGTAAAAGAAATTATGACTAATTTTATACGAAAGAATGTGAGATTTATTCTCACATTCGCAAATCCATTCATGAAGAGCAAGATACGTATTTTAGGGCATAACTTTAATCTTTATTGGAAAACTTATTTAATTTGAGATAACTGAGAATTTGTTTGACTTTAATTGAAATCACTTCATCACGAATTACGAGCATCAGAGCGGGCTTTACCGGAACAGAGAGGCAACGGTGCTGACGAATTATGAGCTATAAAATAAAATTGAAAGATGATAGCTGGTCAATAATCAAAGTCCCATGGCGGCTTGCATCTGACAAGTCTTATGCCCTTTAGGTAGACGTGGAACACGGAAAGCCAGGCCAAGTCGTAACTATGAGCCTTTGGTGTTCCAAAGATAACATGAACAGGAGAGGAACTGCTTTCTTCCTCGATAATTTAAAATAACAGAAATATTATCATCGACAAGCATGCGAAATGAACGATAGCCCTACTCCAGCAATGTTGAAGATGATGACTTGATAGTCACTGTTTGGAAAATAAAACCCAATTATAGAATGCTCTACGTGATGACTTGATCAAATGAATTAAAGTTAAACGAGCTTTTAACTAACATTATTTTAAAGTATTTGTAAATCATATTAATTATGCCCCAATCATCATGCCCTTCCTGAATTTTAATAGAAAGTAACAAAGTTGAATTAGAATATATTTATTTGATTCCTTTATCGGCCCTTTTGCAAAAAACATTTTAAGATTATATATAGTGAATATGAGAAAATAGCTGAGGCATAGATTAGAAGCGGAGCTAATAATTTATTATTAACCAATTATAAAAATAACAAACATTAATAATTTCTTTCGACTCGATGATTGATAGAACTGTATTAATCTAGTTCTAATGGGCGAGAATTAACTATCAGAATTAAGTTTATATTACTTGTGTAAGGCAAAGAAAATGAAGGAGATCATCGAGTCGAAGGATTATTGGCATATAATTAAAAATAACAACATTAATAAATTTACTCAATAAATATACATAATAAAATAATGAACCGCCACGTAAGAAAGAAAAGTTAAAGACTAGAGGTTGATAGAATTATTATGAAAGTTAAAATAGCATAAATAAAAGGTTTTTACACAGAGTATTATTACATTATAAATGAGAAGAGCTCTTAAAGGGAGTGTAAAGTAAAGTTCGGAACTGGCCAGAAAGTTTAAGGTTCATTATAGAAATATATTACCCATTTCTTCCGGGCTGGGCTCCTTAGGTTACACGTCCGAGTTGGTAAAACGTAGGCACCATTTGATTGATTACTTGAACAGCATTTTATTTGATTTTGACAGCCTGATTTGTCTGGAAAGAATTTAGCAGCTTCATTGAAGATTCTCAAAGGGCTTCAGGAACCGCAGCCAGATTCCTGGTGTTTTAGCCCTTCACCATGATCGAAGCACTATTTAAATTTATGATTTTGAAACGCACAGAATTCACTGCACTTCTCTACAACAAAGATGGCCTCCTTTTCTCCAAACTTTTCAGAGCTATATATACTATCATCTGATGCCTTCAGGCTAGCACTTCTTTTATTATAGTTGTTTTTAGATACATTCCTTCGATAAGGCTTTCAAACTCATTAACTTGAATTCATTTTCTAATTAGAAAATGAATTCTTAAAATCAGAAAATGATTTTAATTAGGAAATCCTTATCTTTTTTACTAATTAATAAAACTTTAACTATTGGTTTTGGAAAGGGAAAATCTGAAAGCTTATCGAAAGAATGTAGCTTTTAATCAATAAAACTTTAATAAATTATTTAAAAATAAAATCAAACATTCCTGACGCAATGAAACTTTTAAACAATTATATATATTTAAATATTTACAAATATATATGCACAATCCACGCAGTTATAATATATAAATTCATGAATAATTCTATCATGAATTTATTAATAGAATTGATTAATTTAAATCTGAAACTAATTAATTTTAATACGCATTTACGAAATAAGTTATTCTTTATGGAAATTAGCATGGATTGAACGTATAAAGTCCCACTGCATCGGAAATTTAAGGTTAGTACTAGGGTTTGAAGTGGGCTTATGTCTAGATGTCATGAAGCTAGGATCGAACTCAGATCCGACTGCTTCAATATATATATATATGTGGGAGGTGATAATCTGGACCAACTGATGAGTGCTGGTTCAGCATGAAATACGTATATTGGTGATTATTTATCTTTTCTACATGTGTGTGGTCATGTGTATCAGTAGTATGAGATAGTGTGGATAGTTAGAGGTTGCTTGAAAGTCTGAGTTCAAATCCCTATATTTTCATATATGGTTTTTAAATTTTAGAAGCCTTTATCATAAATCTTTAATATAATAGAATAGTTGGTATCAAAGTTATGAGGATAGAAAATCTTAACACTTGTAAAGCAAATTATAATGATAGAATAATCTATATTATGGACTCAGAAGTCCACTAGAATATAATAATAGAATGATTCATCAGAAATAATAAAGTTGAATTTCTCATCTAGATATTTTTATCTTTTGAATTCATCACATATTTTTACTTGAGAGGCCCTAGTTTGATCAGTTTGGATATACTTATATCATACACAAGTATATGTAAAGATACAATTTATTTATAGATATACTGTTAGTGTACTTACAGACACAAACATCTACCAATATATTGTACACCTATCTTTTTTAATTAAGTTTTTATCATTTTAAGAAATTATTAGTATTTTTACCTAACTTCTAATATGAGAGGAATACGTAATTATAAAATAATGCAGTAGTTGGACAAATTATTACAAGAGGAAACACCTGAAAAAGTTTTTTTTTTTTTTTCTGTGACCATCAAAAGCTTCTTAATATGGAAGACATTGACTTGTTCTCTGCAGGCAAAAAAAAAAAAAAACTTGTATTACTACTTTAGCTTTTTCCAGATGTGGAAATTAAGCAATAAGAGTGGAGGGAAGGGGGTAAATGAATGCAGAAATTAAAATGTGAAGGACTCCTTTATAAACTCGTTTCCCTTATTCAATTTAATACTTTTTTTGTTTTTTAGAAAAAGATCACATGTGATTTACATCAGAGTGGACATTTATTTTTATTTTCAAAGGTATTTTATTGATTATTCAAAAGATTACATTTGTTCATGGTATACATTCAAAGTATATAGAGACAATTTATTTTTAAGATTTAAATACAAGTATATTATCTACATTGAACTTAATATAATTAGAAGGGATTTGAACTCGACTTTCAAGCTCCATACAACTATCCACTCCATGTTATACCACCAATACACATTATCACAATTATGTGAAAAAGATAAATCTCCAACATACGTATTTTGTACTGAAACAGCACTCATCAGATGGTTCAGATCATCATCTCCAACACACATTTGTAATCAGTGTTCAGTTTGATATTAAAATAGCAAATCATCAATCTTTAATGGATAGGCTTCAATCTTCTCCAATCTTCAACTCTTCAGTCATCCATATTATTGAAATCAGACGATAGAATGTTCAAGCTCTTGTTAACATCAATATTATTGTGACCCCCAAGTTTCTCTGAGCCCTCATGTATAGGACTTTAATATGGCCATTTAAATATACAGAAGAGAGATGTACAGAATACAGACTGAATATGTAATGTTTAAACATAATTATATTGTATATACTGAACATTAATGTAATTAGAAGAGATTTGAACTCAGATGTTCAAGCTTCCTATCACTATCCATTCCATCTTATACAATCCATACACATGACCACATACAGGTGAAAAAGATAAATGATCTCCAGTATATATATATTTCACGCTGAAACAGCACTCATCAGATGGTCTCCAACACACATTTGTAATCAGTGTTCAGTTTATATTAAGATAGCAAATCTTCAAACTTTAATTGATAGACTTCAATCTTTCTCTATCTTACAACTCTTCATCGATACATATTATTGAAAATCAGATGATGGAATGCCCAAGCTCTTGTAGATGCTAAATATTATTGTCACACCCATGTTGCCTTTAAGTCATTCTGACCCCTCATATATGGTTCAGCACAAAATATGTATACTGTAGATTATTTATCTTTTTCATATGTACATAGTCATGTGTATCAGTAGTGTAAGATGGAGTGGTAGCAGCAGGGAGTTTGAAAGTTCAAGTTCAAATACCTTCTAATTACATTAGTTCAGTATAAACAATGTACTTATATTTAAACATTAGATATTCAGCCTATATGCTGTCCATCACTCTTCTGTGTATTTAAATAAACATATTAAGGTCCTATACAACCATGTTGATTTTAAGTTTCTCTAAGCTCTCATGTATAGGACTTTAATATGTCCATTTAAATATTTAGAAGAGAGATGGACAGAATACAGACTGAATATGTAATGTTTATACATAAGTATATTGTATATACTGAACATTAATGTAATTAGAAGAGATTTGAACTCAGATGTTCAAGCTTTCTACCGCTATCCATTCCATCTTATACAATCGATACACATGACTACATACATGTGAAAAAGATAAATGATCTCCAGTATATATATTTCATGCTGAACCAGCCCTCATTAGTTGGTACAGATCATCATCTCAAACACACATATGTAACCAGGGCTTATATTAAGATAGCAAATCTTCAAACCTTAATGGACAGACTCCATTCTTCTCTATCTTCCAACTCTTCAGCAGTCCATATTATTGAAAATCTGATGATGTTTTGCTCAAAGCCCTTGTAGATGCTAATATTATTGCCCCACCCATGTTGCCTTTAAGTCAATCTGATCCCTCGTATGGTTCATCACAAAATATGTATATTGTAGATCATTTATCTTTTTCACATGTATATGGTCATGTGTATCAGTTGTATAAGATGGAGTGGGTAGCTGCAGGGAGTTTGAAGGTTTGAGTTCAAATACCTTCTAATTACATTAGTTCAGTATAAACAATACTTATATTTAAACATTAGATATTCAGCCTATATTCTACCCATCACTCATCTGTATATTTAAATAGACATATTAAGGTCTTATGCATGAGTGGTAAGAGTAACTTAAAGTCAACATGGGTGTGACAATAGTATTGCCGTCAACAAGGCCTTTGAGCATTCCATCATCAGTTTTCAATGATATGAATGACTGAAGAGTTGGAGGGTGGAGAAGATTGAAGCCTTATCATTAAAGTTTGAAGATTTGCTATTTTATAAATTGAGCACTGATTATATATAGTGTTGGAGATGATGTTGGCCAACTGATGAGTGCTGGCTCAGCACAAAATAAGTATATGAGAGATCATTATCTTTTCACATGTATGTATGTAGTCATGTGTATCAGTTGTATAAGATGGAGTCAACAGCTAAAGGAAGCTTGAATGTCTGAATTCAAATCCCTTCAAATTTTATTTATATAGCATAAAATTATTCTTATGTCTTTTTGGAGATATTTATGATATTAGTGACGCAGGTTCTGCCTCATTAGAGCATGTTATTATAAATATTTCATGAGGGATAATTTTTTGATCTCGTTCTCTAAATGTATTTAATTTGTTAAATTATGTTCTTTGGTTATGGTTGTACATAAAAGAGTATCTTGTACACCATAATGCATATAATACAAAAATGCTTGCCCTGATGTCAACAGAAAACCCTTTTGAATATTAATTATTAAACATTGTTAAATAGCCTAGTAATTTCTGCACAAAAGCTATCAAAACAACCACTTTCAAAAAACAAGTGAGTTTGGTTTTCCGTATCTCTATGGTATAGCCAGTATTAACTTCAACATTTCTATAATGTCTTTTGAATCTGAAGAAATTGAATGTATGTAGAGAATTAGGAAATCAAAGAATTTTGATTCAAGTGACCAAAATGTAAATTTCCTAATAAGTTGTTTGTTATTCAACTTTAGTTGTTTCCTCTGCAGTATCTTTTAACTGTTGATGAGTAATTTCATAAACATTCTAGTATTTGAATTTATTCATAGGTGGATAAAAGGAAAAACTTGGAATTATATGTAATGGAGACATTAGTTTTTTAAGATATTCAGTATGATTTCTTTGTAGGTTCTTCAGAATAACTTTTAACTGTTGGTGGATAATTTCATAAGCATTCCAGTATTTCACTTTATTTATAAATGGATATAAGAAGAAACTTGGAATTGAATGTAATGAAAACATTAGTTTTTAAGATATTCAGTAATGGGGTGGGGTTTGTAGATATTATTTTTGTCACAATCTTTAGATGGGGGTATAATTTTACACAAGAGGAAATTAAATTTACAGTTTTTTGTATTTGAAATATATTAATATCATGAAGTCCTACCTATTTTTCATTAGTAGTTTTTGAAGATGCTTTAGAGATATTGATGCCAAACAACCACCCCAGAGAAGTTTTCTACACATAGAATATATGCTATTAGAAAAGGTTTTTATGAATAGTATGATAGTAGAAAAATGTGTGATCTTTGTAATAATGAGTGAATTGATTAGTGATATTTTTGAGTAGAATGAAAGGTAAGAGTTCAAAAGTGAGTTAATAATTTTTTTCAATTTTATATTTTAAATTTTTTCTGAATTTGTGTGCACATTGCTGAAGGGTAGATAAAAGGAAAACCTAGAAATAAACTTGACTCTCATTTAAAGTATTGTCTATTTATTTTTTCAGTATAGATCAACCAAGCACATTATTTTTGTATATTAAATTCATGCTTATATTCATTTAAATATTTTGCCAACATTTTTTGGAATTATTGGGATTTGTTTTTGTGAAAAGAACTGACACATCATCCATATAAGCAATACAAGCAATATTAGCTTTTAGTTCGGGAATGTGGCAATACTTGTTCAATTTTTGTTAGTAGTGAATTTATATAGCATGTGAAAAGGAGAGCAATTAGAGGAGAGCCTTAAGGTATCAAGCAATGCCAGGCAAAAGGTGAAGATTATCTACCATTTAATGTAATATGAATTTCTTTATCGAGAAGAAGAGTAGTAATTATATAAAGAAGCAATTTTTGTATTGATGTATTTGCTAAAGTCTTTATAAGGTTGTCAATAGGAATATCAAATGCTGCCTGAATATTTAGCTGAATTACTAGAGGACTATATCTCTTTTCATTTCTAACTGATTTAGTTACTGTTTAAAGAGAAATGCTGCTTAGTCAGTGGAGGCTCCTTTCTTTGCAAATTGTATTTTTGACAACCCTGGCAATATATATGGTTCCATCTTATCTTTTAATAGGGATTCAAGAATTTTGATACCAAGCAAACTTATAGAAATAGATCTGAAATTTGAAATCATGATGATCTTTTGCTGTTTTTTGTTGAATGGGATCATTGATATAGATTATAAACTACGAATGTAGTAATAACCTTTTGATAAAAAAAAAATAGCCATATTTGAAAAAATTTTTGCGGTAAACTTGCTCAGTTGGGCATACACAAAACTAGGAATGCCATGTATACCGAAATGACTTATATCTGCTATTTAAACTAGTTTTTGTATGAATTCTCATTAAGTGCAAATTCACAGTCCATTTTCAGGGCCACCCAGAATATTTTTTGAACAGTTAAATATTTTTTTACTTTAAAACTTATTTTTAAAATAAGTATATATAATTAATAGAAGGTTATTACCAGTGACAAATTCACCATGAATTTTGAGTGAATTAGATATTTTATTTGCAGGTGGTTGATCCAAGGCCCACTGCATGTACGGACATTTATTTTTGTGAAAACTCTAAACATTGAGTTGCTAGAATAAATTACTGTCATTGGTAATGCTTGTTTTATTATAACTCTTATACCAATATATACCATGACGATATTGCAAAAATATATTGAAAGCATGCTAACATATTATTAAAAGAACTACCTTTTCTGTGTGTATTTTCATTTTACTACATATTATATTGGATCAGAAAAGAAAAAAAATTAGTAACAATTGAATTATAAATCTTATTTTCTAGTAATGATCACCAACTTTTCTCATCTAAGCATTTGTCATTTTATGTAAAGTCACAAATATTTAAATGATTCACATTCTCAAGCTGGCAACTATTCAAATCCATGATTTCCAGACAGATTTAGCTTAAGTATTACTAAATCTAAATTAGTGTTTGTTGCATTTAAAATATTACATTCTCTAATTCTTTTCTTTGATTTTTTTGTGAGTTTAGCCAACTTTTTACATTGTGATAAATAACTTTTTTTAAAAAAAAACAACTTATACTTTATTTTTTCAGATCTGAAAATTGCTAAATTCTTGATGAAATTATTAATTTTTTTGGCAACCAATTGTTAATTTTGATTTGAACCATTTCACTCATTATATGTATCTGAGATACTTGGAAGTGACAATTCCAACAATACTATTACTATTTTTTTTGTCAAAAAAAATAAACAATCTTAATTTATTAATTTTTATATGATGTAACAAATAACATTTATAGAGATATCTGATGCTTTGAGAGCCAAACATACTATGTAAACTATTATTGTAATACCTCCTTATTACCCATGCTTTTATTTATAATTTATTTTTGTTTCAAATTATTGTATTTCTCTCGTATAATATATATATATATAGATTAATAGCATACCAATATTTGAATACTAGTATTGGTGCTTTAGGCAATTTAATTTACTTAAAAGGATTTCAGCCAAATTAAAATATTTTTTCACAAAGTTATTCTTGGTGGAAAGTAAAATTCATTTTTGCAATAAATGCCACTGTATTAAATTTATTATATTGATAGTAAGTTCTTACATTTGTGCTTATTTTTCTATGATGAATCTTATATATTAAGGCAACATTTGAGAATGTGTAAATAGTCTCTTTACATATTTGAATATATGGTATTAGTGAAATATATATTTTGCATATATACTTGTATAAATCTTTGATTTATATACTCACACACATACCAAGAACAAAATATTTAATAAATATTTTTTGGTACATCTTTTTCATTTTTTCTTATATATGCATGCCAACACACACGCAATTTTATTATCTTAAATAATGCTTATTTCATTTATGATAGTGTGTGGGTCTGGGTTTTTGATCCATTTGTATTTTGAATATTAAAAATGCTCCCTTAATTATATGATTTGTGAGTTATTATCACGAATTTTTTTAAACCTAGAATAATTGGTTGCATATGGGCTGTGATGACCTGATAAAAATAAACAATTGCAAAAAAAAATATTTTTTTATCTTTTTATTTTACAAAGTTAACACACACACACACACGATCTTAATTTTATTGCATATATTTTTAATAATATTTTGAACTATACAATGTATGATATAAATATTGATAACTTTTTGTTTGGATGAATTAATTGTATACATTGTATTGATATTTTAGATTTATATTAATATAGTCCTGTCTTGAGGCACCTAATTATTGCAATAAAGAGCCATCTTTAATTGTCATTATTGTAACCATTTTTTTACTTCGTTTTTTAATATAATTTCAAAAAATCTTTTAAAGTTATTACTACAACATCTGCTGTATTTTATTTCAAGTCTCCTGTCCCTTTGTGTACATTGTTATTTTGTTGATAACTTTGATTACAATAGAATACTGATATATATATATATTGAATTGCAGGTATACAGTACTTTTCAGTATACACATCTATATAACATACGTGGCTTTTCTATATGAATAGTATGTGAATAGAAATTAAGATTAAATATAAACAAAATTTTAAAAAAATAATAATAATAAACTTACTGTAGGACACATGTTTCGCAATCTCAAAGAATTGAAGTAATTAACCTTTGAATTTTGCATAATTTGCATATAATTACTTCACTCAGAGCTATGAAGATGAGAGCACGTCTCTTGAAAGTGCTTGCAGAGTAATATAATTTTATTTTGTTTTTAAGTAAAAAGTAGCTTTGCAGTCAGGTGCAATAGTGTCTATATTATTTTACAAATATATTTTCGCATGTAAAGTTTTCAATTTAGGTTTGAATTACAATGTTTTTAATTAAGATAGATTTTCATTGTAATTAAAACATTCTGTTTATGATATTTTTTTTTCTAGTAACTTCTTTTTTCCAGTGAAAATGAAATAAATTAAAATCTCATTATTGTGTATATAAGCACTTTAACACGCTGGGTGAAGAAGCTGTTAGTGGTAACAAAAACAATCAAAGTAAATTAATCCAGGCCTAGTACTTTCGAGGTTTTTCCCCTCATATTCATGGCCAAAATAGATTTGAAATCATTGCTGATATTGATAAATGATAATGTATGGAAATACGTATGCAAATTAACTTGTCCATTTGTTATCGTTGAAGATAAAATACACTTCTTTAATCTTCTTTTTACAATCGTTAGCTTCAGCACACACTATTTTGGGGTTGGAGGGTTCGAACACATGACCAGCCTGCTTCTCATGATCAAAAATTATTGAGATGTTATCGTTATTCTTTTTTGCTCTTCTGTATGTATACATGTTCTGAGCAGCTCCATTATAGTCAGTGGCCTTGGTCTCCCCATAGTATGTGGCACTGCATCTAGCCTGAGGGCATGAAATGCTATATATGACTTGGGGTGTTTGAGGTTGAGCAATTCTGTCCTTCGCATTGTTAATAAGTCTTAGTATTAGAGGGAGTGCGGAAGTCAATCTTAAATTCATTAGCTAAAGTTTTTATTATCATAAAATTATGACTTCTCTAATTGTTGTGATCCTTTTCAATTTAGGCTGACGAAACATTATTAATAAATAAGATGTACCTGGCTTATGTCAAGGCCATTTTTTTTTACAATTTTTTTTTGCTTTGCGGAATTATTTGCTTTGAATAAAATGCTCGTAATCAAATTAAGCCTCTAAATTAAAATTTCAATTTTTAAATATATCTGTTATATTTGATATGTGATACAGATAACTATTAATGGCAGAAGTAGTGTGAATTACATGATATCAAACTACACAACTTCAATTATATGCTTACTAAAGCAAAATATGGTACTATAGCAACTATTTATTTCCCTCATTAAATATCACATTACTGACATGAATTAATATACTGTAATCACATTTTCTTTGCAATTTAAAAACTATACCTATTCAATTCTATAATACAGCTAAAAACACATGTACTGATTCTTTTCTAAACATTTTTTATTAATGTCAGAATTACTTCCTTCGCAGAAAATACACTTTGTAATAAAAACTACGGACTACTAAATATAAAGGGTGGAATTACTTCCTTTGCATAAAATGCTCATAATATAAATTACTGTTTAATTAGATATAATTATTTATTAAGTTTTTTTTTTCTGAGTCTGTCAAATTTGTCATTTTTGTAATTTGTTAAAACACAACGGTTGCTAGTCATGGTTAAAAATGTGACAATTTGGCATCGGCTCTGACTACAAATCCCGTCACTTTTAATGGTACGGTTAAAGTTTTACCGTCATTTGAAAATTTAGAAAAAGTTCCGTAAGATGCTGCCCTCTCTTGAATTATTTTACAAGTAAAAAATCAATAAAACTGTCATCAAAACTTTAACAAAAGAAATGGGTGGTCTCTTCTTGAGTCTTATTGGCTGTTACATTTCCTCAACAAAGAAAATGGAATGTCAATAACTGAAAAGTTAAGATTTGTTTTTGTTTCATTTCGAAAATGATAAACGAATGTTTTAGACCATTTTAAATGTATTTTTTGACAAATTATAAATTATTTTGATAAAGTGTTCTAAAAATAAAATTATTATAGAAAAATATATAAGATTTCAGTAAAAATTATTTATTTTTCGGGATCGTAAAACTGAGAAAGAAATCACTGATGTCATCAAATCTTTTTGGTTGGTGAGTAAACGTTCGTTTTAGATTTGCCAACTATCGAATATTTTTAAATTATAAATAAAAATTTATTTTTGAAAAAACTTTCGTTCACTTTGATAACTTGACAAATTATTAATATACTTTTTACAAACGAAACTAATGTGAATATAATATTAAAAGATGAATATATTTTCATGATTGAGTTTGTGTTTTGACACTTGAGTTTGTGAATTGACCAATTAAAAGTTTACACTTTTATCTCACTCGGCCAATAAAATAATCAGCAAACAAGAGGTTAATGCAACCAATTAAAATAAAATAAATTAAAGCAACCAATTAAACAGTAGCAAGGACAAACATTCAGACAACAGACAAAATAGGGATTTTATATTAATAAATGGATAAGATATAACACTCCGAGGTAGATTCATAAAATTTATTAAATTTATGAATATTAATGGTTTTTTATTTTTGTTCCTTTACATTTTTGGGGGGTAGTATATAAAGTAGCTTTATTGCAATGTATATGTTAAGATGAGAAGTTCTTATAACACTTTATGTACTTATAACCAAACTTAAGAAAATAAATAATAGTGTCAAAGTATTAGAAGGCTATGCCATCATTATATCACAATTATTTGGGCCATTTCTTACATTTCGCTACATCAAAGGCAGATTCAATACTAAGATCATTAGAGTTCAATGACTAAGGTTGCAGAGCATCTTATCACTGTTTGTAGTAATTTATTTTAGTCTTCTATGTTTAGATTTTACTGTGTATCACGAACATTATTCAACTTTATATTTTTTTGTGAGTCAATAAAATAATACCACCACTTATATAGTTAATTAGTTAATAATAAAATTAATTATAGAATTAATACCTTAATAGTTTAAACTAATAATGTTAAGTTTTTAGATAATGATTGCAATAGTATTTGGAAAATGTAATCATTGATAATTTGATTTACTTACAATTTATTTAAAATATTTTGCATAGAAATATTATAGTTACATTAATATTTTCAATCATTATCAATTCACGGCAGATTCTCCAATCCATACCTTCTCTTCTCCATATTATTCCAGCAAATTTCTTTATGTTTTTCATCAATCTCACATATGATCTCTTTCTAGATCTTCTACAATCTTTTGAAATCCAGCATAAGACTTCACTTGTCCTTTTTAATTATCTTATCTAGCAATATGCCAAGCCCAATTCTATTTTAGTTTTAAATTAACTTTATTAGGTTTACTATATACATTGGGGGTTATTTACAAGTCTTATTGAAATAAACAAGATTTCAAGTAGAAAAGTTTTAAGATAGATGTTCATATAATTGAGTGGTAATCAATATATATCTAATGCTTATTAATTAGTATATTCATTAGCTAAGTCGATCAGACTCCATGTAGCTGCAAAAATATCAGCTGGTGCATGGGTTTGATCTCTGATCTTAATGTTATTTAATTTTTTACCAAAAGTGATTTAGTATTGTGAGATATGGGTTTAAAGCTTAGATTGCTCTTATGAACCAGAGTGTGAAAAGAATGAATGTAGTAATTCTTATATTGGGAAAAGACCACTTTGTATATTTTTTATGAGGCTGTTGATTGTTAATGAGTTTGAATGAGTCATGTTAGTGAACTCTATTTTATTGTCTTAATTCCTTCAATGTTTTCCATAATATCTATTTGTGTTTTGACCTTTATATTTCACTTTCTATCTCTCCTAACTTCCATTATATATATCTCTTCATGTTTTGTTATAAGATTTGAAGTATCTTCTTTTTTTTAATTAAGCATCCACGCCTCAGATTCATATTTAAGAAATTGTAAAACATATATTTAAAAAATCTTTTCAAATACATAAGCATATTTGTTTTGTGTATTATATTATTTCTACCAAAATCACTTCATCAAAGTTTAAATCTGTGATTAATTTTATGCATTAAATGTTTTATTAGCAATCTGACCAAAATATTTATAGTTGCTAACTTTTACAATTTATACTTTGTCCTACTTTTTTTATTTCTTGTGAGAATTTTTTGAAGTGTTATTAATTGCAAAAACAATCACATTATCTGTAAAATCTAATATAGTGTAAACAAAATGTTTAAGTAGCAATGCTAAAAGATAGGAAATTCTTAGGACATTGGTTGGCAGTCTACTTATAGTGACATGCTAGGTAGTTTTTTTAAAGTATTGGACACTCTGCATGCCACTGAAATTGAATTAGTAAAATTATTTTAAGAACAATTTATGTGACTATAATAATACACACTATATAAAATAGCACAAAACGTTACACTATTTAAACATTAGTGAATCCTTGAGATTCAACTTTTTAAGCTAACACTTCAATATTTAAGTCATAGTTTGATGGTTTTAACTTTATTACATTTCTATGCCATCAAAAAGCACATGCCATTCAGTGTTATGCATGCCAAAGTTTGCCTACAACTGCCCTAGAACATATTTTTAAAAAATAAAGTTGTTTACATCTTCAAATAACATAAATAATCACCTGACTAATTACTTTGCAAAATAAAAAGAAATCATCTCTAATCTGCATTTAACATTTTAGCATGGAAGCAGATTAATTTTTTAAATGGATGCTATAATGTTTTGTATCTAGCATTGCTTTCAAAATGCAAGATCATGATGGGCAGAATATCTTTCAAAGAGTTATTTGGCGCATAGTGTCACAACGGATTAGTTTTATCTCTCTATTACTTTTTACTATAAGTTATATATGTATATTACCATGAAACGTTAAAAAAAAAACATGGTTTAGTTATATAATTTTTAAAAATAATAATATTAAACTTTTGATGTTTCTAATCCATCATTGAATGGAGAGACTTTATGTTAATTCAGCTTCTTCAAATAGAATAATCAACTACAAGTATTAGAATTCAACAGTCTGGTATTAATTAATATTTTGGATTGCATTTTTTTAAAAATAGTAATTAATATATGCGTAATGAGATATTTTCTATTGATCAATATATATGCATACTATCAAATATCAGTAACTGTAGCTCTGGCCATCAGAATTTTATATCATTTCAATGTCTGAACTATATAATGTCAGATATAAAGACTGTTTACTTCTACAAACTGTCAAAAACTTTTATCAGAAAATGTGATACCCCCTACTCCCACTGACCCTAAACCCTGGATGTCCCTACCCTATATACCTAATATAACCCATTGCATTCCTAAAATTATTATTCCTACCCATCTGGTTGTCCTACATACCACACTTACATTGCATTGGCTTTTCAACAACGCAAAGGATATCTTCTCAACTGATCTCCATTCTCAAATGGATTGCAAATTAAATGTCAGGAACCCACCTGCTCCCTCATTTACTATGGGGAATGTTGAGTAAATCTGTCTACATGTATAGCCCACACACATACCTGTACAATAAAGCTAGAACAAATACAGTTATCCATTCAATATTTTTGAACATTTTTCTACAACTGGTCATCTCTTTATTCCTTCATCTGTTAAGTGGGCACTGAATGCAGTGACTTTAAATTAAAATTAAAGAGGCATAGCATATCACATGTGACCAAAACTGTATCAGTAGAAAACAATCATGCATTTCCCTCTCAAAAAGTTGGCCTATTCTCCCTAATTAATTTTCTTTTTTAAATTTTATGTAAATTAGAAATAACAGCATATATATACACCCCCTCCCACTTTCCAATTTATGCTACGTCTATGACTTGTAATAGTTGAAAGTTGGTTAAGCACATACTGTTTTTTAAAAACAGGTTATGAAAACTTTTCTCTATACAGTATTCATATATTTATGATTACATTTCAATTTATGCAATATTTTAGCATGATGATGATTTTCTCATATATATCATGATATAATGAATATTTTCCCCCATTAAAGTTAATATTAGCACATAAAGGGTTGTTTGAAAAACTAGTCATGATATAATTTTGCTTATTATTTTATAGTTTTCTAAATGGACTATTTTCATTTAAATATAAACTTAGTTGCCCACTCTTAGATTCTTATACACCTGATTTATTAATAGAGAGTTTAAACATCTAACTATATTCAGTGGCCAAAAATCACACATTTATGACATGCAGATACACACACAGAATGTATATTTGAAATATAAAACTAAGACAAATTTGAAATTAATAGCAGCAATATTTAAAAAATCAAAATAATATTTTTTTCCAATCGGATTTTCTATCTAGGATTAAATGTAACAAAAATATTGTATCAATCCTTCCATTTGGATAAAGAGAAAAAGATCATCTTCTCAATGTTAAAGTTAAGCACAAAATATAATAATCCTACAGATATGAAAAGTTAATGCTTAACAATAAAATAAGTTGTCAAGCGTTGTTAGCCGAGAGGTCATCGCACCCGCCTTGCAAGCAAGTAGTTGGTTGCAGATGGGTGTGGGTTCGCGTCCCGGCCGATGCTATGACATATGAAAAAAAAAAAATAATAAGTTTTGAGAGTTCACACTTAAATCCAAATAACAGGGATGAACATAATGGAGGAAAATATAATTTAATTTAATGATTAATTATACTAATGGTCAGATATAATTATATTCATCAAAATATTGTAGACTAGTTCACCTTTCCAGACCATAAATCTCTCCTAATTAACGGAAGGGAAATTAGGTCCTGGATTATAAATTTATGGTAGGTTTAAATCAGAATGCTACCCACTGGGAAATCCATGGGAGGATATTTTATACCATCAGTATTATTAAACTGTACCATAACAAAATTTGATAGATTATGAATTCTCTCTTACTAGCCATTATAAAATTAATTTATTATATTTAAATGGTCAGAGTTTATTAGTAGAGAGACAGGAGACTAGATTAATTAATAATATATATATATATATATTAATGCAAAACCATAAAACAATACAATACTAGATTAAATCCAAAATTTTACCAAAATCCTTACACAACCATGGTTTCATCTATCACAAATAGACCTTCTCAAGTGAAAATCAAACTAAAAGAAAATAACATATATATACAAACAAAGAAACCTTCCCATAATTCATTTCAAACTTCACCTTTTCTTAATATCAAAAGAAGTCTTCATAAGATTGATAGCCTCAGAATCAAGAAGTTTTATCATCAAAGTCTCCTTTATTCTTCTTTTTAACTCATTCTTTTCATAAAAAATAACCGAAGCATTGCCAAACAATATTCTATGACCTGTATTCAATTCATGAATATATAAAGCTGAGTTAAGATACCTATGTTTAACTCTACTTATAACCCTTTCATTAAGGCTAAACTTACTCTCACCTACATAAAATTTACCACAACTACATGGAATCTTATAAACAATACCAGGAATAGACATACTATCAATAGACTGTTTTGAACCATTAAGTAACAAATTCAAATCAGAACCTTTCTTCCATGCAACCTTCATTCCACCTAATAAATGACTATTCCTATAAACCAAATTATATATTGAAGCCTTAAATGGTAAAGACATATAATCATTATCCTTACCAACAAAATTCTTATCATCAAAATCACAACTATAAACTGCTTTATATTCACATGTAACAAATTAAATAAATAAAGAGAATTTTACTACAAATAGAATACAGCAATTTATTTATATTTTAGTTTATAACAATTTTGAGTTCATAACACATATAAGAAATTATATACATAATCGCGTGTCCGATTTCCCCACTAACAGTTCTATTCTAAGATGGCCGGTTTGCCAAAACCTCTTCTTAAAGTCTATTAATATTTTAATTATTCTGTATTCTAAAATTAGCCATTTTAGGCGTACAAAAATAATAATAAGATCGAGAAGATCTGTAATTACCTATACGGATCTTGGAACCTTCAGACTCCGCTAGTTCTGGGTTATACCTCTGTTGTTCGTATATCTCTTTCTCTATATAAAGATTCCCACTCCGGTCACACAGCAAGCTGGAAATATTCTGTGTTCTAAAATTACCCGGCTTCGCTTTCTTTTTTCCCTTTGTTCTGCTTTCGCTTGATCCTTATCAGTCCTTTTAATTAATTAATTGTACATTCGTTTTTAATTAGAAATCGTTACTTTACTTCAGTTAGTAAAACCTTATTTTAGACTTTAATTAGTGAATGTTTGATTTAGATTTTAATTAATGAATGTTATCATATAAAACAATCTATCTTATTTCCGTTTTTTAATCAAAACCCCCATAACGTTTTTTACTTGTATTTTTAAAATCTGCCTTTTTATTTTTACTTCTGGAGTACACTATTATTATTATTATTCCAAATACTATAATTCCTCCCCTTACTCCAGAAATATAAATGTCACTTACACATAATCTTTAAACCTTTCCGGTTTCCTTTTAATTCTAAGCGGCCTGGGTGATTTGCTCTTCTGTGCTCCTGGTCGAAGTTCTTCCATTATAACGTCTTTGTGTTCCTCCCCTACGTATTGTTTTTCTGATTTCTTTTCTATATTTCTTTCCTTTTCCTCTGTCTCATTGCTGTTCAAATTCTGCCAAAACTCCAGTGGGACTTGATCTAATTCTCGTTTTCTTAAGTGGTTGATGTGCCTTCTATATTTGTTACCATTTCCCTCTTCCACTACATATATTTGTGTCGATATATTTTGTCCAATTGTTCCTTTAATCCATGTTTTCTGTATGATATCTCAAACCCAGACTGGTTCTCCCATTTTAAAGTTTTTATACGATTGCAAATCTCGTGTATATTTCATTTCAGTTGGTTTCAGAACTGCTAATTGTATTCGTAATTTCCATCCAAACATCAATTCTGCTGACATTTTTCCTGTAATCGTCGATGGAGTAGTATGCTGGGTTAACATAAATCCCTGTAATTTTTCCTGTAAATCAATATTAGTAGTGTTCATTTTCTTCAGAAACGTCTTCACTTGCCAAACTGCATTCTCTGCCAATCCATTTGATTGTGGGTGATATGCTGGTGAGTATAAGTGACGGATCCCCCCAGCATCAAAAAACTGTCTGAGTTACATTGCTTGCAAAACCAGCTCCATTGTCCGTTACGATAACTTCTGGCAGGCCATGAATTGAACATGTTGACTTAAGACATTCAATCGTCTCAGCCGCACTGGTATTCCTTACTATGTGGCACTCAATCCATTTTGAGAATGCGTCAGCTAATATCAGTAGCATCTTGTTGTTCACTGGCCCTGCATGATCCATATGCACTCTTTCCCATGGCTTAGTTGCTTCCTTCCATTGTGACAATATTTTACTTGGCAACTGTACTTCAGTTTGACATGCATCACAGCACTTTATGTAATTTTCAATATCTTCATTTATTTTAAGCCACCAGACATAGCTACGTGCCAAAGTTTTCGCTCGCCCTATGCCCGGATGCCCTTCATGTATAAGTTTTAATGTGTTTTTTCTCTCTTCTGGAGGTATCACTACTCTGTCACCCATAATAATACACTTATTACTAACTGAAAGATTAAACCTGTTTGTCCAAAACCCCATGGCTAAGTAATTCGGTTTGGATTTAGGCCAGCCATTCTTAATCCACTAAATCAGGCATTCGTATCTTTTTTCATTCTCTGTCCATTTTCTGACCGTGTTAGAATTTAATACGCCTGAGTTCATATAATCTATGTAATTTATTTCTATTTCCATTTTGCCTTTTCCCCTCCTATCTGGAAAACATGATAACGCATCAGCGTGTGGTATTTCCTTCCCCTTTTTATAAACTAGTTTATAATCATACGCAGCAAGTATATTTTTCCACCGCAGCATATGCGGGCTTAAATGCTCTGGAGCGGCCCGATCGTTACTTTTTATTCCCAATAATGGTTTGTGATCTATAACAATTTCAAAACTATGACCAGACACATATTGATGATATTTTTTTATTGCAAAAATGATTGCAAGCGCCTCTTTATCTATTTGACTATAGTTGACCTCTGCTTTCGACATAACTCTGGATGCAAATGCCACTGGCCGTTCTTTATCTCCTATGGGATGGGCTAATACTGCTCCCACTCCCCAGTCTGATGCGTCCGTAGTAATCCTTACCTCCAGGTTACTATCAAAATGCATTAATAGAATATCCGATGTTAATATAATTCTTTTATTTCACGAAATGCTTTATCTTGGATTTCTGTCCAGATCCATTTTTTTCTTTCTTAATAACTCGTACATAGGTTTCGCTACCATCGCTTTATTTTTCAAGAATGATTCAAAAAAATTCACGAGTCTTAAAAACGCCTGAAGTTGTTTTACATTTCTAGGTTTTTCCGCATTTCTGACTGCTCTGATTTTATTTTCCAGCGGTCTTTTTCCTTTATCACTTATAGTATGGCCTAAAAATTCTAATTCCTGAGTTATCCACACACATTTTTCTTTATTCAACTTCACTCCTGCTTGATTTAGGTTAAAACATATGTCAGCAATTTTTCCCTTAAAGTTTCACTAGACGTTGCCGTTATTAAGATATTGTCGTAGTATGGGATTACTCCTTTTAACCCTTGCAACAATAAGTTTAATTTAGCCTGAAAAATGTTTGGCGCTGTTGTTATCCCAAAAGGAAGCCTATTGCATTTGTACAGCCCAAAAGGCGTGGTTAACGTCAACATATGTGCTGTATTTTTGGTAACTTTCAACTGGTGAAATGCCAAATTAAGATCAAGCTTTGCGAAATATTTTGCATTAGCTAAATTCACCAATACTTCTCTCACGTTAGGAACTGGATACGCTCTCTTATTTAAAACCTTATTAACTGTGCAACGATAATCCCCACACATTCTGATCTGTCCATCAGGCTTTGTTATTATAACTATGGGCGTAGCCCATTCTGCGTCTTCTACTGCCATTAGAATGCCTTTATTTACTAGTTTTTTCAATTTCTCCTCAACTTTATCTCTCTGGGCAAAAGGAATCTTTCTAGGTTTACATACTATTGGACGAGCGTTGTCCAATAGTTCTACGTCTACTGGATTAGTTTTAATCAAGCCTAACTCTTCTGAAAATAAGTCTGGATATTTTTCCATTATTTCTTTTTCCACCATAACTTTTTTAATTATATTTATTGAGATTCCTAATTCTTGAAACGATTCTCTCCCGATTATCAGGGTTAGTTCATTTTTTACAATATATAACGGTAATTCACACTTTTTTTTTTCCGTAACTAACTGGGACTGTAGTCACTCCCACTAGTTCTATTGACTGCCCGGTTATACCTTTTATTTTTATGTTTGACTTTTTTATTTCTAGCGACTGGTCTTTTATATGTATTTCTTTCCAATTTTTTTTCTGAAATTAAAGAAATACCAGATCCACTGTCGACTTCCATTACTACTTCCTTCTTCCCTATTATAACTGTTAGTACATACTGGCTTTTGTCTTGCCATGTATTGTCTGATGTGCTATTAACTTGCTCGTACTTCACTTCTCTTCGGTTTTCTGTATCTAGTTTCTCTTTTTGTTTTGGTTTCTTACAAACCTTCGCTAAGTGACCTTTATTCCCACAGTTATAACAATTTTCCTTCTGCCATCGACAGTACTTGGCTACGTTCCCTGTTTTTCCACAGCAATAACATTTCCATACATCATTTTTTCTCTGTCTGCCTTCAGTGTTGTACGCGTAAAACTATTTTCCGTTTTATATATAGTCGCTCTATTTTCTACTTCGGTCTTATTTCTAAATGCTGCAGCCTGTTCTAAAACTGCTTCAAAAGCATTACCCTTTTTGATTGCCAATTCATAAGTCAAATCTGATTCTGTTAATAGGTTTTGTCTTAACCTTTTATCTGCCATTCCCCAAAGCAACTGATCTAATAAAGCTTGGTCACCATAATTTCCATATTGACAGTCTTTTATCAACTGCCTTAATGCTATGTCATACTCTTTTATTTTTTAACCGTTTGCTTGCCTTCTGTTACGCAATGCCAATCTTGCTATGAATTTAGATGGTTGCGGGCTGAAATAATCTGTTATTTTCTGTACTATTTCTTCATATTCGACTGAGTCCAAAATAGGTCCCTCAAATAACTTATTTACTATTCCTATTAATCTCGTCCCTGACAAACATAATAAAGCTGCCACTTTTCTACTATTGTCCGTAATTTCGTTCAACTTAAAAAAATTCTGCAACTGAATTCTATATAATGGCCATTCCCCTGGATTTTCTACATTAAATTCAGATATTGACCCCTGTCCAATCGACATTTTCTTATCTACAAGTTCGTTCAACTGACTGCGCCAATGTGCTTTATATTCACATGTAACAAATTAAATAAATAAAGAGAATTTTACTACAAATAGAATACAGCAATTTATTTATATTTTAGTTTATAACAATTTTGAGTTCATAACACATATAAGAAATTATATACATAATCGCGTGTCCGATTTCCCCACTAACAGTTCTATTCTAAGATGGCCGGTTTGCCAAAGCCTCTTCTTAAAGTCTATTAATATTTTAATTATTCCGTATTCTAAAATTAGCCATTTTAGGTGTACAAAAATAATAATAAGATCGAGAAGATCTGTAATTACCTATACGGATCTTGGAACCTTCAGACTCCGCTAGTTCTGGGTTATGCCTCCGTTGTTCGTATATCCCTTTCTCTATATAAAGATTCCCACTCTGGTCACACAGCAAGCTGGAAATATTCTGTGTTCTAAAATTACCTGGCTTCGCTTTCTTTTTTTCCTTTGTTCTGCTTTCGCTTGATCCTTATCAGTCCTTTTAATTAATTAATTGTACATTCGTTTTTAATTAGAAATCATTACTTTACTTCAATTAGTAAATCTCTATTTTACACTTTAACTAGTGAATGTTTGATTTAGATTTTAATTAATGAATGTTATCATATAAAACAACCTATCTTATTTCCGTATTTGAATCAAAACCCCCATAACGTTTTTTACTTGTATTTTTAAAATCTGCCTTTTTATTTTTACTTCTTGAGTACACTATTATTATTATTATTCCAAATACTATATAAACATTATTATTAAATACAACTTTTTTAATAAAATCATGACTATAACCCAATTCTACATATTCAGCAGCAAATTGACTTCTTTGAATATCAGCATTATTATTAAAATTATTAAGCCTTCTATTCCTACAGCAAAAATTCAACAAAGACATTTTTTTATGTGTAAAAGGCTGATAACTATCAGACAATCATATTTCTCAAATTCTTAGGTTTTATAAAATGAGCCATAACTTTAAAATTGAGATATTAGATAAATGGTGTTAAAAGCATTTCAAGCCATGCATATCTGCCATTATCAATAATCAAATGTTTTTTTAGAAAAACTATTTTATGATATAATTAGATGTGATATGTTTGCTAGTAATAATGTACAAATAGACAACACAGGTTAGAGTAGAGAATAATAATACTAGAAACGTTGTGTAATTACTAACCTGTGTTGTCTATTTATGTGTTATTATTAAATAATTAAATGTGTGGTTTATATATGTAATAAGATAAGATATTTTGCGGTAATATCTCCACACTAAAACTCAATATATATTTATTTATATTATTCTATTTATTTCTATACTTAGCGCTTTCGAAGGAACGATGCCTTCATTTTCAAAGCTATAGATAAATAGTGTGGAGATTACCGCAAAATATCGTATCTTATTACGTGTTATTACTAACTAGTTGTTTGTATTTGGAAAGTTTAAATAAAGTTTAAAATTTTCTATACATTCAACATTCATTCATAGATAATGGAAATAGTCCAAAATATCACATCTAATAATGTACCATCATCACAAACCTTCAGACAAATATTTTATGATAATAGGCTTACATATTAATATTGCCTTTGGGAATAGAACTTCACACTAATATATATATATATACAGTTATATAGTATGATCAAAGTTGAATGGATAATTTGTCTCTATTCTGAATGATATACTTATTTCTAATCATAAAGATAGCAGTAACTTGAGGTATAAGTATTAACTATTATATGCGTTTTCACATTTAATTAAATTATTTAAAATGATGAAAATAAAATTGCATTATTAAACTAATAGTGATCGATTAATATATTTCATTTTTTAAAATTATGTATCGTTTTACATGTCAGTTGTTTTATAATAGTATACAGTATTGGTAATTGAAATAAATCAAATATAGTTATTTCTAATTTTTTTTTTAAAGACACTTTTCTGAAAGTCATGCAGGCTTTGCTATCTGTATAAATATATTGCGCAGTTTGTTTTTGAATCTAATCTCGCTTTATGCGAATTATATATATATACAGTAATATATATATTTAAAAAAAATCAATATATATACAATATATTATATATTATTGATTTGTAATTACAATTTTTTTTTATTTTGCTAATATTTATCGTTGACAATTTTTTATAATTTTTTCACACAGAAAAGTATTTTAAATCAGTTGTTATATATAGTAATGTTTTATAATTTTTTTTGGAAAGAAAAGTGTTTTAAAGCAGTTGATATATATAATAACATACAAAAAATAAATAAAGTATATTTTATTTAAAAATATTACAATTAAATGCTTTCAGGAAGGAGGAGAAAAAATGTTTTATTCTTGATCCAGATGTTTGACTGCAGTTCAGATAAAAGTTAAAAAATGTTCATGTCATTAATAAACTCAAGATTTTTTCTTCCACTATTGTCATTAAATGAACACCTAGTTAATATCAGGTAGAGAATAAAGTTCTAAGTAAATCAGGATTAATCACATGTCCGTTGATGCACACTATATACTTTAAATTTAAAGAAATGAATAGGATGCAGTCTTCACCGTTGATTGCGGAGGAGGAGGTGTTTAGTTTTGGTTTATATTTCATTTTAAAAATGAAGTTTACCTCCTCTTTTTTTGAAATGCTTCAGTGCAGAAACGTAACAAAAAAAATTAAAGCCTAACTAAGAATTTAAAAATTATAATATTATCTATATACACATATACAAATACACAGATTGGTGAATACATTTTAGTGAATGATCAGTTGTAAAAATAATAATGATTTCAAATAGCAAGTTTTATATTTTACTAATAAATAAATAATTATAGTAATAATATATAATAATGAAGTTTTAAAAATTAAAGCTATAAGAGTTAACAATGTCATTATGATTGTCATATTGGTAAAAAAAATGTATAAATGCTATTTATGTATAATTGGGGTTTTGGATTTTGGGAAACCAGCTGCTGGATCTGTGCATATTGGTTGCGAACTTTTAAATGATAATGGTCTTTTAGCTGAAAGATCTGTGTCTTCTGTTCTCATTGAAGATGAATTAGACAATTGTCGGTGGACTGACATTTTAGTGACAGTTTCTTCCAAATTTCGTCTGATGTTCTTAGTAAAAGTGAAGCCAATAAAAATAAAAACTCCTTGTAGGGAATTGAGAATAATGAATAAATATTGTAACTCTCTTTTCTGTTGCACGAATCCAATAATCCATGTAAGACCCATTAGAATTGCTAACTTACATGTGATTAGAACTTCATGAATTTCTTGCCGTCGTGCTTTTCTCGCTGCCTTAAAAGCTTTATAAATGTTGGAAAGGGTTAAAACAAAAAGAACTATATTGCCTAACAGAATGATTGCTAAAGGCAAAACAAAAAATACAAAAAGAGCCTTCCGTTGATAAATCCAACATGATCCACATTGATAACATGGATGAAATTCTGTCATAGGAACTAAAAAGTCAACTAGAATTGAAACAGTTACCACTGACATGGGAACAGACCAAGCACATAACGAATATTTTAAAAATCGAAATTGTTCAGAAGTGCGTGAATACTGATGAAGATATTTTCTTGAAAATGTTCTCCAAATATCATATGATATTATACCCATCCAAGAAAAGGAAGCTAGATACATAAAATGTCCTAGAATTGCAATGATCATGCATAGTTTTACCACTTTTATAGCAACTGGATGTAGAAGCCACAGTATTTGAGCCATCATTAGAGTAGATGCTAGAATTGCTACATTTTTACATCCCAAATGTGACTGATCTGCCATAAAAAAGTAAGCCAGAAGATGAAGTGCTAAACATGTGATAGAAATACCAAGACCAACAATTGTAATAATACCTTGTGTAGACGTATAACGCGGCTTTGAGTGTAACATTTCAGCTTCACAAATACTCACTCCTGTGTCAGTGATTTCATATTGACTTGGTTGAAAAGTCATATTCATGTAAGGCACAAAAATGGTATTATTACTTTGCAATTCAAAATCTTCTTTTTGAATAACAATTCGAAAACATGATTGAGAAAGTGGTGCTAAACAAATACTAACACGTCCATCTTTATCTATGAAATATTGGCTAGAGTTGAATGTTGTATTAAATTTGTGCACATAAGCAGAATTTTTATGTATTGTTATTTCATTTTGTGGAATTAACATTTTAACACAAACTATATCATCATTTATATTGTTTTGAGGATTAACTGATATGCAGATAACTGGTTCTTTTCTGGCATTAAATGAATATTCATTCTTCATGTATAATTTATTGACAATGTCTACAAATAGAGAATCATTTTGATATTTGTATGCCCAAGAATGGAGAGCAATTTCCCAGCAGCTTTTGTCATTGTTATAAAATATATTTATAGGATCACAGATAATAGGATGGAATCTTTCATCAAGAGTATATTCTCCATTAACAAATGTGCGATTTAACATTGGCACAAAAAAACTTTTGGTCTTAAAGTTGAAATTTGCAATTTCAGATGGTTCTAAAGCAATTTTGAAACAGAAATTGTCTTGATGGTGTAATGGCATTGAAGTAGATTGTTTTATTATCTCCTTCTTTGATGAATCATTTTGAATATGACTTTGCAAATTTATTATTTTATTAACATGATTATCCTCATTATTGTTTAATATTAGTTCACTTTTTAGATTTTTTTCTAAAAATATACTTCTTACATCTGCATTCTGTTTATTTGATTCATTGTTCTTAATTTTTGTGTCATTGGAACTTGATGATAATGCCATATTATTGTCAATATTTTTTAGTGATCTATTATTTGAATTTTCTGTCTGGTTGTGCTGATCACTGATTTGTGATTCACATATATAAAGAGTTTTATTTTGATCTAAAAAATATAAATTAGAAGATATAACTTTTCTCATCTCTTCTGACCAAATCCCATTTTCTTGAATTTTATAGTGAAATTGTGGTAATAAATGCAACTTGCATTTTAAATTGCCTTTTGTGACAAATTCCTCACTACTTTGCAATCTTCCCAAATCTTTAAAATTTATAAGACAGTCTAAACAAAGAACATTTCGACATTTATGCATAAATGAATCATAAACTTCACCAAATCCACAATCTGGTGTAAGACTTGTATATGGAAAATTCATTGACCAAATTATGGAATAATTTAAATCAGTGTTTTTAAAATTTTTAGCCACTGAATCAGAGCACTGAAGTCTTTTTGGTTCAATATTGTTACAAATTGCACAATGAGTATTTTTATAGACTATCTGATTTGTGTTTTCATTGTTATATCGATAAGCATTAATACTATGACATTTCATTTCAACTGTCTGATCTGTCCAATTTTTAGCACAGATTTCAATTGGTTGTTTACATTGACGGTACCTAGTTAATTCTTTAGGTAATGCAGTTAACATTAAACAACTAGACGGCATTGGATTTGAAATTATCCATCTATTTTGAGATTTATTATAAACTATATTTTGAAATTCATTAATTGAAAATATATTTTCATCTTTAGAGTGAAAACACTTTATTTTTATAGTCCATGAGATTAAATTTTGTTCCTCCTCTTTATTACACACAGCACAATATATATTTTTGTAAGTAATATTTTTCTCTTTCACATAAACAGGCACTGTTAAAAATGGATCATTAGTATCCATATCTTCGCAAAAAAATTTAACCCCATTATTTGTCCACCATGAAGGGCACTTAGATATCATATATATTCCATGAGATAAGCCTGGAATTTTAATGCAGTCAAATATTTTATCCTTTTGTTTTCCTTTGATGGCATCAAGACAGCAATCACCATATTTTGCACAATCATTGTCACAAAAGCAGTTTTTCTGAGAAAAATATTGGTTGTCATTAACGTAAGTCTCTCCTAGATTTTCTAAACAAAGATCATGACCGCATTGTGATGGATCAATAGTTTTAACATTTGCAAATATTTTTAAAAAACTGGCTGACAGAGTAATGATGGCAAATATCAACATTTTTATTATGCAGTTGTTTTATTATTATTATTATTATTTTTTTTTTTTTATAAAAGATTTTTACTCACACATTCTTACTTACATAAGCTAATTCTTGTCCTTTAGTTTAGGTCATGCTAAAACTTTATACATATATATCACATTATGCCTACATGGTAGGAATGTCAGCATTATAATGATAATTTAAATAGTGTTTCCTTAGAGTTAGTTTGTAATTCTGTATTTTTTTTTCCTTTACAGCTAGTTTGGAATTGTCAAAGAATATTAAGTTGGTTATTTGACAGAGGATGCAGCTAGAATTTTAAATTTCTAATATATGTAATTGTTAGTGTATGTATCAATGAAAGGAAGTACAGTATTTAATTAACAAGTAGAAAAATGAATATTTAATTTTAAAATTTATTTCTTATTATATTTGAATTATTTTTAAGAAACTATTTTTTAAAATACTTTTTATCATGTAATAATTGTATATGTATTCCAAAGTCACTAATAATAATGTAGCAAAAGTTAAAATAGTTACATTTGGATTATTAACAATAATTATTTAATGTAATGTATGTATGTATTTTAAATAGTCTACTATAAAATAGTTTTGATTGATTTTAAAGAGTCATCTAGCAGTAAGTATACTGATTTTATAAGCAAAAATTTAATTGCAACATATGATTTATGCTTAGTATAAATTATTATAACATATTTTAAAAGTAATTTGAAGCAAAGCAAATGTGTGACTGGAAAGTATGGCAACAGGTTTTGTTCATCAAGATATAATAAAATTCCCTGATCACAATTAGTATTACTTATTATTGTTTTCTAGATAATCTTTAATATAAATTAGTATAATAAGTTGGAAAGCTTTTTTTTTTTTATATTAAGGGTTTTGAAAAAATAGACATTCTGTTTTTGAATAATAATAATAATAAATTTATAATTAGTGATAATTTTTTTGATTTAATACTAAAACATAAATTGTTAAAGAATTTAGTGGGACTTAGATTTTCTAAAAAATAACTAATGTGAATTGTTGCTAAAAAGTACTTCACAATCATTGATTGTATTGTGTCTGTTTTCACATTCTACTATTTCTTTAATGTAAAGCGCAATATTGCTTGTTCAGTAATTTTTTTATTATAAAAATATAGAATATTTTATTCTAAAATTTGGTTATAGCTTATGATAAAGTTAGACATAGGATACATTAAATGGTATTCAGAGAGGTAGAAGTTCTATATTGATACATCTTGCATGGCACATTCTATAGGGACTAATATGATTCATAGAGGCAAAGGAATGAGCCTGGGGTTTAGTGTATTAGTGGCAGATGACTAAGCTTGCATGTCTCAAAATGTACAAAGATAGTTCTAAACTTTTGTCCATGCAAAGCCACGGCTTTGTATGGGGGAACCAACCCTTCAGAATGGAAGTCAATGTCATAATACTCAGGGTCTGGGCAATAAGCTTGAGGAGTAAGGCAAATTATAATCAATCCCAAAGGAATGCATGCAAATCAGCCCCTAATCATTTTCAGGATAGGTGATTTCTAATCAGGTATGAAAGGGATCAGCTTTTGGGAGGCAAATCAATTAGCTTCCATATGGTATCATAGATATAGGAGGGGGCCAAATTCTGGTCCCCCTTCTGAACTTTTTACATTTTGTCATTATATAAATCAAGCAGACACTCCAGTACATGATTACAGGTGAGCCAGAAATGGGTGTACCATAGTGAAAACAATAAGAATGCTGATGAATGTATCTCTGGGATGGATCCACACAGTATATTGTCAATGAGAGTAGATAAGGCAGGCATATTATCATTTAGCTTGGAGGCTATAAGGTCTTTATAGGGTTGAAGGGAAACAGTGGCAGAGGAGGGGAAGAGAAGTTTCGTCTTCTCTGAGGCATAGGGTGCAAGTGGAATCTATGTTTTAGAATCCTCGGCGATGTACAAGAAAGTGTTTAGTAGGCAAGGCCTTGAGGTTTATTTTTAATAGGAAATCAAAGAATTTGGGCTCAAGGAAACATCGCTTACATTTCTTGATTAGCAGGTGGTTGTTGAGCTGGAGGAGAGTTGATCCTGCAGAAACATTAGGATTAACTATGTAGTAAGCTTCCCAGAAATTGATTTTCATTGTGGATGGCTTGTTAGGAATAGTAGTAAATTTGAAGATGAGATGTGAGGGTTGCCAGCCAACCAGTGCTAACAGGGGGTTGTCTGTGGGAGTGATCTCCTTGAAGGGTAGGGAGTTGGGATACTGCAGGAACATTCTGTAGAAAGAGTTGTAGGAACATTGAAATATAAATGTATCCATGGAATGTAGGGATAACCCATTGAGCTTTGTGTTTCTGCAGGCCTCTCAAGTTGATGGTTGCACTTTTGCTCACTCTAATCAGATCAGTGCACTTCTTGTGTATCTTCCTGATGAAGACTTTGGTGAAATTGGGACCACTGTAGGTTAAAATAGGATATTCTGGGGAATATTAATATATTAATAAGGGAGGACTTGGCGAACATGGATATGTAAACTTTGGAAAGGGAGGATGTGATTTTCTGTGTAGATTGAAGTAGCTTATCTTGGACAGATCTCATCATGGCACAAGCGGATGCAAATATAGGGAGGCCTAAGAAGTTCTGAGGCTTTGCTGCAAATGGGCCAAGAATGTTCTTACCAGAAGATAAATGCCAGACGGACAACTTGGCCATGTAAAATTGGAGGCCAGTTTGATCAAAGAACTCCTTAAGCACTGATAGGAGTCTGAGGATTAATTTTTTGATGGAAGAAACATGGCCAAATTGTCCATATAGGTTTTGTGATGAATTGTATGAATTTAATGTTGGGATATGGATGCCAGGAAGAGATCTCAATTTGAAGGAGTAGAGGGTTTAAGTAAGTGATGAAAAGCAATATACTGAGAGGAGAGCCCTGTAGACTGAAGGATGTGGTGGATAAGGAAGGGGAAAGTTCCCCATTCAACCAGATGCTCACTTCATGATTGTAGAGGAGGTTCCTAATAATATTGACGATTCCAGTAGAGATGTCATGCTCACCAAGAAAGGTTAAAAGGGTATTGATTTGGATAGAATCAAAGGCAGCAGAGATGTCAAGCTGCACAACCACTGGTCTAGATTGCCTGGAGGATCTAATGTGGTCAATAGTGATTTTAAATAAATTGATGGCATCTGCAGTTGAGCAGCCTTTTTTGCAAATTGGTCTTGCAAAATAAGGGGAAGAATTTTGTTTTGAAATTTTGTCCTTGATAATAGACTCAATGACCTTGACCATCAGTGGGGTCATAGAGATGGGCCACAGATTTTCCAGCGGAGATGGAATTATATTGTGCTTTAGGAATTGCACCATCGCTATAGAATAAAGTCCACTGATGTCTCGGACATTGGAAGAAATGTAATTAATTAAGTTGTACATGATTGGAACAGAATTTGGACAAGGGTACCAGGAGGAATCGGGGGATTACATGTACCCCTGGATGGGTGCTTTCAGGCATCGAGGTTAATTTGGCCAGAACATCTTCCAAAATGCCATGGTCAGAGGGTGAACTTTCTCTTGAAGTATGAAAATTTTTTTGAGAAGCATGTTAGATCCTGAATACAGTTTATTTCTCACATTAATAGATGACGGGAATGGATCTCTTGTCTCTATGGCCCAGAGCCAACATAATGTAACCCTTGGACCAATTGTGGGGATGATTTCAAGAAAATTTTTGAATATTCTGCCAAAATTAATTGTTTGTTCTTGTATTGGGATTTCAGGTTAATAATGGATTCTATAGGGATTGTATTAAGGGGAAGATTTTTTAGGGTGTTGTTGGGTGATTCAAATTCCATTAGGAGTGATGATGGCCCTTTATTACATGAAGTATAGTTTGAGATTAGGGACATTAAAATATGGATGAAGGAAAACCAGGCATTGACCGGAGGCAGAGAAAGGATATGAATCTTGTGAAAATATATGTGTGCCTCCGAGACAATGGCTTCAGGCGATGTGGACTTGAGAAGGATTCTTGTGATTGTGCTAAGTCTTGAAATATTGCATGAATCAAAATTTAAAGATAGTTTAAGGGATAATGCCAAATGGTCAGAGAAGGCTATAGGTTGGAGTGAGGGATCAATTGGAAAAATGTAGATTGGGGGGGGGTATAGTAGATGAAATCTATGAGAGAGGTATACATAGAAGGAGAAGGCATTCGATGGGAAGAAGCCTTCTCCACTCATGAATCTTGTATTAAGGCGGTGAATATATTTAGCTGTAAATTCCTGGTAGGAGGTGTTGAAGTCTCCCAGGAAAATAGTAGGTTAAGGGTTGGAGGCAAGTGTGTTGTTGATCTGTTGGATGAGCAATTCATTTCGGTAGAGGTGTATATATATATATATATATATATATATTATGTTTAAAGTGAAGGCCTTGTGGAATAGGGTGGCAATAACTATATGAGGGTTTTTCAGTAATTTTTTGAAAGCAGATTTGTTAATTTATAAGTCTCCATATTGAACATTGTGATAGCAAATTATTAGAATCACTTAAACCATTGCTTTCTTTTATTATAATAATTTTAATAATAGTAAGTGCAATTATCAAAATTTCTGAAAACAAGTTTCTGTTTAGTCAGTAGAGTGCCAAAATCAATGAATCATTTGATAATCATGTATAATAGCCAATGAATATAACTATTTTTAACATATTTTATTATAATATTGTAAATTTTAGCAATATATGATAATTTGTCAAATGAGATTAGAAAATAGCACGTTTTCTAAATTAAAAGTAGATGTAAGAATCAAGAATTTGAATTTTATTTTCAGGCAACATTTCTGTCATCTAGTTGTATTTGATACAATTTTTGTAAACTTATTTTTTAGAGCTAATCTTTACATTTTAAAAATTAGAAGTAGTTATTGAAATGCATTCTACAACAATTAATTTTATATCATTAAGATGAATAATTAATCCTGCATGAAAAATTCAGATGAATAGACTAACAAATTACAAATTCATTTAAAAGTTTTTATTTCTATAGTATACCATTGTGTAGCAACTACCTTTTAACATACAAATTCTATATATCATCTTACTTCAACATCATCCAAGTTTTGCTTTGTTCTTCTAATGATCTAACTGATTTTTTTTCCATTTCAATGTCTCTTTTATTTTCTGCCATATCTGTAATATTATTTCCAATCAACCCCCCCCCCCCTATTTTTAGCAGAGACAACTGACTCTGATTGTGATTAATAACAGTCACAAAAAATGGATTAATTCCAAATAATTTTTATGAAATCTTTAATAATTCAAAGACAGGAGTCTTTCATTATTTTGTATGATTTGGCTTTAGAAAAAAGTTCAAATATTTATTTGAATGACATGAACTAAAGCTCATTAGGGTTAAAAACTTATAAGGCTTAATTATAATTATTGTACTGTGCATTCAGAGTATGTACTTTTACATACTAAAATACAAAGGTTGGCATTCAGATTATGTACTTTTACATACTAAAATACAAAGGTTGGCAAATTAAGTAACACATTATATTAGCATCATGTTTTTAACATTTTATAACATAGAACTGGAAATTTATATACAAGTGTAATTTTTTTCTTTCAGATAGTACTTTAGGAGATGTTAAGAAATATCTGGTAGAAAATTAGCATTAGTTTGAGAAGAAATATTGAATCTATGAAAGTTAAAAAGGATTCAAATTGCAAAAATGTAGTTCTGCTGCTATCCAGCACTTCTTAATTTTGTTCAATACTTACACTAACTTCTAGATTAAAGAAATATAAACTGAGAGTCATGTGATATATGATATAACTTTTTTAAAATATTAAATGATAATTTTGAATTATGATGTATTAAAAATTAATACTAAATGATTTGAAAAATAATAGTCACGTGACTTTTTAATTTAGTTATGTATTATTCATATCTCTCTGTTCATCCTAAATATCATAATATAGACATTGAGTAAAATCAATATGCACTAGATAAGGTAAACCAATTTCATGGAATCATTTTCTGGTAGTTATTTTTTGATAAAGTATGCTAATTAACTTTGCACTTATTTTGTGCCACATTGTATACTTTTAACTAACTTTTGAAGTTGAAATTTCACATGTGAAATTTCAACTTTAAAAGTTAGATAAGAGTATACAATGTGGCACAAAATAAGTGCAAAGGTAATTCAATGTAGCACAAAATATATGCAAAGGTAATTAACATACTTTATCAAAAAACAACTACCAGAAACTGATTACATTTTAATGATCTCATTTATAAACTGATTTTAAACATTATTTCACTCTTCTTTCAAGAAATTAATAAATCAAAAGCCAAACAAAGTTAATTGAAGTTTATATTAGATGATCTGTTGAATTATTAATTAAACATCACATGATCACTATTTCTTATGCTTGCTCATGCTGTTAAAACAGGCGAAACTCTCCATACAGTAATGCCACTTCAGTGCAAGCCAGAGTAATCAATGGATGCAAGAAAGTTTGTGCATAAAATCCCTATCTTGTGCCCACTCATCCAAAATCCCCAGACTAGTTTCTAGCTTGTAGCTTGCATTGAGTGGCACTACTGTACGGATAGTTTTGCCTGAATTATTAACTAATAGTAAATAATTGTTTCAACAAATAAAAAATCCTTCTCCTTTTTCTTTTCAAAAACTTTATTTTTATATCTCAATACTGAACATATATATAATACAAAACTCCAACGTTTCAACTGTTTTTATCTCATACAGTCATTTTCAAGGATCTGCAACAACAATATTAAATACATATCAATAAATAAACTTCAATTACATAAAAACTTCCTCTTACATTAACATATGTTTAATATGTTTGTTACTGTTTATGTTAATGTAAGAGGAAGTTTTTATGTAATTGAAGTTTATTTATTGATATGTATTTAATATTGTTGTTGCAGATCCTTGAAAATGACTGTATGAGATAAAAACAGTTGAAACATTGGAGTTTTGTACTATATAAATGTATATATATGTTCAGTATTGAGATATAAAAATAAAGTTTTTGAAAAGAAAAAGGAGAAGGATTTTTTATTTGTTGATATTATTGTAGAACATATATATTTTAAAAGAAAAAGTGGACGTACCTTTGCTGTGCTATTATATATGATAAATAATAGTTATTGTCTTATCAAATATAAACTGATAAAGTTTTCCAATATTTAATATTATTTTACATCTTTATGTTAAAAAATTGAAAGTGTCTATAGGGTCATTCAAATGTATAGTTATAGACCTATTATCAGATTTTTTACTATATTGAAGCAGTGTGACTTAAGTTCAGAATTTAAAGATATACAATATTTCAACACAATAACTTAAATAGCAGCATAAGAATAAAATATAAACAATGAATGGATACAATAAAACTTAATTCCTTTCCTTGATTTATAAGAAGTTGATTATAAAAAGTTGAGTACATTGGCATCTAATGTTTGTCAATTATTTTAATCCTTTTAAATTTTAACATCTCACATGGAGAGAGTTATTGATGTTTATAATTATATATATGAAAGTAATTTTTGTTTTAGTTCGTTTTATGGTTAAATATTAAAATTATAATTATTAAAATTTAATATCCTGCCATAAAAGTATTACTTATTTATAAATAAAAGAATTTCTAATTTGTTACATTAATTTTCAGTAAAAGATAAAAGAGTTCTTTTGATATTTGTAAGTAGCACTATTAGAGGATATTTGGAAAAATGCATTCTTTGCATTTTGGTTTGGAAGGTAACATTATGAATATTAAATAAATATATAGATATCCTTGCCACTATTAATAAAAATAATTGTTTCACAAGAAAGTGCTACATTGTATCAAATTACTAGTGCTATTTATGCCTAAATTTGACTTTGGGTATAATATACTTTTGCCCTGATATACTGTATTGTAATAAACATGCACCTACCTTTTTTTGCAAATATATCTTTAATAAGGATTTTCCTGCAGCCTAAAGAGTGATCCACTACCATATATTTTTTAAAAAGAATGCTCAAAGTTCAATCACCAAGCAATAAACTCGTACTATATTAATTTGCAAGTATTTTTTTTATATGTATATATGTGGTGAGGGGCTGGTGTACTTAAGTTTAGATATTTTTAAAAAATAATTTGATTGCCTATTAAAACTTAAACATATAGAATTCTTTCTACGAATCATCTTTTTGTATGTATTTATTTCAGATTTTTCTTCACCATTAACAACTATGTAAGATTTAATACGCTTGACGTATATAGTGAAATTAAATTCTTAAAAAATTGCAATAATATTTCTTACGACTAAGCGCTTTCAAAGCTTTCATCTCCTTATTCATAGCCTTTAACCATAATAATTTATGCAAATCTATGCAAGCTCATTTATATTGTCCATCTCTTTGAAATAGAAAAGCATGTATCCTTCCTGTTTATTGCCTTCATATCTCTTGCTATATACCATGCCTCCCTAATTTTCCTTTTGATGTATGTATTTATAAAAATAGTAATATTTTTCTTTCTTTATTTAAAACTAAATGAAGTGTTTTATCTAACTTTTCTTAAAACAGATTTTAATAAGGGGAGAAAAAAGTGATTATGAGATGTCTAGTGAAGATTAGATCTTTTTTAATAAATTTATTATGAGAAGTTGCTGAAGTTAAATCCTTTAAATTTGTTGACTTAATCTAAGATATTCATTTTATCTTTCTTTAAAGATTTTAAGCACTTATATATTTCAATCTTTATAAACAATTTTTTACTTTCAATTTACACACCCATATATATATTATATTATGTTTGTAAGGTTTATCTTATGTTGCATTAAATTTAAATTTCAAATCTCTCTCTCTCTCACACACACACACGCACACACATATTACATTACTTTTTATAAGCAAAATCTTGTGATCTTAATTTAATGGTAGAATAATATACTCAAAAGTTAAAAATTGAACAATCCCTAGCTAAAACTATATTTTGGTGCTGGAAAGTCATTTTCGAATAATTAACAAAGTATCATTGTAATCGATAACGTTTTAATAAAGCACCATGATATAATATATGAAAATTAAGATAAATTGTTATGAGCTTAATTTTTATACATTAATTTAAATATTATAATCATTTGTCTGCCAAAGGATAAGATACATTCATCAAATTAAGACCTCTTTTTCTCTGTTTATATCAAATATTTACGACAATGTGCCTCCATAAGATGATCATCAGTCAAATTTTTTCATTATCTTTTCTTTCAGCATATCTCATTATTCTTCAGTTTCTAATTTATTCCTCTTTTTTTTTCATTTTTTTTTTTTAATGATTTTTCTCTGCTAATTCTTCAACAGTTCTCTGTTGCTATTCTTATATTTTCTACTTTTAATGGTTTGAATGGAAATAAAGATTCCAATACTTTTACATATATATATATATATCTTAATTGTCATGTTTTGCTTTATATAAACAAAGTATTAATAATCCTCTTTATTTAATGTAATTTCAATTATCCACAGAATAACTTCTAATCATTATTAAGAAACTTTGTTATTTAATTTCTATTTTCATTATGCATAAATCAGTTTTTAAAATTATCTAAAAGCTTAGATGTGGTCTGTGATATCTGCTTTAATATTTATTTTTAAGTTTTTTTTCATACTATCTTTCTATCACTAAAGCTAATTTTATCCTTATTAAAACAACAATGATTTAATAATTCATCTGGATTGACTGACAATCATTTGGAAATTCATTTGAATATTTATAAAGAATTAGAAGATAGATAATAGTTTGTCTTCCAGATTTTTCTTAAGAAAACAATTCATTTTCATGTACAAATTTTCATATGTCTTCTTTTCCAAAATATGTCATTCTTTAATTATTTTATTATATGTCTTTTCAATATCAATAAAATAAATATTAATCCTTTTCTCTTTTTATAATGTGTAATGTAATAGAAACGTATTTAATTGAATTCTCTAACAGCATTTGTAATTTACGCCAATTATTTTAAAATCCCCATGTTATTAAATTAAGCTTTTTTTTTTTCAAACAAAATCATAACTATTGAAAGACAGTCTACTAGAGTGAATCATCTATTTTATTATCCAATTCTTGCATAATTTTTTTTTGTTTTGTTTATTGCATTGCCTATTTTATTTCTCTACATGAATTTTTTTTTTCAATTAATATAGATAAAAGTTTTTTATTTTATTATGCAATTGTTTATAAACACTTCTCAATGAATCTATTATCTCTATTAACAATTTACAATATGTCCTCAGTCCTTCCTGTTTTATTAAATTAATCAAACTGACCTCTTATTTGTAATGCCTTTATTTTTAATATTTTTCTTCTAACTATTCTCTTAGGTTTTTTAATTTCACATCTCAATTCACTTGTAAGCTTTCTATACATATTTTTTTCTGACTCTAAATTCATATTTTTACAACTTTTTTCCGTTTTATTTTTTATTACTCACTTTCTACCATCATTTAAAAAATTTTCTAGAACATTTGCCATCTGTTATTTAAATTGACTTTATCAGTTAGCCTACTACTACTTATTCTTTATTCAACAATTTTGAAAATGATTCTCCAACATCTTACTTTAACTATTGCATCTTATTTTTTGGCTCAAATGTTTCTTGTTTTTCAAATAATAGTTTTAATTCTGACATTATTAAATTGTGAATGAAATATATATTGTTTTTAGAATGAGCCCATATATCCTTATAATGATCTTGCTAAAATCATTTTCAATAAACAAAGCAATCTAATTGAAATTAATTTTTATCACCTGAATATTGTCTATTTTTGATTTTTAAATCATTAATTCATTATTGCATATAATTTTTTCCACAAAAACTTATCAATCTTTTTTTTTTTCATTATTAAATCTTGGTCATATTGAACAGTTTCATCACTTCTTTTCTATTCTACCATAATATTAGCAACCACTATTATCATAATAACTATTTTTAAAATAACATTTTCAATTTCTTTGTATAGAATTTCTACTTCATTATTATCATGATCAACATATATACCTGAATAAATCATGTTCTGGAGTGCTTTTTATAGTAATTTTTTTTATATTGTTTCTAAAGGAATAATTACACCATTATGTGTACTTCTAGTTATATAAAGAAAATTCTTCCATCTTTTGTATTTTTCCCCATAGCAGTCATATAATGTATAGAATGGTTAAGTGCAATTATAAAATGGCAATCTGAGAAGTAGGAATCCATTTGCAGCTTCATCTTTTAACTTTCGGTGTTCAAATATCTTATGATTTTATTAATGAACCATTTTCTCTGGATTCTTAATATATTTTCACACCTATTCTTATTATATCTGTTTTTAATTTTAATAATTTTAAGTGGGCAATTATAAGTTGATTGATGTGCTGGATCTTGAAAATTCATATCTTCCATGGTTTGCCTTTTTTTTTTTTTGTACTTTTAATAATGGAAATGTCTTTTTTATATGAATGTAAATTTTGTTTTAATCCAGATATGAAGTTAGTTTTTTTAATTCATCAAAATGCTTTGTAAAACATACCCAGAAAACTATTACTCCATAGTTTAAGGATTCAGATTTTTGTTGAGTATCTACTTTTTAGATCATACTTGTAAAAATCAAATATTGATTGCTGACCATGTTTTATTTTCAGGAGAATTTTACAGATTGAATTGAAAATTCAGATATAAGTAAATGCAATTCCAATGCTCAGTATCTTTTATATATATATATAGACAAGATTATAATTAAAAATTAATGATAATGAAGTTTTTTTTTTTTTATATGTCAAATGCATTGACCAGGAAGCAAACCCGGCCAGCTGCTTGGAAGGCACCTATGCTAACCATTAGCCACCAACGCTTGACAATGAAGTATTTTTAACAAGAACTATTTAAGAACTTTCAATATATCTTTAATGTTATTTTATTGAAATTTATAACAATAAATGTATAGAAAGACATTCCATACTAACTATACAACTTGACCAGCAAAAAAAAAATCTTACTATGCAAGGAAATTCAATTTTAACTGAACTTTTTTATAAAATAAAATTTTAACTATAATAGTTTATGTAATGTAAATCTGAATGATTATGCTTTTTAAAAAAGTAATGAACTTTTAACAACAAGAACAGTAAGACAATAAAAACAACAACTAATACTTAATTGCATCAGGAGAGTGCATACTTTTTCAAATTTTGACAAAAATTGTAATTTATTACTATCTTATTTTTTTCATTGAATCAAAATAGTAGAGAGAACAAAAAACATGTTTATATTTTAATTTATAATGAGTATTATTGTATTAATAATTTATATTAATTATTCATTAAATTAGACATTATTCACCTAATGAATAAAATTTCTGTAAAGTAACTTTTATTACACTATGACACAAGAGTGGTGTATAATCTAAGTTATACTCTTATTCATCTCCTTTACTTTCGTTGCATTTCTTCATATATTCATATACACTTTAATGCAAAAAAAAAAAATTAATTTCCTGTCAGATGAAGACTGCTGTACAGTTGAAACTGTCAGGAAAATGAAAAATAAAATTTGCATTAAAGTGTATATGAGAAGAGTTACTATAAGCAATATATATATATATATGATTATAATCAAAGTTACACTACAGAAATATTATTCATTAAGTATTAAAGTGTATATGAGAAGAGTTATTATAAGCAATATATATATAATCAAAATTACACTACAGAAATATTATTCATTAAGTATTATTGCATATTTGAATTATAGAAAAAAAAAACATGCCTTTAAAAATTGGCCCACTATAATATAATTATTATTTCTAGCATACTTTTGACAAATGATTCTGGAGGGGGAAAAAGGAAACAAGAAACATCTCCCTATTAGTGGATTTTTTTTTATTCACTGATTGATGAGAGTTATTTAATTTTCAGAGATACACATCAGAGATTATCATTTATTTTTTCTAAAATTCTGTTTTAATACTCCCCCTCTCCCTGTTCTTTGTTCTTAAAAATAAAAATATATTCTAGAGTTATCTTATAATTATATATCTCAAGGAGTAAGAAGAATCAGAAATATTATTCATAACACAATTTGCCTATTCCCTCAACATATATCGACTTGGAAGAAATATTTGAATTTGTTAATTCTTCTGCGACTTATTTATAAATGAATAAATAATATTTTCAAATGAACAAATAAAAGTTAACACATTTTAACATATGTAAAATAAAAAAAATTATGAGTTAACATCTTTATGGTAGTTGAAAATAATTTATTACACTTTATTTTTAATTCATTAATAAATAAAACACCCTTTCCCCCATATCTATCTTATGCAAACATCTAAGACTAACTTAAATATAAATAAATCAAGAATGGATATTATAATAGTATTTTTGAATAATGGAAATAACAACAAAATAATTTCTAAATTAGTTATTTATTAATTAATAAATAAATATTTCATATCTTTTTCAGTCAAAAAGCTAATGAAAAATATATTCTTCTATATATTTTCTTAGCTGACTAATATTAATCATTAATGCTTCTTTAATTTGTTGCTTATTTTTTGTTTCTGTCAATAATTTTTTTTTGTCATTATGATTTTTATTATTTAACATGCATACTATTCATATTTGTGTCTTATGCTGTTTAAAGTTTACATTCAAAGCAAATCTTTTAGAGCAAACAACTGTAAGATAATTTGCAATGAATATTCTAGTATGTTCCTATTGTGGATTATTTTACAATCCAGTCTCCAAATGCTAAAATATCATAGATTTTTAATTATTTTGTGGCTCATTTTGCATTAGCAACATTTTTTTTTATTATTAACAAGTATATATGTTAAAATTGAAATCTCTTTAATATAGAGTTTATTTTGTAATTAATGCTTCATACTATTGAATTTTTACCTTTACATTTCTGAGAAACAAATGAATTATAAAAATCATTATCAGTTATATTTTTCATTTCTATATAATACCCAGACATGGTGATACTTTTTAATTATTTTTTATCTTCTTACATTTTTTTAATATCATCATCATAATCAACCATTATCAATCCATTGCAGGATGAAGGTCTCTTCAAGTTCAATCCATCTTCTCTGATCTTTAGCTTCTTTTCTCCACATCACCCATGCACACTGTCTTATTTCATCCAGCCATCTCACATGTGGTCTCTTTCTGGGTCTTTTACTATCTCTTGGAATCTAGTTTAAGATTTCAATTGTCCATCTATTATCATCTTTTCTAGCAATATGTCCAGCCCAACTCTACTTCAGTCTTAATTTTTTCAATAAGTCAGTAACACCTGTTTGTCTTCTTACCCATATATTGTGTTTTCGATCTCTTCTTGTTACTCTCAACATGCATTTTTCCACACTTCTTTGCGTGGTCTGAAGTCTCTGTATTGCTCTTCTATTAAGTGTCCAAGTCTCAGATCCATAAGCTGGTAAAACACATTTATTAAAAACCTTCCTTTTCAAACAAATAGGCATATTTCCTTTTAGTATCAAGTTATTTCTACCAAAAGCACACCAACCAAGTTTAATTCTATGATTAATTTCATTCATTATGTTTCCATCTGTATTAATAATCTGACCAAGATATTTGTAGCTGTTAACTTCTTCTAACTTATCATAATCAATCTTTATTTTCATACTTTGAGAAAATCTATTGAACATTACTTTAATCTTTTTAACATTTATCTTTAGTCCTACTTTCATCTGATAACTCCTGCAACATTTCCTGCAGCTCTAAAGCATTATTTGCAAAAACAACTACATCATCTGCAAAATCTAAATGACTTAAATAATCTCCATTTACTTTCATTTCTTTAGTTTCCCATTTTAATCCACAAAATACTTCTTGCAGCACTGCTGTAAAAAGTTTTGGAGATATGGAGACACCCTGTCTTACACTCTACTCAATGTTGACTTTCCTAGTATCATTATGTAATCTAATTATTGCTGTTGCATTTTTGTAAATATTCTTTAAAATATGACAATATCTTGGATCTATAATTTGATGATCCAATGCTTTAATCACTGAAGAAATGTTTATAGAATCAAATGCCTTTTTATAATCTACAAAAAGCTGCAAATTATTGCTAAACATAGTGATTATGTTCACTTTTGTTACCAGTAGTGACATTTTAACCTAGGAAATAAAAAGTACTTAGCATTAAATCAAGTGAAAAATGAATATAGAAAAGTTTTATAACTATAATTTTTCATGAGTGATGAATGTACTTATGTATTGTCATAAATAATATGGACACTTTTTTATAAATGTACTTTACTGCCTAACTTGATATTTTAAATAATCACTTTTTTATGCACGTTTTCTTTTTGAAAGAGATATTTCTATACATTTAATATATACACTTATACCCATTTAGCATGTGATCTTTATGAGAAAATTCACAATAGCAATCATCATCAATTTGTACCCACTATTTTGATTTACAATCTATTCATTATAAAGATCATAAAAAAAAAATTAAAAATAAATTTGATGATTATTTTGTAACATTGATGACATCATAGGATAGTTAGCTATCTCATCCAAAAGCAAAATAGTGAAGTTCATGCGATATTGTACTGTACATAATTTATTCATAATGCACAATGTTACAGTGCTGTATTCAATATTTTGATTATAAACTTAAAATATGAATAATCGATGAATAGTATTTTATTTAATTTTCGTGCAGTGTTTTTATCAGACAATTAGTACTTCATTAATAATATATCCAAAGTAAAGATTTTCATTGTTAATAATTACAAAAGCAAAAAAGTAAAAAAGTTCATTTAGTACATGAAACTAAAACAATACAAAGTAAATCAATACAGTGCTGTATCGGGAAAAAAAAATACCAAATTCGTTCAGCGTAAAACTAAAAATGTATGTTACATACATTAACTAAAATATTTGGTCAATTAAGTTTGAATTAAAATTTTTTTGTCAAATTGAAACTGCTATCATTGATATCTAGAATATTTTCAGTAAAAAATGGGAGGAGGGAGCAAAGAGGGTAAAACAGTTTTAGTATCAAAAATTACTAAATGTTATTTAAAATTAATACTTATTCTACTTCATCAATTTTAAATCATCTCACAAATGTTTTCAGATATCCAAAGAAATGGTGATCATATCACATATGTAAAAAAAAAAATGCAGTACAGAGAAAAAAATATAATTTCATTCAGCATAAAACTAAAAATAATTTTTGATCATATGTACTATCAATATTAAATTTTAAATTGTGGATATTAGTTAAAATTTCAGACAATCAATTTTGGATTAAAATCTTTACAAATGCTAATTTTAATCAAATCAAAACTGGTTTATCTATTGTATATGAATTTCATTTTTTTTTTTTTTTGGTGATAGGGGGAGAAATGTGAGGATGATATTATGCAATTAATAATAAATTGTGTATGATAAAATTGCAACATAAATGAAGTGAATAAGATTAATATCTTTAATTTTTACTTAAATAGGCTGTAACTCTGCCATTAAAATGTATTGCACTATTCGACAAATTGCTAAGCCATTGCAAAAACATGGCTACTGTACTTGATAAAATAGTGACATATCATGCCCAAGAAGACCCACCACATCTATCATACTTGTTTATTTAGATCAGCAGATTACATATTGAAACTAAAGTCTTAAATATTAATTATAATCAAACTCAGAATGCATTAGATTTTTTTTCTCTCTTTTTTCAATACGTCAGAAATTTTTTTTTAAAGTTGACTGTGGTTATGTTTTTGTAATATACCATACATTTATTTGACTATTGTTATGTTACTGATAAATAAATCTTTATGATCAATCAAATGGGTTATTAAATATTGTTTTTTTAATTCTAATAATTTCATATAAGTAATATGTCTGCACTACAAATTTAGAAAAAATGAAACTTCAGTATGGATTTTTTTTCCAGCATAATGAGAAACAGATGTGCAAAAGAAAACAAAAAATTTTTAAATATTATTTCATTTTTTCAGTCTATTTTGCTGTATTTTTTGCTTAGTGAAAACATGAATTTTTTCCCAGCAATATTAAATATTTTTTAAAGAGAGATTCTGTTTAAAAGTCATCGCAGCAGCTAATATGATCATGAATAAAATCAAGAAAATCTTTGAGTTTGGGAACTAAAATGAATATTTTATGTCGACTGGAAAAAGACAAAATAGAACAAAGTACTCAAATCATTATAGGTTTCTCCAAACTTTCCCACATTACAAAATTACAGCATTCTTTATTAAAAAAACTGGAACATTTTCTGCTACAATGGATTGGTTCATGTGATCACCAAGAAGTACCATTATCATTTTTATTAATTCAGCAGAAAGCAATAAAACTCATTCAAGATTTTCAACAAAAAAGAATCTATGAGATAGATGAAAGTGTGAAAAATTTAGATTTTAAAGGCAATCATGGATGGTTTCATAGATTTTGGAAACATAGATGGCTACACAATATAAAAATTACTGGAAAAGCAGCATCAGCATATACTATTGCAGCTGCAAATTTTTCATCTAGACTATTGCATATTATACAGGAAGGATATATCATGGTACAAGTCTTCAATATTGATGAAACTGGCTTTTTTTTGGAAACGAGTGCCTTCATGCACATTTATTTTAGAAGAAGGAAAAGCTCTGCATTATTGCTTGGAGAAAATATGGAAGATGTAAAACTGAAGCCATTTCTCCTCTATCACTCTGAGAATCTAAGTACATTTAAAGGAATTAGAAGACAACAATGGATCTTAGAATATGCAATTGATGACTCAGAAAACTGGATGATGATGATTGGTGAATGGATCACAGGAAGTAACAACTTTAAGCTAAGTGTTTTTTGTTTTCTTTACATAGATTTAAATTGCATTATCATACATACATACATACATTAAGTGAATACCTGCCTAATACACCTAACATAGTTTGCACCTTGCATATGACATACATTAAAAGTTTTTAAAATTTTTATATATACCAAATAAGTTATTTTTTAAACATAATATTCACAATTTATATAGTGTAATTTTTTATCTGAAGTAACCAGCCAATTTTTTTTCTGTAGACAACCATTATAATTGCTTACTCTTTATATGATATTTTTGCTTAATGAAAAGTTTTGGGAAACCAATTGCCTTTGCTAAATGAGGTAAAGGTATATATATATTTGGATTTCAAGTTTCATTTTAACAGCATATGGTTATAATAATTAGATGACCCCCTTCCCTTCATTAAAAAAACATTTTTTTAGTTAAATTAGTTCCACGTTCTCAGAGTTGCCTAAGGTGGTTTAGTTGATAAATGAATCTTACAGATATTTCATCAGTCATTTTTGGCTGCTGATGCTTAGCCATAAGTTAGATATACTTCATGATGTTTAGAACAGTTATATTTGTACCCTGGAGTATCAATTTTTGTGCTTGTTTCACTATTTCTTACTCATCTTTGAAAAGGAATTGAGTTTTTCTAAATTTATTCTAGTATATCTAGCAAAATTATTATTTATTTTATATGCTGAAATTTTATTTACAGTATTATTATTAGTCATGGTGGTAGTATTTTCACTCAAGTTAATATCAATTCTTGGTGATCATATTAATAGTATTTGTCCAGAATGGCTTGAATTTTTTCCTTTTGCTAATAAAGTTGCTCATATTAGGTGTGTTTTTATCATTCAATTATTTATGTTGACACATGGTCTGTGCAAAAAAAAAAAAAAAACAAAAAAAAACAGTTATTACTAAAAAAAAAAAGATTAAAAATTAAATCAGTAGCAACTTCCATTTTCAGATGTCTATTGCTATTCTAACTTCAAGAGAAATAAAATGTTAGAAATTAATTTTGCAATGATTGTACATATCAATCCATAAACGACAAATATTCAACTTTTACAGCAATTTATTTTTTTAAAGTCTTTAACACCACCATATCTAATTGTAATTTTCCAATGTATTCTATTTTCTGTTATAACCTTCCAATGAAAACAATTAATAGTGCTCTTCTTTTGAATGTCTCATAGTACTTTGTAAATAGTCTTCATGAAAACTTTGCTCAAATTTATTATATTAGGAAGTATTGTATTATTTAATCATTTCACGTCTTCAATCCTCAGAAGATACAGTTTTACAATACGAACTCTATAGTATCATATCCACAAAATTGAAGTATATATTTATTGATATTATATTCTTGCCATTGTATTTTTAGAATTTATGGAATATCTTTAAATGTAATTTTCTAATGTCTTTATGTTATGGCTACAAAATGTTCAAATCTCATTTCCATATAATAAATTAGATAAAATAATAATTTAGTTGCAATAAGCATTTCACTGTGAAGAAATATTCTGTTTTAACTTGTTTAAAGCAGCAGCAACAGTATATTGGAACATACAAACTAAAAATTGGAGATTTTTTTTCTTTCATTGGCTAATAAACAAATTAAGATTTAAAATTTTAATTACTAAACCAAAGTCTTTATATGTTGCATGCAAAACATTCACTAGTTCTGTAGATCATTTTTTGAACAGGAAAAGATAATATAATCATAAAAATATTATAGAATTTAAGCAGTTGAAATTCTTGTTCTTGCTTTTCATTGATTCACATAATAAAAAAAGTATTGTTCTTGATTCCAGATTCATTAAACCATCTATCTATAAACATTTCCAAAGATAACTTTTCTAAAAACAAAATTAGAGCTTGTCTCCGATTTTCAACCTTTGTAATAACCCTTCTCATTTATCATGTAGACACTATATAATACAAGTTATTTTTGGTCAATAGCAATTAGTTTCAAACAATTACATAGATCTGTTCATTAATTGAATTAAGTGCCTTGACTAAATCAATTATAATAATATATAAATTAATATTTTGTTCCTGACAGTTTTCTTGTATTTGCTTGACAATCTTCAGGGCAGTGGAGATGACGTGATGCATTGTGGTTTTAATCTCTTTGTTCTCTATGTGATTCATAGATTGGTTGGTTATTAGACTATGTGATAATCTATAGATGGCATATGATGTAAGTATGTGAGATTTATATTTTTGATTAGTGCTATGGTTTAAACTTCAAATCAGGGCTACTGTGTCACTCATCTTTGCCATCTGGATGGCAGGGTCTGGTGCTTGGAAGATCTCACAAGCTGGGTTTTGGAGGGGCTGGGTGCGTGGGGATTGGTAAGGGCATTGGATGAGAGAGTCTGAGCTTTGGAATACCCCAAGACTGGTTCCTAGTCCTTAGCAGGGGAGGGGGCTGGGATGTGGGTACTGCGGGGATTAGTATGGGTTTTCACTTTCTCATCTTCTGGATGGTGGAGATGATGTTATTCTTGGTAGCTGTGATCTGTTTAGTCGCCATTAAGGTCAGGGATTACTTAGTAAACTATAAGAGAAGCTATGAATGGCAAGATATATGCATATATAATTCAAAGTTTTTCTGTTCACTCGGTAAATCAAGTTCTGTATTATAAATCATAGTTTGAATCTTGTATATCACTACATATAACATGTAAATTCAAAGATTAATATTATGTTAATAAATCATATTTTGAGAAATAAAAACCATGGTTATAGCTTTCTAGATTCTCTAAAATAATATAAATTTGATAATCGTTCATCTATGATTAGAAGCAACTTATTCAACAAAATCTTTGATATTACATAATTAGTATTACAATCTTGTTGCCTATTTGCTTTATTAATAAGAATAGGAATAATAAAAGCAGTCTTAAGATTAGGTAGCACATCTTCAAGAATTCATACACTCCTTAAAAAATTGCAATATTTTTAAAATTAACATATTAAAGTCTTTCCATTTTTAAGATTACAAAGAGCTGCTTTAATTTTTAACTATACTAAATTGGATATCTTTATTTAATTCTAAATGAGTAGATTAAATTTCAATCTAATTAATTTAATTAACTATCATATTTTGAATTGATAATATATATAATAAATATGGATTTTTAATGTATGTGTGTACATACTTACATATGTATTTTTTCTCTCTGATTTTAAAGTGGTTGATTGTAAAGCATACAATTTTTTTAAAGTATATATATATCTTTTTTAGAATTAATTCTTTGTTCAATGTCATTGTAAGCATAACAATAAAACTTATTTATTTAATTTTTAGTAAAAAGTCTGATAACAATCATACCAGAAAGATTGAAAATGGATTTTTTTTTTTTTTTTTGAGATTTCTATTACAGATTAGATCTTTCTTTCAATAAATTTATTGTCAAAAGTTGTTGAATCAACACCCAATTTATTGTTGAATAGATCCTCCCAGGTGGTTATCTAACTCCAAAATAGTCCTTCATTTCAATCTATAGAGAGGCCTTAAGCACTTCAACTTTTTTTTTTTAAACTGTAAAAATGAAATTTTACTTTTTTTGAATCGAAATGTGTGTGTGTGTATTTGGAAATATTTACTTGTATGACAATAGCAAGAAGTTTTTTGTTTTATCACATATTTACTGAACATAGAAAGGAATCACGTTTGTATGAAAACCAAGAATTGCCTATTAATAATTGAAAAAAAAAGTCTACAGCTGCATTTGTAATTAACATAAGTTTATCTTTTGGCTTTATAACAGTCGTATTAAAGAGCTAGTTTATTTATAAAACACAATTCTATAATTGCAGGAATGAAAATACAATGAAATTTGTATTGACTTTTTTTTTTTTATCTTTTATTAAGCAGCTGGATTTCAAATGATTTGAACGTGAATGTTCTTTCATTAGGTTAATCTCAATTTCATTGGTTTCTTTAGCATTTGCAATTATTTACAATAATTGTATCATACTTTAGAATCATTAAGTTTTAACCTTAGAATAAAGAGACCAAGGTTTGAGAAAGATCTTAAATGAAGATAAAATTGGCCCATTGTTTCATGCTTATCAACAATTTGTGGAGCTGCAGATGAAATATTGTTCAATGAAAAAAATTGTAGCCCATTATTAAATATTATTACTATTTTCAGTTAATTTTGTTTTTATGTATCATAACATTGTTTATGCCCAACTTTTTTATTATTCAAAATAATGCAGTGACACTTTTTTGTAAGTCATTAGCATCATGATCTATACAATTATAATGAAAGCTTTTTGCTTCTCTCCTATTAATTATATTAACTTGAATATCATTAATTACTTGTAACTGGTTGCAATTTGGCCAGACTTTTAACATTAAAATTTATAGTGCATAAGTTTCAGTATTATATTCCTTTTTAATGTTCATCAAGTATACATTTAATCAATTACTGAAAGTTATTGTATTGAAGGAAGATGGTGAGTGCATTATATATATATGTATTTATAGATTATTAGGATTTGATCTTGTGATTTATATATATCGATAATTTATTTACATGGATAATTATAGGCTTATTGCTAATATTTTTAAATTGTTGGAAATAATTGTTAAAAATAAAATATCATTATTGTTTAAAAATAAAATTTTATCTGACAATCAAAATGGGTTTATTCCTGGTAAAAATGCATTGGATGCTTTTTATTTAACATCTTTATTAAATCATGAACTTAAAGCAATAATTATTTATCTTGATTTATCTAACACATTTGATTCTTTTAATCATCATATTTTAATCAAACATTGTTACTTGTATGGTTTTTATAGCTCTCTTAGTCTTTGATTGGAGAATTATTTAAAACATAAAAAACAGTTGGTGCTGATTTAGTATGTACTCACCACCATTTTGAGTTTTAAGAGCCACCCAAAACCACTGCTGACACTTCCAAGTGATAAATGACATTGAATAATCCTTATGGGGTTACTTGGATGTGACAGCAGTGATTTTTGGGCAGACCTTAGAATTCAAAATGGCAGTGAGCGCACTCTAAATACTAAATTTTTATAACTTCTGAAATACAAATGTTATTAAAATAATGGTGGTGCAAAATGCCAGAGTATACTAGGAGGGAAAAGGATCCAGAAGTCTGATGAAACCAAGCTTACAATTTCCAAATTCTAAAAGATTATAACTTTTAAAATTTGAATTATACTATATGCCCATATGAAATAAAGCAAATTATTTTTACTAGCTTATAATTTCTAAAATACGAATTTAAAGTACTTAAACAGAAAAAGTAAAGGAAAAACCACATGTTCAATAAATGTAAAATTGATCAAACCTCATATTAAAATAATGTAAATGTTGAATAAACTTAGAAACAATTGCCAAAGCATATTAATTCTATAATTAATAATATCTTAACATTAGTTGAAAGAATAATTGTCTAAAGTAAAGAATATTAATTTTACAGTTAAAAAATAATCCAATTTTTTTACCAAAGCAAATAAGGTTGTTTGCTTAATTTCTCACATGTCGTTATTAGCTGGCAAAAAGAATCTAAATGAGAGATATTTATTCATTAAATTCTCAAAGATGATAATGCTATCTACTGTCGGTGAAAAATTAGTGTTTATAATATCTGTTTTACATTTGAAGTAATTGACAAATTAATTTTAGTAGAAATTTGTTGGTTATTTTAAGTGTAAAACAGGTATTGAATTTTAAATAAGGTAAACGCTAACCTTTTCACTGTCAGTAGTAGTGTTATCATCTTTAAGAAATTTAATGAATAAATCTCATTTACACTTCATTACTCGTTTTTGTAAGAATAAATCTGATTTATTAATTTTTTATTAATTGTAAAATTAATATTTTTTACTTTAGACAATTATTCTTTCGACTAATGTTAAGATAAAATGTGATTTATTATTAATTGTTTAATTAATGTTTCAGCAGTTGTTTCTACTGTTATTCAATATTTACATTATTTCAATATGTGGTTATTCATTACTCCCATTTTTTATATTTTGTATATTTAAGTCATGTGATTGAAATTTGTGGCAATTTGCAGGTTTAATTTTTTAATTATTCCAAAAAATGAATGGTCATGTCACTACCGCATGTGGATTATTCAATGTCATTTATCAGTTGGATGTGTCAGCAATGTTATTATTTGGTCTTTAGATTTCAAAATGGCCATGAGCACAAACTAGAATGGTTCCAAACAGTTAACTAATAGTTATGGCATTATTAATAATGTGATCATAATTAGTCATGAAGTCCCACAGGCTTCAGTCCTTAGTCCTCTGTTGTTTTTATTTTTTATCAATGGTATATTTTCTTTAAAATTAGAATCTAAGATTTTTGATTTTGCTGATATTGGCTTATCTTGCCACGCTGTTTCTTATAGTTGTCTTGAAAAATAGCAAATGAAGATTTGGATTTAATTAGTAAATGTCTGATATATAATTTTTTATCGGTAAATTTGGATAAAATAAAAATTATTTTTTTTAAAAGCATAATTCTTTCTATTTTACAATCAAAATTTGTTGTAAATATATTTTGCATTTTGATAATGTGTTTTTTTCTAAGAATATTCCTTTTGTAAATAATTGTTGTTATTTGGGAATATTGTCCTGGTCAAATCATATTATACATCTTTGGCAATGTTTACATAAGTTAAATATATTTTTTTATTTAGCTAAATTTCTTCCTAGGTTAAGTTTTCTTTTTATTTACATTGCCTATTATTGTAGCAATTTGTCATATAGTATCATTATTTAGGGTAACAGTTCTCCATATATTCTATTTTGTTTATGTGTTTTACAAAATTATACTTTGCACATTATCTTCGTAGATCTCCATTCTCTTCTTTTCAAGATATATTCTCTGAGTACGGTATATTTGATTTAATCACTTATAACAAATTGAATCACTCTTAATATTTTTTATAGTAAACTTTTTCTGCATTGTAGAATTTTTATTTTCAATATTCGTCTTTCTAATAGATTTTAATTAGCTTTACCAAGTTTTTTAAGGAATCTAGTAGAAAACAATTTATCTATTCTGATTCTAAATTATTTAATACATTTATATATGAGTGTTCAATTGATTTGAATAATATTTCTCATATATCTTTTTAAAAGCATTTATGCCAATGGTGCACATTATATGTTAATTTTGTTATCTATTTATATTTTTATGTTTATTTATTTATTTTTTTCTTAATTGTTTTATTTCTTTTGCTACTTGTCTCTGTCAACATTTTTTTTGTTTGTTTTCTTCTGCTTTTTTGTTGTTTAATTTGCTAATTTTTATATGAAAGCTCCTCACACAAGATTTTTCTTCTTTGCCGTTTTCAAATAATTATAATATACTTTGTGTTTACTTCATAGAATAAATTGAATTGAATAATAATAATGATGATGTAATACTTTTATAAATAAGTCAACATTTCAATTTTTGATATTCTATTTCTGTTTAAATTTTCACAAAAGATATTCTATTCTAAGAAATATTGAACACCTCAATTGATCCAGTTTAAATTATACTATAAAATCTAAACAGGTGTCATAAGTAGCTACCACTGTAATTAATCTCAGTTGTATAATTGAAATACATAAGTTCATTGAAGAATTAAATACCTTTCTATAATATATATATTTCATTTTAAATCAATCAAATATATATTCCCAATGACATGTCTTCTCAGAAGTTCAATAAATTTACTCAGATATTTATTAGATTGATTTTAAAGTGGTTGGTAAGCAGTAGTGAACTATCATTGAAGTCAAATTGTTATTGTTCAGTTATAAGAATCATATTTTTTAATTATTCTATTTTTTTTAAGATGAAGAACTTTAGTATAGACATATAAATAATTGGTAACTTGATGTAGGAACTGTTAAATATATTTCTGTTAACATATCAAATTTGTCACATTGTATTTAATTAAATTATCTTTTTTTTTTTTTTTTGCCATTTAAAACTGTATTTTTTGCAATAACACTCACAAAGGCCTTATCTCTATTATTGGTACAATTGCTGATAAAGTATTGTTTACAAAAAAAAAAAAATATTGCTACTTTAGCACATACATATACCTACATAATGATAAAAAAAAAATAGCCAATGATTTTAAAATCATTAGATATTTCAAATAATAATTTTTAAAAAAAATTAGAAAAATTAATACTTCACATTACTGATAGACATACTTCAAATGTTTCCTACTCAACTAATATAAATTTAATAATTATTTGTAACAATATTGGAGAATTTAATAAATGCTAATTCAATTTCCATAATCTTTACTGCATTAAATTTATGTTAGTGCAATATCATTTGCATATAATACTAAAAATATCTGTTTTTTGTTTACATTGGACAGGCAATCTGTCCACTAACAGGTTAATTTATCTAATAACTTTGAAATTATTAAATAAGTTCAGACTAATATTAAATGTCTGAAATTTGCTATCCTTTTTCCGAATAAGAACTTCCCAGCTGCAATTTTAACAGATTTATGAAAAGAATGTTAGTGCAGATAAAAATAAGTATTACAAATAACTACAACAAAAAAAGATTCCATATTCAAAGAGAAGTTGAACAAGGTAGAATTATTCATACATGGCCTTTTTTCAGTGAAAAAAAAAAGAACTCTAAACCAATGAATAAAGCCAGCAACATTATAGAAGTTGAAAAAGTGCTACTTCCTTATTTACTTTATTCTATCTTGTCCAATATACAGACATTTGTCATGATCACATTTTTGAGATAGTTTTCTTTTCTTAAGAAAATGGGGGGGGGGGGGGATCTAGAAATCATCTGTATGTAGAGAATTTTGTATATCTATGAAAGTAAAATTAGTTACAAAAATAAATAAAACTTATTCTAGTGGGCAAAGATCAAATTTAAAAAGCAAAGAAACTTTAAATCATGTTAGATGCATTTGTCACATGAATTAGTGTATTATATGGATGTGAAACATGATGATAATAAATAGAATTGGTGGGAAGAATCTCATCATTTGAAAAAATTTAGTATAGAAAATTAGTGACAATTGATTAGTTAAAATGGCTTTCACTAAAGAATTATAAAAAAAATAAATCTGAAGTTTATTGAAGAAAAGTAAAAATGGAAGTTGTAGTTTTTGAGCATATTGTTCAGATAACTATTGATTAAAAAAATGAAAACCCTAATCTTTTATATTACATAAGACATAATTAAATGGTTTAATGAACTGTGGTATTAATGAATAGAATAAAACTAGCATACATTTAATCAGCTTTCTTGCAAGAGGTAGACAAAACTGGAAAGAGATAAAGGAAGCATACATCTGTAAGTGTTAAGACTATGACTTTTGATAAAGATACTGCAGTGATCCATATAATAGCATAGAAGTACAACCCAATAACATTTTTTCTGTAAGCATTCTTAAACTTTGTTCATCCATTACAGAAAATTCATAGTCACCAAATATTTCTATTAGGGAATATATATTTAATAATTGTATATGTTTTTGCACAAAGTAAATGCTTTGTTATAATTTCATTGATCACATAATTGTGCTAGCTATTTTAGTGAATAATAAAATAAAATGAAATTAAAGATATCCTATCTAAGCCCATTTTTTAAATGCGTCTAGTTTCTATTTTTTATTTACTCAGTGATGAAAATTTTAATCAATAGTGAAAATTATATCTTTATATCAATATTATACATCTCTTTTTTTGTTGCTAAAATGATTAGAATCTTATTAAAATGAAAAGTTAAAGCAAATCATGGATTTAAAAGATCCTTTTTTTTTTTTTTGCATAAAAAATCATCTTTTTTAGTTTAATAGTAATTATATACATAATAAGATAGTTTGCTATTATATTTTTAAATGTAAATATTACTATTATCACACACTTATTTATGATATTTCTTATTAGACAGAACAAGTTTACAGTGACTTGAGCCTTGACAGTTTTCAAATAGAATTTATTACATTCTTCCTGATTGAAACTAGAATCACTGCAGACTTGCAATGTTTTAAATAATGATAATAACTTTAACATCTAAAAATAAAACATGGGGATATTTAATTATGAAGCAGTCGACCTGATACTCAGATCGAGCTTCACAGCCCACTCAGAATTTCCCACCACCAAACCATATTCAAACTCCATCCTTAAGCATATATACGTATTTATTAATACATATTTTTTTCTTCTTGCTTAACTATTAAAATAACTGACGTAGATATATATCTTAATGTAACTAATTTTAAGAAATATTTGATTTGATTTTAATTCGTATATATACGTGCTTAATGGATATGTACATATTATAGGTGAGGGGAGATCACTTTTAAAACATATATCAAATTAAAGTGTATTATATTAGTGTGTATTTTTAAAATAATAATTTATTATTTATTTTAATCATGGCGGTCAGAAAAAGATGATGCAATCCTTGTAAAAATATTTTCGAATGTAATTAAGACAATTTACCGGAAACCCATTAGTCCATCTAAAACATATGATAAAATTATAGAGTAATGTAAGAATCCGTTAGTGGAAATTTTATCCACTTCAAATTTGTTTTAAAATCATAGATCATATTTTAAAACAATCAGTTAGAGAAATTCTAACAGGATTGCATTGTCTTTAAAACTTACTTAAACAAAAGGTGCATCTGGTCAGCAAATTCCAGATCCGCTAAGTGCATAAAGTGCCTCAGGTCTAGCAGCTAAGGGTTTTCCAAGGTAAATGGAGAAATAGTATAAATATTGCTAGATATGAATCCCGAGAGGAGACTCATAATATTTAATCAGCAATAGTAAATATAATCCACGCTTGTCATTATAATAATCCAATGTGTCGTGAGGAGTGGAAATTTTCACTTTTCTCTCCGATCAACATGCTCTTTCCCGCACTCATCACCCAGGATCCCATTACCCATGAACTTTAATATGCTTAAAGACTAAATAATGAAATGCTACCTGCCTGACACCAATTTCAATGGACACTGAAATCATCAAGAATTGCTATTAATTACAAAGGTAAAAGAACTCTAGCCATTGCCTAATGTCTAAATTTTTAAATTCAGCCTTCCGTAATTATTTCTAATAACCCTGTCTGTCATTTAAAATGATATTATTCTATCAGCTGGTCTTTCAACCAGAAATTAAATATTTCATTAAATAGTTTGTAATTTACTTACCTAATATTAGCATGTATAGAACTCTGTATAACTTTCTTTAATTTTCTTTTATCATTGAGCCTCTATTAAATAAATGTAATATGCTAATAATTTCCTAAAGTTGCAAGAATATTCACTGTCATTTTATTTTATTCCCTCTTATTTTCATGGGGAGGTCAATTGAGCTTTGACGACAGCGAACGCTTGCAATGTTGGGAAAATAAATTAATTATCTTATAATGTCATTGCAGAAAAACAGATTAGAAAATCTATCTTTCTAAGAAATGTTTTTTTTATTTTTTATTTAACTAATAAGTGCTAACCTTAAAACTTTATGAAATCAAATCTGCTTATTATGAAATTAATAACCACCATCCCATTCATATATGTTTAAATTATGTTTAGTATAATATAAAAGCACTTATAACCGAATTCTTATATTTATTTAACATTGTGGGAAGTTTATAGATAAATCAAAGTAAGGGGGATGGGGAGTTTCTATTCCAATGATTATGTATTTTAGTAATAAATTTAAATAACCCATTACTGTTTAGTATTTAAATCATACTATTATGTTGGACATTCCCAATATATATATAGGTTATCAATCATTCATTCTTAGTTTTAAAATATTAAATGTCTTTCGTTCCAAGCGTTGTATGCAAACAGGCCTCCATGTTCAAATACACAAATGTGTGTATTTGTGCTTCGTTCCCCGGGATTTTCAATAATCCAGATACCAGATATTCATTACAAGTCCAAGAACACAGCTGGCAAATCCCCCGTGGGACTTCTTCATCATATGAGCTATTGACATAGGGTCACTCCAGAAAGATCTGGCCTATTAATAGCCGACACCTTCATTCTGTGAACCGAATCTGCCAAAGTAGCAGAAAGAATTCGGTCACCATTCTTCATTTTTAAATTTGGAAGCACATTTTTTGGATCTGAGATTGGACCACCTAATTCCGCCATCATGCATACACCACTCTCTTAAAGTTCTTACCATAACTCAAACTTATGAATGTCCATAAACCATAATATTATGACTCTACTAAATATTATATTTATTAATATTTTCATATGCGCGTTCTTTTTGCGATACCATTTTATATATGTTAGCAAGCTATCTCACACATATATCTCACTCAGTATAAACTGAAAGTAATTTACTATATCTGTAAAGTATATTTTTGTCATAAAATTATGATTCTAAATATTCGGTCAAGTGCTATATTTTGTTCTTTCTGGGGGTAGATTGGTATCTCGCAAAGATATTTCCTCATAGCGCTAAATCAACTGTTCCACAGTATATTTAGTAATTATTGGCATATGAGCTAGCCGCAATAAAATAGAATAATAATTAAAGTTGTCATTTTCTAAATTATAAAGAATTCCATGTGATTTACCTGTTACCATGTAAATGTCAATCAAATTATATGTATGTCATGAGGCCAATGATGATTAATGAAATAATAAAACAAGTATTTATGCATACTTCTTTATATATATATCATAAACTTGCAGAATCATTGTTTCTTTTACTTAAAATATTAACATCCTAGTTATTAAATTATGCTCGCCCTGACTAGATGATCACCCGCTAATCTGATAGATATAATTAATATGAAAGGTCACGACCTTTAAATGAGTCAGACTTATATTTTGTGCTAAAATATTCCGTTATATAAATTCAAATTAGAATCTTTTTGTGTTTCCACTTTGCAATGCCGGCGGAGAGAGATAAATTAGATCGGTATCATTGGGATTGTTGCTCATAAGTTGGTAGATCTGGAATATAGGCAAATAGGGCAGAGCTGATGAGTGTTCCTGACTTATGAATCTTGCACATGATTGGACTCTAGGTACTTTTGCCTAGATGCTAGATCTTGTTATATGAACAGATAAAACCGACTGGTACAATTAAAAGTGAAGAATGAGGTTTGAATTTTAACACAATTGCTGAGAATGCTAGGCCTATATGCTTGCTTTTATTTTAACTTCTCAATACTAATGAGCTTAATAATTTAATTGTGTAGTTTCTAGAAAAGCATATAAAATAATGACAAACAACAGGAAATCATTTGCTTCAAAGCAGAGAATTTAGCTACACACTTCAATTTATGAATTTGTTTTTAAGTTTTTTTTTTTAATGACTCATTATTATTCTGAATTATCTACTTTGGAAAATATCATTACTGCTATAACTTTTTCATAAACAGTACAGCATAATGAGTATTTCATTTTACATTCTTAGAACAAAGATTTATAATGCTTTTTAAGCTACATTTAATATGCATTTTAAAAAATAATTTTTATCTTTTCAATTCTGAGGTGTCTCTGAAAATATGAGAAATAAACTGATAAAGCAGATGGTGTGTCCCCCAAAATTTTCAGATTATTGTATGATTATTGGCATTTTTTATTGGGGAGAAAGTTTTTGCATTAAAATTATCTAGCAGGCATGCTTTATTTATACTTTTTATTTTCAAACACTAAAGTTTTGAAGTCAAATCAAGAAGTTTGTTATGTAGTGACTGATCTAGATTTAAATATGCATAGCTAGAGAATCAAGTTGAAAATGATTTTAATTGAATCTTTTCAAAAGAATACTTTTTCTTTTTATCTATATAATTCATGAAAAATGGAAGTATTAAATGCATCATCTCTCATATGTGTGTGAAATCAATAAATTTTATTACCCAAATATACTATCACATGACTTTCCCAGTTTTTCCATCAACATCTACATTAAAAATAATAATTTCTCTAATTATTCTACTTTAGGATTATTTATTATAATGTGAGTAATCAACTTTAATACAACACAAATTCTATGGTAGTGTATGATCATTGGCATTTATCAGTAAAGAATACTAAATTGGAATGCACTTATATATTCACTAATCATCTTTACTTTTATATATATATTCAAGCTAATGATATGAAATTCAAATCTTTTGATGTTATAATCCCAAGCCAACTTGCTAGTATGACTGTAGATCATATATTTTAGTAATGTTAGTTACATGCTAACTGTAAGTATTTTATGTTTTGGCAAAGTATGGTCTCTATCAAACTAATTATCGCATAGATGTCCTAGTTTATTTCAAGATCTGCATTAACTTTACATCTGAGCCTTTTAATCTCCATTGATTACTCAATAGTACTACAATAATTAGGGTCTGGAATAGAGTTAATAGAATGAAGTGTTACTCAAAATGCAAACTTTGTTAGAATGTAAGTTTGGTAAGTAATGTGATACATCACTTGATATGTACTATTTTTTTTCAAAGGGTCAAATCTGCCTATCAAATTTACACTACATGATTTAAATGGAATAAATAGAATGATGTAGAATGATGCAGAAAAATTTTATTCTTTCGCTGATGATTTGAGTAAAAGAAAATAGTATGTAAATTGTTCAAAATTGAATTGGAGTTCAGTTTAATATTTTTATCCCATTTTAATATGGTCTATTGCTAATTTTGTAACATTATTTTGGTTTATAAATAGATTAACTTGAATTACCTTTACAACTGCTAAAATTATAATCTCTGTTTATCTATCATCTATGTAAATGATTTTGCATAATTCTAAATGTAAAGATGCTAAAATAAATTATGATTAGATAGGCAAACAATGATCAGCTGACCCTATATAATGGAATGTTTGATTATAGTACAATTTTATTTAGTTATTTATTATCGGCATTTAGAATCTTATCATACTCACACACATATACAAATATTATTTCGTTTAGTTTATTGTAAAAGTAGTACTGACTGTAAAGCGTATAAAATATATTTAGTGGAACTATCTCTTTAGTTTTATATAGTTTGAATGATTTAATACTATGGAGGTATGGTAGATCTGGATCTCATGGCCCATGGATTGTATTCCAACTCTTTAATTTGTAATGCTTGAGTTTCTTATAAATTTCTGAGCAATAAATCTTTTTTTTTTTTTAACGTTCTAAAATTGGTTTGTCAAACCATTGCACTGCAAGTAATAAATTACTTATTATTATTATTTGTTAAATATATATTCATTGCCTTATTGACATTAGGCACTTCTTGTATAATGAAAAAATATTAGAAATTACTGAAAAGTCATTTGTGTTTCATTATATATATGTATTTATTTTTTACAAATTTTTTTACAAAATCACTCTTACATCATAAAAGGAACTTAACACCTAGTAATAAATAGTTTATATATATATAATCTATTTAAATAAATAATTTTTGAAGTAGATAACTAGATTTTTATTTTGGACGAACTTATCTTTTATTTTTTATTAACATTACTGCACATTCAAATTCAATTTTATTATAATTTATCTTTAATAAATTACCTTAAAAAATTCTTGTTAGAGACGTGTCCACAATGACTGTGATGTTGGTGTTAATCCATTTTGTTGATTCGCTGTCATACTTGAATGTTTTGAACTTACACACGTTTCATCTGTTCGCGTAGAAGAAGAATTTGATAATTGGCGTTTGACAGAAAGCTTTGCAAATGTCTCACGCAAACTATTTCGGATCTTTTTGGAGAAGGTGAAGCTGAAAAAAATAAATACTCCTTGAAGAGAATTAAGTATAATAAATAAATATTGAATCCATTGTACTGGATTTAGTGGACTCATAAGAATGAAACCTACCATCCAAGTTAAACCCATAATCACAGCAAGTTTGAAATATATACATACTTTATGATTTTTTTGTGGTCGAACTGTTCTTGATAAACAAATTTCAGGTAAAATTCGAATTACTGTGAGAAGAAAAAATATGAAATTGATTACCAAAACTATTGCTAAAGGAATATTAAGGAACACAAGGAGAGCGTCTCTCTGAGATATTAAAGATCGACACTGATTATATTGAGGCTGAAACTGTTTAACTGATGTACCATATTCTAAAATCACAGAAGTCAGAACTATGAACAGAGGTGATATCCATGCAACCACAGAATATTTAATAAATCGTATACGTTCTTGAGGCCTAGATAAATTTTGCATTTGCTGTTGTGTGAATTTCCTCCACACATCAAATGATATAATTCCCATCCAGAAAAATGAAGCCAAATACATGAAATGTCCAGCTATGCTGACTGTTGTACAAATTTCATTTATTGTCTTGGTGAAGGGATGAAGTAACCAAAGTAATTGTGCAATAAGCAATGAAAAAGCTAATGATGCTAAATTTTTACCTGGTAAGTTTTTTGTTTCAAACATAAGAAAGAAAGCTAACAAGTGAAGAACTAGGCATATTGTAGATATGCTTAAACCAACTATAGTCATATAGCCTTCAATGGCTGAAAATCGGGATTCTTCTATTTCATAAAAATAACCAGAAGGTAAACATATTAAAACTCCACCTGCGACTATTTGATACTCATCTACTTTATGTAATCTGGATGATGACAAAATAAAAATAGAATGGTTGTTCAAAATTTTGTATTCATCTTGAGCAAAAAAAGTAAAGTTGCAAGCATCTCTTAATTCTAAGCAAACATAATAATTTTTAAACTGTTCATCAAAAGTGTAATGAGATGAAGAATAATTACGCTGAAAAATTGATACATATATATAATCCTTAAAATCTTGGATATAGATTTTTGGAATCATAAGTTTTGTACATGATTTGTTTCTATTAAATTCTGGGAAATCAGTGGATATGCAAATTGCTGGGTTATTCCTCTCATCAATTATATATTGATGAGGATTATAGGTTTTGTTTGTCATTTCCACATATAAAATATTTGATTGATTCTTGTAACTCCATGGCGGAAGGCTTATTCTCCAGCAGGAATTATTAGGTTTTTGTACATAACTTATATTTATTGTACGACAATAAATTGGTATATCTTCTTTACTAAGAACAAAATCTTTATCTTCAGTCAGCATGCCATCCAGTGATGTGTTTATTATATTAGGATTTGTATTTGGAATGAGATAAAATTCTCCATAAAAAATTTTCACTTTGATGCAGAATTCATTTTTTTCATAATCTGTTGTTATCATGTTATTAGTGTGGTTGTTTGAATGGGAAGGTACACAGAGTGTAACTTCATTGGTTTTAGAGTTAATCTTATAATCCTTTTGTGTGAAGTTTTGCTGTAATTCATAAATATAAATTGTACCATTGTTTTTTTGTCCATATTCAGAAATATTGTAGACTTTATATTGGCACATGGCAGGAAGCTGAAATGTTTCAATAGATCGTGGAAATTGTTTCTTTAAACAGTTACTGTGAAAGCAATAACACTTTTTATTAAAGATATCAAAAACTTGATTTGGTTGGCATTTAGGGGAATCAAACAATTTTAGTTGATTAACTGATATTTGTGGTAGTGGACTAACCTTTTTAAAATTACAAAACAATTCTGACACATTAATATAATTACATATAGCACAATAAATATTTTTATAAATATTTATGTTTCCAAGTTTATCCTTTTGATACCTAAAAGCAGTAAAGCTTTGACACTTTTCAAGATAATAAGCATCTGTCCAGTTCAACGCACATGTTTTAATTATTGGCAAACAAAATTGTCCACCAGTTACCATTTTAGAATTTAAAATTGTGTGAAGATTACATGTGATATTTTCATTGTACGATAATATAAGTTTCCAGGAATCTCCTAATTTATAAGGATATACATCATTTAAAAAGTAAGAATCAAAGACAACGTGTGTATCATTGTTAAGGAATGCACATTCTATATCCAAAATTAATTGCAAAGAGTTTAATTCTTCACTGTTACAGATTGCACAGAATATGTTTTTATATGCTGTACCAGTCTTCTCATTAATTATAGGAATCTGAAGCAAAGGTGTGTTTTGAGATTCACTTGAACAGAATTGTTCAATTTTTCTAATATACCATTTCACTGGACATGAATTTTTGATAGTGGTGGGCATTTGCTGAGTGTATTTAGATTGTTGACATATAGATAATCTCTTTGCTTCATTCTTTTTTAGATATTGTGGTAACTTATATATTTCCCATTTATAATCCTGGCAGCAATCTTGGAAAGTAAAGCATTTAGTGTCACAATAACAATTCTTTTTCAATATATCATTCTTATGTGAGTTATTGATAGTTACTTTCATCTGTGCAGAACAAAAGTCCTCAACACATTTTTCTTGAAACAAGTAGCCTCTGTTTAATGGGTAAATATCAAGTTTTAGTGATATAACTGTCAGTAAAAAATGTGTTAGGATAATCCATTCAAACATTTCCTAGAACTGTAAATCATGTTTTTGGCTAAGATTGAGGAATAAAAATGTATCACTTCTTTTACAATCACAAACGTTTATAATTGTATTTATAAACCAAGGTAACAGCTACATATTTGACATTTTGAAGTACTTGAGACGTGATTCAGATCAAATTAGCGACAATGTCAAAGATTGGAGTAGTATTGAAGAAATTTTCATCCTTCGAAATCATTAACAACTGGAAAGAAAAAAAATAACTTGAAAAATTATTACTAACGGGGGATAAATATTAAAAGTTGATCATTTACTTCTACAAATAATGAGTGTTTAATTCATGTTACCTTTTTTTGTCAGTTTTAAAATAGTTATATCTATTTTTTTTCCTTTTTGATCGACCAATCGTATTGCCTGAGTGACAGATCAAAGAACGCAACCTGCTGATTCACCCTCCCTTTTTCAAAGTTTGTGAATGGCTAAAGGGCTAAAGAAATCTAAGTAAAAGTAATAATAGTCTAATTAAAAAAATTATTTAGTCTGTCTTACAGCCTATCTAACTGCCATGCTTTGAAAAGGTTGAAAAGGTTCATAAATTAAAAAAGTCGAAATTAATCAATGGATTTTCTCATTCACTTTCTCTCTCTCTCTTTTTAATAAGAAAAAGAAAATGATTGGTTGCTTAAGGTATATGTTAAGCATTTAATTTATGTGAACACTTGACAGCATTTAGCTGTAAGCAGTTCTTCAGGCCAAACCTATTCAAAATAAATAATTAATTGCAAGTTTGTGCGTCCATATATATATATGCGTCTTTTGCGGTCAAGTTGTTAAAGATTTTATGATATAATAATTAGTCATGTATCTTTTTTCCAACGATATAAAATTCAATTTGATTAGACACTTTATCCCCAAAAAGCAAGCCTAGGATTTTTTTTTCTTAGAAAGTTTCTAGACTCACCTAGTCGTTCAATTATTGAGTAATAGCTATTCATACTTAAAGATTAACGATCTCAAGTTAATCCAATTTGTTCAGATAGCTACATTCAATAATAATGTAGCTTTTAGTACATACGCGATGTCATACATCTACAAATACTTAGCCAATTATTTTTAGTAGTCTTATTATTTTTTACATCTCTTAAAACGTTACAAAACATCACTTAATTTATAGATATTGTAATAATTTTAATCAATGAAGAATTATATAGAAAACAGATAAAATTATGTTTTTTATCTTGGACATATGAAATTATAATAAATCATTAAGAAATTTTTTTTTTAGTTTGCCATTAAGGTAAAAGTAAATCTAGAGCTCACTGCCCCAAAATGCATGAGATCTCTCCCACTAATGTTAGTGGAAGGACATATTATATTAGATTTTTTTTATTTTTATGGTCAGTGTGCAACTTATTCTGATTATTGAGAGTTCTTTACCAATTATGAACACATAAGTAATCATTTATTGGCAAAACTTTTTGAACAGGGACTGCTTTCTGAAATTTCTAAGCTTGTTTGATGAAATCTCAGATATTTTCTTATTTTCCTGCAAAATTTAAAAGCATCTATGTTAGGGATATTGGGATCAAACAATAAAAAAAAATATTGATAATTATTAGAGGAAGTTTATCATTGCTATTATAACAAAATTTATTGTAAACCATTTATCTGGTACTTTAGCAGAATTCTGGTGTATAAGTAAACAGCCTTCAAATAATCTATTGTAATACAAAGGCATCTTCATTAACATAGAGAAGCAGTGAGGAAGAAAGAATTACATATCAGGCTTGACATGTGGTAAGGATTTGAAGAGTTTTCCATTTTTATTTTACTCTGTAGATAAGAATATCTAGATACCCATTTACTGACTATGTTGGCTAAATGGATTGATATGGGCAGATGAATTCATTATCACTGAGGATTCACAGGTATACCTAACATCAATCATCAGAAAGTACCACTAAGTTAATTACAATCTAGAATTTTCTATTTTTATAAGTGATTAAATTCTACTGTTAAATAACATGTCTATTGGATGTTTCATGCACTGAAATATATAGGAAATTTAAAGTTTATTGGTGAATATATCCAACCACAAACCTCCCAGAATCTTCAGTCACTACTAATATATATATATCCCTTAGATTTGAGAAAACCCCAAGACTTGTTTGAATATTTTGTTTACAGTAGCAAAAGATTGTCTAATTAATAGAATGATAGGTGACAAAACAAAATATAGACTAAAATAAATTATACCAAATATTTACTACAAACTACTTAATATTGTAATGTAACATTTATCATAAAGTATTCTTTGCGGTTATATTTTAGAATATTTTAAATTGATGAAACCTATGGCATGTATGTATATAAAAAAATACATATCAATGGTTCATAATTCTAGAGTATATCATATTTTAATAATCTAGCAATAATACATTTAGTTTTATTTATGTAAGTCGATTGGCTATACATTGCTTCAGAACTTAGTATTATAATCAGCAATCTTAATACAGATTCTAATCATGCAAGCTTATAATAATAACTCATACAAATTTTATCTTTTAATAAGCATCATAATATGTATTCAATAACCACACAGGTTGATCGTCATCATATAACTAAATAATTAAAACACATATCTTATCATTAAATTAACTTTGGGAAGTACTTTAAAATACATTTAAAATAAGTGCACAAATCATTATTGAATAAACTAAAATTTTACCTCAATCTGGGGCACATGAATCATTAATACTCTATATGTAAGCTTCAAATTATATATAAAAACGAGACACCAATTGGTTAAGCAACATTACAAACTTCATACAACTATTTCAATATTTTACTTGCTATGTAAATGTATAAGCGACACATATATTGTATTACAAATGAAATCCATTACCTAACTACAAGCAATCTAAACATTAGCTCTGACGGATTGTCAACAAATTTCTAATCCTCTCTACCATGAGTTCTTTCAATCTTGACTAATTTTTTGTATAGTTCTAAGTTTAGCAGCGCTTTTTATTTGCAATACTCTGGAATCTTCAATTTTTTTTATATATTCTATTTCGTCATGCATTCATTTTACACATTAGTAGCAGACCTGATCCCCAAAATTGATTATTTCTATATGGTTGAGCTTTTCTGGATCATTATTGGTGAGATCTATTTTAATATTTTCATTATTAATTCGCCTTTTATCCCATCACCAATATCTTTTACATGATTTACTCTTTCATGCATAGACAATATTATCTTTTTATTCATAACCCTATTCAAATTATTCTCCTGTATAGCTGTGTAAAATTTTGTAGCACTTATGTCAATATCTATTTGTGATTTGGTATGCTCTTTTTTTTCTGTCACTCCATTTCACATCAATATTTTCCTCTAATGCAATTGAAAAGGTTTTAGAAACATCACTAGGCAATATATTCAAGCCCTTATCCATAATATTTATGTCATCATCAAAGTTATCTTTCTCATTTCAACAAATTTTTCTAATTGAGCTTCATTTAACTGATCTCTTAATAGAGTTTCTATGAATTTTTGTTTTTCATGTATCTGATTGGGTCTTCATCATTTTCTCTGTTTTACTCACTTGTACAGGCTCCAGCACAACTCATATTTTATAATTTCTTCATCTGTATGTTATTTTATGAATGTATAAAATTGAGTTTTCTGTAGTATGGCATCACTACAAACTATTGACCCATTTATTATATCTGCTTTAGTCTTTTTAAATACACTTACATTTTCATTTATTTCTATATCTTTACATTGCCTTGTTCAGAATATAATTCCAATATATTATTACTTCCAGTGCTTTCAACATCCATCACATTTTGGGTATTTTGTCTAGATTCTTCAGTGGTATCTATATCAATTTTATGACTTTCATTCTTATCATTTGCACATTCTCTAGTTTTCTCATCTTTTTTCCATAGTTTATGTATATTTTTCTGCTCATTTTTATGATTTTTCTTCATTTTCTGCTAATTCTCTTTCATTTTCATAGTGACTGCCTTTCCTTTGAATTACATTTATCTTTATATTCCCTAGCTTCATTCTTTACCAGTTCTATTAAAAAAAAGTGCTTTAATGAATTTCAATAAAAGATTCCTCCCTATGCAGATCCCCCACACTTCCAAGAATATCTCCACTTCTGTTTTCTTGTAGCATTCGATCTACTATTCCAATTTTCTTTTTTTTCTTCATGTTTTTTTTTCAAGTAAACTTTTGAACTACAATTTAGTCACAAATATTAAAATTGTCTTTCTCAAGATTTGTCCTTTTATGAATCAAATCTCTTATTGGTAATTCCAAAATTTACACTTGTAGCTACAGTACTATTGAATTTGTAATCTGTCAAATCTCAGAGTATGTGTTTTTTTTATATATTAAGTTCCGTTATTAGTACCAAAAATAATTACATGTACTATGTAATGGACATCTACATATATAGCTGATGTCTTTCAGAGAAGATACCACTGGATTTCCAATCTAGAATTTTCTATCTTCTTGTAAATGGTAGAATTCTATTTCTAAGGAATATTTTCATATAATGGTATACATAGGAAATTTAAAGTATACTGGTGAAGATATTTAACCACCAAATCTACAGAGTCTTCAAACATTACTATTGCTTTTATATTATGACCTTAGATCTGCGAGAATATTGATACTATTTTGAATATTGTGTTTACCTTAACAAAAGATTGTACAATTTGTAATTATAAGTAATAAAGTAAACTTTAGGCTAAAGTAAATAAATACCAAATATTTATTACAAACTGCTTATTATTATAACCTAACATTCAACATAAAATATTATTTGCAGTTATATTTTACAATTTTTCTAATTTAAAATTTATGAAACTTATAGCACGTATAAAAATAAGATATCAATGGACCATATTTCTACCTTATAATGTGATATATTTATATATACATAAATTGCATTTTCTCCAGACCATATATTAATAATCTAGTCAGTAATATATTTACTTTTATTTAATATATAATATAGAGATATCAATATAGCTCAAACAAGCTCTTAGAGATTTTAAATATTTTCTCTTACTGCACTTTACATATTTGTAGATACAAACTTATAAAAGCAATGTCATGCTATATATGACTTGCTTTATTGATTACTTTTATTTATATAAATGAGTTGTCTGAACTTATCAAAACTAAATTAGGTATGTGCATAACTATTATTTTAGAACTTAGCTTAGCATTATAACAGGCAAACTTAACATGTATTCTAATCATGCAAGTTTATAATAATCACTTATAATTATAAATTTATTTAAGGCTGTATATGAATTTTATCTTTTAATCATCATTACAATATGTATTCAGAAATGACACTGGTTAATCATTATGTTCCTAAATAATTAAACTCATAATGAATCATTAAACTAACTTTTGGGAATACTTCAAAATACATATAAAATAAGCATGCAAATTAATATTGAATATACTAAAACTTTTCTTAAAAATTTCAAAACTGGGTTGCATGAATTAGTAATATATTACATATGTGCTTCAAAATATATATAAGAATAAGGTGCTTAAGTATCTTAAACTAAAGTGACATATTTATTGTATTTGAAATGGAATCAATTTCAAAACTTTGATTAATAAATTCAAGTCTATATACTAATTGAACCAGAACATTACACACACATCTGAACAGCAGCGGTAATAAGTTGCCAACAAATTCCTAAGCTCTCTTCCCGTCCCTTTTTTGTCTTTTTAAATTCTTTAATCCCAACAAAATTGTTAATCACTATTATAGTAATGCTGGCTATGAATTTGATAGACACACATGCTATTTATTTTTTATCAACTATTTTGTAACTTAGATTATATCATAAATAATAATAATAAAAAATGATAATTGGACTTAATGATGAATGATTTCTATAAGTTAAACTGTTGATTCTTGTTAAATAACTTTAAAATGAAGTTTAACCCCCACAGCTTGCTTTCTCATTGTAAATCATAAAACTAACATGACTATAATATAATATTTCATATAAAAAAAATATCAAAATCATAAAATTTAGATTATACATAATAATCATTCTGCAGTATGTAAAGCTAAATAGCTGATGTTTCAGTACAATAACAAATACTTTCCTCTGAGCTTGTTCTTTCTCAAGTCATAAGAATGTGTGTTGTGAGATTTAAAATTGTTATTCTTTTCTTTTGTTATTTTCTCCTCATTCTTAAATTCTATTGGTTGAGAAGTTTTAAAAAATATTAATTTTTATGATTTGAGAAGGAAGAAGCTCTGAAGAAAGTACATGTTATTGTATTGAAGTGTCAGCTATTTAACTGTTATATTTTTATTACACGGAAGCTCCTGGAAGTAATACTATGAGTTCATTTATCTGTGAGAATATTAGAATATATATTGAAGTATATATTTTACATTTATCATATAGTTAACAAGGGGTGACGCTATTTTAAGGTTATGCATTAATATTAAAAGTTAGTGAAGCCAACTAAATATTACAAAATAAAATTTTATAATAGTCAAATTCTGTGAATATATAAGTATAGACACACAATTTTAGATAGAGTCGTTTACTTAATTTTAAGGTAATATAGTTTTCTTTTTGAAAAAGAGAAAAAAATATTCTTTTTGTAATTTAAAAAATTAATATACCTGTCTCTTCTGGTGAAAATCTCCCTTTTAAACATGTTGGTTTTCCCATGTATAAATTATTACTTATCTGCCTTTCATTCCACCAAAAGCTTCCAGAATAAAATAAACTCCATTTGCTCAGAGGTTAATGTGGAGAGGTAATGCAATAGTGATAAGCTTGCACAAAGTTCAGAGGTCTAAAGAACTTAACGGCTTGGCCCTCCACTCAATCTCTACCCATTATTTACAGAAAACAATTAACACAATACAATCCTTAAATTATATGCTACCAAACAATCAATTTTCCTCTAGAATATACCTGTCCCTTCCGGGGAAAACCTCTCTTTTAAAAATGTTGGTTTTCCCACATATAAATTATTACTTACCTGCTTTTCGTCCCACCAGAAACTTTCAGAATAAAATAAACTCCATTTGCTTGAGGATAATGTGGAGAGGTAAAACAATAGCGATAAGCTTGCACAAAGTTCAGAGACCTAAAGAATTTAATGGCTTGGCCCTTCACTCAGTCTCTACCTATTATTTACAGAAAACAATTAACACGTTACAATCCTTAAATTATATGCTTTCAGACAATCAATTTTCACCACTAGTGAATCCTACAGACACTCCTCCACCATTTAAAAGTAAATGCTCAACACTATGCGGGACTATGTTTAAAAGGCTACACAAATCTCTCCTATTTCATTTAAAGGAAAAATCACTTATTGGGGTGCTTATGCCCTAGCTATAAACAATGACTAAAATCTCCCACCTGCCCTGGGAATTACAATAAAGAAGATCATAAAAAAGTTTAGATACTGGCATATGATGTCCAAACATTTGAACTTCATAATTAAATTAAATCTCACTGTGCTGCCAACAAATCATTTCCTGGTCGCGCAGAGGGGTTTAACCAAAATCAATTTGACATGTCAACTTTGCAATCAAGAAGAAGAAACCATTGAACATGTCCTTCAACATGTATATATTTGAACCCAATTAGAAAATTCATCACAGCTTGCACCAAAGTTAATCCTAAGAAAATTTTTTTAATTAAAGCCATTATAATAAAAGGACACTTCCCTGTAACCAGGATCACAATTTTCCTCACTTTTGTCATCTGGTTATTATGATGTCAATTAATCTTCAAAAATAATAACTGTGATTTAATCTCTACATTTTATAAGATCATAGAGAAAATCAAGACAAGAGCCTGAATAGTAGGTCCCCTGGGAATATTTAATGATATCTGGGCAATTTACCAGTTGACTAAAACCTGAACATTCCACTCCCAAAAAATCCCAGAACTCTCAATTTTGAACAATCCCTTGCAGCCTCAAGCTCAACCAGGTATCGCTGGAGGTTTAAACACAAGATTAACCATAGACAGCAATGCTGAATATTCATAAAAAAAAACATTGTATTAATATTGTATTTCTAATTGACCAATAAATTCTATTTAATTACAAATCATTGTGGAAACCTACAGACTACTGAATAATTATAAATGCTATTCTTCAATAATTCTAAATAATCATATAAAAGTAATTTTGAGTGTAAAATTTATAGACATTCTGAACTTTATTAAGATTTTAAAGTGAACTTTCTTTTCCATTTAAAAAACTTAAAATTATTTCTTTTGTCATTTAATTTTTGAGTAATCTCCTTATATACTGCAGAATTATTATTATGTATAGTCTAAATTTTATGATTTTGATATTTTTTATTATTATGAAATATATATTATAGTCATGTTAGTTTTAAGATTTACAATGAGAAAGCAAGCTGTGGGGCTTAAACTTCACATATAATTATTCATTTTAAAGTTATTTAACAAGAATCAACAGTTTAACTCATAGAAATCATTCATCATTAAGTCCAATTATTATTTATTAGTAGTATTTATGATATATAATCTAAGTTACAAAATAGTTGATAAAAAATAAATTGCATATGTGTCTAAGAATGGGGAATATTTATTGAAATTTATAGCCAGCATTACTATAATAGTGATTAACAATTTTGTTGGGACCAAAGAATTAAAAGGGGGGGGGGGCGAGCTTAGAAATTTATTGGCAACTTATTACTGTTAATGTTGAGATGTGTGTGTAATGTCTTGATTCAAGTAGTATAGACTTGAATTTATTAATAATAATAATAAATAATACTAGTTATATGCAATATGATAACCATCTTTGCAAAAAAAAAAATGTTTGCAAAGGTAGTTCATATTGCTTATAACTAGTATTATTTATTATTATTATTATGTTTTTGTTTTTTGTATTAACTTTGTAAACTTATTTGCTGTATGTTTAGCACATGATTAATTTATATATAGTGTTTTGTTATTAATTTTGGAATATAATAGCTATTATGAATAACTCCTGGCATATTATTATTATTAGATGATGTTAAATTGATATTGACTTCTGGTGATTATTTGTATGATAAATTCTTGTAGAGTAATGAATATTTTACAAACTCATCATTGCTATAATTATTTCTTTTATCTTTTTTCCAGGCCATCTCTTTTTTCTTTCTTTGGCAATCTTTTGAATACCTAAAAAATAAATATGTATGCATTATTTATGTTTTTATCTGAAGTTAATTAAATTGCAATATACAAGTCTATATACTTTGATTGCAATCTTTTTATTAGTCTACTTCTAATATCAACAAATTAAAAATCCTTCTCCTTTTTCTTTTCAAAAACTTTATTTTTTTATCTCAATACTGAACATATATATACATTTATATAATACAAAATTCCAACGTTTCAACTGTTTTATCTCATACAGTCATTTTCAAGGATCTGCAACAATATTAAATACATATCAACAAATAAACTTCAATTACATAAAAACTTTCTCTTACATTAACATAAACAGTAACAAACATATTAAACATATAGAAATATATTTTACTTACATCTTTCTCCCACTGCTATATTTTATTATTCTTTCTTTTACATTGTTTAATTACAAATATATCTTAAAATCATCCAAGAAACTTTCTATACAAATTTAAATACCAACTCTAATTTCCAAAAACCTCCCCCTTTCTTTAAATTTTATCTAAAACCCATCTTAAAACTATATTCATAAACTATATATTTAAATGAATATAAAATAAATATAAACATCCCCCCCCCTCTCTCTCTTTTATACAAAAAAACTTCTAACAATTTACCTAAACCCATTAAGCATTTATTTTAATTATACATTAATTTATATTCCTTATCTACTCCATTATTTCTATTTAGAGTAGGATTATATTTTTTTATATAAAAAAATTCTTTAACCATCCTTTCCCTGTAATTTTTAACCCTTTCTAACATTTTAATACTAAATTCTTTATGACTTAAACCTTTACAATGAATGTAAATATTTGAATTTTTGTCCTATAAATGTTGTCTAAGTCTAGTTTTTAATGTAAAATATATATGTAAGTAAAATATATTTCTATATGTTTAATATGTTTGTTACTGTTTATGTTAATGTAAGAGAAAGTTTTTATGTAATTGAAGTTTATTTGTTGATATGTATTTAATATTATTGCAGATCCTTGAAAATGACTGTATGAGATAAAACAGTTGAAACGTTGGAGTTTTGTATTATATAAATGTATATATATATTCAGTATTGAGATAAAAAAATAAAGTTTTTGAAAAGAAAAAGGAGAAGGATTTTTAATTTGTTGATATTATTGTAGAACATATATATTTTAAAAGAAAAAGTGGATGTACTTTTGCTGTGTTATTATATATGATAGTCCACTTCTGTTTAATGATTAAATTATATCTTTCCTCTAATGTTTTATTTTTACTTTTCTCAATTTTTTCACCCCTTATAATATGTTTCTCTGTGCTAGTTAGCATTTACATTGGTAAAATGATTGCATAAGTTAGGAATAATGTTTATATTTCAGAAGATACTAATGATGAAGTGTATAATGTGGTGTTAAAGATAACACTTCTAATCATTATAATGTTATTTTTAATGATGGCGGTAATGATAATAATTTGATATTAGTTATCATAGCCTTTCAAAAGTGTATTTAAACTAGTTTGTTTTAATAATTGACAAGTTTGTTGATGAAAATTATTATCAACTCTCAGAATCTACTCAGCAGAATTCTTTTTTTGGATTGGAGCCAGACTAAGAGAGAAATGGTGATTGGAAAGAACCTAGGGTCTGTTGTTCTGAACAAGGGGAAAGAAATTAGAGAGATCCAGGTTTGATAAACTTGGATATGGACTGTGAAGAATAATCAATAGCATGACATTTACTATTTGGAAATAAACTCATGAAAAGAAACTGTTTGTATTTAAAGTTGTTAGGAATCAATCTTGATTTGACAGAATCTAATAATAACCTGTTATCAAATTATAAGATTGATTTGATTACATTGATAGTGATGAACATATTCATCTTTAAATTAGTAACCACTTTTACATGATTAACTCCAGAAAAAAGAAAAAGTCAGAAAAAAAAGTTAAGTGGAGTTTTTTTGTGCTTGTAGAGCGTATTCTGTGAACCACAAAAGTCTCCATGTATATCAACTACTAGTCCTATGATCTGTTTATATAACATCGTTTGGTGTTCTCTGGTAACTTTTTTGTACTAATCAACTTCAGTTCTAAAAGAATTCTAAATCTTGTCTAGTTATATGCTCCTTTATATCTTATCATCAAACATATCTTCTCAAAGAAGGGAACTAATGTTATACTTCTTTATAAAGTTTTTGAGGTAATAATAAATAGAATCCATCTTTATATGAAACCACATTTCAAGTTCATCATCAAATATTTTTAGAAAATCGGTTAATACTCATTTGCTTTCCAATTTATTGAAAATTTAAAGTTTTGATCTTGTCACCATAATTGCAATTTTTCAATAGTTTTATGTTATGCAAAGAGATTCATATTTCACATCCATAAAATAAATTTGACAGAAATATAGACTATATGTGTGTGTGTGTGTGGTTTGCTTTACATATTTATATTGCTAAGATGAAATTATGCATTTTTTGTTATAAAGAAATCATTGAGATATTTAAATAGATTTTTTTTTTCATGCTGAAATCATTCAAATTAAAAATTGCTCAAAATATTTTTTGATAAGAAAAATTTATGATGTTGGTAGTTATATGATTATGTTAATGGGAAAGTAATAATGGTAATGTCACTAATAAAAATAGTTTTGTATTTAGTATAAGGAAACTAATGAAAATTAAAATGACAATGATGGTGATTATATTGCTGGAATGACATTCTTTTTATTGTCATTACCAATAATAATGCTGAATAATGATGTAAATATGAATGTAGTGATGGCATAATATTTGTGAAGTTCATGAAGACTCTTATTATAAAGCCTATTGTAATTGTTTTTGCTGTATTGTGATAATCATATGATCATTTTAATGATAAGTATTATGATAGTTCTATTGGTAAAATTTATAATATCAATTACATTAATTATTGTGATGAAGATCATATAAAGTCTATCAGTGATAATCGCAGTGACTATATCAAAAGAGAATCATAGCTGTTATAATTGAAAATTTTGTGAATATTATAATAATTATTTTGATTTTAATGATGAAAAACACAGTGATTTTATTAGTAAGAAGTATAATGCATCATTAGAGATGTCAGTGTTTTTAGGGATAATGTTCATGGTGATTTTGTGTGTCTATGTGCATGGAAGCAACATGATTTCATTATTAATGTTGTTAAGATTTTAATGATACAAACTTTAGGATTCCAATAATTTTATCAATAATGATAATAGTGGTTGTGATAGTGGAAATCATTGCAATTTTCATCCATTACTATTAATCTAGGATTATAATCTCTATAAAATTAAGACAGCAACAATTGCATAAACAATATAATTTATGTATGCTTGTCCTGTGATAAAAGAATACATTTTACATTAAAATATTTAAATTATGTTTCTTGGAAATGCACTAAACTTTCAAATATTTTGTGCTTATTATGAATTTAATTCTATACAGAGATTGTAATATATATGTAGATATTACTGCTAGAATTAATGTACAATATTTATTTATATAAATACTTTAAACAGGTTTTAGCCTGTGTTCAATGCGCTTTAAAATTTGTAATAATCAAGCATACTGTGCCGATATAGGGACCTTCCAAACCATGACAAAAGATAGCGACTTTTATAAAGATAAGAGCAGCTGCCTTATCTTTAACTTAAATGTCCACTTATATAGGCGAATCTGAAACATCTTGATTTGGAAGCGTGAAGTTGTTGTTTTCTATTGATCAAAATGAAAAGTACATTATTGAGTGAATTTGATTAAAGGATTAAAAATAAATAATCAAATGATTTATTGCTTGGGAGTTCTTAATAACTTTGAATGCTGGATGTTACACACTTGAGTCACAATCTATGGACCTTCAATGCCAAAGTTTGCCATTCCATGGCTATACCAAATCATTTAGGGCATCAAAGGATTAAAAAGGTGTTCTTTCATGACCAAACAAGAAATGTTGAATTTTTTCTTGCTGCAAAGGGGAAAAAATACATTAGTAGAGATAAAACAGCTTCATGTCAATAAAATGTCTATATAATGAAGAAGCAACATTTTTCACAATTAATAATAAACAATAAATTTAATTTTAATTTATCTAATTAATTTTTTTTTTTAAATTAACACTATACAGTAAATTAGCATTCAAGTGTTGGTAGCCGAGAGGTCAGTGCAGCAGCCTTGCAAACAAGCAGTTGCTTGCAGACGGTTGTCGTGGGTTCGCTTTCTGCCCGATGCTTTGACATATGGAAAAAAAAATTAGCATTTAATTTGTGTGTAATTTACACCATACTATAGTGTCTACAGTTCATTTTTCTATTTGATATTGAGTGACGACCATTAATACCGAAAAGCACTAGACCAAATAGAATTGGGAAACAGATTTTTTTGGGGTTTAATACTAGGAGAGGAGACCTTTAATAATCTGTTAAATATATGTCCAGGCTATAATGGTATTAGAAGTATCATCTCTCAACACTGCATTATAGCAGTGGATAAAATCCTGGACATCAGGGGTTGTCTCTCCTCTGGAGACTTTACAGTTATCAGGTTATCTGTCTTCCTGACATATGCTTTTTGGTACACAAGATGCAGGACAAAGTTCACACAACCAACACCGGACCCCAATGCTATATTTTGCGATAAGCTCAAAGCTCTTCGAAACAAGGATAAGATATTATCCTCTAGATTTTTATTTATTAATACATGGAGCCTACTAGTAAGGCCCACAGATTCTACATGAATATTGGACCTGATATATCCACATTGTAGTGTATTGTAAATGAAGTAGTCTATGATGCAACATGCTGGATTCTACTAGGGAGGCATTGATTTCACACTACATGTATCTCAGCTGATAGGTTAGCATTTTTGGGCCAACCTTAAAAGGGGTGGCCTATACCAACAAAATGGAATGTATGTAATCATTTATCAACCTGCTAGTGCAGAGAATGGCTCTGGCATACACTACCAGACCAATGTCAGCAATGGATGAGCCAACATTAACAAAGTGCATTTATTATTCATCTGTACAATTTTATTATGTCAATAAATATATTTTAAAATAATACTTAGTCAAACTGTAGTAATACCACATTAATTCTTATGATTAAAAGAATTTTCATATATTTATTATATATGTGAGTGGTACCATAACAGCTTATAAATGAAAATGTATATATTTATGAGAACTACAATTAGATGGCTTATTGAAATATATTAGAGAATAAAGTTTTCTGCAGGAAAAATTATAAGATAACAGCATAAAAGTAAACATAAATTCATATAACATTACAATAATAATCAAAAAATTAAAATTTTACTAAAATTCTTCTATAACCATGGTTTCATCTATTAACTAATATATATATACTATAATGAGCATTCTAATATCTCTAAACAATCTTTTCCGATAAGGACCTTACTGAAAAGAGCCATCAGCTCGAAAACAGTTTGGGGATTGGGATAATTCTAAATGGAGATTTTAAATGCTTCCTCTTCTGGCATTTATTGGAAAAATTTGTTTAGAGCTATTAGCATGCTCATTATATTACATTTGTAGTGCAAGCTTATTAAGTTAAGTCACATGATGTATGACTTGATTTTCTTATATATATATATAAAGTTCCAATTATGCAGTCGATTGAAGTGTTTAAGAAAAGAAGGTTTGCTGCCGAAGTTAAAAAACTTCATCAGATTATATAAATATTGGGTGGATCATGGATATGTTTATATAATGATCATGTGTCTTTCTCTTTTTTTGCTTTTGGTGGAAGTTAGGGTGGCTATATCATTTACAAATGGCAATTAGACATAATAATTCAGTGAGGTCTATTATAACAAAGACTTCTAGAGTATGTAAATAATAGAATGAATATTTTTTCAAGAAATGCAAAATCACAGAATGAATGTTAGAATGACTGATATATTTGTCTTCTAAACTAATTATCAAGTTTTTTCACTTGTCTACTTTTAGCAATAAAAGCTGATGCCCTATACATATTTTTATCTAAAAATAATTCTACTAGATGAGTATACTGTTAATAATTTTTGTCAGAAGTCATAAAAGCAGAATTTGAAGATGTATTAACATTGACAACAACAACAAAAAAAAAAATCTAAAAATTAATTGGAGAATGTTGTTCATGTTTTCATTTAAAAGTATAATACTATAATAATTTTAACCATCAGAAAAAAGAATCAAAATGAGATTTCTTGTAAAATGGTGGAAATTTTAAACTTATTCATTTAATTTGCTTATCTCTTTCATTATTTCTAGCAGTAAAAATGTATCTATTTTTTAAAAAAAATATTTTCCTGAATTTCTTATAAAAATTTTAGTCATACCAAATAAGTTGAATTTGAAAGCTGATTAATATTTGATAGTAAAAAATGTTCAAAACAAAATTTTGGTATAAAAAAAAAGTTTCAAAATTTAAATCCAATCAAAATGGGGGAATTTAAAATTTAATTCATTTATTTTATATATTGTCTTTACTGATAATAAGTTGTATATATTTTTCTTTAAAATTATTTTCTTATGTGCCTATACTGTAATAATTTTATTTATGTACCATAAAACTATTCTGTTTAAAAAAAAAGTCTCATAATGAAATAATAAGCAGAATGGTAAAAATAATATTATTTTGATGAGTAGTTTTAATGCATCTGTGGGAATACATAAGAATTAAAGATGTGTGGACAGATTTGATTTAGGTGATATGAATTCACGAGGTGAAAGATTGAATTTTGTACACAGCATGAAATAGTAATATCCAATAAATTTTATGATGTGCCTAAAAGAAGATGCTATTCATAGAAAGCTCCTAGAGATCTTAAAAAATATTTGATTGATTATAACTAAACAAAGATGTAGGAACCAAATGCAGTCTAGTCATGGTTATCTGGTGCTGATGTGGGTAGTGATCATGTGATTATTTTGGAAAAATATAATATTAAATTTAAGACAAAAATTATACCTGCTCAAAATAAATAGTGTTTAAGTAAATTATAAGATTGTGACATATATTATTAATATGAAGTGGAAGAGTATTAAAGCATATATAAGGAGAGCTGCAACTAAAGTATTAAGGGAAAATAACATTAATACCTAATAAATCATCGATGGCTCAATAAATATTTTATTTGATTGAAAAAGAAATAAAGTTAGATATAAAGATTGTGATCACTATGAAATAATTAAAAATTTAATAACAAATTGCACAGTTGAAAAAACAAAATAGATGAATATGATAAGTGAGAAAATGAAAATAACATAAATGTTGGAAAAATTTAAACAGGTATATGAAAAAATCATAAGTTGAATTATAAAGGGAGAACATTTAGTAATGTTGTTAAAAAGAATGACGAAAGGATATTTTTTGAAAACAAGAAAATATGTAACTATTGGAAAGAGTATACTGAAGATTTGTTTAAAGGAAAAGAAATAATAAATATAAATATGACAGATTATATGCAGGATGAAATTATGATTAATGAGGACGAGAAAGGATCTATAATAACAAGAGAAGAATTTGATTAGGCAATTACTAAGACAAAAAGTAATAAGGCATCTGTTATAGATGGTATTCCAATAAAACTTTTAAAAAAATTGTAGTGATATCATTAAAAATAAATTATTTGATGTGATTTTATGGTAATGGTATAATGTCATATCATTTTATGATTACAAAACTATTTCCTTTCCAAAAAAGGAGGGAGTAATGCCAACAAATGTCCAAATTATAGAATAGTATCTCTATTGCCTCTTGCTTTGTAAATTTTACTTTTAATAATTAAAAATAGAATACTAAAGAAAATAGATGAGAATTTTGATGAAGATCAATTTAGTTTTAGAATTGGGAAACAAACTAGAGAAGCAATAATCTCATTAAGAATGATTTTGCAAATAAGATTGGAAATGAATAGGAAATCATATGTGACTTTTATTGACTTGGAGAAGACATTTTAAAATGGAGTGGAAGTTATTGTTTAAAATGATGAAGAATATAGGCCTTGATTGGAAAGATAGATAGGTAATTTAATATTTTATATAAATGTGAAAATGTAAAAAGAGATATAAATACTTAGAAAAACTAATGTTAATATATGTTAATAATTGAATTACAAAACTAATAATAATACAGGAAGAAATACAAGGTAAGTCGAATCATTATCACCCTACTTATTCAATTTATTTATTGAGAACATAATAAGGATCATAAAACAGAAAACTAAAGGAATTAAAATTAATGATAGACATATCATTGTATTCATTATATAGATGATATAATGTTATTTGCAGATGTTTAAGATATAGAATATGCTTATCTAATCTTTTAAATTGAAGATAAATGTTAATAAGACTTGTGCAAAGATATTAGACAGACAGGCAAGATAAAAAGACTGATGGGCAGATGAATAATATATGTATTCAACTAGATATGGAAATTTTTTTTTCTGGGCAATATGATTTGTGATGACAAATGTTAGCAAAATATGCTTTTCAAAATAAAAAAAAACTTTTAATATATAATTCGAAATGATTCTTTAATTCTTTTCTTATTTAAATGTAATTCTATATTTAAACAGTGTTTTGCACATTTAACAAGAAAAGATTATAAATTTATAAAGTGTTTAATTTGCTGAGCATATTTTCAACATTTATGGACAGGTTCGTAGCTCTAGTAATGACGGCAGGATATTGTGTGTTTATATAATGGATAGATGATATTTAAATCTATTAACAATTATGTACATATTAAATTTACATGTTTCATAACCATTCTAAAGCTAACTCTGAATACAAGTCAGTATTTTTAAAACATGAGATGGAATACAGACACATCTTGGACCCTGTAAGAACCAATATAGTATTTTCAGAGGGAGATGACAGGAAGCATGATTTATCACCTATAACTCTCACAATTCAATAAAAAAGAATCATGTATACCATTATCAAAGAAATGGAATATGTAAATTAAATACTTACATAATTGTTAGCAGATTTAAATATATATCTATTATATAAACACATATAATATCCTGCTGTTATTACTAGAGCTGTGAATCTGACTGTAAATGTCAAAAGCATGCTCAGCAAATTAAACTCTTTATGAATTTATAATCTTTTTTTTTTTTGTTAAATGTACAAAACACTGTTGAAATATAGAAAAAAAACTTTACTACCAAATAAAAATAAAAATATCGATACAAAAAATTAAATTTCATAAAACCTTCATTTGGAGAATATTTTCTTATGCTTATGAGACATGGACTTTGGGAAAACAAGAAAGAGAAAGATTGGAGGGAATGGAAATGTGGCTTTGGAGCAGATTAACTAGAGTGAGTTGAATTAAAAAGAAGTCTAATGATCAAATATTAATAGAACTGGAATAAATAGAGAACCACTGAATACAATAAAAATGAGAAAGATTAAGATTTTGAGTCAGATTTTAAAACACAATAAATTTTTATAAAATATTTTGGAAAGCAAAATTTTAGGAAGACTGAGAGATGGATCAAAGAATATCTTATATTTAAAATGTGATCAGTGAAATCAATGTTTTTGATATGCAGATGTGAAATGAATTGCTGATGATCAAACTATGTGCCTACAATGACAAAACACTGCCTTTAAAAGATTATGATAATAATGAATGAAATAATGATAAAATTACTGAGATGTAAAATTTAATTTTCTTATACTTTTTAAAAAAAAAGTTTTCCTATGTGCTTATACTATAATAATTTTAGCTATGTATCATAAAACTAGAATTTGAAAGCTGAATAATATTTATGTTATAATAAAATTAGATTAAGGGATAGTGAAATTATAAAATATTATGTGCTAAGTATGGAATCATTAATTACCATTAGTTGAAATAACTGAAGCACAGGATTATTATATATACACCTGTGTCTATATATGTAATATATAGGGTATATGAGCACAGACTTTCACACCACCCACCACTATCCAGTCTATCTAATAACACTGAAGTAAAATAAATATTATGAATACTAGTGGCTGGATTAGCAATATATGTCTAAGACTTGACATCATTTCAGCGTTGAATAAAGTTTCAAATATTGTTATTACATTTTGTGAGTTTATTTACATTTAGTTTTTTGCAATCATTTTTAAAAATTATTTTTCTACATGTGTACATATTAATTGTCATTATAAGGCAGATAAAATAGTATCAAATAATTAATCAATACTGGAATATAAAAAAATGATATTTCTGAAAGTGAATGTTACAAAATGGTTAGTGATTTAAATTTGAATACTAGTATGATTAAAATGGTGTTCTAAATCATTTTAAACATGTTGCCATTTAAAAACAAAATGGAATGAAAAGGATTTTAGTTAGAACAATTTATGATGTAACTAATGGATACTCTCCTTAATAATTGGATTAATCAGATTCAAATTACATGTGTTAGGGTCAGTTGGGCAATCATTTGTGAAAAGATTAAACAATTGTTTGAAGAATATTTGGCTGTCTTCTAATGACATGCATTGTTCCTGTGCAGAAGTTTTTTACTCACAAAATAAGATTCCCTGATTGCAAGGAAGGTGAAGCTTCTAGTCAGATAGGACCACTGTTATATATTTTTTCTCATAATGTGGAAGTTCTAAAATCTATGATTTGAATTTTTATTAATATATGTAAGTCCAGTATTCAAGGTCAAGGTATACATATGTAATGTATAATGAATATGTAAAATAATAATAATTGTATAATAATAAGAGTATGTAAAATAAGAATAATAATTGTATAAAAAAAATAAGAGTACAATAATGTAGAATAAAACTGATAACTGTAATGTATAATGAATATGTAAAATAAGAAGTAATAATTGTATAATAAAAGTAATAACTGTAAAATAAGAATAACTGTATAGCAATTATGTATAACGATTGTGTAAAATTACAATGTTGTTAAATCATAGAAAGCCCAGCTGACCTTATAGGGTCAGAAAACTTTGTAAAATACCATATATGGTGAGAAATGTAAAAACACTGTGTGTATGTGAAAACGTATGTGAAAACACCATATATGGTTAGGAATGTAAAAGACTCCAGAAGTCTTGAGGGGTATATAAATCCCCATAACCTGATCTAATTGTTCTGAGTTTTAATTATTAGTCAGAGACTCCTGCCTTTGTAAGTCCAAAGCAGGACTAGGGTTATTATATGCAGATGACCACGACTTTTTATTATTTTATTACGCCTACAATAGGCAATGTATATAGTTAAAATTATTCGTATTAAACTATAATCTTACCATCTCAATTCTGCCTTTGTTCATTTATTTACTTGTTGGTCATAAGTCACAGCAAATTTGTGCAGTCAAGACAGGAATCGAATCTGAAAGAAAGTGGCAGTCAATACAGGAACGGAACTGCATTAAAAATTGGCTCGGTCATCATAGGATCGAATCTGGAAATAATTGCCTAAACAGCAAGCTGAGACAAATCGTAAGTGGATTTGAATCAATAGAGAAATGGCGAGCATATCGCAAGTTTTTATTTGCGAATTTAGTGTACAAAATCCGAGTGATTGGCCACTGTATGTTCAGAGGATAAAAAACTACTTTATACTGAATAGTATTATCGAGAATACTGTAAAAGTAGCCTCATTACTTTGCTTCGCAGGCGAGAGGGTAATCGAAATAGCGAACAAACTATGTGGAATTCGCCGGAGACGCAGAAATACGATGAGCTCGTAACACAGCTAAATGAATATTTCAATCCCCAACCATCCAAGTTTATTGCTCAATTGCACTTTAGAGGCAGAAGGCAAAGAAAGAATGAGAAAATAAAAGAATATGACATTGGTTTAAGAGAGATGGCAAAGCCATGCTTTTATGGTAAATATTTAGAAGAAGCTCTTCTCGAACAGCTATTATACAGAATAATTGATGATCAGTTTAGGCAGATCTTATTGGCAATAAAAGATCTAACTTATGAAGAAGCTATCAGACATGGAACAGCTTATGAACTGCTGCTTGACCAAGCGAGAGAGTTCAGAAGTTTCACGAGACCAGAACCACTTCAAGATACAATTTTTAAAACGTCTGAAGTTAAGCCCAAAACCGATAAACAAATTAAATGTTTCCGATGTAGAAAAATCGGTCACAAAGCCCGTGATTGCAGTTTACCAGAAAATGAAAGTTACCAGAAAATAACCAAGTATCCCGAAAGATGGTACCACCATACAAAGCTGACAGAGAATTTTCGTGCAAAGCGATGGAAAGTAGCTACATAAAAAGTGCTACTAAAGACGATTCTGATCAAATTATGATAAATGTAAAACTAATCGGCAAGCCAATAACCATGGAAATTGATAGCAGAGCAGGGATATCACTGATAAAGAGTAAAGATTGGGAAAGACTAATCCAGAATTTAAAATTCCCTCCAAGGGTAGAAAAGACTCAACTCAAGGCCTGAGATGCTAATAAAAATCCCATAAGGATATTAGGAGTTGCAATTGTAAAGGTAGAAACAACAAAAACTAAAGAAATACTACCAATATATATTGTGAACGGAGACATTAACCCGGTCATAGGCCGTGAGTGGTTCGCGCCCCTAGGTATAAAAATATGCATTATAAAAAAAAATCGATATAGAATCGCAAGTCAAAAATAATTACCCCAGCTTGTTCAAAAAAGAACCAGGAAAACTAAAAACCTCGCCTGTAGAGATAGAGTTAAGAGACAGAGGAAAACCTATTGTAACAAAACCTCGGAAAGTACCTATAGCACAGCAAAAATTGACGCATCGAAACCACCATCAACAAACAGCAAATTGGCGAAGCACAGCAAAGACTGCCAGCAACCATCTCAACTCAAAGACTATATTAGGTGAAAAACCATACTTCTGGAGTGGAGGAGGAGTGCAGTATTCAAGGTCAAGGTATACATAATTGTATGTAAAATAAGAATAATAATTGTATAATAATAAGAGTACAATAATGTAGAATAAAACTGATAACTGTAATGTATAATGAATATGTAAAATAAGAAGTAATAATTGTATAATAAAAAGAGTATGTAAAATAGGAATAATAATTGTATAATAATAAGAGAAATGTAGAATAATAGTAATAACTGTAAAATATAATGAATATGTAAAATAAGAATAACTGTATAGCAATTATGTATAACGATTGTGTAAAATTACAATGTTGTTAAATCATAGAAAACCCAGTTGACCTTATAGGGTCAGAAAATGTGTAAAATACCATATTTGGTGAGAAATGTAAAAACACTGCGTGCATGTGAAAATGTATGTGAAAACACCATATATGGTTAGGAATGTAAAAGACTCCAGAAGTCTTGAGGGGGATATAAATCCCCATAACCTGATCTAATTGTTCTGAGTTTTAATTATTAGTCCTCTGTAAGTCCAAAGCAGGACTAGGGTTATTATATGCAGATCACCACGACCTTTTATTATTTTATTACGCCTACAATAGGCAATGTATATAGTTAAAATTATTCTTATTAAACTATAATCTTACCATCTCAATTCCCCCTTTGTCCATTTATTTACTTGCTGGTCATAAGACACAGCAGTAAGTTTACATTTTAATTTTAAAAGATGAATTTTAGTTGTTTTTAAAATATAATAGTACTTTATGTACAGTAATTATTTTTATTTGTATTTTTGATTATTATTATTATTTTTATTTAATTGGTAGTTTTCGATAATAATTTTAATATCATCTGTGGCCTGAAGCAGATTGCTTTTAAATATGTATTGTATTAAACAGCTTTCTGAATCAGTTGATTTGTTTTAGCAGACTTTACTTATATATATATATATAATCATAGCTTAATGTATATGAAATTAAATCAAAAGTAATTGGAGTTCTTTGTGAGCTATATACATACTAATAATCACTTGTTAATAAAAATGAAAAGAATAAAATACCATGTATTCTTTTAGCTCTGATGATATTTAAGCAAATATTTATTGATGCCATATAAGACAGAACATAAAATGATTCAAAGTACAGGCAGTCTTCAACTTTTGTACTTAATTGGTTCCTGAAATATGTATGAAAATTGAAATGTACAAAAGTAGGGCTTTATAAAAAAAAATATCAGAAAGTGTTTTTAAAATATTTATTTTTTAATGAGATGTATTAGCATATTCATAAATAATATTTTATTGATTAGTATCTGGTGTTTTTTTTATAAATTTATCAAGAGATAATTGAATTGTATTATTCTTTTTCTTTTCTTGATAAAAATTTCCATAACAGATTTTGTCATTTTTTTATTGCCCTTTGTATGAAATAGCGAATTGTATGAAAGTAGAAAGTGTGAAAATGGAGGACTGTTTATATTCTGAAATCACTGTTAAACATTTGGATGATAAAGGCAGCACCTCATATTTAACAACTTCTAAATATCGAATGAAACATTCCAGTTTTAGTAAATGTAAATATAAATCATCATAGTTTAACATTTAGAAAATTTAAAAGGAAATACGCCCCACCCCAGTGAGTTGGGTATAAAATTATCACCCATCAACAAATAAAAGGAATAGAATTATACTCCCTATTCTTTTTAGTGAGATGATATTTAATCATGCATTTATTGACATGTTGTAATAAAGATCATGAACTCTGCCTATTAATCTGACTTAAGTACAGTGTAAACTAGTCTGAAATCACTATTAAACATTTGGAGGATAAAAGCAGCACTTTATTTTTAAAAATATCAAATGAAATATCAGATTTAATAAATGTAAATATGAATAATCATAGCATAACATATATGAATTTGAAACAGAAGTAACTAATTTTCTTTTAGCTATATTATAATCACCCATCAACAAACAAAAAGAATAAAATGACACTATTTATTCTTTTAGCTCTGGTGATATTTAAGAATTCTATTATTTTTATTTGGGAAGGGTGATTATTAATCTATACATAGATTATAGGGGCTGTAGTTACTTCTGTTCCAATTTTATTCACATTAATCATGATTATTTATATTTACATTTTAATAAAACTGGCATTTCAATTGATAGTTTAGGGATTGTTAAAAGTGAGGTGCTGACTTTATCTTCTGAATATATAATAGAAATTCAAAATAGTTTGCACCATGCTTAAATTGGACTAATAGTCAGAGTTCATGTTCTGTGTTATAATATGTCAATAAATGTATGTTTGAAAATTATCAGAGATTAAAGAATAGGTGATATCATTTTATATTTTTCCATTTACTGATAGGTGATTGTTAGTTTAGTCACAGTTCATAAAGAGTTGTAATTATTCCATTTCAGTTTCATATATATATATATATTAGATCCGTGTAATAATAATAGAAATGAAAATGATCATCATAGAAATATACCATTGTTTATATAATAGTAATGATAATCAATAGCTAGTGTGTTATAATAATAATGTCATTGATTATGATAGTAATAATATTACTGAATGATTAAAAAATAAGGTGAATATGATAATAATGACCAACCATGCTGAAATTAATTTGTATGGAAATAATTATGATAGAACTTATATGATAATAGTTATTTTAGTTTGCATAATTAGTTGATTGTGATTTATTACTCTGAAGATTACTACAGTATTTTTATAGAAAAAGATTACAAAAGAAGTGTTATGTAAGCAAAAATTTCCCCTATGCCCATTATCTTTTTGGATATATTACTGCTTCTCTCTTTTCATAAGCATGGACTTGTCTTATTTAGATCATATGCCAGAGAAGTTTTGTGGCACTAATCATTGGTTATTACAAAAAACCTTTATATTGCATATTCTAAGAACACTACAAATTCATAGAAAGATGCAAAATAGAAAACTTCAATACTTGAGACTAAATATGGAAGACTTTCTATTTTTGATTTATAGATCCAATTCCACAAATCATATGGGATAAGTTGACTATCTGGTAGAGTTCAATTAAGGAGAATTGACTACTAAATTTCTTTTGCAAATAGCAGAAGACATAATATAAGGTTTTATTGGCTAGATACTTTAGAACCCAAATTTCAATAGATAATTATTAAGTGTATTGCATATCCCTTTAACAAGTTTCTTAGATTTGATATTAAAATAATGAAATGAAAAAAGATAGCATGATTACATCTAGTAAAACTTTATTTATTAATGTATTAAAATATAAGACAAAAAGAAAAATAGGTTTCTCAAAAAAGAAAGAAGGAAAGAAAAGGTATTATTTATTATGTTTGTCATTGTTTTATTTTAGTTTCTAATAAAGAATAACGTGGTGCTAATAACTAACAAATAATTACATAGATAGCTCAATTGGCTACAGATTGGTTAATGAAGAATATATTTATATCTGATCTAGATTCAAATTTCATGTTATGACACATATTCTGAAGTGTAAAGTATTGTAATTAAAGAGTTATTTTCATATGGACATTTATCTTTAATGTGAATTATTATGTTTTTCAGCCAGAACTGTAGAGAACTTTTTTTGATTTCCCAGACAAGTCAATCATTTGATATCATGTTGCCTCTTCAAACTGATCTTCCTAAACAGTAATGGGAAATATATTATATGAATCTTGCATCCTCCTCCAATCAATTAATAATTTGGACTGTCTTTCTGTGTGCTTAGTCCATCTTTATGGGTTTGTTCTCACAATGTATCTTACTCTATCACTATTACTACTAATATCTTTATTATAAACCTATGTCTGAAGACCAGATTATTTTGCAACATCTTGTTATTTTTATTTATGTAGACTGTGTTAAATAGGATAGATATGATTGTATAATCAGTAATACTGATGGTAATTCTAAAGAGAAAAAAAGCTAAAAAGAAATATGAAAAAAACTGACATAGAGGAAAAGTATATTTTCTGAAAGCATGTTAACTAATTAAGATTAAAAGAATAATGCTGTGATTATTTAATGAGTTTGTAAAATTAGTAATTAATTAATAAAATATAATAAATTTTAAATATATTTTCGTTATTAACATATAATAATGTTAATATTTTGATATTACTAATATTAATTTATTATATTTTTCTTAGATAATACTATATTATTTTATTTCTAAATAGTAAATTTATTCTCTATTACCTTTCAGATATCTTCATCCATAAAGTCTATGTAATTTGATATTTTGAATTACCCTTGTCATTAACCCAATTTACATAAATTATATTTATTCAAACACAATTACGAGTATTGATTTATGTTTTAATTGCTACAGGAAGAGCAATTTTGTTATATGTTGTATTTCAAGGTTAGAATTAATTCAGCTATGACATCACTGAATTATTGAGAGGATTAAAACTAATTTAGAAATTAATTATTATTATTATTATCATTTCTTAAACGTTAATTATTTACACTGCCATTATTACTTATGTTGTTTTATAGTATTTGTTTCAATGACATGCTTTTGCAATGGTTATTTCTGTTGCTGTTGCTCTTACTAATGTTGTGAGTTTGCTGCTTTTGCAATTGCAATGTTATTGAAGTGTCAATGTGTTATTACTGATTTGGTTGATTTTGTTGATGCACTACTATCATCATCATTATTATTATCATCATTACTATTACACTGTAATTCTTTTGCTATAATTATTAGTATCAATATTGTTCTTTTGATATTTTTTTTTGTGCAATTCTTCATACCACTGTTGCATTTACTGTTGGTGCATTCACTTGTTACTTCATGATATATAGATCTTTCTTTAGAGGTATTTCTCAGCTTTAAAAATTATAGTATTAATCAATTCTTAAAATATATATATATCATTAAAAACTAATCAACACTTAGATAGTCCCAATATCAGTAACAATCAACAATTTTAAACTGTTCTTAAGGCAATCTCCTTTTAACAAAAAAAGTGGAGTTTGATCTATAATAATGGTCTAATATACTTATATAGACACTAAAGATTGCAAGTTGACCACAGAGATTGAACTTATATATTGTAACAATCATATATGTACATTCATGTAACAAACTCCTGAGTCTAGGCAAAATACACCAAAGCTGATCTAGATAAGGTGGGGAGATCTCGAATCTGACCAAACTTAATACCCTAAGAATGACATGTATGAAGTTACCCTCGGTCTCAATTTCTACAGCAAGCTGACTGAGCAAAGAGAGAAACATGAGACTGGTCAAATTAACAATTTATATATAATTAAAAGCTAAATGAACTACTTAACATGCTATGGCTTAACTAAGAGAATGCATATTATACATATTAATAATAAGGAATTTGGAATTGGATTATGAGCAAAAGATGTGAAACAGTTTATAATTTTAAATCAGTTTATTAAAATAAATGATTAATTAATTCAATAAAACAAAGAACATCAATTACTTAGGTTAAGATACATGTATAATTAATGCACACAGGTGTTACAAAAATGATGAGATGAATTTAATACTGTGATCTTATCTTGAGAAATTTAATTTACACAAGTGTTTGTGGTTAATAACCATGCCTATTATATTTTGATCTGCCAGACTAGTCTTTGGTTTGTCAGCATTATAAACTAAAACGTTAGCCAGAATAATTATTATATATAGCATTAAACTGATTAAAGGAGCAATTAAATAAGCTCAAATACAGATTCATCCTGGTAACCTAGATTACATGTTCAGACTAATGCTGAAGTGTTAATAATAAGGAGGAGAAGAACTGGTTTGTGTCTATAAATTATGGCACTAATAAAACAATACAATCAAGATTGCAGTATGAGTGAGTAACTGTTCACGGGCTTCAGTATCAAATACTTGGTGCCCTAAGACTGAATGGCTTGCTAGTATAATAAAGAACATTTGTGATTTGGGGAACTCAGATAAGCTACTCAAGTGTCCTGACCTTAAACTCGTAACTTGCATGGTGTTTTAACCTGAACAGAGGTGGATGGGAGCAGCCTCTACTGCTAGCCCACCAAGACATAGTAAGATGTTAAAACACTAATGGGTGTTTAGTAAGAACATACTTGCAATGTATATAGAATTAATTAACTAATGTGCCTAAACAGATAGTTTCTATCTGCTAAAACTAACTTAATCCAGTTCTTAGATTAGCATATAGTACTCATGCAAATTAAAAGAGTTAACTAAATTATTAATCCAGTTAATACACTAAATCCTAAGTTTAATAACCTGTTATGCAAACCTTAATAAACCATAAGAACAGAGTGCATGGCGATCGGTTGTTATCTATTAGAATAGGATTTCAAAGCAGTGATTTATTTATGTCAAGCAACATTGTTAAATTATGCTGGAGAGCTTATAATGATCTTTCTTTAAAAGTTTATTATAATAATTATTCACTGCCTGGAAATATTAGCATATCATAACATATATTAAATAAATGAAATTGAAATAATTAAACAGTAATGATAGGCATGATCACAGTTTATAGAGAATTTAAAAAATAACTGATTACAATTATTATGGTTAAGAGAATAATTTACATTAGTTAAGAATTCAGGCAAGTCTTACTAATTTTAATTTTAGAAATGATTTAATTTAAAAGGAATTGATAATTAAGATTGAACGTTCATTAGATTACAGTAGTAAGCTTAATATTTAATTTTACAATTTAAAGATTAAGAGCTTTGCAATTTATGAAGAAATATTACCAATCTTCTTCTGTAGCTTGGACATCAGGCACTTGCAGTTAGGCATTATGACACTCTTCTTTGGATAGATTGCTTGGTGATAAAATCTTTCTTTGACAGCAGGCTGTGACTGGAACTCTCCATCCTGGTGATGAAGATCACTTACTGAGGCAGCATGTAGGATGGGGTTGGAGATTATCATTTTCCCATAGGAAGAAATGGCAAATCTGTAGCCCTCCTACTCGCTCATTATAAAATCTAAATGGACATGGATTTTGGTAGCCATACACATAAATTTACAGAGAATATTTTAAGGTGCCAAAATATAGGCTATTTATACTAATTTTCAGGTTCTATATTATTTTTTACAATCTGGATTCAATTTTAAATTTAGCTTGATTAGCCATTCGATTCCCAAAGGGACCAAAAATAGTGCTGTTTCAGTTTGTTTTGTTATCGATTATGTTTCAGTTTTGAAAATATTATTGTGAAACATAAATTTACAAACTTAGCCTATGCATTATTTTATAACCAGGTGCATGGCATGATTTTTATTGACAATATTTTAATTTAACTTTAGAAAATTTAGTGAACCTTTCAAATATTTTGTTTTATATGTATGTTGGTCCTAGGTAGATTTTGTATGTATATGATGTGATTCTCAATGAACTAATGAATTGACCTTTTAAAATAATAAATCTATAATTTAAAAAAGATCTACATTTTAAATACCGTTAGGCTATAATATACATAAACCTATAATATATCACAGTCTGTTCTTACCTATATATGTGCATGGATACATATGTAACGATGTTTATGTTGGTATACGTGTACTCAAGGGGGTTTTAAAGTTAGCACAGATAGAGTTACAGAGTTTAACAGGTGAAACGTATAGTCTATAGGAATATACCATTTCAATATATGTATATTGTAGAAAAGTGGATATTTATTAATTAGCAATATCTTTATGATTTGTGAACAAATGTACCATAAAATCAAATCATTACATTTATATGTATTGTAATTAATATTAAATAAACAATATTACCAATGCTATCTGCAAATATTAATTAAAATTAAAAAACTAAAATGCTATAACAAAATTATTATAATTTTGTCTTTTTGTTGTTGTTGCATATATTGTCATTACTCTTTTGAATCTCCCGGGCTCTTATTTTTTTCTGGAATATTTTAGACTTCAAGAAGAATGAACATTTGGCATTTTGGAATTATGATTCGTAGTCTGAAAATTTAAGACCTCTTCCATAAAAAAATATTTTAGCACACCCATATTTCCAATAGTAATTTTTTATTCAACAATTAATAAGCTACGATAATAATAAACAACTTTTTATCCGGAAAAAAAAAAAACAACTTAATTGTTTTTGTAAAATATTACATTTATTTATAATCTTAATATAGCAATTATTTAATACCAAAGGTTATTATGCAGTAGATTATATTGTTTTTGTGTGTTTTTTTATTATTATAAGATTTTATCCTCAAGTTTATTACTGAACATGTTGTTTGATTTTTAGTTATATCATCATAGATGAGAATAATCAAATATTTGAAAATCATAGAACATTTTTTTAAAGTGCAAAATGTTTTACTGGCATTGCCTTTGACAATAACTAAGAGACGCATAAGAGTTTACAGATCACAGTTTGCAATTTTCTCATTTCCAGTAAGAAGGCATATCATGCACTAATACTAAAATATAATTTTATGATCAGCTCACACAAGTATTTTTTATTTGTGTAGTATCTTAATTTATAATTTAATATTTATAAAAAACACTTATTTAATTTGATCTATAATGCATCAAAAACCAAAAAAATTTTTTTTGATTTTTAATGCATTATTATTCAAATAAAATAAAAGCATTTTTAATAAAATATTATATATATGTATTTTGGTATTTGGATATTTTGCAACTTATTCTGTGTATTTAAAATTAAATTTGTGTGCATTAAAAATATTTATAAGATTTTTATATTTATGTGTTAAAAAATTCAAGTTTTATTTTAAAAATCAAAAGAAATTATGATTTTAACCTTCATTTCTTTTTCTTTCTATTTTAATTAACATTAAATGCTTTTTACTGAATTAGTCATAAAATTCAATGAAAACATTTAAATATATATATACTGCAGTCCACAGCACATCACTGAAACTTGCTGAACCAATATCAGTGCTGTTTGAAATGGAGCCCACCACCATATTGATAGATTGGACTAATCTGAAATATTGTACTGTCAGCAATATTCTAACATGTGTACAAAATTTGAAGCAAATTCATTCTATAGAAATATATTAAAAATCAGTTCTAAGATTATAGCCAAATAAATAGATAAAACAATTTTTAATTTAAATAAAAGCATTTAAAAATCATTTTGTAATTTCTCAAGATTTTCTATTTATTTATTTTTGTAGTTTTTATTTTCTCGGCTATTACTTTTTATTTTTTATCCATGATTAATACGTGTTGGGAAGATAGAATTAAATGTATAAAACTATAGCTGTTCACTTGTGAAACCTTAAACTGATTAGAGATTTATCAAATTAATGTTTTAGATAAAAATTATGTTGATGCATATTAAAATTTAAAGAAATGAGTGACTTGTACAATGCAAACTGACATAGCTATGAGCAATGTTCAATTTAAAAATAGCTTTAAGCTGACTATAAGAAATGATATATATATACAAGAGTAAAATGATAGGCATGTGAAACAAAAGAAAAAAAATAAGCTTCTACTTGACAAAATTATATTATTTATTATTTACAATCATGGTGTCTGAGACTTATTAATATAATGACTGTTATTTTTTAAAATATTTTTTATTTTATTTTAAAAGTAAATAAAAAAACTGAAAAATTGACCTATGATTATGGGTTATTGATTCATAATACACAAAAAATTAAACTTTAAGATGCAAATCAGTATTAGCAACGTAACACATGTTTACAGTGATTCGGGGGGGAAATCAACTTAAAATCTGGAATGATTTTTGTTTGCTTCTTTATTTACTGTGTAGTTTGTAATCATTTTAAATTAACAAAAATGAATTTTTAAAAAAAGAAGTAAAAATTTAAAATAAGAGCAGTTATAAAATTTGAAGGAACATCCCATAATTAAAGTGCATCATGTTATAAATAGTTAGAACAATCATTTGTCACGTGTATATATAACCTCAATTTTAATATGAACAAAATGGGAATTTATTTCTAATTATGAAAGATTTATTAAGCAGGTATAGAATTTATAAGTAATAGAGAAGACTGAAACACTAGCTTACAATCGTAAAATGATTGTACTTACTATTGTTATGTATTATTGCCTGATATATATTGAGACAGTTGTGTCTCATGGCTCTCAACAACATAATAATATGTGTGTTTGTATATATATACAAAGTTGAAAAGAAAATAGAAATAAACACCAGTGATGTTGTTTGCCTGCATATGCAATCTTTCTGTATGTTTGATTATTAGTTTTGTAAATCATTACTTGTAAACACAAACACATTATATAAACATAATGATGAATAATAAATTATTAAATCTTTTGAGAATCATTATTTTTATAAAATAAGTTTATTTTTATAAAATAAGTGGATTAGAACACACAAAATTACTGTACATATGAATTCATATGAGCATAAATAAAGGTGCTTGTCTTATAGATAAAGATTCCATTGGATGGTGCCGTTTTCAAGCTAAAACTATAAAATATGACCATTCCCGGACCGTTGATTATAATAATTTTGCTGTGCTTTATTGTAATGCGAAAATAAAAACAAAACAAAATCGTCTTTTATAAATATTATTTTTTATTAACGTATACAATTTAAATGATAATAATAAATGTAAAATAAAATCAACAAATTACAATATGATTCGTGGTTTTTCTATCGGATATTTTTTTACTTGTGTTACGGCTTTTTTTTAATCAATTTTCTATCGGATATTTTTTTACTTGTATTATGACTTTTTTTGTTATTGTTGTTTAACTAAAAAATAATAATCATAATAAAAAGTAAAATTTCTTAGTCTATTTTTTATTTTTTTAATCTTCGTTTTACTTTTTTTTTTTTTTTTTACAGACAAAGAGATATTACGGCTATTTTTTACTTGAAATAGAATGACAATAAAAAGTAAAATTTGTATCTGTTAGTTTTAGGGTTAGTTTTAGAGTTAGGTTTAGGGTTAGTTTTAGGGTTAGGTTTAGGATTAGTTTTAGGGTTAGGTTTAGCATTAGTTTTAGGCTTAGTTTTGGACTTAGGGTTTGTTTTAGGGTTAGTGTTCTGTTGTTTGTAATGCTAAAATAAAAAAATTCAAAATCGTAACCGTACTCGGACAAAATAAAGAAACTCAAACTTTTTTAAACAACAACAAACACATATAAATGTCTTCTTTACTTACTAAACATGTTTATAATATTTGCTTTTTATGAAATTTACAAAAAAACGTGTATATTTGTACTTTTCTTACTGGATATTTTTTTGGTAGCGCTCTTTTTTACTTCAAAAATATACACACGGTGTCTCGTGGAATGTTACGAACAGTATGTTACTTGACGCGTTACCTAATTGCAACTCACTAAAAACATAAATATTTAACATTTTTCCAATTAAAACTTCAATACAGTACATTCTAGAAAGTCTTTGAATTATTACTTTAAAAAATCTGAACATTTCAATACTTTAAAATAAAAAAAAATCCAATGAAAACAACATTTCCATCCAATTAAAATACAAACTCTCTCGTCAAGCTGTAACTATTTTAAAACTGTGCGAATTCGGAAAATGTTATTGCTGTGATGCGACATAATGCTGTACTGCAACACGACATAGCGGCCTGCTTTCTGTAGCACAACAAAAAAATTGTATTATAGAAAACGCGGGTTTGAATGTGTCGGCCGCTGAAACAGCATTTTTATGTGTTTTAGCGCGAAAACCACGCCATAGAGCAGCGTCTTTAGCTATAAGATGAGTACCTAAATAAATATAGAATTTATATACACACACACCAATACAAACCCAATAAATCATTTTTCAAATAATAAATTATTAAACCTTTTGAGAATCATTATTTTTATAAAATAAGTGGATTAGTACACACAAAATTACTGAACATATAAATTCATATGAGCATAAATAAATATAGAATTTGTATAGACACACACCGGTTGTTTTACAATAGCATGTTGAAACCGCCGGAGGGTGGGCTTGGATTGTAAACAAAGATAAATACAATGTTGCCGGGGCCGGGTTTCCTTTTTTTTTTTTGTTTATCACATTTATAAAAGTAATATCAAATCAAATTTTTTAAACACAACCAAAAAAAATAAAATAAACAAATGCATAAAAAAAAATTACAAATAAATGAATTTACAAAAAAAGTACTTAATTTTTTTTGTTTTGATTCTTTTCATTATTTATATTTTCAAAGGGGACGGGGTTTTTTTTTTTTCCGTCTATGTATTTTTTTTGTTGTTGTTTATCACATTTAAAAAGTACGGCGGCTATCAAATCTATTTTGGCTACCCCAAACAAAAAAACCAAAAAAAAACAATCAATTAAAAATGATTTTTAAAAAGTAGTTAATCGATTTTTTGTTTGTTTTTATTCTTCTCATTAAACCCTTCTATTTTCGGTTCGGTATTGTACGACAAACAAAAAATCAGCCGATTCAACTACTTTTTCTTTTTTATATTTTTTTCGGTTTGTTTTGTTTTATTTTGATAAATTATAAATAAATCTATTGTCCATTTAATGGTAACATTTACAAGCCAAAGTCCAACTTTGGGAGAGGGGGAAAGGGTGTTGCCAATTGCTAACAGAACGGAACGCCAACAACTCGAAGATTGACCAAGTTTTGATGGTAATTCCCCCCAAAAAACATCAATATATACGGCAATTAAAAGCAACTTTTTGGGCTCTTCAGGAAAAAAAAAACAAAAACAGCAGGCATGCAGCTTCAAGCTGTTTTGTTTGATAAGCCGGTTCCAGCAGTCAGAGAAGAATCCTTTTTTCTTTGACATTTGGAAACAAGTTGTCCTATTTCAGCTATTCGATTAATCAGCTCGCAGTTGTTCTCGCACGAAACGTGACTTAGAGCGTGATTTGATCAGAATCGTGCTTTTAACTACACTTGGCCCATTTTTTCAGCAGGAAATGGGGGCTAGGGAAGCATGAGACTCTGCTGATAATTGTTAGTAGACCTTCCTAAAACATGCGAGATAGAGGAGAAAGTGGTCTTAATGAATATTAAAATTGTTTCGACAATTGTAATTCCAGCCACTCTCAAACAATACTGTAAACAAAAGTGAAATGTGATCGCACATCCGAAATGCTTAGCCCGAATGTGAGCTGTAAGCTGACATGATAGCTTCTGTGGCAGATTGGGTAAATGTCATGTTTCTGTGCATTAGCATAGAAATAAACACAGCAGCCGGTACCCTCCCCTGTATCAATGGACTATTTTGACACTTACGCGTTAGAAATAGAACGTTCGATAGCAGCGGAGGCCACCTAAACGGCATATTTCTGTGCACTAGCATAGAAATAATACCCTCCGGCGGTTTCAACATGCTATTGTAAAACAACCCACACACCACTACAAATGCAGATTAATAAAAATTAAATCATTTTTTCAAATAATTAAAAAAAATTATTATATTATTCAAAAAATTAAAATTGTATACTTACAAGTCCGATGTTCTGCAATTACGTTTAGACTCCATGAAAGGCCTTGTTTGTGAATCAGCGTATTTTTAATCTGATAAAAGCATATTTTTAGGCTGATAAAAGTTTTCTGTCTTTATCACTTTGTGGAAATTACAAAATTGATAAAAAAAAAAAAATTAAATGCGCTGGTTATGAAAAATTTACTAAAAAATACAAATTTCATCTGATTTTTTTGTTGAAGACATTTTTAGAAATCTACATTAGAGCTGTACCAAATGCCCACATTTCTGTTGATGTCATGCTTATAGTTTTTACATCATTAAAAAAAGAAAACATTTTGACCAATCAAATAAGACACGCGGGACTCCCACTTAATAACCTGAAGCAGTTAAAGCAGAACAAAAATGTTTTGTTGAAGAGTCAATTGATCAGATGCAAATTGATATTGAGATGCAGAGTATAATTAGAAAATTGAGGAATTGCAACTTTCTAATGAGAGAAATCGAAGTACAGTACATTCTAATTATCAGCGTGATAATATAGAAAGAAGTAGAAATGTATGTAAAAAATATTTTAATCTTTTTTTATGGCAATTTTGGTTACAAATTATAATTTTATGTTTTGTGGCATCTCTCGGCTATTTTTGGTTGCTTCTCTTTATTTTACACTATATCATAAATTCTTGGCTTAATCTGTATTTAAAATTTTGAATTCCTAAAAATTCTGCCTTGGGCAGTATTTTAGCAAAAAAAATATAATCTTGCTTTCCATATATGGTATCACAAAGAGCCAACTGTCAACCCCTCTTTTACCTTATATCAGGGGTCCCCAACCTTTTTGTACTTAAGAGCACATTCTATCATACCGGCCAAGTGGCGGGCACCATTTATTTTTTCAACCAGGTGGCGGGCATCATTTATTTTTTCAATGTAAATTTATAGTTGGATATTGTTAATAATACACATAATGTACAAAAAAATATTTATTTCAAAAATAAAATTTTAACATATAATAAATGTTTATATTTTTACGCTGCAAAAGTATAGTATGCCCTACAATTTGATTACAATATAATACAATAATTTATAAGAAATTTTAAAAATTAAATTTATTTGTATCAGATAAATAATTTTTTATCATGTTCGGATAGCGGCGGGCACACGTAAAATGGTCTGCGGGCGCTATGGTGCCCACAGGCATAGGGTTGGGGACCCCTGCCTTATATATTGTTTGAAAGTACTGACTGTCAATTTCTGCTAATGTTGACTGGGAGTTTTAACTGTTAATGTCTGGAATTATACCAAAATGTTTTATGCTTTCATAATAGATTTTGAACATAAATTAACCTATTTTCCATAATTACATTTATAATTAATTTTTTACAATACTGTAATTAAATATAGACTTATTTGAATTTTTTTTTAGAAGAATAATTATCAAAAGAATCGAATAACGCTTGACTGCTATTTGCAAATCAATGACAATCAGCAAAACACAACTATTATTATAATTATTTACATATTTATAATTATTTTTCGTACTATATTGACTAATAATGTGACTAGATTTAGATTTTTATTTAATTTTAAAAAAAGAAAGAACAAATGAATAATCAGCATTTTTACTTCTAAAACACAAGAAATCAATGGCCAGTGCATGCTATAATTGGTTGAAAAATAATTCTTTTGTTTTACTGCAAGCAATTTTTTGCATTGTTTTTTCCCCCTATATTCAGAAACATTCATAATGCTCCATAAACTTCAAAATATATAATTTGACCCAGTACAAAAATATATAGCATTCACCAATATACTTTCTTTCTACATTAATCATATTACTTACAATTCAACACCCCCACCAGATTATTAGCTTTGGCAGTTTAACTACATAAATGAATAATCATCTGCAGACCACCTGCAGACAAGCAGACACAAATTAAAAAACTTACATGCAACACACTAAACCAATATATAGCAATAAAAAGAAAAATATATACCTCGCACAACAATATTCCTGAACCAGGGCATACATACTGTGGATACTAGGATACCCCTCCACAGTCAGAGTGCCTATGACACTTGAAATAGATATAACAGCTGGACATAATCATGATAAACCCAATATATCAACATTTTTTAAAAAAAAACTGCAAAAACAAAAAGCATACACACCAAATGAAGACATATTTTGTGATCCTGAAACAGATACACTAATAACTACAATCGACATTTTCAAGAATTTTTACTCCTAAAGGTCCCATTGAGATTGGTCATTTGTGTTCAAACACCTTAGCCACTTTATATGCAAATACTTATGCTATCCTGCCAATTACATATCACAAAAAATTTACAACATACAAAGTCTATATCCAATTGCAATGATTCTGTTTAACAAAAAACCAACAGTGTTATCATCTTTATCTAATCTATGACCAATCTCAATGGGACCTTTAGGAGTAAAAATTCTTGAAAGAGTAATAAGGGAGGAAATAGAGCAACACATACCCCCTGTGTAATCATCAGCTTAATATGCCAAAAAAGGCTCATCCATTGGTCCAAGTTGCCCTAATGTTCAAAACAATTATCGAAGCAGTAAGAAAAGAAAAAATTATGGACTGATTACAGCATAGCTTGGCATTGAGACAGCTTTTGACTCTGTGCCCATTGCCAAATTATTAGATAAGCTAAAAAAAACAATACCCCCATCCCTACTATATTTATAGTTGATCTCAGACATGAAATTTCACATCACACTGAATGGTAAAAAATCACCAGCTTTCAGACCCAGTCAATCCATCTGACAAGGATCCCCCCTCAGTGCAATCCTCTAGCAATAGAGATACAGGAAAAAATAATTCAAATCCCAAACACTGGTTTAAATATATCATGCATAGCCTATATGGACAATGTAACTGTTTTCCTCCCTCTAAAAAGAATCACCCCATACTACAAAAGATAATCAAGGATTATACCTCCAATTTTAACTTTTAAAAAAATTAACACAAATAAAACTGCTGCATGGTCAATATACACAAGCAAGTACTGTACAGATATGTTTAATGGTAAACCAGCTGCTTTCCTTGGTTTTCCATTCCAATTGGCTCCAGTGGAATGAGGTAAAAAATTCAAAATAATTTAAAGAAAGTTGCTGAAAAAAATCACAACCTCACTTGAAAAATCATACCTATCCATATACATGAACATAGCACTATAAAATCAACTTATAATTACAAGAATTACCTATTACATACCTATAATAAAATTTACTAAAACATTCATATCTAAAATCTCATCAGTCTGTAGCAAATTAATATGGAAGAGAAAGACAGTGGTGATATCTTTAAAAAATCTGAGCAGACCATCATTTAGCAATGGACCCTGACTTCATGCAATCAATGTTGTTTATACACAGAAAACAATAAATCTATTAAGAACCACCATGAAAAGGTTTTGAGACCTAGAGTGTGTGATTAATATAACACCAACAGACAGATCATCTCCATATGGATGTCTATCCACACTGATTTTGAAGAACTCAAGTCAATATCTAAACAAAATATCACTCAATATTGACAACAAGTATACACACTGGGACATTTACAATATCCTAAATCCAAACTATACACCTCATCTATATCCATCAGTTCTTGGGTTAAACAACAGGCAACTATCACAACAATTCATAAAGTGGTCACTAGAATCAAAATTAATTGATTTTCTGCTTAAGTTTAATCTAAATGCTCTATTCACAACACATTTCCTTAAATTTTGTAGATTCTATACAATATAGATCCCCTTTGTGAACTATATCACAGAGAAGAAGAAACAGGATCATTTCCTTCATACCTGTACGGCTCTGGAAAAAATATGTGACACAGTGTTTACCACATACCGAAAGGCTAATGTTTCAATCAAGAAATAATAAATACATTTAAAAAAGGCAACATTGCTGCTATTCGTGCGGCAACATGCAGTCTGTATGCCTACTGATGCACCTTTGCTCTTGTTCATAATTCTCGATGAAACCCAGCAACATACTCAATAAAACTAGAATTGTTCAGAAAAGAGACAGCATCCTAGCTCAACCAGATGTGTTCAGCAGCCATGTGGTCATACTTGAAACCAAGATCCAGTCTATGAAATATAAGTCAAATATGATAGATGGCGACACCTTCAATATCGATTTTCGACATTAAAACCAAGCAGTGAAATGCAAGCATAAACTGAACTAAATACAAAACCAGACTCTAAAACAAACAAAAAAGTATGCAAAGTAGATAAAGGGCTGGAAAAGAAATTAAACACCATCTATTTTCCTTAATGATAAAGAGATATGTAATGAAAAGTTGTCTTAATCGGTCTTCCATAGATTTGTTGCTAACATTGGTAATTGTAACAGAAATCAATGTATGACTAGATGTGACACTATAATCTTCTAGACTCAATAAAATTTTGCATCAAAACATAAAAACCAAAAATTATTGATGATTGTGAAAGTTGATTTTGCTTCATCATTATTGTCAATGCATTATTGATCCACTCCAGAATGAAACTCCCACATTCAATCTGTCTTCCCTGAACTTTATCTAAACTCCCTTATTAAAAGTAAAAGATATTTCTTTTAGGAAATAACTCTGATAGAAGTTATTGATACAGTTGATTTCCTGATTGATACATATATTATGGCTTTTTCCTTGTTTTGTATCTTTAATGGAAAAACTGATTGAATTCTGATGCTAATTTTCTAATCTTTTGATGTCTTGCTTTTTGTACTTGATGGTTTTATCTTGCCATAACTGATTTTTCATGCTGAAATATTTGGCTTTGTGTTAGTCTGTAGATAAAATATAAGATCTAGATGGATTTTTCCAAAATTATTCTAATTTTTGAGTTTAAAATATTATATTGGAAGATTTCCTCTGTCATTGTTATATATATATATATATCCGGTGCATTAATAAATGTCAAATTTCTTCATAGGGTTTTAATGCCTTCTGTATTTTCATATACTTTCTGATCTAATTTTATCTTAATTTTGAAAGCAAGAGAATTTGTACCTACATCAGCAGATATAAATTATAACTAATATGATGAATATACTGACCAATAGCAATAAATTGTGAATAAACTAATTATTATAATACAAGTTATTTTCTTGGCAGGTAAAAAAGGCCAACTATCTTCTTTTTTTTTTTGAAAAATGTCTGTGTATGTATATATATAAAAAGCAGTAATTGAACCAATAAAATTTCTACTGAGACTAGAAAATTTATGAAGAAAAGAAGGAATATGAAAATATATAAAAATTATGCATTAAGAAGAATCGAATATCTCAAATTTTGTAAAATGGTGTGAAAAAGATAATGATATAGGAAAGTATAATTGTGAACCAGTTAGGAAAACTATAAAAGAGAAAAGTCTCAAGAGTATAAAATACCATTTTAGTATTGGTAGCAAGCTTATATCTACAATAAGATGCAGAGAGATGACATCATAAAATGAGTAGAAGAGTTCTATCAAGAATTATATAGTAATAAAGAACAAGTACCTCCTACATCTATTATATTTTCAGAATTGCCCAGGATTTTAAATGAAAATTTTTTGCTAAAGTTATATACGAATGTCTAAATGATAAAGGTATACCAGATGATTGGATGAATGCAGTATTAATATTTTAAAAAGGTGATAAAGATGGTATTAGAAATTACAGACCTATAAGTCTTATCACTTGCAACTCAACTACAGGGAAATTTTGGATTTCAACCAACCAAAAGAATAAACTAGATTTAAAAATGGTTTTAATACAATGACTCATATCCAAGTATTGAGAGAAGTTATAGAAAGGATCAATGAATATGAGTTGCCATTATGCTTTGGATTTGTAGATTATGAAAAGGCATATTCTGAAAAATCTTTATAAAAAGGAAACAATAACAATTAGATTCCATAACGGTGAACATATTTCCAAAACTTTTTGCAGCAGTTTTTCAAGAAGTACTTTTATGGATTAAAATGGGAAGTTAGAGGAATAAAAGTAAATGGAGATTATTTAAGTCATTTAGATTTTGCAAATGATGTAGTTGTTTTTGTAAATTATGCTTCAGACTTTCAGTAAATGTTGCAAGAATTATCAAATGAAAGTAAGAATGTAGGATTAAAGATAAGCTTAAAAAGACTAAACTAATGTTCAGTGGATTTTCTCAAATGGTGAAAATAAAGAGTGATAATGATGAGTTAAAAGAAGCTAACAATTACAAATACCTTGGTCAGATTATTACTATAGATGGAAATATAATGGATGAAATTAATTATAGAATTAAACTTGGTTGGAGTGCTTTTGGTAGAAATAAGTATATTACAAGGAAATATGCCTATGTGTTTGAAAAGGAAAGTTTTAATAAATTTTTTTTATCAATTCTTATTTATGAATCTGAGACTTGAACACTTAATAAAAGAGCAATGCAGAGACTTCAGACTACTCAAAGAAGTATGGAAAGATAGATGTCCAGAGTAACTAGAAGAGATTGAAAACATAATACATGCGTAAGAGAACAAACAGGTGTTACTGACATTATTAAAAGGATTAACACACTGAAATGGAGTTGGGCTGAACATATTGCTAGAGAAGATGATAATAGATGGACAAATGAAATCTTAAACTGGATTCCAAGGGACCGTAAAAGACACAGAAAGAGACCATATGTTTAGTGATGAATGAAATAAGAAAGTGTGTGATGTGGCAAAGAGTAGGTTAGAGGTCGGAGAAGATGGATTGAACTTGAAGAGACCAACCTGCAGTGGAGTGATAATGGTTGACGACGATAATGATGATGATATATGGGGGGGGGGGATAATCACTTGTAACAATAACACGGAGGATTTTTATATAGTCAAATCGTTAATATTAAATTCTAATTATCATCATTGTTAATAATTGATTTTTTTTTAAAAAAAAAAAAAAACTATTATTATCGATATTATATTTTTACTGTTAAAAATATTTTAGGTTTGCTAGTAATTATTAGTTACTTTATTCATTTTAATTTGTCATCTTTTACATGCAGCCGTGTATTATTATTTTTTAATCTTTAGATTGTGAAAATAAACTCAGTAAATTAATCTTAAAGCGAATGTTTTGTTTTTCTTAATTAGTGATAATGATTCTTTTTTCAAATTAAATCCCACAGCTTTACATCAATCTTAAACTCTCCCTGCTTATCTTTCAACATTTTCTGGAAGGATTCCAGGTGTTCTAATGTTGTTTCTCCTTCAGGTGCTCAACACTTGTAAAAAAAAAAAAAAATCACGCTTTAAAATTGAATGCCTTTAGACATTCTAGACTATGAATCACTATAAAAACAGAAGGTTATTTACTTTGGCTTGTGATTTGTCTGTGTTTATAATAAATAAAAATTAATAATAAGTTTTATCAACTAAAAAAAGGGTTATCTAGCAATTGCTTAATCAATAAATCAGTATATATAGAACAAACAGTAAAACGTTATGTAGAAATTATTTATTTCTTCAATAATTTTCCTTCACCTGACCAGTGTTCGAAAGAAGGATCGCGTGATGCAGTTCTTGTGATTATGATTTAAATTTGGGTAGAGTTTGAGCCTTTTTTTCTTCAGATTGTTGATTTTTATAAGCAGGATTAAGATTTCTATGAGATAGCTAGTCCATAACCAAAATAGTTAGGTAATTAAATAAGGGGGAGGGTTAAATAGCAATAACTGGGCAGTAGTGGTAAAAATCTCTCCACCACCAGTCCACAGAACACTAAATAAGAAATTGTCAGGCTTATCAATTACTGAATGATGAGAGATTTTTTAGTAATTTTTCATATTTTATTTTTTACCTAAGAATAATTAGATTTGAAATACAGACATTCTTATACCTGGAACTTAATTGTAAATATAGGGGATTTGAATCTCAAGATTTTCAAGCAACCTTCAACTATCCACACTATCTCATACTACTGATACACATGACCACACATATAGAAAAGATAAATAATCACCATATAGGTATTTTGTGTGGAATAGATGTGAGAGATGATAATCTGGACCAACTGATGAGTGCTGGTTCAGCACGAAATACGTATATTGGTGATTATTTATTTTTTCTACATGTGTGTGGTTATGTGTATCAGTAGTATGAGATAGTGTGGATAGTTGAAGGTTGCTTGAATATTGGGAAACTGGTTTGACTAGCTACAAAAAAATAATGTTGGTTCTTAAAAACAAAGTTTATCATAGATTTGAATATCACCTTGTTGCGATAACTGGATGCACTTACTCCTTCTACTCAAGTCTTATTGTCATTAAATGTTGTGTGTGGCTTGATTTATGGGTTCAGTTCCAAACCAACAGAAAAAGTAATGACAAACTTCTCAACAATTAATATTTATAATTTATTAGTTACAAAATTCGCACACTTTAGTTAATCAATAATATAAATATAGTTTATACAATTAATGATGAGATAGTTGTACTGAAAAAGTAATGACAAACTTCTCAACAATTAATATTTATAATTTATTAGTTACAAAATTCGCACACTTTAGTTAATCAATAATATAAATATAGTTTATACAATTAATGATGAGATAGTTGTACTGAATGATGGAACTCATTGCCATCTGATTAGCCTGCCTCATGAATTCAAGTAAGTCTCTTCCAGCTGTAGTGGACAGTTTGCCTCAAGTCGGCTCTAGTTCCGACTCTTACAGCTGCACTCAGAAAGCTTGCCTCGAGTCGTCTGCAGTCATAGCAGTTTCCAGTCCTAGGTGGACTTGCCTCACTGTGTAAATGTATCTGTTATGATTAGTGATGATATCCTTGCTGTAGGCACAGGTTTCACTCGAGAGCACATTCAGTCATTCAGGATGACAGAAGCTAATGCCCTTTCTGCCTTTTCTCCAAAAAGGCTGACTATTTATTGGCAGGTCCCTTATCTTACTGGAAACACTCAGATTCAGAATGTGAATGCCAATGAAGGATTCATCCCCATTAGATAACAACTGGGTGCTAGCCAATCAGGCAAGGAATCTGGAATAGTCCCTTTCCAAGGCAAGGTCAAATATAACATCCCTCTGCCTGGCTAAAATTAGACCTGGAGAAGGTAGTCATTGAGATGCGCTGGGCGATGTATATTCTGCTTTGTTGATGGCTCCCATTTATCGCTGTTGCTGGTTTGTTTTTCCTTGCTTGATGAACTTGTTCCTGGATATTCACTGTTGCCATCACTTTGATGTCCATGTTTCTCATCTAATGTACTTGTCCCAAGTTGGTTTCTGCTTTTGTCAGTTTCAGGGTAGTTCAGCCTCAATTGGTTGAGATGGCAATGATGTTGATGACCGTCCTCTGTTTGTGCTACTACCATATAGAGACCTTTTAGTTGTATCACCAGTGCTTGTATTTTGTAGACCTGTAGTACATCCTGCATAGTACCTGTATTTGCACTTTTATTGTGCTTTTTTTCCTTTTGTTCAAGTTTGCCTTTAGGGTTGATAGGATAGTGGTCTATTGAATAACAATTCTGCTGGAGACTTGCCTGTTGTTGTACTAGATATGGAGTGCTGTGCTGGTAATCCAGGTGTTCCAGTTTCTCATATTCATTTTCATTATCAGCTTTTTTTGCTTCTACTTTAGTATGCAAACTAGTGGAAGTGGTCTGCCCCAACAACTGATAGGTTTTACCTCTCCATTTAGTGGCAAATGGATTGGTTGTCCTATGTACAGACCTATATCTTTGTTGAAAACTTCTGAGTAATCAGATTTTATCTTTGTTAATGTTGTGATCTGGTTCACTTTTGTGACTTTAAACCCTAAGTGACTGAACCAGTCACAGCCTATTAAATTACTATGATTACCTAATGTCACTACCAGTGGTAGGTATAAAGTCATGTTAAGCATTGTAATTTTCCCTGTTTGGCCCAATTGTTTAATTATATTTCCTTGGATACTCTGATATTGGCTTGCTGCTAGGATGCAGTTTATATTTATTATTTTTATTAATGATCACCCATGTCTTGTCCAGTTCCATTCTAACTGATGTATCATTAATTATAAGGATGTCTAAATCCAGACTGGTCTTCTATGATATGATTTATACAGTCAACTTGCTTATTTTTCTTAGAATTGCTTTTACTATTTTTTTGGAATTTTTCTTAGAATTGCTTTTACTATTTTTTAGGATGGGTTTTTCTATTCTCATGTCGGCCATCTGTCTTTTCAATTTCAGACATGCCATCTTTATAGGTCTGACTCACTTGCAAAACATACACATTGTGTAGCAGTGTGGGCATTCTGTATGCATGCGCATTTGCTCATTGCAGCTATAGAAAAGCCTCAGACTATTTGATGCTGAGTTCTATGAGCTGGCTGATCATTTGACCATCCCAGTATTATGCTCAAATTTTTTGCACATCATATTTAGTAATTTTTTTTAATGGGTTATCTTGACTAACTATTGATTCAGCTAGTGCTGCTTGACCTACAGCTGTTTCAAAATTAAATCTGGAATCATCAACATTTTCAGTCTTAAATTGTGATTGTTTATGCCACAAATAAAACGATCAAGAAATGCTTTATTCATGAAGTCTTTGAAATCGCAGTTCAATACTAATGTTCAGATTGTTAAAAATTCTCTAGCTGTTTGGCCCTGTTTTTGAATGCTGAGATTGAATTGATATCTCTGCATTATTATCAAGGATTTGGGAGGAATATAATGTGAGAATTGTCAATACTTTATCAAAATCCAGGTCAGTTGGGGTTACTGCCATAGAATGACACTCCTATAATGGGCATTAGTGTGGCTAACTTTACCTCAGGCTTTTTTATCCAGTTAGCCTGTAGGTAAAATATCAAGCACTCCTTATAATTTGGCCATGTCTCAGGTTGAGCCAGGTGAAAAGCTTCAATAGAGCCGATTGCAATAGCCATAATTATTTATTCGAGATACCACTCTTAATTTTTTACACTACTGTTTGTAGTTATTCAAAATTGATTTTAATTTTTTTATTTCAGAGTTACCATTCTTAAATATTTACACTACTATTTGTAGCTGTTCAAAATCAATTTTTATTTTTCTGGAGTTACCATTTCCTAATTTTTTATACTACTGTTTTAAACCACTAGGGTGAGCTTCTGTTGCTATGTTGCGAGTAAAGCTCTCGTGATTGGCTGTGGCTTCTAATTGACATGCCTGTATGTTTGTGGTCAATTTTTTATTCCAAAGTGATTTTAATAAAAACTAAATGCAATACACACACTCGTGTATTTATACGTTTAACTATAATTTTTCCAGCCATTCTCCTTATGTCTGACTATGCCAGATCTGTTGTGTTTGGCTTGATTTACAGATTCGGTCCCAAACTAACAGAAAAAGTAATGACCAACTACTTAACAAGTAATATCTATAATTAATACACACACATTAGTTAATCAATAATATAAATATAGTTAATACAATTAATGATGAGATAGTCATACTAAGTGATTGAACTCGCTTCCAGCTATATGATTACCCTGCCTTGTGAGTTCAAGTAAGACTCTTTTGGCTGTACTGGACAGCTTACCTCGAGTCAGCTCTAGTTCAGACTCTTCCAGTTGTACTCAGACGGCTTGCCTTGTATCGACTGCAGTTGTAGCAGTTTCCAGTCCTAGGCAGACTTGCCTCACTGCATACATATGTCAGTTGTGACTAGTGAAGACACCCTTGCTGTAGGCAAAGGTTTCACTGGAGAGCACTTTCAGTCATTCAGGTTGACAGAAATTAACACTCTCTCTGCCTTGCCTCCACAAAGGCTATTTATTGTCAGATCCGTTACCTTACTGGGAATACTTGGATTCAGAGTGTGAACCCCAACAAAAGATTCATCCCCTTTGTATAGCAACCGGGTGCTAGAGGCAAGGAATCTGGAGTAGTGCATTTCTGAAGGCACAGTCAGATATGACATTAACATTGTTTGGTAAATTGGTATTTCTACATGTATAAAATAATGTTTGATCTTTGTAAAGAAAATAAATCTATTTTGATATGATTTTTTTTTTTATGTGCAAAATAATTCTCAAAGTTTTAGACTATTAATTACATGATCACCTTTTCTTTGTGCTTATACAAGATGTTAAATGAGTAGTAGTGGTTTTTTATCATAGTAGTGCCACTTAGTGCTTACTTTTGCATCTGCACTAGTATATAGGCAAATTAACTTGGATTAAAAACATCATTGTGTTTTCAGTTTGACTGATAACTTTATTAGCTAAAAGATAGGTGCTGAAGGGCTACATTAGGTCCAAAGAAGCAGGTACACTGCTCCCAATACCAAAAGTTCTTACTGATGAAAGCTTTATGCTGGAAAGTGATCTGGGTATATTGGATGGTAAAACACTGGATAGACATTATGATACATGACCTTCTAGCAGTTATTGATCACTAGAGTGCACACTAAGTGGCACTATGTGAGAAAATATTTTACTAAAGTTTTAGCTATATATATCTTTCTTGCTGAACAAGCAAGGACAAGGTTAAAACAATAATACTTTCTGTGTCCAGTATGTAATTGAAAAGGTCTAGCATGCCTTACAAATAAACCATAAAATTAAATAGATGATAAAAGTCAATACAGGTGATTAATAACCAATCTTGATAATTTAGAAAATTAGGTCAATGTTGATTAATAATAATTGGAAAATGAAAAAAATATATGATATATAATAATGATTATATTTTTAATAGCAAAATTTTATACTGTAAAAAAAATGTCCGTCTGTCTGTTATATTATTAATCGGAAATTAGTAGATGAAATTAGATTTTTTTTTATCTTTGCATAGTGCACATTCTCAGGGAAGGTTTAGGTCACTGAACTTTTTCCATTTTATTAATAGGGATAGTTCTATTATTGAAATACATATTTGACGAGAAAATGCATAGAAAGTTAGGATTATACTGATAATGTTTTTAATGCGGCTTATCACCTTCGGAGAAAAGTGTGAGTAACCTGGGTTTTTCATGTCCAGGTAATTTAATATTTAACCAATATTATTTAAGAGGGACAATGTATTATATATCAGGCTGATACAAACTTTGAATTGAAATGTGTAGCAATCAAATATTATCAATAAATTGGATTACATTATTCCATTAAATATGTAAGAGCTTTCAGAATGTATCAGTGTGCACAATTTTTTTTTTTTTAAAAAAGTGTGTATCTGTCATCTTATAATTTGTGAAACTTAAAATTGAAATTTGATTAGGTATTTAAAACTGCCTACATGAATGTTGACATATTGGCGTTCTGGTTCACATAAGAGTTAATGCATTGATTGTAAAAAAACAGTAAAGCATCAACTAAAACACCTATAATATATTATGTACTATTGATAATGGGAATATCCTGCAATTGTAGGATGTTTATATAACTAGAATGTCACATGATCACTATCTCAGTTTTGAATTGTTTAACTAGAATGTATCATACTTTTCCCTCCTTTTTTTATTTTGCTTTTCACTTTTTTTTTAGTCTGGAATTCTTTAGGAACCTTATTCTAATCAGTCAGTGTTTAACATGAAAACAATTATAAATAGAAATCAAAGTGAGACTATTTGCTTTTTTATGTATTTGCATACTAATTCCATTAAAAAATGAAAGTTTGTAACATAATATTTTACATTATAGCAAGCAATAGCCTGTTATTAACAAAGAATGTTTCATTCAATGGTATAATTACTGTGAGTCAAGGGAATCATTTGTTTTGTATTAATTAACAGAAAGGCTCTCTGATCTTGATATATTTATTTTAAAGATAAGATTTTGTTATTAATGTTGTAGATACATTTGATCTATTGAGTTAAAGTAAACTATATTTTTGTAAAGAAATGTATAAAATTTAAAAGTAATATTAAAGAGTTTACTGTTATTTGATTTTTTTGTAGTACTTAATGCATTTCACATACCCATGGTCCTAGGTTCAAATTCGAATAAAATTGTATAAAAATAATTTAGATAGCAAAAAGTTTCTGGGTTACTGAAATTTTTTAGATAGTCGGTCCTTAGCCAGCTGAGTTAGCAATCCAATTGTTGGTTAGTAAATAAATATCTAGTTATTTTTAGTAGAAGCTAAAGATCCCAAATTAATCTGAGTTTATCAGATTAGTGTCAGTGTTTAAATATGAAATTATAATATGATTCAATATTCATTATTAGTGAGGGATATGTGAAATTTAGTTAGCTTGACTGTAACATCCTATAACTTTAATTGTACTTCACTTTATAGATAAATCTTACACATATTTGTCTGATTGTTTGTAATGATGTCACTTTAGTAATAATTATATGTTGGACTATTTCTATTATCTAATATTGAATATTAAATGTCTTAGAAAAATTCAAACTTTATTTAAACTTTTCAAATACATTCAGCTGTTAGTATTAGGCATAGTTTAGTATGTAATGAAATGTTTAGTGGTATTATTCTCTTCTTTTGGTGTTGCTGGTCTGACCAGTGAAAGTATTAGCATGAGAATTGAACCTGAGCTTCTAGATTCATGAATATTGAATTTATGTGAGGCTCTAACCATCTAGCCTATTCTGTTACAAGCAACAATCAGTAGAAATTTCTTATACTTATCAATAAGGGTTCTTCTCTTTTCTCCATTTCCCCTCTAAGAACATGGTTACTTAGTGACTTCCAGATGTGTATTATTACCCTAGGTTTATTTAGGGGATTATTTGCTAATATCAAGTGCACAGCATCTCTGAAATTTTTTGTTTGAGCTTGGTACAAACATGGTTTGCTAATTTAGATATGTGTGCTGTCTTATTTTTAATCATCAATTTGTGTTCTTTCAATCACTTGTAGTTGGGTCATTGATCTCACTGATATATATTCTTTCATATTCACATCGTTTTTCATAGAATCAGATTTTGTTTTCAGTCTTTTAAGTTTAGGCTTGTAGTATGATTCTCATAGTGTGGAATGGCTTTAAAAAGCTGTTTTGATGTTACATTGATTGCAGTTTTTCTTTAATTTATTTGCTATTCCTGGTATGTATGGATACACTTTAGAACTAATAATTTTTTTTTTCTTTTAGGGTTTCTTTTTTTTATATATTTAAGGTTTTTGTAATGACAGCTGATGAATAAACATTTTTAATGAGAATTTATTGCATATAGATCTTTTCTTTTTCCAAATCACTGTTTGTCATTATTTTTTTTTTTTGCTCTATTACATAGTGATATCATAACTCCATGTTTTGTGTTTCTGAGGGAATTGTATATAATTTTGATTTTGCCATGAGAGCCGTATCATAAGATTATCTAAGAATGCCAGTTTTTTGTTTGTCTTCCAATTCTATTGTGAATTGAAGAGGATTTAGAGTAGTATTTATGGCTGTGGTTTCAAGTTCTTCCATGTAAATTTTGTTGGAGGAATTCCATGTTGTGTTGAAAGTATATAGTTTTCATGCAGAATATTTGTAGTTCTATCATCAATAGGAAGAATTATTCTTTTTTTATAAGCTATTAACAGCATTTAAACTTATCTTATAATAGACAATTCTTCATCATAGGGTACATTTGTGAATAAATTTTTTACATCAAAGCTTATATTGATAGCTTTTTCACATACCCGGTGATGAAGCATTTATTATAAGAAAAAGTTTAAATAATGATAATAACTTATAAAGCAGAACAACTCTTTTTATTGATAGCATAATGGAACTTTTAACATTCTGCATAAAAACAAGATACTTTTAATATAATGTGGAATTTTTCCAACAAAATGAAATGATGATGACCACGACTATAAATACTACCCCACATGCATCTAAATTTTGGCTTCACTATGTTGCTGATATATTTGTTGTATGGTCACATGAAGAAGAATTATTACTAACTTTCTGGATTCACATCAATAGCATATCTCCTTCAATTAAATTCACAACAGAATCAGAACAAAAACAAAAATTAGCATTCTTAGATGTTTTTGTGATAAGACTTTCATGGCATATGAAACTATAGTTCATAGAAAACTCACATAAATAGGAAAATACTTAGCATATAGATCCAATCACATCAGAAACACAAAACATAAAGTTATACTGCCACTTTATGATAGTGTAAAAGAAATGTGTTTAGAAACCAGTGATATGGGAAAAGAAAAGGTGTCAAACTTTCATAAAGAATGGTTATGCAGCCATAGTCATTAAGAATACTTTAAATAGTCAACAAAAATCAAAAGAAAAAAATATTAATTTTTTTAAGGATCCTTACGAGATGACTTGCAGCCACTTCCAGTTGCTTGAATTCCGTTATTTTTAACACTACGGTAAAGATTTTGTGCTTTTTTCAAAGGTTAAAAAAAAGTTCTGTAAGCTGCTGCCCTCTCTTGAATTATTTTACAAATAAAAAATCAATAAAACTGATGTCAAAGTATAACAAAAGAAGTAGAATGTTTTTCATTTTGATTGGCTGTAACCATCAAGTTCAAAGAAAGCCACTCATCAAAACGAAACTGCTAAGATTTATTTTCTTTCATTTGGAAAGTGATAAACGAATGTTTTAGACCACTTTCAAAGTATTTTTTGATGTATTTTTTGACATATTATAAATTATTTTGTAAAATATGCTAAAAATAAAATTATTTTAGAAAAATAGTTAAGACTTTAGCAAAATTATTTACTTATCCATGCAACGTAAAATTGACCAAGAAATCACTGATGTCATTAAAGCTATTTGGTTGATTAGTAATATTTGTTTTAAATTTGCCACCGTTATCGAATATTTTTAAATTATAAATGAAAATTTATTTTTGAAAAAACTTTCATTCATTTTCATAACCTGACAAATTATTAATATACTTTTTACAAATGAACCTAAAGTGAATATAATATTAAAAGATGAATATATTTTGACAGTTGAGTTTGTGTCTTGACCAATTAAAAGTTTAGACTTTTACCTCACTCGGCTAATAAAGTAACAGCCGCTACGAGGGTTAAATGACTGTTAATGAACATTTTCACAGAAAAGGTAGAGTTTCAAAAAATATTCAGCTTTATTACTGCTAGCATGTTTGTGATATATCATATATACTATATTCATAGCTTATAGTCATATTATTATAAGCTATGACTATGATATAGAAGATATATCAAAAGCATGCTAGGCATTAATAAAGCTGAATATTTTTTTAAAAATTATTAGTATTATTAATGTATTCATGCATACCAAGAATAGCAGAGAAACTAAAGAAAATAGTCAATCAATATAACATGAGAAGAGCTATTCAAAAGCCATACCACACTATGAGGAATCCCTTTATTTACAAGATTTAAATCTGAAATTTTGAAAAACTAAAATGGCAACTATGAAATGTCATGTGAATGTAGAAGGAAGTATATTGGGGAAACCAGTGATCCCATTGAAAAGTGATTGAAAGAGCACAAGCTGATGATTAGAAATGAGAAAAAAGATATATCAAAGTCGTAGACCTTATATGTACTAATGATCATATTTTCAATTGAGGAAAATTAAAAAATTTTGATAGAGAGGAAAAACTTCAAAGAAGCTGCTCATATGACACAGGCAAATAAACTCTATAAGTCAATCTAGTATCAAAATACATAGATATATTAAATTTCTACTGACTGTTATCTTTGACAGAGCAGCCTAGTTGGTTAAAGCTTTACTTTAAATTCAATATTTAAGAATCTAAAGATCCAAGTTCACTTCCAGTGATATTACTGTCACTGACCAGGCTAGAAACAATTGAAAAAGAGATAATAATAATAATACTCAAAACACCATGTTATGTAGTAATCTGTCTGCTATTACTAATGGCTGAATGGAAAAGTTTAAATAAAGTTTGAATTTTTCTAAAGACATTTTAAACATTCAATGTTAGCTGATGGAAGTAATCCAATATATAATTATTACTAACACATTACATATGTCATTATGTACAATATGTTTAAAGACTTTTTCATTAGGTTTTTTCAAAATATGCTTCTCATAAGCAAGTCTCAAGCATATTTTTTTATATCTTTATGAAAAACTATCAGTAGACTCAATAAATGAACACATAAGATTGTTTTTTTTAAAAAAACAATCTTTCCAATTTTGTTTTTTATAAGAAAGCTTGATTTTCTAATATTTTTTTTACGAAAGTTATACACCTTTACCTTAAAATATGACACAAATTTATGCAAAGTATCACAATAGCAATCATTATCAATTTGTACCTGTTTTAATTTACAATTATTTCTTTTAAATACAATTTTGAAACTTTTTTAAAAAAAAATCTGCTATTTATTTAAATGTTAGTCATTTTGTAATATTGATGATGTCATAACATAATGACCTCATTAAATCTACATCATCCAAATATAAAATAGTGGCATTCTCATTAAAAATAATACAATACAATTCATTCATTATACTATTTATAATGTTATGTTTTGATTATATAATTAATTTTAACCAGTGTCCTTGCAAAATAATCAATACTTTCATTTATAACATACCCAAAGTAGAGATTTTCATTATTAGTAGCTACAAAATTAGAGAAAAAAATTAAGTATTATTCTATACAATACATAAATTAAAATGTATATATTAGCTAAAATACATTCACTCAATCAGTTTTGAATTAAATTTTTATGAATGCTAATTTTGTTAGCAGAAAAAAATATGATCATCTTAAAAATAAATTATTTTGAGTAAAAAAAAAAGAGGAAGAAGTTATCTTTGCATTATGCAAGTTAATAATGAAGTTTATATAAATAAAGGTTACAAGCGTAAACTTAAATCATTTATTTACTCAATTTTAAATCTTGTTTAATGATAATGGCAGCTTTTACCTCATGTGAAAAAAAAAGTATTGACAAAAAAAGAAAACTGAAATGGTTTAATCATTTACTTTATTAAAACTACAGCAATCAACTGTACTTTACATTTTGTTATGTAATTTTTATTTAATAAAAACTGCATTTTATAAAATGAAGAAATTTACAAATTGTTATTTTATAAAAAAAAAAAAAAAAACTATGCTGCAAAAAAAAAAAGTAACATTTTACTGGTAAGATATTACAAAAATAAAAATTTTAAAAACAGAATATAAAGTTCACCAAAAATAAAATTTAAAATGAATATTGTTTTGTATTTTAATTTAACAAATTGTGATTTAGAGAATATTATTTTCAGTCTATGTAAAATCAATATGGTGAACTATCAATAAAGAAATTATATATATATTAAAAAACGTGTAATTCCTGAAATGTTTTTATACTGTATATTTATCAACAAGTTAGTACTTATTATTATTAATATGCTTAGTAAATTGTTTATCATTGATTGCCATTTTTTAAAATTTCAAACTTTATGTTTTTAATCAGGTTTATATATATTTTAAATTTAAGATAAATTTGTTTTTTTTATATAGGAACTCGGTATAATTGCCTTTTTTTTTTATGCAATATTTTTGATTTATGAGGCATTTTGGAGAAACCAATTGATTTCACTTAATCCGGGATAAAAATGAATTATATATTATCCCTGCTTTTTCTTTATGATCTTTGCATCAACAATTATCTTACCTATATCATTTGCTTAGAAGATCTTAAAACAGGTTTCTTCTATTATGAAGAACAATATATTTTTTCAGAAAGGCTTTTCAAGAAAATATACGTAAAGACTAATTATTGACATTTTCTATAGTTAATGTTTCTTTCACCATTGAAGATTATAAATAGTTTTGACCTTCAGAGTCAATAATCTATTATTCCATTTGTTTTTTTTTTACTTTCAATGTTGGAACTGGCAATAATGGAATGGCATTTCTCTCAATATTTGATGAAAGATTCACTTTTTTTTATTTTTTGTATTATCAATTATAATTTTTTTTAAAATTTTCTAACATCACAATTTCAATGCAGCATTTTATTTTATATCTGCATTAATTAATCAATTTATACATTCATAAAGTCAGAATAAGTTCCATATCCTGAACAATTTTAACTTTTACTGTTGAAATAAATTTGCTTTTCATTGCAATTTTGCATATAATTTTTGATTATTTGATCTTTATAAATGATGACTTATCAAAAGAATCAAAAGCTATCTTACAGCTTCAGTATTACCTTGTTTTTTTTCCAATCTCCTTTGAAAACCAGATACTAAAATATATTATGGCAAACCACTATTCAATATTATGTCAATCTATGAATGCTAATAATCAAGTCATTATTTATAATCTCTGTCCTAGATGAGCAATGTTTCTAGCATTTGTCTGAAATAATCTGGCCATAAACTTAGATGCTTTTCTTTTTCGTAGTTGTTGGAAATTATTAGTTTGAAGTTTTTTTAAAAATATATATTAATATTTTATTAAGTAGTTGTGGTAATCTACTACACTTCCACAAGTGAGGAGCTTGATAAATTTTTAATAATGAGGTACTATGCAATATCACTATTTACATGTTTTATATAATAATCTAAAACAGCTTCTCTCTTTTGTGACTCGGCTTCAAATATTATATCAGCATTATTTATATGACAAGGGCTTAGATACAACAGAAAGGATTAAAATTGCTGATATTTTTTCTCAGAAAGTATTCATAAAAATTATTCCTGGAGACTTCAAAGTGCAAAAGTCAAAATGGAAATTAATATATGAAATCCCATCTAATATGAAAATTATTTGTGAAGATTTTATATAATTTAAAGTCTTTCTTTCAAACTGTGCTATATTTTTCAAATATTTTGTAAAACTAATGATTATTCCAATATTATAATAATAAGGAAATGAAGAATTATTGTAAAAATTAATTGATAATTAAATCTTTACATGGAGCTCTTAACATTTTTATGAGTGTTAGATATAATTCTCTAGCATATACAAAATTACTTTTTTTTTAGCCAATAATCCATCAATAAAAATGCTTTTTTGGAGAAGGTATATTGACTATTTTGAGGGATTCATAATGCTTATAGTGAATTAATTCTTTTGTACAACTATTCATAGATATTTTTTGCCTCTGCATTATTTATCAACAGATGATTTAGAAAGCATCCAATTCATCTTAAACTAGTTTTACTGAGTTGTAATTTATTTTATGCTGAATTGTTGAAAAGCTTATAACAATAACTAGCTTATTGAGAACAATATTTTGAGCCATTTATCAGATTCATACCCCCCCCCCTCTTTTTTTTTAAAATCATTATCTTCATTTAGATATTAATTTAGGAAATATTAGCTTGTAGACAGTAACTTTTACTATTAGGTATTACCTCAAAATAAAGTTGAAATAAAAGTATTTTAAAAAAGGAAAAAAAAAACCAAAGGGATCCACAAATTTTTTTTTAATGAAAAATTGAACAATGAAGAAGCAAGATATGGAGAGTATTGATGCTTTTGTACTATAAAGATTATAACTATTAAGATCATGTCCTCCACTTTCACTTAAATATCAAGTAATTGAATTGATTTTAGACATATTGTGAGATATGATATACTAGAAAAATTTATGTTAGCTGAAAATAAATTAAAATGTGAAATTCAAGGAGATAGATTTTATTTTTTCACTAAAGGGGACTGAGTCTAAGAAACTTATAATTAGTCCATTGAAATCTAATTGATCCTAGCTATATTTATATTTCCAATCCTAATTGAAATCATCTTTCATGCTTTAGAATTGATACCCCTATGTTTACTTATCAAAATAATATGCAATTCTGGCTTAAAAGTTTAGTTTGAGATTGATTTATCATAAGAATGTAATTAAGATTATTTAAAAAACTTATCATAGTATTTTAGAAGATTGAAGGAAAAATAATTTACATTTTATTAAAGTTTTAAAAAAAAATTATTAATCATCTCATTTATTTAAAAAATATGTAAAAAAAAATTGAAGTATATTTTCTTTAAAAGATTTTATTTGCAATGCAATTACTTTATAGAATTTGAAATGTAAGCTGAAGTTAATATTAAAAATGTATATTGTTTGAAATATATTCTTACTAGTAGATTGTTAAATAAATTTAAAATTAAATATAGGGGGTGTCTTATGATTAATAAGCTTTGTATAAAATAAATATTTAATTTCGTAATGTTTGAAAAAATAATTTTACCTCGGCTTTTTTTTTTTCAATCATTCAAAGATGATTGAATTTTGTGAAAAACAGAAGGGAAGAAAGTAGAACAGACTTTGTTTTGAACTAAAATAAAATTTTATATATAATGCAATCATTTTTTGAAATTTATGCATTTTTTTTTCTTTTATATTTGTGAAACTATTACAATTTATATTTAATCTCCTTATTTTGTTTTCACTATCTTCTATTAGTGTATGTTGCTGTCCAATTTAGAAGTCTCAGGAATTACTTCATTAAAATAAAAATATTTAGAAAATATTGTATAACAAATTATGAAATTAAGTAAAATTTTTACATTTAGAGTAAATGGAAAAAAAAGATTGATTGAGAAAATTAGAGATAGAAAGAGAAACTAGGTTGAATATATATTAAGAAGAAAGAATAGTTTAATGAAAGATGTTTTGGAGACAATGATGAGTGGAAACAATAAGAAAAGATAAAAAAGATTGGCCTTACTAAATGACATAAGAAATGAGAAGAGATATGTGAAATTGAAGACTTTGGCAAAGAAGAGAACAGAGTTGAGAAATGGTTGAATTTGTGATGTGACTGCTTTCTGGATTTATTCATAGAAAAAAATATTATTGGTTCATTAATTTCAACTTAATATTTTATTTATTTTAAAAATTATTAAGCCATAAATTATAGTATTTCTTTTCAATATTAAAGTTAAGAGTAATTAGATAAATATATATGGTATACTATATTCTATAGCTTTGGTAGATTCTATTGAGAAATAATACCTCATTTATCTAATCAATTCGCAGTTTATGTGAGGGGGAGGGGCATCTGTTTTGAAAATTTTAAATAAAATTTTATGAATTTGCTTTATTTAGTATTTATCAATTTCTATATATAATTTTCTTATTTAATTTTAAAATTATATGCAGATTCTTTTTTTTTTTTGAAGGCTGGCAGAAAGCTAGATGATAATCTATAATCATCAGCAATACTTTATCATTCCCATTACAAAATTTATTCCAGTTTTTCCAATTTCAAAGCCTCAATATAATTTTTTCTATATATATGTAGTGAAGATAATGCCAGTAGAAAGTCTTAAGTAAATACAAAAAATATGCAGGGTTGTAGATAACTTTGGATAAAGATTTTGATATTATACCAATATAATCATGAAAATTAATCAAGGTTATACTAAAATAAATGAATATTCTGTTATGTTGTATAAAAATGTGTCCCCAAAAATGCAGTTTTTGATTAATTTCAGAACATCATGATTCTGTAAGATTAAAGCATATAAAGATGACCATTAAGCAGGGAATTGAAGTATTTTTATAATGTCAATTACACATACATTATAAACTGTATAAATTTTATAATGTCCATTAATTAAAGCAGTTTATCTAGAAATGCCATCTTTTTCACTACATAGATAAGGGGTCAATTTTCATAAACATATGCAGGCTTAGTTTTTAAAGAGTAGATTGATCATCCAGAAAAATTATTTGTCAAATATAATAAATGAGCAAACTTATAAAAATTCAGTTAATATGATTGCAAATATAAAAATGCCTATTTAATTTTTATAAAGATTTTAACACATTTTTTTTATTGCAAAATATTAATTTAAAAAAATAAATAAATAAACAGTTCGTTTTTATAAAAGCAAAAAGTAATTAAGATTTGAGAAACAAAATTAAAAAATCAGGATGTTTTTGAAAAACATTCTGTGCAGATAGATGTAGTGTTTTTCAATTCTGGAAAACATGTTTAGTAAGCTCCAGAGATGAAGTTCTAATAAGTTATATAAAACCATGTAAATAGTCAAATTATAACAAATTAGTTTATTTAAGATCAAAACAGAATAAATGTTAGCTGCTAGTCATATGACTATAGGTTCTAATTCATAGTGAAGTTGGACGAGTAAAGAATTTTAAAATATATTGGCTGTTTCTTATAGTAAACCCTGACATCTAACTTAACAAGAAAGTTAATAATAAGGAAAATACTTATTAGTACATTCTTATTATGATGATCGGAAGCTAAGTTTATTTATCTAGTTTTTAAGATGACTTATTAGAGTCATTAAATGTACATCAACTATCTATCATATAGTTTTAAGGAGAAAAAAATGCCCTGTCTAAAACTTGCATAAAATTTAAAATGTAATTTATTACCTGCCATGCCAAAAAAAATATGTTATTCTGACTTAGTCTTATTGCTTGAATAATTACTACCTGCAATGATTATGATCTGCATCTATTAAGCAAATCTTCAAACCAGACTACAAATTAATCAGCTATAAAGATAACCATATTGCCAAAAATAACTGAAATTGACAACCCATATTGAATCAAAGTTATGAAAAGAAGGAGATCAAGCTAAAAAATCAGGTCACCCTATTCTCTTCAATTTGTATGCAAGGTATTAATAATATATATGAACATTAAAATACTTAATACTGATAAGAAATTTGTGTATCACAGTTTAAAAAGTTTCTGAATAAAAGTGTAATTGTTTGTCTTTATATATATAGTGAATTTAAACATGTTAGTTATGTAAATAGTTTTTTTCATTTTACTTAAAATTTTCCATCCCTTTTTTTTTTTCATATGTCATAGATCATCGGCCGGGAGGCGAACCCACAACCGTCTACAACCAACTACTTGCTTGCAAGGCGGCTGCGATGACCTCGCGGCTAACAACGCTTTTGAAATTGTAATAAGCGAGTATTTTCATTCTTTGCATAAAATCAAAGGAGAAAATCTGAAAATTGTGTATTATTTAAGCAGTAGCAAGGGGCATTTGACCTATCCGTTGGATATAACCAATACTATATATTGTAGATAATTGTTCATTGACTACTAATAGATAATAATAACTATGTATGTTTATATCTGAAGCGGCGGTCTGTATGTGTGTGTTTACTTTCATAAATATGTGGTTAATTAGTTAATCTAGATATATTGTTATTCTAATCTCATTCTTGCAAATATATTTTTTTACATATTTAAATATGAGTAAATACTATTTATGGTTTTTGTGAAGTAGAATCAAGACTTATATATAATGGGAAACTAGTATAAATATGAAAAGCTTGAACTAAAATTTTGAAGATAGCTTTTAAGCCCTACATCATCTCTTTTGCAGATTATATCTTATTTTTATCATTAGATGATGTATCTGAAAATGTAGCCAGTACTTTGAAGGAACTTTTTAATGAAGAAATCTGAATAATTCAGAGTATTTGATTTGATGAACATCAATAGCTTAAAAACAAGTTGTGTGATGCCATGCAGTGCAATCATTCTTTTTTTCATTCTTCTCTTCTTTTTATCCTCCTCCGCTTCCTTTTTTTCCTCTCTTCTTTATTATTATTATTATTATTATTATTTTAAAATAAGAAAATGGATTAAATATATTTGTTTTACCCATTTATATTTATTTAATTAATAAATGAGAAAATATATAGTTATAATAAATCTGAAAACCTAGAGATTGACTGGGTTATAATTTACTTCAGCTTCAAATACCTTTTATCTGCATTGGATTTGAAATATGCTGAGTTTAATAGTTTTGCAAATATGATTTATCCAGGCCACATCCCGTTAAGTGTAGTACACCATTGTGGTCTATTTCATACTTTTGTGGCTCCTAATTTATTCTAAATCTCTTCACACATTTCTGTTCCCGTTACAATGTATACATACATCTTTGTGTATAATATAAAAAATCTTATTTGAAGACACTAACTATCATAAACTAATTGTATATACAATATTCATAAAATTTTAGCATATTATAAGTTTGTTGTAGTTATAGTTTGTTTATTCAAACAAATTTGTACTATTCATACAATTTATTAATGTTACTTAAACTTCAAAGTAGTAATTTTGTTATTGTAAATTTTAGTTTTTCATGCTTTTTTTTTTTTCAAATTTAAATGTTTGTTTTTAATATGAAATTGATATATATATATAGAGAGAGAAAGATTAGTAAGGAAGAACATCTTTTCGTATTCATCATTAATATAGCTTTCTGATACGAATTGTTTTATGGTAATGAACTGTTACCTCATAAGATTTCTGTCAAAAAAAAAAAAGTTGGTGGTCGAGTGGTCAGCACAGCAGCCTTACAAGCAGTTGTCCCTAGTTCACTTCCCGGCCGATGTTTGACACTTGAAAGAGAGAAAAAGTAAGAGGCGAAAAAAAGCGAGCGAGAGAGAGAGAGAGAGAGAGAGAAAATCATAATTGACTACTTGAAATAAAAATGTGCTCTATTTGTTTGCTGAATGTTACTTAGCCTATCTTAGCCACATTATTTTTTGCTGACAAGATGTTTTTTTTTCTCTTAGAGATAGATCTTCTTCCCTAATAAATGTGGAGGAAAAACTGTATTACAGTCATTTATATTTTTAATTTTTTAATTTTTTGCTTTATTTCATGCACCAAATTAAAAAATTAAAGCGAGCTTAACTGTTAACATACATTTGACGTAATTGGGCTTGTAATTAAGATATTTATTTAGAAGTCTATTTCAAATATATTTGTGATAATTGATTTTTTATTTGAGTCTGCAATGTCTTTGTGCCTGAGGTTACAGACAACTCACTGTTTGGATATTGGAGCATTGACTTCTTCGGTAACCCCCCCCCCCTCCGGTTTTAATTCTGTCAGGAAATTATTGAAATGGTATCAATTTAATATTATTAAATTCATATCCTTTTTTTTTTTTAGAAATACAGATAAGATAAACTCTGAATAATATTTGAAAACTATTAATTAAAATATATAAGCATAAAATTCAGAAAGATTAGAACTAATCAGCCCTGTCCAGTTTACTAGAGAAAAAAGTTTGTCGTTTTGTATCATTTTTTCGGTTGTTTAATAAATTTTAAAATTACAAGTAAAAAATATTTTTATTCACACCTTTTTATTCCCAAATAATTATGGAAATTTAAAAAGCATTGAGCAATTACTTATATGTCGTACATGATTATATATTGTTATCAGTTTGCCTATTTAGATTTGATCTTGGAGCATTTTTATTTTATCTTAGAACATAAAATCATGGGAGAAGTGTCTTAATAATGCATCTTTTAATTTTTTGTCTTCTTAGAAACGTAACTAACTGAGGCTTGTTAAATAAATTTATTTTAATACTAAGGTCAAACTGGAAAACTTTTAAAATTTACATATTAAAATCATAATTAACTAAGGTGAGAATTATGAAGTTTGCGTGAATACAAATATATATGAAAAAGAAATAGTGAACGGTTGCTAATCACCTCATGGATGCACACACATATTGTATTTCATTATTATTTTTAGGAAACTGATTTCTAATTAGCAATACTTCTAGTGAGCTGATAGTTAAAATTTATTAGCAAATTACTGCTCTCTTTTTACTAGATTATATTAGAATACAACCAAATGTAGCTGCCCATATCTTAATATGTGATGCACTTTAATTTTTTAATAAGCATTTTGTTTTATCGCATATAATAATTATGAAAAGTTGATGTCAATACAGCAGATGACTTCTGATAAAGAAAAACTTCATCTTATTTGTTTTAAATGCATTATTTAAATTCATTTTGTGTAATTAAAATAAAAAATGATGTAGCACTGTGCCTATGTATAAATAATTATATAATATTTCAAGAAAAACATATTAATTACAAGAATTAAATATATATATATAGTTATTTATAATATAAATATTTTTGTTTGCAAATAATTTGATACGCTTTATTATCAGTTTTAAGTAATATTATAAACCATAAACTTGGCATTAGGGTAGATGTATACAATATTCTAGCAATATTGGGAATTAAATTATTTTTCATGTTTTTTTTATTATAGTTAGTTAGCTCTCATCTTTTTTTTTTTTTGAAACTTATTTTATTCTAATTATGAATAGTTATTTAGTAAGTCCTGAGTTTATCTAATAATTTTTTAGCTATCTGTAACAAATAAATAACTCTATTTATAACTTGAAATACTCTGCTGAATTTACGAATATAAGACTTGTGATTGGAGATAGTAACATATATTTATTTTTGTTCTATCACTTTATGAAAAGTTACTAGTAGTTATATATATATATATGGTTAAAGTTTTTGTACTTACATAAATAATGCACATAAAGTTAGTACCCATCAAGAACCGTACAAGCGATAAATTTCTAACCAAGAAATTGAAGAAATCACTGTAAAATCCAAAATACATGAAACACAACCCCCATCCCCAAAATAGGTAAAATACAAATTACAAAAACAAGAAATAAATAAAAAATTAAAACACCTAAGACCATATATTAAATGTAAAAAAAAATTAACGTATGCTAAGGCAATGTATTCATTAAAAAAAAATTTTTCAGCGATAATTAGAAAAATCAAAAACGCTATAAAATACAAATTGATCAAAAATAGGTAAAATACAAATTACAAAAACAAGAAATAAATCAAAAATTAGAATGCCTAAGGCAAAGTATTCACATGAACTGCACTACATTAAAAAACAAATTCCTTACTTTTTAGCACTAAAAAAAAAGCAATTTTCAGTGTTATTTAATGCTATTTTCTAGAGATTATGAAATAAATAAAAATATAATACTAAATCTCAAAAAAATTAACATATGTTAAGGCAAAGTATTCATATGAATTGCACTTATCAAAAAAATGGTGACTAAAAAAAAAAAAAAAAAACAATTTTCAGTGGTAATTAGAAAAATCAAAAATGCTATTTAATGCTATTTTCTAGAGCTTATGAAATAAATCAAAAACTATAATACTAAATCTCAACAAAAATTAACGTATGCTAAGGCAAAGTATTCATATGAATTGCACTTAACTAAAAATGGTGGGAAAAATGAATTGCACTACATTGTAAAAAAAAATTCCTCTGACTTTCAACACTTTTATGGAGTATCAACAAACAAAAAACCTAATTAACTGACTTTTCAAAAATATAAAAAATATATAATACTAAATTTCATCAATATGTAAAATATAAAAGATTTTCAATAATAGTTTTGGGCAGGTTTTGAATCTGTATATATTTTTTTATGATGAAACTTGGGAGGAGAAAGCATATTTTGGGCATTATACATTTACAAATATGCCTGTGGGATCATCCTTGGCCATTATCTAAGAGATATAATAATATTTCACAAACCTTAATAGCAGACTAATACATATTAAGTAATTAAATACAGATAAAAATGAGCACATAGCGATCAGTTATCTCTTAGAATAGATTTCAAAACAGCGATTTATAGCAGCTAAAAAGCAATGAGAACATTGCACCAGAGAGCTTCTAATTGTCTTTCCCAAAATTTTATTAAATTAATTATTCTCTGCTTTGAAATTATGGCATATCTTAACATATGAATTTAGAAATGAAATAAAATAATTAGAATAGAAAATAGGCATGCCTGTAGATTATAGAAAGGTTAAAATAATAACTGATTACAATTACAGGAAAAATTATTAAAATGTTACATTTATAGGCAAGACTGTTACAGTTACCATTTAGAGATTTTATTTTAACAAGAATTTTAAGTAATTGAGAAATTTATAATTTAATGAATGTTCATTATAGCTAGCTTTATTTAAATATTATAAGTTTTTAAAATAGATTTACAGAGCTCTGCAATGAAGAAATATTATCAATTTTCTTCCAAGCTGAGTTGTCCAGCATTAGATGGGTTGGGATGTCCTGCCTTGATGCAGGTGAATGGGTGAACTTCTCTATCCTGGTGAAATCAAATTTGGGCATTCATAGATCTCTCCATTAGTGACAAAATATGGGGTTTATATATTAAATTTTATCCCTCTATGGCATTTGCTTACAAGCTAGGTTTGCAGCATAAAAATCCATTAGCTTGTTTACAACTCTTCTTTAAAATTATAAAATTTAGTTTTCTATTGTTAAATTTTTTAACTTAGCACTTTTATCTTAGTAAAAGAAAGGCAATCCCAAGTGAATAGAAAATGGTGCTATGTGATCGCATTTTTTTTCACTTAAAGTTTGTTATTTTTAAAATTAAAAATTAACATTTAACCTACACGCATTTTTAAAATTTAGAAACTGATAAATAGTTGCGAAAACATTTTATTATATACGTATGAGATTCTTAGGAAAATAATGAATTAAATTGATACACATAAATTTATAATAAATTAAAGATTTAAAATGATTAATATAATCGCACTGTAACATAATTAAATCTATTACACATCACAGTTTGTACTGGCATATATATTATTTTGAAGTGCTACATAAAGGCAGTGATTTGAAAAAATATAACCAATTCAACTGATCTCACAACATACTTTCAATTATTATTTGTTTATTCTATGCATAAGACATTATTTATTTTAAGTCCAGGCGATCAAATTATTTTTGGGTATGAAATTCTTGATGGATTTGTTATGTGGATCTGGATTGCTTAGATGTGCTTATTCTTCAATATTTCTTGACTATGCCTTTGTATAATTTGCCACAGTCTTTCATAATGTTAATCTATCTTTTTCTCACTAAGCATTTGCTATCAACAATAGTTAGTTCTGATGGCTTAATTTTTCATTTTTAATGACTGCAGTGATAAGAAACATTAAACTGTTGCTAGTTTTTGTGAAAGATTTTCAGTTAATTGAAGAACTTCATTCATTATAAACTCAGGCAAATAATGATTTATTTTTCCTAACAAGCTAATGTCAACTTTCTGTTACGTATTTTTGTTTTGCCTTATATATACACACACACACACACGCTTACATCCCCTTACTTAACTGTAGTATATGGAAAGTATAATATATATTGGATATGAAGTTACTAGTGTTAAATGAAATATGGTTCATAATGAATAAAATGATATATTATTTAATAATTTTATGACTAATTTAATTAATAACATCTCAAATTAAAATAAAGTGGACACTATGTGTGAAAGACAATTGCTCACATACATAATACACATTTGATTATTATTAAATTAAGAAAATATTTGTATAAATTGTGTATATGAAATTAAATAAGCTGAACATTTTGTTAATAATTTTTACAATTTTGAAACTGTAATATGTTCTACATTACTCTAGTCATTACTCATCGCAATCATTATAAGAACTGATAATTTTATAACTGGTAATTAATTTTTTTTTAAAACTCTAATAAGATTTGATTAGTAATAGCTCCGGTGGAGGGGGGGGTGCTTCATATGATTATATCTTTAAAACGCTAGAAAAATTATTGGGTAAGTATTGAAGTTTTTTTTTATTTTAACAACACAATTTTTTTTTCATTGCCTGTAATTAACTTTTATCAAGCTAGGTGACTGCTGTCAGAGATTTATAATATGCCATAGACTGCTCCTTTTAACCAACAAGAATCAGGTTTTTTAAAACTCATATCTACTTTGTATAAAAATATTGTATTCTGTTTAATTTTCTCAAAATATAGCTTGTTTCTTTAACTTTATGTCTAAATATTATATAATAGCACTTAATTTGCAAGAATTAGAAGAAGAATTGTCTTATATTAAATGGGACATTATTGGACTTTGTAAAGTTAGAAGAAAAGGTGAAGAGACAATTGATTTAAAAAGTGGACACACTATAAAGGCACAAATATTGAAAATGCAAGTGGAGTAGGATTCATTATGAATAAAAAGTGGAAGAACAACATTGTGGAGATTGATGGTGTATTGGGCAGAGTGGTAAGTTTGGTTATACAACTTAATTGCATATATCAAATGCAGATGTTTCAGGTTTATGCCCCAACAAGTTCTCATACTGATGAAGTAGTAGAAGATTTTTATATGGATGGACAAAGGCTTTTGATCAGGTAAACAACATTTTAAAATTGTTATGGGAGACTTTAATGCTAGAATTGGTAAACAAATGAAAGATGAAAGTGTTGTAGGTAATTTTGGTTACGGTAATAGAAATGAGAGAGGTCATAGACATGTGGAGTTTGCAGAAAAATAAAAACTTTATATTATGAATTCTTTTTTTGAGAAAAATGTTAAAAGGAAATGCTAAATGAAGGTACGGCAGAATTGGATTATATTTTGACTAACAGAAAATACATATTTCAAGATTGTGATGTTTTTAATAAATTTAACACAGGAAGTGATCATCGATTATTAAGGTGTAAGATACGTGTTAATGCAAAACTAGAGAGACAAAAATTATTAAGAAAAACAATATTTACAGTTGATATTCCTAATCTTCAGAAACACTCTAATGAATTTAAATTAGAACTTACAAATCGGTTTCAAGTATTAGTAGATTTTGAACATGATTCAGATTTGAATGAAATTAATAAGAAAATAGCTGATATTGTGACAGTCAGATGATGTATGTTGGTTTAACCCAGTTCGAATACTAGGCAAAAGTACCTTGAGGCCATCCATACGTGAGATATTAAATCAAGAATACTATGACCTCTGCCCTGTTCGCCTATTCTCGAGGCTAACTACTAACCAACAACCTTATCTGAGACACGCATAAATTATTTTTCAACCGGCCAAGCTTAGCGTCAATGGTAGAGACATGGACGGGAACACCTACGGAGCTAAATAGTTAAATGTGCATAAAAGTACTATGAAAAAGGTGTTTTGCATGCCTGGATCATTGAAAAGTAAAAATAAAGCATTATGATAAAATTAGGAAACTCAAGCTTTTTAGTTAAATAATATATTTAATTAACAACTTTAAAATATGAATAATGATTTAATGGCCTCCGCTATTCCCCTAAATTAATGAAAACTAATTAGACAATAAAAACAGATTAATATGTTTGCGGTCTAAATCTTTTCTTCCCAATTTTATTAAAATTGTCAACTTGAATCTCCTCGATAAAGTACAATAGTAAAAATCTTTCGCAAAGCATTTTCTAATTGCTTTGCGCTAAAAACAGACAGTTTAAAAATTATTTAAAACGTATATAGCTAAATCAGATATAAGTAATAAGCTACTGGCGGACAAAAGAGGCGTTATTGAGGAGATCAAGTTGGCAAACAAAGGAAACTTACTCGTATGGAATTTAGAAACATAAATAGAATTGGAAAGAGATTTTAAATGAAAAGAATTAACTTTTAAACTTAACTGCAATGGAATACAAAATATTTACACATTTTAGTAATGAAGAATAGCGAAGGAAAAAAGGTTAAATATAGATAAATGATCACACATATATATATTTAGGACTAGTCTAATAAAATGGTTACATTACAAATATCATTAAATAAAACAATTCATAATATAATTCAATTAAGAAAGGTATGAACAAAAGGGTAGAAAGTAAATAGTTCAATAGAGGAGAGATATGATTACCATCCTGGTTCCTTGCTCATGTTCCATCGATGAGTGTAGCTTGATCCATCCATCGATAGGTATTTTCCCGGACAAGGAAAGTGGAATTAAGTAGCATGCTTTTATGAAAAGTCCTACAGACACTGCACAGAGTTCAGATGACTATTGAATGGATACTAAGGCGTTTTGATGGTATTTAGGAACCTCGGTGATAGGCAAAGCTATTTATTTGCCTAGCCAAGCATAGTAGAATCCATCAAATTCATATGACTTTTAGCTTGAGCATGTTCAAACTTCTCCATGATTTTGAAGACGACAGTTGTCTAACTTTTTGGAATAAAATCTCCATAAGCAAAATCTGAAAGAGTTCTCCAAAGAGAAATCTGAATGCCAGCAAGAAAACTCTGAATAACCAAGTCTTTTGTTCTCACTTTTATTTATACCCTCTTTGTCAGCTACCTTCTATTGTTTGTATGATCTTAGATCTTGATAAGCCCCACCGCGCTCCTTTGTTTAAAGGTAACACTTTCTAAAAATAACTTTTACTTTTATATTCTAAATTTCTTTCTTTACACTTTGAATTTTATTAATTAAAAAAGGAGAAGGCCATCTTTAATTTGACTTGAATGGGCTCACTAATTAAAACATACATTCCTTTAGAAAATGTTGGTGGGCTTATCTCAAAATGAAATTATACGCCATATTTTAACAAGATTTTAACAAAAAAATATATAATTTCTTTTAACAAAATAAGCATTTTATTTCAGCAGAATTTTGCATTAACTCATATATATATGTTTGACTAATAGGTTTTGTAAGTAATTTTTATTAACAGAAATGTAATCTTAGAATGGAATTTATTTAACACGAAATATTTAAATGTAAATACAAATTTAATAAACATAATTAATTTTTGCTTTAATGCAAAACCCTGCTGATATTGGACTATAAACTTAATCAAGTTTATAGGAGGCTGTGTAGCATGGATCGGACTTCAGATCCATTGCTTCAATATACTTTTAATAAATGCAACAAAGATAGCTGGAGAAAAAACAGCAGTTGACGAATAAAATTTCTACTGAGACTAGAGAATTTATGAAGAAAAGAAGGAATATGAAGATATAAAAAAATGATGCATTAAAAAGGATTGAATACCTCAAATTCTGTAAAATGGTGTGGAAAAGAGTTGAAAATGATATAAAAAAGTATGACTGAACTAGCAAGGAAAGCTGTAGAACAGAACAAAAATCTTAAGAATGTAAAACAACATTTTGGTATTGGTAGGAAATTTATATTTGCAATAAGGAAAAAAGATGGAAGTATTACTAAAAAGAGATGACATCATGAAATGGGTAGAAGACTTCTATCAAGAATTATATAGTAATAAAGAACAAGTACCTCCTATATCTATTATACCTTCTTCCGAATTGCCCAGAATTTTAAATGAAGAACTGAGACATGCAATTAAATTTATGAAGAAAGGAAAGTCTCGGTAATGATGGAATTATAATTGATATATTAAAAGAAGCAGGGGAAGAAATAGAAAAAAAATAGGAAAGGTATATACCAAATGTCTAAATGATAAAGATGTACCAGATGGTTGGAATAATGCAATATTAATATTAATATTTAAAAAAGGTGATAAAGAAGATATTAGAAATTACTGACCTATCGACCTTTTATCAGTTTTATACAAAATTTTTACCAAGATAATTGCAACTCGTTTACAGGGAACATTGGATCTATCAACCAAGAGAACAAGCTGGATTTAAAAGTGGTTTTAGTACAGTAGATCATATCCAGATATTGAGAGAAGTGATACTAAAAGGAAATATGCCTATGTGTTGGAAAAGAAAAGTTTTTAATAAATGCGTTTTATCTATTCTTACTTATGTCACTGAGACTTGGACACTTAATAGAAGAACAATACAGAGACTTCAGACCATTCAAAGAAGTATGGAGATACGCATATTAGGAGTAACAAAAAGAGATTTAAAATGTGATATATGGGTAAAAGAACAAAGAGATGTTATTGACCTCATTGAAAAAATTAAAATACTGAAGTGGAGTTGGGCTGGACATATTGCTAGAAGACATGATAATATATGGACAATTGAAATCTTAAACTGGATTCCAAGAGATTGTAAAAGACCCAGAAAGAGACCAATTGTGAGATGGATGGATGAAATAAGAAAGTGCGCAGGGATGATGTGCAGAAGAATAGCCAAGGCTCAGAAAATATGGTTTGAACTTGGAGAGACCTTCATCCTGCAGTGGATTGATAATGGTTAGTGATGATGAATACACGTTTTTTTATTCACTTTTTATAATACACTAAGTTTTATTTATTTCTTATCTTTTCTTGCAGTTTTGACTGACCAGAAGTTTTTATCAAAACTATAATATTCCAAAAATATATTACCATATAATTTAATAATATTTGATACCTAACTATTGTACCATTTATTTATATATATATGATACAAATGACTATTTAATATTGTATATCATTTAAATAAAAAAAGAGAGAACCCGATCTTTAATTTTTTTTTTTGTAATATAATGTTGTTTTAAGAAAAACATACAGTGAAAGTTTAATTTTTTATATATATATAATTTAACTAAAATAAATTCAATATTGGAAAGTGCATAATGAATAATTGTTTCAAATAGTGAAAGGAAATTCCAAAGGTAAAGGATTGCTATCAGAAATGACTTTCTGATAGTAATTAAAAATGGCAGAAATTCATAACGAGAAAAGAGATTTTGTAATAAAAAAATGAAAAATAATGTAGAAGTTTATAAAATAGAACAAAAGGTAAAAAGGAATATGCACAGAACTTTTAAAAAGAATCTGGGGATATAAAAGGAGCTGACAGGTTTGAAAAGTGTCTTTGTCTTGTTGTTCCAGAGAGTGTTGCACAATTTAAAGTGGCTCATATTTCTTTTATAAAAATAAATAAATAAAATGTGTCCACTTAGATATGAACTGAAACCGCTCTCCATGAGTAAGTAGAACTTTATCGTTTGCCGACCCTTTCTCTCGAGAAAAGTCACCTAGATCGTTGTCTGACTCCACCTAAATTTGATTGGAGATTTGGAAGGAGAAAAACTACTGCAGACTACCCACTGAATGAATTGGACGTTGAAGGATCAATGACCTACTTAAATATCAACTTACCAGTAAGTTAATGGCCATAACTTTATATAAAGCTTTATGAACTGAGATGTATATGAAATGTTGATCCCATAATTTTTTGATATAAAGATTTGCGAACTGAGTAGTGGATGAACTATTACCACAAAAAAATAAGACACAAACTAGCTATTACGTCAATATTTGAATCAAATTACTAAATTTGTTGTGCACAGTACTTTCCAATATTATAATTTTTAATTTATCATAAATATTAAATCTTTGTTATTAACATAACTTTTATTGTACATGTATTAATTTAGAGTTATTATATTTAAGTTTTAGTTTTGATTATTTAGAGTCAAATGAGAGTATAAATTACCTTTGCTAAGTAGATTTATTTTCTTAATTAAGTCAAAGGGGAATATCTCTTACTACTTTATGAGTTACGATTGTTTGACACAGAATCAGTGAATCTAAGTGACTCTGGCACCCTCATTTATAAATAAAAAACTGATTCCACTTGCAATTGTACTCGCAACAATTCTAGACCGAGTTGATCAGGAAAGATAGTTATGTTTTTAGAATAATAATGAAATGTTTTTTTCTTTTTTTGAAATAAAAAAATGAATCACCTTTTTTTTCTTTTACATAACTTGATCAACTCACGCAGTTATATGCATATAGAGGCCTAGCAAGATGGAAAATGTTATAATGATGACCCAACTCGGGCTTACGAAAAAAAAACCCACGACCTGAGGAAATATAAAAACGGCATAAAATTGAGAATTGAATGTCTGTAGCCAGAAAATAAATATGACCACAAATAGTGCGCAGTCTAAAAAGTTATTGCATATGATTACGAAAGTTTTTTTTAAAGAGTAGGATAAGAGTGTAAGATATTAAATAAGACTATATTGAAATAAAATAATAGTTTATAAATTAAATAATAAATAAACCTGATCAAAGGTTAGCAATGACGGAAAAGGTAGAGAGGGGCGGGAGATTATAGAGTGATAAAAGAGAGGGGTGTCGATGAAAGATTTCACTAGCAAAATGAAATATTGAATTTATATCATAACAATTGATAAGGTTATGATTTTGTTTACTATAGCAAAAATAAACAACAGGGCCATATATAAAATTGAGAAGTAAAAATATACAGAATATGGCAGAAGATGAGAAAGAATTGAAAGAGGGTGTGGAACCCTTCATAAGAAAACCATTACATGAATTCAAAATGGAATTCAAAGAAGATATAAAGAAAGAAATGGCAGAGATGGTCAGAGAATTAAAAGAAGAAATAAAAGAACCAGTAAAAAAAAAAGAGAAGAAAAAGTGATCAGTAGAACAACAGAGGAAAAGAGGATAGATAATCTTATTTGTGAGTGGGACAGCGAATCAATTAAATACACATCTCAAGAATGCCCAAAGGTTGTTTTACAAATTAACAATGTCAAGGTAGAGACATCGTGGGATTCTGGCAGCCAGATATCAATAATGTCGGAAACAACGTATGAACGCATGCGAAGCCAACCCATAGAGATACGCACTCTACCGGTAAAAAGCACACAAATAACATTGGCAAATAACAAAAAGGCACAGTTGGGCTCGAAACAAGTTTGGGCACAAATTAAAATAGGAGATAAAATTATACCCCACATGTTATTAATTCTAAAAGGGTTGGTATATGAAGCCATTTTTGAGTCAGACTTTATGCACAAAACTGGGTGTGTGATCAATTATAAAGTAGAAAAGATTATCTGCAATGGGGAAGAAGTGGAGTTTGGGTCGTAGGTTGAGATAGAACATCCTTCAATAGAGGCATGGATTGATGAGATAATAAATGAAGTGAAGGAAGAATAGAAAGGGGACCTAAAAGAAGTTCTAAGTGAATATAAATCAAATTTTTCAGATAAACCCGGGGTTATTAAAGAGTATGAGCACAGGATCAGGGTTGCTGACAGTACACCATACCATGCAAGATCATACCCAGTACCCCACCAATATAGAGCTGAGGTAGAGAGAGAATTAGCTAAAATGGAGGAGTGGGATATTATTACTAAGGGTTCCCCAGCATATAATAACCCATTAGTGGTTGTAAAGAAAAAAGATGGAGCCATAAGACTGTGTTTGGATGCCAGGCAATTGAACAAGATTACATGGTCGGATCAAAATGTTCCACCTCCAATTAATGAGTTGGTAAATAAATTCCGGGAAAAAATATATTTTCCATGTTAGATCTGAGTGCCAGCTATTGGCAGATCAAGTTACACCCTGCTGACCGGAAATACATGGCATTTCGATATAATGGTATATTGTACCAATTTAACAGAATGCCTTTTGGTCTTAAGAATAGTGGAGCAGGCCTGCTAAAATGTCTTGACTGTGTACTGTCCCCTGAGATCAAAAAGTTAATCACTATCTACATGGATGATGTGATTATTGCATCTAATAACTCTCATGAGCACTTACAACACCTCAAGTTGTTTCTACAAGAGTGCGATATGAAGGATATTCACATTAATTTACAAAAAAGCTGTTTAGCAGCAGAAGAAGTGAATTTCTTAGGGCACTTAATTAATGCAAATGTAATCAGGTCCCACCCTGACAAAATCCAGGCAATACGAGATTTCTCAGGCCCTCAAACACCAAAACAGATGAGATCATTTTTTGGGCTGTGTAATTTCTACAATAAATTTTACAAAAACTTTGCTTCAGACATGGAGCCTCTGCTGCAATTATTACGTAAGGAAACATCATGGTAATGGATAGAAGAGCATGAGACCAATTTTAGGGTTATTAAAGAGAAATTTCTTAGCCAAGTGATATTGGTTTACCCTGACCTAAGGAAACCATTTATTGTTCAGGTAGACAGTAGTGGGTATGGGTTAGGTGCAGCTCTTATGCAAGCTCAAGAGGATGGTACCTTGGGTGTAATTTATTTTGTCAGCAGACCATTGAGAGTTACAGAGATTAATTACTGTGTAACAGAGAAAGAGGTCTTGGCTGTGGTGTGGGCATTTCAGAAGTTCCGCCAATTCTTGATAGGATCAGAAACAATTGTTAGGACATATCATAAGAGCCTGGAATTCTTAAACCACAGTTATTTAACAAATAGTAAGCTAATCCAATGGAGCCTTTTTCTCCAGGAGTTCAATTATTCCATCCATTATTGTAAGGGCACTGAAAATGTGGTAACCGACCCATTGATCTGGAATATTGTTCCTGATACCTAGGACCATCTGCAGATGGAAGATATCTGTTTGGCGAGCGTAGAATTAGAAACAGACGCTGTAGTAGAAGAAGGATTGAGACACTTAGGAAAGGTACAACGGCAAAGCCCTACCTACAAGAAAATTATTGACCAACTAGAAGACAAAAATGAAGTGGGAGAAACAGCAAATATTAACACTGGTGAGAGATATCGCCTGAAAGAAGGGATCCTGTGGTATATGATTGACCTGCAAAGGGATCAGTGGAGAATGATTATACCAGAGAGTTTACAGGAACGACATTATGTACACCCATCATTTGTATGGGCACTATGGTGTAAATAAAGTGGAAGTCTTATTGAATTCATGGTTCCATTGGCCGAATATGAGAGTACAGATTACCAGGATAGTAAGCTCCTGTGAGATGTGTCAGAAAACAAAACCAGCAAACAAGTCAAATCAAGGTCCATTGAACCCTATCATCTCTAAGGAACCCAATGACCTGGTGGCTATTGATTTCTATGGACCATTGCCAGCTTTTGGGAAAATGAAATATCTACTAGTGGTATATGACCTTTTTTAAAATGGGTGTCAGCATATCTGGTGACCTAGGCCAATACTAGGAATTCCATACGGGCCCTTGAGATATGATATTTTAAAAGGGTAGGAAGACCAAAAGCTATTTTGTCAGATCATGATATGCCTTTCACATCTTATGATTGGTAACAGTGGATAGAGAGGATGGAGGTAAAACACATATTGCCATCCATACGAAATCCACAATCCAACCCTTGCAAGCAGGTGATGAGAGAGTTGGGATGCCTCTTCAGGGTATACACTGCGTCCAACCCATAGAGGATGGGTGATACAACTCCCAAGGGTGTTAAATTTCATAAATTGGACTCATAATGAATCCACCGGATTTGCACTAGTAAGACTTCAATTCGGACAAGCTGTACCTCGATTGTATAAATCCACATTACCCGCTAGTCCAGAAAACATTGATAAAGGGAGAGATCATGAAGAAGCAAGAAAAAAATTGGAACACTGTGCCAAGCTCCGGACCCTGCGAAAAGGAGTCCCAACTGATTAGTTTAAAACAGGGGATACTGTGTGGGTCAAAATGAACCCGTGAGTTAAACTGGGAAGCATATTTTTAAAAAGTTCCAAAATTTGTACGAGGGACCTTACCAAATCAGCTGACAGGATGGACCCAATGCTTTCACTTTAGAGAATGGTGAAGGAGAAAGGGGTACCTATAACGCTAGGTCACTGAAACCGTATAAGACTAGGACATGGGTTAGAAGTACTCCATAAAGACTTATTAAGAATAAAATTTGTTTAAACCTCTATTTTATTCTCATTTCCCTGCCCTGGTGGGATTGTACCATTTATTTATATATATGGTACAAATTACTATTTAATATTGTATATAATTTAAATAAAAAAGAGATAACTCGATCTTTAATTTTTTTTTGTAATATAATGTTGTTTTAAGAAAAACGTACAGTGAAAGTTTAATTTTTATATATATATATAATTTAACTATCATCCTATCTTTTGTACAAGTATACTAACATAAAATCCTTATTCAAATCTTCTGCATACCATACTACTTTTTTCACCCATCTTGTTGTCTGTCCTTTACTTATAACTCAATTAAATATTATTTTCTCTATTCTACTATTCATAAATTGCAATCTAGTGAACATTTTCATTATTCTTTTTTCATCTCTCATATAAAAACTTGACTATCTTATTTCTCCTTGAATAACCTTCTTAGCCATTCACATAGCTGCATCTGATGCATGTCTGCCTACTTCTCTTTGTACTTTTTTTAAAGTAGTCGAACACCCCTTTACTAACACATAATGCATCATTACCATAAGTTAATGCTGCTACTGTCCCTCCCTTCTGTAATTTCTTTATCAGTTCATTTTTTTTCTTTGCTTTATATATCAATTTCTTCTCCTTTTCTCTGATTACATAAGATGATTCCCAAATAGATATAGTTATTTGTAACATTTAACTATATCCCCCAATAGAAATCTCTTCTCTTTCCTCAGCATTCATCATCATTACTTTCCTTTTTTTTCACTTAATTTAATCCCCATCTCTTTACCCACCCTTGTGGATATCTTCAGCATAAGTTCCATATCGTCCCTACTTTCTGTGCATAAGAAGATATCAGCAAATAAAACACCTGATAATATACTCACTCCCTTGCCATCTGTTAATGGTATCTCTACCCCTCTTCCTAATCTTTCTATTGCTCTCTCCATTTCTCTCAAATATAACATAACCAGAATAAGTGACATAGGGCATCCTTGCCTTAGTTTCCCACCTCCCACTCTCCATTTTTAACTCTGAATGGCATCAATTAGAAACTATTTTCATACAATTTTTTAATAAGATTCTCTAAAGCTCCATTCCCAGATTTTCCAAACTTACCTATAATCTATTTCTATTTATTCTATCCTATGCCTACTCTAATCTATAAAGATCATATATAACTGTCTAACTGTATTCCTACTCGTATCCTATATGCCTATCTGATCAAAAATTTCCTTGCATTTTCCCCTCTTTATTACTTTCTTCCATGTATTTTGACATTCTTCTAACTACCATGTATGCAAAAAATTTATATAACACTGATGTTACCACTATCAATCTATAGTTGCTTAACTTTCTAATAGCCTTACTCTTGTATTATTTCAGTTATCTGGAAGTTGTGTTTTTTGTGCCATTTTATTAAAACTTTATAATAAATTTAATTTTTCCCTATTTCCCAAATTCATCTTGCCTTTCCACTTTTCAAATTCTTCCCTGCCTCATTTTATTTTAAAAATATATTTATTGACATAATAAAATTTATACAGTTGAATATTATAAGACACTTTATTAATGTTGGCTGAATTCCATTGCTGGTATTGGCTTCTTCCAGCAAAGCTGACTTGGTAATGTGGGTGTCTTAGGTCTGATAGATGCATAGCTGAATCATTAACCACACAAACAAGTTAATGTATGAGTAAGTAGCATTCCAATTTGTTGGTATTATCCACCCCTTTTGAAGTTAGCTCTATATTGCTGACATATCAGCACTGGTTTCCATGTAGTGTGGAATCATTGTCTCTATAGCAGGGTTCGATATATTGCATTATAGACTTCTTCATTTATGATAGACCCTATAATGTCGATATATCAGGTCCAATATTTATGTAATGTGAGTCCATGTGCCCTACTTGCAGGTTCCATGTATTTGTAAATAAGAATCTAGAGGATAATTTTTTGTCCTTATTCTGAAGAACTTTAAGCTTATTGAAAAATATGGCATTAGGGTCCGATGCTGGATATGTAAACTTTGTCCTGCATCTTGTGTACCAAAGGGTGTATGTCAGAAAGGTAGATAACCTGATAACCATAAAGTCACCAGAGGAGAGTCAGCCCCTGATATCCAGGATTTTTATCAACTGCTATAACGCAGTGTTGAGAGATGATGTGTCTAACACTGTTATAGCCTGGACATATATTTATCAGATGATTAAAGGTCTCCTCTAGAGCAGACATGACAGATTGGGTCTATTTTTTTTTATGAACCACTTGAAGTGTAGAAATCTATTAGTTGGCATGGAGCCCAGATTAAACTTGATCAGATAATCCAATAGTTTGGCCCCAGCAACAGAGATTTAAATATTGTGGTAGAAATCTATTAGTTGGCATGGAGCCCAGATTAAACTTGATCAGATAATCCAATAGTTTGGCCCCAGCAACAGAGATTTAAATATTGTGGTGATTTTATGATTACTGCACCCTAGGTGAGTCCACATAGCTGTATTTTCAGAATTTAGCAGGCTATGTGCCTGCCAGATACTAATTTTATTATTGAACCCTGCCGTTGAGTGGCCAATGTGTAGAAATTGTTGCTTAATAATAGTGTCAAGCCATGTGTCTTTACTGGGGGGGGGGGGTGTCAGTAGATATTACAGTCTCTATGATAGCTGATAGAGAGAATTTATTAACAACATTTACTAAAAGTGAATAACCTTTTTGAAAATTAATTGCCTGTATTTCCCATGCTGTCCTGTCTCCTGTGAAACTGAAGTCTGTGGGTGCTAATTGCAAGGGTCTGTCCTCTCCATAAGAGCTGCTGCAGAGCTTCTGAACTTGTAAGCTGAATGTTTTGGTAACTGTTATCATTGGCAAGTAGTAATTTATGCTCACCATGATCTTCATTCAATTCTTTTTCTGTAAATTTATTATTTTCTTATCTGTGTTGTTAGATGTTTGTTATCACTCTGTCCTTTACATCTAACACCTTTTCAATTTACATTATATTGTCTCTAATTCTTCTCTAGAGCTACACTCTTTTTTTTCATCATTTAGTAATACTATTTCTCTCTCTCCACCCTATATTCTTTCTTTATATATTTCCAATAATTTACTATTTAATTTCATTCTCTCTATATAATTATCTATTTTAGCCAACTTCTTTTTTTAAAAAAATAGGTTTCCTATTTAATATTAATATCTTTTTCACTTACTTTGTTTTTAATAGCACATTTGTATTCTCTGCATGTGTTTTCCCTCTCTTTTACACTTTTACCAATTTTCACTTTTCTATTACTTTTATTCTTCTGAATATTCTCATCTAACACCTATTTGCCACTTTTTCTATTTCATTACACAAGTTCTTATATTCATCCCCAACAAACTCTTTCGTGATTTCTTCTACTTTTATTTTGTATTCTTCTAATTTATTCTTATCATTCATTCTTCATCCACATCTTTCTTTCACTATTCTTTCTATTTTTATTACTTTCCATCATGTTACTAGCCATTTCTATCATAAAGAAATTATGATGATTTTATATACTCTCTCTTCATTATCAAACACTTTAATTTTCCATACTTTATTCATTCCCTCTTTCTCCACTAATACATAGTCTATTATGTGAAATATATTATTTCTAAACCATGTGTATTGCCCTTCATAAATATTTGATAAATTTCCACTGCTCAAATTCATTCTCAGACAAAAAAATTTCAAAAGCTATTCATTCTTATTATCCACATCATCAATTTCTTCATTATTTCCATTCATATCCCCTATAACCATTATTTTCTTCCTATTTTTTTTGAAACTCTGTATATCTTAACTAGGCATTCATATATGCTTTTGTTCCACTCCATTATAGTTTATCTCCATAACCACCATCCACTCCTGTTCTTAACCTTATCTCAAGCCAAAAATGTTCTTGACACTTTACAGTATTTAAATATTTTTTGACATAATTCCTATACCACCACTCCCTTTTTCTTTGCTATTTATACCCTGCCAAACCAAATCTTCCAGTGTAGATTTTTCTTTTTCTCTTAGATATAGTTTCACCATTGCTAATACTGCAAGCTTATTGTTTTTAACTGCTTTGTTTAATTCCAGCCACTTTTTTGGTCTTCTATCACAATGCATATTTAAATATCCAATTTTAACAATTTCTTACTACCCTTTTATAAATTATTTTGACTCTTTCTTCTCTATTACATTTGTAATTAGCTTATCATTAGTTGTACAGATACATTCTTTTTCCACATCTACATTTATATCTAATCAGCTACCCTTTGTTTACTTCTTACATTCTGTTCATTCTTAATGTTTTTGATAATTCTGTAACTTAAAACCCTACCCCCTTTATAAGTTTCCTAAACTATAATATTTTTCATTAATCACACCTCCTAATGCTTCACTTCTTTGTTTTGCTAAGTGCAATTCATCTTTACTATATAACTTTCTCTTACTAATAAGAAAAATCCCACACATTCACAAGCATAACATTATTTTTCTTGCATAATTTTTTGAATCTCTCATTTATAGAACATGCCCTATCTAACATATACCTATTGTTAAATCTGGTAGTAATCCAACTACTCCTATCTTTCCTTTTTCCTTATTGAAATTACTACTCAATTCTTTTTACTCATGACATGTCTGATAAATTATTTGTCTGTATTATAACAAACATCTCTACTCCCTTGTTTCCTTATTTTATTTGTAACATCCCTAATTCAAGCTCCAAGCAAACATACTCTTACATACCTATTTCTATTTTACCTTGCAATTACTTGTCCACATCCTCTAATTAGCAACTTCCCTATCAAGACTGTCTCAGTTTATTTTTCCTACTTCATTCATAACATTTTCTTTCACCTTCTGGACTTCCACTTATAGTTTTTTTTATTGTTTCTATTTATTAATTTGTTGATCTAATCACATTTCATGTCTAACACTTTTAATTTTACTTATACATTCTTTACTTCTTTCTCTATCTTACTTAATCTTTTCCTAATTATCTCCATTGCACTAATTATTTTGTCATCCATATCTCTTGTCATTCCACTAAATATATACTCTAGTCTATCTTTCTTATCTACATTTTCCCCATTTCTCCCGACCTTTTCTTTAAACTATCTACACTTAGAAATCATCTCTTCTTCTCTTTTATAACATTTATATATAATCTACACAACCATACCCCTTTTACATTCTTCCTAGTCTTATTTAAGATTTCAAATGAAAAATCATATCATATATGGTACACTCTACCAATGCACACTTTATTTTTTTCTGATCATCATATATACATCATGGGATACAAATGCAATTGATATTTCCTTGTTTTCAATTCCCCTACTCTATATTTAAATTTATGATTTTTTCTACTATTCTTTAAACCTCTTTATACAAAAAGAAAAAAATCTTTTTTTTTTAAATGGTGAGCAATAAACATGTACTCCTCAAACCTTATACTTCAAATGTTACCCTCTTTCTCAAATAAATCACTCTCTTACTTAAATTGAATAGAAAACCTCCTAAAATCCAACTAATCTTACATCTGATTTAGATTTAAAGCCTCTTTACAGTAAACACACACACAATATATATATATTTTATAATTAAAATGCTGTATTGAATCACTTTCCAAAAATTAGAAATATTCTTCTGATCTTTCCAAATTCAATTAAATTTTTCTCTCTACACTTCAACTCTCTTTTCTCATCTACTCACTAAACAAATATTCTCCAGCAACATAAATTTTTCCAGATGATATTAAAAATATATAAAACTAACTTATCTTGCGAAACAAATTAGTCACGTCAGTACATCAAGGCAGTCTTTTATTTTTACTTTATATGCTATCTCCCTCTGAAAATATTTTTTATAACTATTACTTATTCTACTTTTTAAAATTATATATTTAGTTATTTATATTTTGTGAAATTAACTTTTGTAAAAGTAATGTCTTGCAATCTAAATCTTTATTTAAACTTGTTCTAATATTTGTAATTATGATAGCTTGTTTCATTTTTCTATCCCTTATTATTAATATAGTAAATCACTTTTATATTGCCTTTTTCAGAATTATATACTGTCTTTATTGACTGTAATTAAATAGCTAATTTTCTAAATATTGTAGTCTTTTTTTTTTAGGTAACAGAGTTTTAATTTTCCTTCTTTTAGTTTATATATAGATATTGTGATCTGCTTATACTGCATTGTCAAATATTTTATATCCCTATAATATGGCTGAAAGTCTGGTTTTAATTATTATAAAAATGTTCTTCCTCATTCAATCTTACTTTAAATTATTTTTTTAATATATAATTTATAATTTTTAAAGTGATTATAATTTTATTAATATCATATTTCACTTTTAAAATAATAATGTTAACAAATCTGTAAATCTTTTATAAAGTAAATATTCCAGATTTTTACTTAAAATAGAACAGGCTCTACTTTCTCATTCTTAATGTAAAATCGCAAGTCAGAGAATTGCTTTTTTTTATAAACTTGTAAAAATATCAGTTATATTTTATGAGATTAAATTGACATAAAGCTGTTCTAACTTTCTGTCTTAACTATTTGCTCATTACATGTTAAGTCAGTTCAGCAAAATATTTATATATTATTTTTGATGGCAAATCCACAATTGGAAGAAAATACACTTATTTTTTTTTTTCTATAAATATATATTCTTGTGAAGTTTTTTATAATTCTTTCTTTTTCTTTATTTGAAAATATATAAAATATTAATTAGTGTTTTATGTTCTTTATGCTCATCATTAATAAATCTTTATAAATATATTGGATAGTGTTAGTTTATTCCACTGGAATATAAATAAAGATTTAGATACATAGCTTGGTGCACAGATAATTAATACATTTGTAATTGATATATTTTTATGTTAGAGTTGTATTGTAATTTGGTATTGCATTACTGCTATACTTTTTTTGTCCTTGCTGATTTTATCTCATTATTCTTTCTATAATAATGACATCCTATCGATTTGTCCAGTTTATGGTCTCTTTGTTACTGATGACAGCTCAACTGGACCTCTCTTGAGCCTTCTACATCCTGTAAAATCCCATTTTTTGTCACTTTAATCTTTTAATTTATATTTAAATCATACAAAATAAGTTAAAATTATTTTATTTACCATTTGTTGAAACAATAAATTTATATACATCTTCAAATAAATAGAAATATATATATAATTTTCTATCAAAACAAATTGTTTACATTTATATAGTTTTTCATATGTTTATAAACATGTATTAAAAATATGATCCAAATATTATCTTTCAAACAATCTTATCCCTTGCTTTTATTATTATTATTATTATTTGAGAACATGCAGTACTTTTTTAAAAAACTTCTATACTCTTTTTCATTGTAGACAACACCATAACTCTACTAAGTTCTTGCTCAGTTCATCTCATTTTTTTTTTCAATAAATAATGTTTTTTTAAGATAATATTTTTAATATTTGTATATATATTTATAGCCTTGTCATGTTTTTCATCCTCCCCCCCCCCAAATTCGTATCTATCCACCAAACAAACATTAATTTATTTATTTATTGTAATGCTTAAATTCAATAGACTTCAAATAATAACTTATCCCTATTAAAAACATTATCAATTAATTAACTTTCAAAGAATATAAAACCATTTTATTGCATCTTTCCTCTTAGTTTTTTAGTATAATTAACTCATTTTCATTATTATATACAGCTAAATTTATTTTTGTATTAAATATTTTATTAATTTCCATCAATACTGTTTAAAATTTTGGTAATTTCATGCTCACTAATAGAATGATTTTTTCCTTTCATTTTGTTTATTCAAGTCGTATTAACATAACAATATTAATTTATCTACTGGTTTAATCAGATTTTAAACAACAGAAGATTCACAACATCTCTGTTTTCATCTTTTATCATATATGTGGTGTAGTATTTCATATGTTAACAGATATTAAATTAAACCAAAGAATAACAGTTTCCTTGTATTTTCACCTTTTTTAACAACATATATTATTTCTCCTTCAAAATTTTATGAAATTTTCTGACTAAAAAAAATAATAGTAGAATAACTCATTTAATACAATGACTCCCACCCTTCAATGATAAAGTAAATATATATATATTTCAATAATCCTGATAATTTTAATTACATTCTTTTATTTTTTGCTTTACTTTAAACTACTTTTAATTATGTAAAATGCTTATTAAAGTTTCCAATGTATTTATTTATAAAATAATTAATAATTGGGTTATAAAGGCTTCAAACAGAAGTAAACTGTTGCTTATGATGATTAGATATTATGATTTCGTATTAATATTCTATTCTCTTTAGGTAAAGAACATATTTCAGATAAAAGCATGAATAATTTTATTAAAAATAAGTTTACTCAAGAATTTCAACAAACACTTTACTTGCATATGAGATTAAATTAATTCAGTATAGAAGATTAATTTCATAAAAGTCATTATTGAGACATAATCAACAAGAAAATTTCTAAATAATATTTTCTTTTTTGCTTAACTATCCCAACCTGCCATCAGGCCAGAAAACCTTGTATACTTATGTCAATGAATTTGTATAAAAATGGTGTATTGGGTTTAAATTGATTGTTTTAGAATCATATTTACCTTAGTTATTTATTTTAAATGAAGTAGAATTATATAACAATGTTTACTTTTTTTTTTAAAAAAAAATCCATTCTTTTTTTTTTTTTTTTGCGTTGTAATAATTTCTCAGCAGTTATTTTAGTACTTTATTAGCACTAATTTTTGTAGTTGATTTTTCATTTAAACTAAAAATATTAAATTTAATTTCATTATTAACAGTAATTAAGAAATTATTCTATTATTATTTATAATCAATTAAATATTTCATAATCTTTCCAGGAAATAAACAATTATAAGATGGATTTTTCTAACTGGCCATTGACCTTCAGGGAAGGATTTAAAACTTAGGGTTAAAAAACAAACAAAAAAAAAACAACAATTGTATTCATGTAATATGTATTATACTGTATGAAATAAAATCACTAACAAATGCACTGATAAAATGAAATATTAAAAATAATGTGTTTTTTTTTTTTAAAAAAGGCAAAACATTTTTTTGTTATTCTAAGAAAGGATGAAAAAGAAATCAAAAATCTGAAAGATTTAAAGTTGTTCACCTCTAAAATGTGTTTAATAATATTACTAGGCGATAAATTAATAAAATATAAACAAATGAACCATAAAAAAGAATGGGGAAAAAAAAAGGAATGAATTAGGTAATTCACCCTTATCATTTTTTTTTTTTTTTGAAGATCATTGCTTTATTAATAGGTTGTCTGTATTATATATAATAATACTATATTGTAAAAGTATTTATTTATGTTTTGTAGTTTTTATCTTATGCATATAATCTGTTATGAATTGATGTTGAGGATTGTAAAATAGAGAATTAACAAAAATTTTCAAGAATCAGCATTTGGAATCTGAGTTGTGTTTATTGATAAGACAAATATTATTTGTATATTTCTGATTTTAGTAATAACATTGGGATTTTTTAAAAATATATATGTTCTGAAATATGTAAGTTCCAGTTAATTTCAATTTTAACTATTTTATATTTGTGCACATATATATGACGGGCTTTTTGTAATAATCATTAATACATTTGCCTGCCATATCATTATGCTGGGTTAGAATTTGGAGGAAACAAGTTTTTTAGTTGATTAAAAAAAAAAACTGGTCTATAGCTTAACTAAATAGTGATCCAATTATTTGTCAGTAATTAAATATTAAACTAATTATTAGTTAGAGGGTGATATAAGAAAGGGAATCTGCAAAATCCTTCATTATATAACTACTGCTTATCCTATAGAGGAATCTGATGAGTATTGTCTTCTTCACTATTTCTCTATAGAAAAGTATAAAGAAGTTTTTGTTCAAAAAATATCTATTTTAATGTAGTTTATCTTTAAATATTATATATATATAATACATTCATGTTAAATTATATTAATGTTTGATGTAAACCATATTCATATATGTATGATAAATGATATTCACTTTTTTAAAAAATTTGTTATTAACACAAATAGCTAATTTATATAAGTATTGTAATATTTTTAATATCTAAATTAAGTCAGAATTATAAATTATAAACATTTTTATAGGCTTATCAATAAAGCAAATATTATTGATTATTACTAGTATTATCGCAAATAAAATGAATAGAAGTGATATTAATATTAATAATAAATATTTCTGCCTAGTGAAGCAAATTATTAAATTTATCCAAGAAATCTTCCGTCCAGAAGTTAATACGCAGTATCTTAAAAATATGTATCAAATTTTGTTTTATTGTGATTAAAATTTTATTGAAAAAGATATACACACATAAAATTAATTTTGAAAGAATAATAAACAGAATAAAAAGATACAACATTAACTACTACAGGAATATAATATTTAATAATATTTTTGGTATTGTAATAACTTTATTATTTCAGCTAAACAATTTAAACTGTACTTAATAATAATATAAGGGTTTAGCATAATATTCAAACATGTGTGAGCATGCACGAATGGTTTACGTGGTTGAAGATATTTAAAATTAAAGGGTATAGTCATAAAATATTTTAATAAATTTATTATTACAGTAATAATTAGATTTATTTTTAATTATGAACGGAACTTTAAAGAAAACAAAATAAAATGAAAAAAAAAAATCATTTAATTTAATTTTTTATTAGTATAAGTAATTTATTTGTAAAACAATTAATTAATGTAATCTGGCATTTTAATATTTTGAAATAATATGTCTAAAAATTAAAAAAAAAAAGATTTCCAAATATCATGTGCTTCCTATTATTGCTAAGCAATAGTGAAAGAATATTCCCATAAAAATCCCAAAATGAGAAGGATTTGGGGTAAAAATTATGATCTCACTAATCATATGACTGGAATCTATAAATGAATTTGTGTGTTAAAAAATGAATTGCAAAATTAAACCATCTTGCCTTTCTGTACTAAAATGATGTCTGAATGGACAGCCAACTAAACATTTGCTTCTTTAAGGACAGTTGTTCCTCTACATTATCCTGAATGGAAAAACTAAATATCTAACAATGTATATCATTCAATAATAATTTTAAAAGAAATGAAAATCAAATATTTGAATTTTAACTATGAAGATTTTTAAGAATGCTTATTGGAATAGTATATTTTGATTTGAATGGCTTCTCCAAACTAGAAATTACTTGCTTGGAATTTTATATTTGCTATATCAACATAAAGCTTCATATGAGTATTATAAAAGTAATATGGATTACTGGATTAACAAATTGTTTTATATTATAGTCATGAAAAATTTCCTAAAGCTTCGAATATTAGTTTAAAACTAATGCAGTGGATTAAATACTTCTTAATACTACAATGACTACAGTAATATAAACTAATGGATAATTATTATGAAAATGATTGTTAATAAACAGATTTATATTCATCAATATTTTATTTTCAAAAATATGCTTAGATATTTTATAATCAATGAAAACTATGTTTTAAAGAATTAAGTGGTGCATTTAATGCCTAAGGAATATAAAACAAATAATTATAAGCTTATCAAATATTGTTGGAAACTGACCATTAGTGGATTTGTACTTACAAACTCAGCCATTATTATTAAACATTTTCTATAAGGATTAAGGGTTGTTAAACTTATCCATTAAAATCCCTTCAACCTTAAAATGCTAATGATTTAAAATTGTGAATATTTAAATGATTGCGATGGGATAATTATTTCTTGGATGCTTTTAAAGATTAATAATTGTAATTTTAATATATAATATAGTTATTGAATATGTTTAATTTTATAATATTTAAAGTTTTATTGTTCTACATACATTTGTGAGTGTAATTTGGTATAAATGTGTTAGTAATTTGGAGATTGGGGGCAAGATTCTTAAATTATTTAAAAAATCATTTATGGCCAAGATAATATTTTATATGTCTTTATTTATCTCTTGATTTAACCCCATGTTTTTGTATAATAAAAGTTTCTAGAGTATATATTTATATATTTGTTAACATTACACTTCTTATTTTTTTGACATAAAGGGGTACTTATACACGTTTATGAAGATTAGATAGTATATTTGATCATACTTATAGCACTGATAACCACATGAATATTTGTTTAGTTGAGGCAAACTCTTAACAATACTTTATTATAATTTTAATCATAATATAAGCTTGATAAGCATATTAGGTAATATTACCATACCTGGGACAATCAGGTCAAGTTAATATTTTTTTATAAGAATAAGATATATAAGTTGGGTTAATACTCACCTCTTTTGTAAATGAATTTGCTTTATGAGTCTGATACCTAAAAGAAGGTTGCAATTAAACATTTTTATATTTTTCTTATTGTTAATACCCATCTCTTTAAGTTAAATGCATAATCTTCTCCAATGAAATAATCTTATTGCATCACATTCCTGTATATCACACGGGTCTTTAGCATTAAATAAGCAAGTATTTACCAAGTATAGTATTACAATATTATTTCTGATTTTTTAGAGAACTTATAATTATTGTTATTACATTTATTTATTTATTTTGAATACTTTTATCATTTTATTGTTAATAAAATTAATTTTACATTTGTTAATTATCCAGGTTTTTTGTCACATGATCTTATAATTTATTATATGTTATTTAAAAGAATATTATTCTTTATTTCATTAATTTGCACCATTTTCATCATAACATTTTATTCACTTGAGATATGAGTAAATACAATAAAATCCTTTTGTTATTTGGTCATATCAATAATAAATCATTTTTCATAAGGAGATAATTTTTCACTAATTAATGCAACATAAGAATTTAGAACCTACTTGCTAGCCTTGTTAAAATATGTAAATATAGAGAAATGATTCATTAATGTTTAATTTACATTCTAGATGCATAAAAAGAGAATCAATCCTGAGATGTTAATATTTCTAATCTTAAATATGCATCTGCATATCAGTGTACTTTTCTTTAAATGCTGTTAGAGTCTCATACTGTAACGGATCTAACAGTGTTAACTCTTCATCCTAATAAAGTCAAGCATTTATTGATTAGAATATATAGTGTCATTTTGGGGGAAAGTGCATTATTATAAATCTTTTGTTATGAATAACTTAATAAACTTTGGTGCTAAATTTGATTATTATGATAAATTTTTACACACAAAAAAAATAGCTGAAAAACCCTCCAATAGTAACATAATAATAATAATGATGATGATGGTGATGTTAATGATGATGCTCTGATAATAAATTTTCCAGCTCTCAAATGTATCCTTCAAATAACACCCATAGACCAACCACCACTTCACATGGATATTTGTCTGCTTGTAAACCAACTCCAAAGCATTTATGATCAGATCTCTTTTTCAGGTTATACCTATTGGAGCATTTACAATATGTTGTACCCAGACCTAACTACTGATTTTCAGTCACTAATGCTAAATATGAACAACAGTCAGTTGATGCAGTAATTCAAAAAATAGTCATTGGAACCCAATTTTTTTTACTTTCTCTTAAGACAAAGTCTTCATGCTCTAACTATCTCCTATTTCTTTAAATACCACAGGTTTTATACCAAAATTGATTCTTTTTGTTCCTTGTGCCACAAGGAAAAAGAAACACAACAGCACATATTCTGTATCTGCACAGCTAAAACTCTCCATACAGTAGGGCCACCCCGAGCCAACCAGAGTAATCAATAGATGCCAGAAGGTTTGTGCATAAAATCTAGATGGGGATTTTATGCACAAGCTTTTGGGCATTTACTGATTACTCTGGTCGGCACAGGGTGGCACTACTGTATGGAGAGTTTTGCCTGTTTAATAACAGTTGTGTGCTAACATAAGAGATGGTGATCATGTGATGTTTAGTGATTTAACACCTGCACAGCTCTAACAAATACCTGAAAAATTATGATTAACACTTATAGACAAAATAATGTCACACCTGATAACCTAATAGAAATGCTCAGCAAAGCCTCTTTTGTTTACAAACTTTGCAGTGTACCATGTGTGCTTTCTGCCTTGGGAACAACACCAAAAGGCACCCAGCCACATTCTCTAATAAGCTTGAACAACTGAAGGCCAGCGATGGCAAAATTGCATACCCAGATATTTTTTCTGCAACATGGTCACTATTAAAAACTCTAGCCAGACCATAACCTCAAACAACCAAATGACTTATGCTGTAACAAGAACAATTTTTTTTGTCACATATTTAATTTTCAAAAATCTTTTAAACACCACATGTGTGTACTGAATAGTCCAAAAATATATTTAATTCAATCAAAAAGTATTTTAAACTGATGAACTAAACCCTCAGACAATGAAAATAGAACCTTAGGCAAATACACAGTTTACAAGTTTATCAGACACTTGCATAACAATTTATTTGAACTGTCCCATTAATATCTATCTGTTTGTTCTGAAGGTATGTAGTTTTCAACCAAGTATTTTTAACAATGTAACTTTTATGAACAATAAAATTTGATTTGAAACATCATCATAATAATAATAAAAAAAGAAGAAGAATAAAAAGAATAATAATAATATAAGAAGTAGTAGAAGAAGAAGATAGAAGAAGCAGAAGACAGAAGAAAAAGATAGAAGAAGAAAAAGAAGATAGGAGAAGAAGAAGAAGATAGAAGAAGAAAAGAAAAGAAGATAGAAGAAGATAGAATAATAATAAAATTGAATAAGAAGAAGAAGATAGAAGAAGGAGAAGAAGAAGAACAAGGAGGAGGAGAAGAAGAAGGAGAAGAAGATAGAAGAAGAAGATAGCCATATCGTCATTCAATTGGATATAAAAAAGATAGAAGAAGATAGCCATATTGTCATTCATTTGGATATAAAAAAGGATTTGATTTAATTTCACTAGACCAACTTATAAACCTCTTAATAATGTTATCTGTCCCCAAATCACTAATCTATATACTCGCCAATATATTGATAAATAGAGAAATCCATGTGTCAATGAATGGGAAATACTCACCAGGGTTTAAACCTCATTGCTCTATCTCTCAGGGTTCCCTGCTTAGTGCCTTGCTGTTTATAGTGTACATAAATCCCCTCCTTAAAATGATTGAAGAATGGATACCTGGTATTTTTGTACCACAATTTAAAAGTAACATTTCATATATTGCTTATATGGATGACATTATCTTTTTTTTATCATCACAAATACATGTTCTCAAATTATTACAAAAATTTAGACTATTGTTCAGAGGAATATAAACTAGAATTCAATTTAGACAAGATATTTAGTTGGCAGATATATACCAGTAAACTAATACAATCTAACTTTAAAGGAAACCCTGTCTCATTCCTTGGGTTTCTCTTCCATCTTAATAGTACTGGAATGAGAACAAAAATACAGAATTTCTCTTAAAGAAAAAAAATTGTTTGCTCCCTTTCAAAGTCATACCTTTCATCTAAAGTCACATTGTTTTATATGCTTATTATGACAAGAATTACTTATTTTAGTCATATAATCATTTACACTAAAGCCTTTAATTTGCATGTTTACTCCATCCTTAAAAAACTTGTGGGACAGATACATTGCTTCCATCTCCATTAACAAATTACAAAATGCATTAATTCATAATGGGCTAGGATTACACTCATTAAATATATTTAAAATACAGAAAACATTTAGTCTGATTATCTCCCTGTCAAATCTATTTAATCACGTTGTTACTTCATTAAAAATTACACCAACGGATAGACCTCCCCTAGTACTGGTTATTGGGCTGGTCTAATAAAATCACTATTGAGCATAGATAAACTAACCTTCTGTCCCCCTACAAATAAGTATAAAAACATATCTATGAATAAATCAACCAACACTAAATAGTCAAAGCAAGCCCATTTTGGGCCTAAATAATTGGCAACTTGTTAGAAAATTTAGATTCTTGAAGCTTGAGTCAAAATATTTTGTTTTTCTAATAAAGCTTAACTTGGAATCATTACCAATACTTTATTTTTATAAATATAGAAGAAATTGTATTAACATAGATGCTTTTTGCTCCCTCTGTAAAAAATATTTTGAAAATTAAGAGCATATATTCTATGGTTGTGTTATGATAATATACACATTGCTCTTCCCAATCTATTTAACAATTCTTTATTTAATATTGCATGTATTTTTAAAACCTACACAATAAGAATTTTTGCTAGGATTAGAGCTAGTACATTCATCTTGAATGCATTATGATGTACTAGATGCATTTTTATATGTAATAATAATCCTAGAAGATATCCTAATAAATTTTGGATTAAACTAGAGATTATTAGAGAAAGAGACAAAAAGCTTGCCCCTTATAACATTTTTCATGATACCTGGTCCTTAATGTATCAACGACTGATACAGTGCTAAGATGATATAACTTAATTGCAACAAAAGCCGTATCATTTATATATGTATATAATCTTAAATGCCTTTGGAAAAAAAAATTAAAAAGTAGATACTAAAGAATTATATAATATTGTGTAACTTGTATTAATTTATGTAACTTTTTTCTTTTAATATATATATAATCATAGTTAATTTTTATGTAACCTTTTATGTACTTCCTAATCAATTATATGTAACCATATTCATGTAAACTTGTGATGTAATCTATGATCTTTGTAAAATATTAACTATTTTGAAATTCAATAAAGTTCCTTTGAAACATCATCATCATCACCACCACCATCTTCTTCTTCAATTCAATTTATTCATAAATAAACAGTTCGAACAAGGCCACAAGCATTTACAAAAGTAGTACATATTTGTATTATAAAATTACAAACTAGTATATACAGACATGTTTAAAATACTATTTACATTAATAATATCATTGTAAGATTGATTTTATTTTGTCCTTGAATTGTGTATAGTTTAAAGATAAAATATCAATATCTGAAAACTTTTTATTATACTCCAGTTGCAATCTATGCAATAGTGAATTAATGGAATGTTTCAACATAGGTAAATAAAACAAATCATATCCAGAATTATAAGTTGGAATCCTAATTGAAATTTTTGTAATTGCATATTCTAAGGATACAGTTCCTTGCACTAATTTAAATAAAAATGACATGCCTGTTAACAGTCTTTTATTATACATACTGTTTATCTTCTTACTATGTGTTTTATTTTTATAAATATATTTAAAATATTTGTCTTGTATTTTTTTAATTTACTTATATTTGTTTGATTGTATGGATTCCAAATAACCATAATGCAAAACAGGCACAATTAATGTATCAAATAGGAACCTATATAATTCTAATTTAAATTGAATATTTGATCTCAAAATCATGCCCATAATTTTAAGAGACTTATTAACCACTGTTTGAATTTGATCATTAAATGTATAACCACTTGTGAAAATAGTACCCAGTTCTTTTTGCTTAAAACTTGTGGCAATTCTGTTTCCATTAACACAATATTGACCATTACTAAATGTTCTTTTCTTTGTATAAAACACCGAATTGAATTTTAATGTTTATTTGCATATTATTGACATGGCACCAATTACAAAAAGCATTAATATAATTTTGCAATACTTTATGTTCATTTATATGTTGGATCTCCAAAAAGGTCTTAATATCATCTGCATAACATAATATATTTCTCCCCACTATGACAGAAGCCAAATCAGGAATATAAATGGCAAAAGGAATTTTACTTAAAATAGTTCCTTGAGGTATTCCACACTCATAAATAACCATAAAAGAAGATTCTCCATTAATATACACATAATTCTTTCTATTAATAAGAAAAGCCTTTAAAAATTTTAAAAGATTAATTGATAAGCCAATTTTATCTGCTTTCATTAGTAAAGTATTATGATCTACCTTATCAAAAGCTTTAGATAAATCAAAATAAGTAGCATCAAGTTGACTTTGAAAATCAGTAACTTGTATTATAACATCTGACACGTGCAACAAATTTGTTTCTATAGAGCTTCCTGGTAAAAAATCATGTAAAAATGAATGAATAATATTTTTTAATTGATGTATAATCCTATTATAAATTGATTTTTCCAATATTTTAGCACAAATTGGCAACAAAGAAATAAGCCTAAAAGTATGATAAATCTGATTTTCCCCCAGATTTATAAATTGGATTTACTTTTGCAATTTTCCCACAATCAGGAAAAACAGATGTTTTTGGTGCCAAATTAAATATATATACTAAAGTAATAGCTAAAAGCTCAATACAATGTTTATAAATAAATATAGGTATATCATCATGTGCAATACTTCTCTTATTTTTTAAAGATTTAGATGACATTATAATCTCATTCACATTCAGACTAGTTATCCTTATTAAATTATTACTATAAGATTATTAGTAAAATGATAATTATGTGAATAGACATTATTATGAATCATTTGGGATGAGAAGTATCTCATAAAATCATCTGGCTTAATATCTGTTCTTTCTCTATTTCTAACTTTAAGATGTCCTTTTATGACACCCCAAAATTGACCTGGATTGTTACTAATGTTATTTTGTATGTTTTTCATATACAAATGAAAATCTTGTCTTTCCAATTTTCTTATCAAAAATCTATAGTTTTTAAATTTATTTAAAAACATTCTATCTCTACATTTTTTGAACAAATTATAAAAACATCACTTTCTCTTTATATTAAAAACCATTTAGGTTATTTAGCTGATTTGACATGTTTCATTGGAATAAATCTATCTACTATATCAAATAACAATTTTTGAAATATTTCTGCTGCTATTGAAGCATTCTTACTGTTGTAAACTTCCTCCCAGTTTATATCTTTAATTGCTCCGTACAAACCAAAATAATCACTTATAGCATACTTTTTTTTTAACTAAAGATCTAAATTTAGTTATTATGATGTTTAATACCAATTCAATCTCCAGTGCAAAATGATGATAACCTTCAATCACTAGAGAATATTCACATTTTTGTGTATGAATGAATTCATAATTTATAATTATTAAATCCAAAGTATACCCATGATTATTGTATATATCATTGACCTGCTTTAAACCAAAAATGTAAGTAATTGCAATAAGCCATCAAATTTGTCATTATTTTGGCAAACATTGTTTCCATAATATGCAATGTTCAAATTTCCTATAATTAATATTTTTATCCTTATATGAAACCAGAAATGACTCTAATGACTCTAAATTTGATTTCAAACATTTCTGTAAATCATTAGATGGAACATACACATTTTCCAATAATAATTTATAATTATTTAATTCAATTTTAATCCATACTACACCAAATAAGAAATCTGGAACATATATACACTTACATGTAACATATTTCCTAAATACAACTAATACACCCCCACCTCTTGCAGCTATAGATACTGGTCTATCACTTCTAAAAACACATCTGCCATCTATGAAATGTTCATTATATATATATCTTTCTTTAGCCATATCTCTGTTAAACAAATAATGTCATTCTTCTGTTAAAATTTTATGCTTAATTTTACATAACTTTGTTTGCAATCCTCTCACATTTTATAAGTAAATATTTACTAGTTTTTTATTCATCGGTTCTAATTTGTTCAGAATGTACAGATTCTAATTGTAATACCTTATATCCAATTTTTGTGTCATTTACCTCTTTGGTAATATCATTTTCATTCATAGAACCGCATGGCCAATGCTCTGGGTTTGTCATACATTCTACATATTATTTATTCATTGAAATGTAAAAAGAAGCATTTTTTTAAATTTTCAGATGGCATTTTATACAAACAACTGAAGTCTTAAGTTTATCCATTAGATAGTTAATAATATCTTTCTCATTCACTGTTATATCAATTCTCATGAGAAATTTTTTTTTATAAATTGTTGTTGGTTTTACAGACAAAAAATTATGATTTTTTTGAATTCCCATTATTGTTATTTTATTTGCTTTCTTTCTATTGGCTTTCTTTTTATATGACACTGTAATAAAACCATCATTATTATTCTTAATTTCTTCATCCTGTACCATTAATTTAGTACCCATGTCAGAATTATTTTTCTGTATATTTTTAATTTTATTTCTATTATTATTATTATCATTATTATTATTACTCTTAGCACCATCCACTAAGGTTACTATCTCAGCCCAAGTCTGAGTATTCTTCTTCTCATCATTATTCTTTTTGAACTTATTAGTGTCAATATCAGAAAGAATATTATATTTATAAGATTTTCCATCTATTTCAGAAGAAACCACATTAGCTTTAATATTAGTAGATTGACTTGCAAGACAATTATCATACTAACTTGTTTACTATATTTCCCCTTTTTTTAACTATTTGAAATTTGTTCTCTTTAACTTTATTGTCATAATCATCATAATAATAACAATAATAATACTGCTGCTGCAGAGCAAAACAGCTGAAAAATCCTCCAGTAGTAATAATAAATAATCTTCATGAGGGTAAATAGCCTAAATACCATATTTAATGATGTAACTATTGTTTATAGGAAATATATTTTTCTAGAATTTCAATTAAACTTTTGTGATTCTCCCTTCTCCCCATTGATCACATAATAGTAACTTGAAATCTAAATCCTTACAATACAATTTGCAACAAATGAAAAACTATAGAATAGTGTAAAAAAAATTAGTTATCTGAAATTGAACAAATTAGTTGACTTGTGACTAAAGAATTCATAGTATTATATATAATAATCTGAATTTGATCTTCTTCAAAATAAAAATATGTCTTTCACATAACAATATTAATTTAAAAGACAAAACTATAAACAGTATTTAATTACTGACATATTTTCATAAATTTATAATATTTTCTTAAAGTGGAGTTTTAGCTTAGTTTGTAAAGAAGTATACTTGTATATTAATTACATAAAATTTATAATGGGAAAAATTTATTGAATTCCTTAATTGATATATAAGTTTAATTTTTGTTGAACAACTATTAGTAGAACACTTTAATTTTTTAGCTAAACATTTTAAATGTTTAACAGTTACAGATATAGAGACTTTTTTTTTTGTGATATAATAGTTTTGAGTATATTAAATGTGCAAATAGGTTTTAAAAATTTAAATAATAATAGAAATTATAGGGAAATGATTTTAATTTATAGCTAAGTTTGTTAATTCCACCTGAAGTGTTATTTTTCAAGATTGAGCAAAGAAAGTTATTTACTATTGTAGATCCACAGCCATTAAAATTGAATTGCATTGTACAAATAGGTAGTTGATGTTAATATTATGACTGAATCAGAAAAAAGATGGTGAAGTTAGTTTAGAGATCTAAAAGAAAAGGTTAGAATTCTTTGAGATGAGGTGATTGAGTTGTAAAAGAATGAAGATGATGTAAAAATGTGTTACTTTGTGTTAGAATAAAGTATTGTTTAAAGTATAAAAATTAAGTAGAACTTATAAATAGCACTTCTATTGGTAATGATAAAATACAAAATATATATGATAAAAAAAAGAAAGTATAGTTTTAAAAGAATATAAAATCACAAGAACAGAATAAAAGATTTTATTTGGACTGTTTATTTTTTTTAAATAAATTTAAAAATAGTATTTTAAGAATACATGTATGTTTTGTGAAGCTTGTATAATTTTTGATCATGATTTAATAATAGTTGAATTGAGATTATCTTTTAAAAGAATGAATAGAACTAATTCAAGGATGAAATAAGCTATTGAGAAATGAAAAAGGAATATAGAGAAATATATTTAGCTAAAAGTCTAAATGATAATATTAATCCGAATCAAGGATAGAAATTATTCTAAAGAAGTTTATAAGAAGCTACAGCATTGAAAGTATGTTATGAAAAAATAAAAAAGCAAAATAGATTGTGGCCGATTTAAAATGAATAAGAAAAGTAAAATAAAATATTAACGTTCATATTGTTTGTGGTTACTGAAAACAGTGAGAATTTGACAAAAAAAAATTGATCTATGCATAGAACAATAATATATATGGATGGAAAAAGTTTTAAATTAAAAATGGTAGATAGTTAATAAAGAAGTATGATGTCTTGAAAAATTCAGAATAGTGTATATTATTTGTATGAAAGAGATACATATATTAAATAAAAAAAATGTTTTTAAAAGCAGTGTTTAAAATGAAGTTTTACAAAATTTAAGGAATAAATGTGATTCTAGTTGAAATGATGTAGCTGTGCTGTGAATTAAATTTGAAAGAACTGGTATGTGTTTTTATTAGATTAGATGTGTTTTTTGTTTGTTTGTTTTTTTGAAGTGCAATTTTGATTAAGAAAAAGTAGAGGACAATAGATAATTTATAGTGACTGCAATTATATGGACAAGAGATCATAGGTTATTTTTAAAATTCATCTTTAAATACATTTGATTGAATAAATTTGATTTGTTTTTATTAAATATTCCAAAACTGTTTAAAGGTACCAATTTAATTCATTGACTAATTTATTAAAATTTGTTTTATTAAAAGTATTGGATTGAACATCTTAAGATTTTAACCTCAAACATGTCCTTATGTTGGATCGGAACTATACATTTCATGCTCACTATAAACTGTGGGAAATATGAAAGTTAAAAAATTTTAAGTAGCTCATATTATTGGACAATAGAGAAATTTTTATTCACCTCTGAAGCCACAAAATAAGACTATGTAAAGTAAATGGAAACCAGTTGCTCCCCCCCCCTGCCTTTTAGAGTTTAAGTGAAATATCATGAGTGTATAATAATATAAGTTGAGATACTCAGTAATTTCGATTATATTATTTCCATTTATTTTTAAAGACATAAACTACTCATTTCAGATTTAAAAATGATCTTTTTTGATATATTAACAATTTTGAGCAAATAAAGTTTAATCAAGAATAGCACTAGACAGTACAGTAAGAAATTTAAAATGATATAGAAATTCTGTTTAATTCCAAAAATTATTGACATTTTTTAATAATTTGAATAGCTCTTAAGTTATTCTTTGAATATATATATAATATAATCATGTACACTATGTTATGATATTTTTATTTTAAAATGTATAGAATTAATTTTAACTTATGATTTAATTTTAGTTGTTAAAAAGTAATTATTATTTTGCTTTTGTTTGATATTTGTTGATTATCCGAACTATATCTACTTAAATTCAAACAAACTTCCTTTTTTTTTTTAAGTTGACTGATATTTATTTATATCTTCATCATTTCTCTTTAGAACTAACAGTAGCTTTCATCACATTTAGTCTTAAAATATAGAAAACTTTCATAAGAAATCTCAATGACATCATCTTTCTTGTTATACTTTGAACTACCCATTTTTTATTTCTCTAGACCCCAGTGGAATTTAGTGCAATAATAGACTTTAGAGCTGAGGTCACCCAAGTGGTCTATATAGACCCCCAGGGGTCTATTTAACAAAAGTAGGGGTCGAAGGAAAAACAATTCTTAATATGCAAATCACACATACCTAACAGCGTATGTAAAATTTGTGAATGTTTTTATAATTGACTTAATATCAGTTTCTTTATAGAAAATAAATTAATAAACATATTTATTCAGGTGAAACAAGTATTTATGTACCAGCACACAGTGGCACGAACTCTGCACTTCTGGATTATGAGTCATATGCATATGTGCGCTTGTCCAAATGTCATGAGTGTTGATGTTACAAACGCAAATATCATATGCAGTTTCAGCTATCTTTGCAAATTGTGAACAGTGTTAAATATTTGCAGTGTCATTATTACTACTTTTATAATATTGGATAATTAGTTATAGTTTCTATAAAACTTTATTTAGTTTAGATATCAATTTTAATTATCAATACATGTAAAAAAGTAGGTAAATATTAATAATATGGATTAGTATAGTATACCAACTTATTTTTAACTTATTTATAGAATCCTAATTAAAAAATGGCAGCTTCAGTTTCTAAAAAGATGTGTCGGTATTATTCATTGGATTATTTGAAATTTGGATTTATTTGTTCACCGACAAATGAAATGATTCGTATGTGTCTTCTATGTGAAAAAACTTTTGGAAATGACTACATGAAATCGTCAAAAATGAAAGGGTTCACTCAGGTAAAAAAAATAAAGAACTTGAATTTTTCAAAAAACTTAAAGAAAAAGTCACATGTCGACCAACTATAAAAAGTTTTATGAAGCAGTCTACTGAAGTTGAAACTGAAGGAGGATTAATAGCTTTGTTCAAGATTTCGCTTAATATAGCAAAGAGGGGAAAACCGCACACGCTCGCTGAAGAAATTGTTATACCTGCAATTAAAGTCATCATTGAGAATGTAATGAAAAAAGACTCTGTTAATGTTTTAAAGTCCTTGCCATTAAGTGCAAATTCTGTAAAACGGCATATTGACAAACCGGCAGAAGAAATAGAAAATACGGTAGTTTCGGAACTAAAAAATTGCAAGTTCTCTATTCAACTTGATGAATCTGTTTTTGGCATTTCTGCTATTCTTATGGTGTACGTTAGATATTTCAGTAAAATGAAAGGCCAAGTCATTGATGAATTTTTATTTGCTAAATATCTTGAAACTGATGGAAAAGGAGTGACAATTTTTAGATGTTTACAAGAATATTTAATAAATATATTTCGCTTGAAAATATAATAGCAGTAGCCACAGATGGTGCACCTGCTATGGTACAGCATTACTGAGGTTTTGCTAGATTTCTCAAAGAAAAAGTTCCCGGTATATGTACTATTCATTGTGTGTTGCATAGAAGCAACTTAGTAGCAAAATATCTGAGTCCAGAGTTACATAAAGCTTTACAGTTTTGTATTAAGTGTATCAATCAAATTAAAGCCCAACCTCTTAAATCAAGATTATTTTCCAAATTTTGTGAGGAAAATGACGAGGTATTTAACCGATTACTTCTGCACACCGAAGTTAGATGGTTGTCTAGAGGTGTATGCTTGCAATGGCTCGTTGAGTTATTTGACTCCATGACATAATTTCTCAGCAAAATACATCCTGTTCTGAGTGATGAACTCCAAAACAATAAGAACCATATTTTTTATTTAGCAGACTTATTTGGAAAATTTAATGACATCCAAACAAAGCTGCAAGGAAAAGATGTAACAATTATCCAAGCTCGGACAATACTGTTAAGCTTCCAAGTAAAATTACATTTATTTACATCTTTATTGCTACGTAAGCATTATCAGTATTTTTCAAATCTACGACAATTAGAAATAAAAGAAGAAGACTGGAAAATATATACAAGTCATCTTCAGAAATTAAGCGATGATTTTAAATTTGTGCTTTGTTGATTTGGAAAACATTGACATCCCTGAATGGATTATTGCGCCATTTTCCGCTCAAATTGAAAACATGGACATCAACCTGCAAGATGAGCTTGCTGAATTATTATCGGATCTTGAAGCAAAGACGCTTCTTAAAAATTTAAAAATAAGCAAATTTTGGACAAATATAAATATAATGCAAAAATATGTAAAACTTTACGAAATAGCTCAGCCATTTATGCTGGCATTTCCAAGTTCCTATATGGTTGAAGCCAGTTTCAGTCACGTAAATTCAATCTTAACTAAGTACAGAAATAAATTAAATGTGGAGTTTCGAGGGGATTTAAGATTAAAATTGACCAATTTCGAACCCAATATAGCGAACCTTGCAAAGAAACAGCAGGCACATCCATCTCATTAATTAAGAAGCAATACTGTAGTCACTTTACTTATTATTTTTATTTATTTATAATTACTTATTATTTAATAAATATTAAGGTATTTAAATTTCAACATTAAGATATTTTTCATAAAACTGTTGTTACACAATGTAAAATTACTTTAATAAATGTTTAAAATCATAAAATAAATGTACAAACACAATACCTAATAGATAGTTTTATTTTAATTAACTGAAAATTACTTTTATGGAGGTCGATGGAGATTTCGAAAAATTATATAGGGGTCCATGATCAAAAAAGTTTGGCGACCCCTGCTAATCCTGAATCTATGCTCAACTTGTCATTCCCATTGTTCTGATAGCACATAACCTTCCAAGAAACCATCGATTGAACGATTTTATTTCTCTGGAGATTTCTTATACCAACTAATCAAATAACTTTTTTGAGTGATCTAAATACAATATGTACACTTTATGTATATAATATGTATTTAATTTGTAATTAAAGTTGTTTTTAAAATTTTCTTTCACTTCTGAATCAGCTATATTATAATTATTTTTTGTATGGAATGACTTTTAGAAATGCTATATTGTTATTATTTCTTTAATATTGTTTTTTTTTTTTAAAGAAAAAGTTTGTAATATTATTCCTCTTAATAACTTTAAAGTAGGTTCCTTGAAATACTATCTCAAAGTGCATAAATTTTGAAAAGGGTGTAACTTGTTTCACCTTGATTCAGCACCTGTAGTGTTTTTTTGTTGTTTTTTTTTTACTTGGCGGCTTCTTTTTAATGCTCCAGTTTATTATGATTGATAGCTATCATCCTTTGGAGAATAAGACAGTTTTTTTTTCCTATTTCATTTTAGGATAATTGAATCTTTGTTATTTGATTTATTTTGTTGGAAGGTTGAAAATTGATTTTTACAGATCAGTTCAATGGCATTTAATATGAGATTAATTATAATGAAGGGATTGTAAAAAAAAAAAAAAAACACACTACTGTTTTTTTTTTTTTTGGGGGGGGGGCAATATTTAATGAACTGTTTGCAAAATATGGATAAATATAATGCTTATGAATTTTGGAAACAATATTTTGATAGATTTGTTTTTTAATCATTGTTATATGCCATTTATTAAAACAGTAGATTGATTACAGAGAGTGAAGGATTATTTGCCAATTATAAGCAACAATTAGTAATAATAATGAAAAAGTTAAACCAAATATTGCAGTCCAAATAATTTTTTAAATAATATACTATAATAACTTATAAAAGAGAAAAAGGAAAAACTATAAAGCTTATTAGAAGAAATGAATAAGCATTTAAGACCAAGATTGAATGGGACATAAAATTCAATAAAAAGATGAAAATCATAAAACACACAAAACTAAAAATAAAAAGATTGGAATGAACAGTTTTTCTGTTACTTCAGAAATGCATTTTTATAATTTGTAAAATATGGGATAAGATTTGCCATTTAGATTATCATAAACAAACAAAACAATTGATTAAACTTTTATGTAGTATAGAAGTATTTATACAGTATTGAAATGTATATTATTGAAATTCTAAAATAAGATTCAAGTCTTTAAAGAAATGTCATTAGGCAGGGTAAGAAAACTCACCATTGAAGAAAACACAGAGTACAATTGTACTAATTTTTAAAGAAAAAACAAGATTAGAAGAACAAAATGTTGGATGAAGAAGTAAAGTAGTGATGACATCTAAAGTAGTGGAAATGTTTTTGAAAGATAATTTGGATTGATAGATTTAAAGAAAGAATTAAATGATATTCAAACAAGAAGAATTAGTTAAGGATTAAGAAATAGAACCTAAAATAAGAATTGTTGAATGAAAAACATGTGAGCCATCAAATTTTAGAATGAGGAGAGAAAAATGGTATTTTTTGATATGAAGTTACCTTTTTAATTGAGTGCCTTAATGGAGGGGAAAATTAATGTTTAGTTTCTGATTTAGGAAAACACATTTCAAACTGATTATGTGAAACGGAATTTCTAGACTTCAATAAGCAGCTGTCAAGTTACTAATGAGTATCCTAATCTGAGCAAATCTCAAGTTACAGGGTTATCTTACATTATTAGAGAAAAGATTTTTATTCGGTATTAGAGAATGACATTGCCAGATTAATGATCTTAAATAAGGATTAATAATTTTTATTGACTAATCATTCTTGAGTGGCTTAAAAGTTTACAATGAAATTAAATATTTTAACTAAAACAAAAATTTAAAAAATTCGGTATGAAACAAGAGAATAGGTTATTGCTTTCAAATACGAACATTTATGAAAGTATTGATAAGGATATTAAAATTTGAGCCAATGATTTTGGAAATTATAGTATTGTTTTTATGAACTTGAATGGTTTATAGTTTGAATCTTTGCTTATCATATAGATGGAGTAACATAAATACTTTGTTTAGGAAGAAAATTCACTATAAGGGATCTTGAGTACATTCTAGCTTAAAATTTTGACATCTTATGAGTTACACCAGAATTAGCAATTAGAATTAAAAAGAAATTAGTAGTATGTGAACATATTATTGAACAAATCATAGACTGTATGCCTTTGCAAGGTTATAGTATGTATATTAAAAATTAATCCTATTTCAAAGATGCTGGCAAGAAATTTGATATTTATTTTATAGAAGCAATTACTACTTCACTAAATTTCAACAACCATTAATCCATGAAATTGCTAATTTGGATTTTCTAGCTTATCATATTACTGATGTATAAAATTTTCTTAACAAATATGTTATGGATACAAATAAATCTTTTCTTGGGTTTACTAAGAAGAAAAAATATTACTAGGTTTTTGACAATTTTATTATTAAAATAATAGCAACTCTCTGTACAATAGTAGTGATTTGATTTTAAAAAACATGTTGCTGATTCTGCTTGATCAAATAATAAATTTATTGTGATGCTTTATTAGCAATATAGATATTTAAAGGTAGAAGTTCAACAACTGAAAAAGAATCTAAATGCTTGTTGTATTAATGATCTTTATTTTGAATTTTTCTTTACTGTATTGGAAGTGATATATTATCCTGAAAAATTATATTATAATTCTATGAAATCAGTATTTTTTTTATATGATAGTAATAATATTTTGTATAGACAAAAGTACCATTTTTGATGTTTTGAATACTGTACAATTATTTAAACTGGTACTTTTTAACAATATATCCATTCAACCTACTAGTTTAGCTTGGGAAGTTCTAAATTAATGAAGTTAAAAGTTCTAAAAATCAATGGCTGCAAGCTCTGATGAGGTCATGGAGAAGTTTTAAAATATGTTTTTGTTATTGTTTTTTTTTTTTTTTTTGTTCTAGCTTCAAAATTATTGAATTTTTTTAGAAGTATTAATGGATTCATGAAATTGCACATCTTATTGTAATGATATTTCTGTTGTTCCAATTTTTTAAAAATAAAAGGAACAGAAAATACTGCAATAACTATTATGGAATATTATTATTTACTGCAGCAAAAATACTTTCAAGAATTATATTGAATAAGTTCTTTTGAGTCTTAGATGAACGATTATTAGAAATTCATTTCACTGAATCAAAAAACACTTTACAGAAGTTTTTTATCATCAGAAAAATGTGAAGTATGATGAACAAAAATGCAGTTTATAAATTGTTTTTATTGATTTATATAAGGCATTTGACATAATTAATTAAAAACATTTTTGACAATGTGTGAAATTATATGTTTATCCACTAAAATTTATTTATATTTATAACTTCTACATGATGGAATGAGAAGAGAGGAAATGTATTTATGCCATCAGAAAATCGTAGGCATTCAAAATGAAAACTAGCATTGAAGAGGGTTATATACTAACTCCAACTCTGATTTTCATTTTTTACAACAGTAGTTTTGGAAGAGTTTGTGTTTGATGTTGTAATTTTAAACTTTGACCAATAATAATAATAAATAATCTAATTATGTATTGCTTGGGAGTTTATAATTTCAATTACCCTAAATCACAGAGCTGTATTAAGATCCATGGATTTTGAGTTCTACAGTCTATCATTTTACCACTGTATCAAATTATACAGGGCAGGGAGAGCAAAGTTTTGCAGGGCAATAGCTATTTATAATTTTTTCCATGCTACAGACCATTACTTTCATATTGTAATGCAATAATAATAATAATTACAAATAATATTTAAAACATTCAATATACAACAAAAAATCATAAAATATAAATTCCAAATAGAAGCATTTGCACTGCATGCTGTCAAATGATCTTGAATATCTAGATATATAATTACTGATCAGTATTCTTGCACAGTTTTCTAAGTATTCCTCTGTGAGATTAAAACAAGATTTTGCCTTAATTATATTCATTGTTAAAAATATGGACTTGCTCAGATAAGTAGAGCCAAAAGTGTTAAATTAATTGCAGCTTTTTTTAAAATTTGGATACTTTTATTTGTTTATTAGATTCCAAAAGTAATTTTCAGATTCTGAACTATGTGCTTTTAAAGTATGCCATTTTTCTCCACAGATTAAAAAATGTATTATATTTTTAGTCATTTGTTCCACATATGAAATGGATAATTTATGAAGGTAACTATTCTAGTCTGGTAAATTTTTGGATATGTCTTTCAAATTTGGAATGACTTCTCATAATATTTATCTTTATTGAATATATTTTCATTTTTTGACAATTCATCAAAAATATTTTTTTATCTTATTTTTAAAAGTATTAAAATATTTAATATTTACATTTTTATGGAAATGATAATAATATTGCTTTGGTTTTATAATTAATATAAAAATGAAGGTATGATTTCTTGCTTCACATCGTTTTTGTTCTATTTTTATTAATGATTTCAAGAAGATATTAATAGTGTTTTGGTTTCCTTTTTTACATTATAGATTTTGTTTTTATTTATAACTTATGAGACGTTTTTGGCTATATTTAAGGAGGAAAAATTTTACATCGTAATTATTTTCACTAAAAAGAAGAGATCTCTAATATTGTGATTATTATTTTGTGACGTTAATTTGGATATATTTAAATATTAGTATTAAAAAATATAGTGAGTTTTTTTTTTTTTTGTAATATGGCTAATTGTAATGCTTGTCATTTACCTCTTAGAGAAGAAGGAGATTTTGCATTGTGTAATGGTTTTTGTCAATGTTCTTTTCATTTTTATTGTTCAGATTTGAATCTACTCATAGAAATATGAGCAATACCAGTAAAAAATTATGGAAATGTCAACAATGCAAAAAGCAAAAGGGCCCCAAGATTGAATGTCAGAGTGATAATTTCCTTGGAGAAGAAATGACTGAAATTAAAAAAATAATAAGAATGGAAACAAAAGTTAATTTGATTAATGACTTGAAATGTCACTTTGACCTATTAAAAGAATAAATGGAATTTTTTATCTGATAAGTATGATGAAATAATTAAAAAAATTATAATTCATGAAAAATAAAATATGGAAATAAAAAAAAGATATGAGAGTGCTAATTGAAGAAAATAAAATTAAAGATAGACTGCAAAAGCTTGAGGACGATAAAAATAAGTAAAATCAATTAAAATTAGCTTCCTCTATTGAAATACATGGTTTAATTTCTGAAGAAAATAAGATATGTTTGGTATAATTAATTTGCTTAAGAATAAATTGAGCATGAAGGATTTTGATAAAGGAAGTATAACTAATATATAGAAAGTAAAAAATAAATGTACAGCAAGAGATTCTACCTTAAAAATTGAATTTAAAGATGTTGATTATATTAAAGAATGGCTAAATAAATAAAAAAAGATTATTTTAAAAAATAAAGAAATGACTTGATTACAGAAGATAAAGGAGATAAAAGAATATATATATTAATGAAACTATGGAAAACTAAAAATGTAGCAAAACAAAAATTATAACTATATATGTGGATTAAAAATGGGCAATGTTTTTGCAAAAAAAAAAAAAAAATGATTGAGAGGAGAAAAAAATAGAGAATGAAAATGACATTATTAATATTTTGTGAGTTCTATTTTGAATATATTCTGATACAAAATGGATAAGCTTGTACTATTGAAAGACATTGAAAATATTTATATAAAGAATTTTAATACATTTGAAGATTGGGAAGTAGAAATATTTATAATATACTTCATGTAATCCTTAGAAGTATAAGAAAAAATTAGGATGAATTAACTGCAACTGTATACTTTTACATTAACTTTATTGTTTTTCTAAAATTAATGAAACAAATATAAAAAAAATGAAGAAGTTAATCTTTATAATATTATAAATTATAAGAAAATTGCATATTGTAGAAATCATAGAAAAGGTGGAGATATGTTGATTTTTATTAGAGAAAATATTTTTGTTGAAAACTGGAAATCAGTTTTAACAGCTTTGAAGAGATTCATATAACTTTTGAATTAAATAGCAACAAAGTTATATTATTAGCAATATACAGACCATCAGATAATGATAATAAAATGTTTATAGATGAATTAAATTCATGGTTAAAATATTTTAGACTATTTAACAATGAAATAATACTAATAGGTGATATAAATATTGACTTATGTCAAAATTCTAAAACTGTTGAATATTATACGGATGCGTTAGCTATTTATGGGGTACTTTGTCATTATAAAACATACACAAGAGAAAATTATAATGAATAATAGTTTCTTCATGAATTGATCATATTAATACAAGTCTAATGAAAAATAATATTTTAACTGCTGCTATTAAAGAAAAGATTGCTGATCATTATTTTACATTTATATCTATTCCAAACAAAATACGGCATAATAGAATATCAGAACTAGTAGAAAATAAAGTGATATTATATAACAATAAACTAGTTAGAATTTTTTTACAAGACACTGACTGAAATGAAGTCAAAAAAATTAATCACATTAATATTATGTATGAGAAGTTTGTAGAAATTTTCAAAGATGTATATAATAAGTCACAAGAAATCATTGTGATTAAAAAAATAATAAAAAGTTCCATATTAATTGGATAAATAATTAAAAAATTGGAATTAATAAAAGTAAAAAAACAATTTATGGAAAGAATGTAAAAAAAAATTAACAAAATCATGATTTATTTCTTAAATAAAAGGCATTAAGAAATAAAGTTAATTCTACAATAAGGGCAAAGAAAAGTTTGTTTTATAATATATTTTTTAATGAAATGCGACATAAAAAACTGGAGGAAAATAAATTAAATATTATTAAGGAAATCAAATTCTATAAATGATGAAGATGTCAAAAAATATTTTAATATAAATGATAGTTTTCTTCTAACAAATACCTTTAATAATATATTTGTAGAAAGAATTAACAAACTAAAACAAATTGATCATGATAATAATATTTTGAAAACATATAATAGTCAACCTAATTCAATATTTATGCCAAATTTAAATGAAGAATGATATGAAATAATAAAAGAATGTAGAGATAATATAAGCCCAGATATGCATACAGTCAGAATAGTAGACTGAAAAATAATACTGGCATTCTATAAGAAGTTATAATTTATATGATTAATAAAATAATAGAAAAGAAGTGAGTTTCCTATATTATTAAAAACATCTATAGTAAGACCACTTTATAAATTTGGTGTTAAAAATAATTTTAATAACTATAGAGCTATATCTATTCTTCCTTCAATTGCTAAAGTAATAGAAAAATATATTTATAAAATAATTTAAAAATTTTTAACTAAAAATAATTTTTTATGAAAACCAGTATGGATTTATAGAAGGAAGAAATACAACTATGTTCTGATATAGTATTTACAGATAAAATTAACAGTGCATTAAATGATAAAAAATATGTAACTAATTTTTTTAGATTTTTTAAAGCTTTTGACATTATTGAGCATTAACCAATTGATTCACAGTTTAAGAAATTGTGGAGTTAGAGGAAATTTGCTCATTTTTTAAAAATTATTTAAATGATAGATATATTGTAGCAAAAATTTCAAATGTATTGAGTAATGAGGAAACAAATTTATATGGGCTTTCTCAAGGTTCTATACTTAGTACATTATTGTTTCTGATTTTCATAAATGCTCTAGGAAATATTAATATTGAAGGATGAATATGCAAATGATACTGTTATTATGCATGTAAATAGTAATATTGGTATTGCTACTAAAGAATGTCAAGAAAGTCTGAACAAAATTGCTTTTGATTCTTTGGGACAGGAATTTATATAAGTGGAGAAAAATTAAAATGTATGTTAATATACTCTTCTTATGAAATATAAAAATATTGACATACATCTACATTCACATGAGAGTTATATTAATATGTAATAAGTATATAAAAGTAGAACAAGTAAATATATATTAGATATTTTGGGATGATGATAGATGAAAAAGGGTTTTGGAAACCATATAATTAATAAATTTACATATTTTACAACAATGTTATACAAAATCAAATATATTTTTCCTTATTGAGATATGAAATAACACTCTATGGTTTTGTAAGCTTTTCTAATATTAATAGATTAACATTACTGCAAAAAAGAATAATTGATCTAATAGAAGAAAAGTATATCAATAAAGAAAAAACTTTATACAAAAATAATATTTTATTATTCAATCAACTTCTTGGTTATATAATTATAGAGAAAAAATTTTTTGTTATGGCTTTCAAAAAACAATTTGAAATGTGTCTAAGGGAAACAGATATATATATATATATAGTTTCAAAATATTGTAATAAATATGGAACTAGAATAAGAAATCATTAAATTCATAAATTATTTAACAAATTATCTATTGAATTAAGAAGCTTGCAACATAATAGGGAAACAAAAAGAGAAAAATTAGTATATAGAAAAAATATATGAGTATCTAATGTTGTATAATCAATATTTTAAATACATAATAATATATTAATGAAATGTAGTTTATTATTTTTATTATTGACATATTTTATTTTATATTGTGTTTAAAATTTCATTTAAGTATTTGAAATATTACAAAAATTTTCACTAGGGTGTAGTAGGAGAAGGATGAAATTTGTATTTGTGTAAATATATTTTGAATGGTATTTAAATGAATTAATGTAATGAATGTATTTATTTTAATAAACAATATTAATAATAATCTTTCAAAAAAAAATCTTTTCCATTATTGTTTTGTTTGTTTTTTTGCAATTGTAAATTCTATTTGTTAATCTGGTTAGTTATGCTCACAATGAAAGTTACATCTCAACCAAATGTCATCACTAAGCTCAATACGTTTCATCTTTTGATTTTAAAAATTATTTTACCTTTTATAATAGGTCGCATAAAAATATTCAATAACTTAACCAATGAATATAACAAATTGTTCTACTCAGATTCATTTTCTTCTAATTGAGCTTGAAATATTTTTCCCTGAAGATTTCTTTTGAATGGAATTCACAATTTTTATGCAGATATTCATATAATATGATGCATTTTTAGAATTTGACAACAGAAGGCTTGCTGGTGAACAATGCAGAGATATGTGAAATCAAAGCTTGAGAATCATCATCTGTGACACAAACATTCATTGTCATCAATACAACTTTATAGATTGGATTTTTTTCTTCTCTATATTTTTTTACAATGCAAAAAATATCTTTACCCTATGTTTTCTTTTTTAAAAGTAATATATTAATAATTTTTCTTTCACATTGAATGTTGAAGAATATTAATTATGATGGGACATTCATCAAAATGGAAATGGAGTTAGTCATATCTTCAGTTAATTGTTCTGCCAGATCAGAATTTATAATATCTCTACGAAGTGTGACAATTGTAAGGGAAAATTGTATTTCTTTAATTGTGGAAATAATTTTAATTTTATTCATAAATGTATTAAATAATGAATCACTGGCTCTTACAAATGCTTCTTTTATTATTTCTCCATTTGCAAATGTTGCAACTTTAGATTTAAAAATAGGTTTAATATGGTTATTGTTTGGATAATTATGTCTTAAATTTTTTTAAGGCTTTGTCTTCATAATTCGATTTTTGGATTTTTTTTTTTTATCAAAACTTGCATTTATAATTTTTAAATATTTTCAATTTTTTTCTTTTTTGGCAATGACAAATTTTCATGATATATATATAACATTTTGCATTCACCAATGTGAAGAAAAACTTTTCATCCCATTCTATATTAAAATTGTGGGGGGTTTTTTTGCACTTGTTTCAGACATTACACCCCTCTCTTTTAAAATAAAATAAAATACTTTTTTTTAATATGATAAACTATTTAAATCTGTGCACCAATCACAATAAAAACATAATTATTAGTTTTATGACCTGACTGAATATATTCTATGCTATCAATTGCACAATAAAAGTATTCAAGCTAATGATTTTGTAATCAATATATGCTTTATCAGACATTTAAATGTGTGTCATTCTATACATTGATCAGATTATACTGCCTCATTTGTAAAGTGCCAATTCTTATCTATAGTAGCCATATATGTGCAAAAAGTATACTTCTTTTACATATAGTTAACTAATTTAGCACAATCTCGCATCATTTTATCTTAATTAAGGTGGTAACTTCAACATTTTTTGGCTATACATCATTGACCACAACTGACATCTTTTTCATACCAGATGCGGAGTATTTCGACTAATTATAAGCAAAACAAGAATATCTTGACTTTTAGATTTACATAATCGTGTTGATTCTTCTGCTGTTTTTGCTAATTCAAAAGGTATTTGGGATGTAACCTATATAGTCTATAGTTAGTAATTAAAATTCAAAAACTCTGGTGATGGATGGAAAAGTACTCAAAAAATTTAAAGCTCAGGTAGGTTAAACATTGAAGTGTGAATCAATTTAAATATCTTGGTATTTTTTTAGTCAAAAGTGTGAACTGGTTGTGTAGAATGCAATACAGACTCTAATGTACTAATGCTGTATTTAAAAAATTGGAAGATAAGATACTTCATTATTGTGTTGTAACTGCCACAACTAAATTAATTGTTTGTATTAGGGCCATTATTTTACCCATTGTGTGAAAGTAGATATTGGATTTTCTATTAACACATAACGCATAAATAAAATTTAATCAGTATATTCTTCTATATGGAAAGAGTAAATAACTAGTTTCTGAAAAAATATTTTATGGTAAATTTAAGCATGGATTTTATGGGAGAAGTAAATCACATTTATATCATAAAAATTATCTTAGATATTTTAATAATCAAAAAAGCAAGTCATATATAACGTGATATTACTTTTATAAGCTTGTATTTACAAAAATGTAATACAGAGAGCGTACCAATAGCTTAAACAAGCTCTTAATTGGTAAGTGCAGTACTTTTATAAGTTTGTATTTACAAAAATGTAATACAGAGAGCATACCAATAGCTCAAACAAGCTCTTAATTGATAAGTGTGGCATGTAAATACAAGCTTATAAAAGTAATGTCACGTTATACATGACTTGCTTTTTTTGATTATTATAATTTCACCTTTAAGGCTTTGGCTATGCTGAGGCTATTAAAATATGGTAGATCTGAATTTAGTTTAGTCCCATATAGCTATTTAAGTTAGATAGCTGGATTTAAAGACATTTTCTTGTCCAAAAATTTCAGAGTTTCTACTTAAATATTATGTATAAAATAAGTGCTGGGTTTTAAGTTGATAAAGATCTAGTGTCCGAATATTCTAGCTCTCCACTGACATGAGCCATAATCTCGAAAACAGTTGGTCTGGAGATGGTAAGGTTCTGGATAAAGATTTTAAATATTTTCTCATACTGCACTTATCAATTAAAAGCTTGTTTGAGCTATTGATATGCTCTAAAGATAGAATGCAATGGAGTGTTATAATTATGCAAAGTATTGAAGTTTTTCAAAAAGTAAAGTTTCCTGCAGAAGGTATAATATTACCTCAAAGATAACAAATTAACTGAATAAAAGAATAGCATGTGATTTCTGTAGATATATTTGTGTTTTATGGACTGGTTTATAGAATTATCATAAAACAATTTTAAACTTTTTATTTTTTCATCATCATCATCATCATCATTATTATTATTATTATTATTATTATTATTATTATTATTATTATTATTATTATTATTATCATTATTATTATTATTATTATTATTATTATTATTATTATTATTATTATTATTAATTAGAATGGCCATGCTTATTTACAATAACTGTTAATAATAATGATTACAAATAGGACTTTAGATGAAATAAAATAATTAAATAATAAAGGGGAGACAATCCTTGCATTAAAGAAAGCATATTACATGAAGGAAAAAATATTATAGAAGTTTTGATTTTATAAATAGCAATATTAAAATGATTTTTAAATCAGTGTTTCTCGAACATGAAATAAATTCTGGTCATAGCTTTGATCCGCAAAATGTCATCAACGTAGTATATGCTGAAAGCGATGATCATCGAAAGATGAAGATCAAAGAGGTGTGGTTCATCCCTAATAACTCCTACTGATTAACAAAAAAGTCGTTTGCATTGCTTTGTCCAAAAAATGGACCTTGTTAAATTTGCATAACACCTGTTGCATTTGCATTATAAATTCATCATGAACTTTAGCCACTGAGTTCGAGCATTATAAATTTAACCGACTATGCCAAAAACATTCTCAGCTCTATACTGAAAGTTTAAAACAAACTAATCTTTTCTTTATGAGCAGGTGAACTGCTTATAATAGAATTAAATGATTTTTGTAAATAATAGATTGTTTTTCTTTGTATTCGTGAATGCCCAAATAATCTAACTTTGGTATTTTTGTAGATTACTTTGTTTTATCACTATCAAACAATCTCCACTCATGAAGTTATATGCAATCTTCTAAGGTGTTTATATTAGTGGATGCTCTTTTTATTGATAGTAACAATTTTAATTTTGCACTTTATGATATTAGTATGGTCTTTTTTGTCCATGATATGATGAATATTTTTGAGTGTGATGATTTTATTAAAATTATATATAATCTCACTAGTATCTTCAGTTAATTTTTCAAACTGTATTTATTAAAAGGCTCATTGTCAATTTTTTTTTAGTCATGACTGTTTGCATTTTTAATATTTTATATAAAAATTTTAATATAATTATTAAATCTAAAGACTTTAAATGTCAAATATTATATGTTCAATCTGAGAAATAAAATCTTATGTTTGAATAATATTCTTTACTTTTTCCAAACTTTTTAATTGTTCTTTTTTTAAATACTTTATAAAGTTTGCCCTACCATTATGTTTTATACATATATAAACATTAATGAAAATATAAATAAAAACAGTAAATAAATCTAACAGGATTAATTATCCAAAAAAGTACACACAATGTGTCTACTTTACATATATACAATCAATTAAAAGTTATGTAAAAGAACTTCAAACTTAAATGAATCAGAGGCCCAGAAGTACCTTCTAGAGAATTCATAGTGAAATAAAATATTTATAACTTCTAATCTTTAATTGTAAGCTTTTTGATATATATATGAGTACAGTGTTTAGGTTTTCTTTTCGTGTAGTTGCTTATTATTGATGTGGCACCTACATGTCAGCTGATTCTTGCTTGCTTTTGAGTGAGTGATATGACTCATTAGTATTTGACATGGTTAGAGACATTGATTATGGAAAAGAAAGTGTACCAGAAGTGAAATGCCCACATTTCTCTAGTGATAAAATTAAATGTAGTGAAGATAATGCATCAATGCTATGATAATAAGCTTATGCAAGATAATTCAAAAACTCTACTTATATCTTATACTTGTGAAAAACAATGTTTAACACATACATACATATACGCACACAAACATAGAAAGACATAGCATTATAATAATTTGTCGTTAGAATTACATGAAAAATTTTAATAGAAAATTTCTGGCATTGGTAATTATAGTTTTTTATTATTTAGTATATACTGATCTTTTCTAGAAGACTTTGAAAGTAATAAATCAGTGGCCAGCATTTTCTTTAACATATAGTTGACAAATTCCCTTTGTTTATTCAATTACTTTGAATATTCTTTTCATTCATAAGTTATAATGTTAATTACCAGAAGAATCTTTGGGTTCAAAACATCTTGATTATTTGATTTTTTTAAAAATATTTACACCATATAGTAGTGTTATTGTTTTAATATATGACATTAATTTATAAAAAAATATTCTTTACTCTTTTATTTCTAGGTTGTTAGAAATATTAATATCAAAGGAATGTAGATTGTTAATATCAAATGATTTTTTGGAAGGAGTCTTAGAATTTTTCTTTCAAATATTAATGAATGCTAAAGATATGATACTGGCAAACTGAAATAATAATAATAATTTATTTATAGATGTAATAAAGCGGATAAAAGTAAAATTTACATATAAAGATGCACATGGTTATTGCAAATGATTCCTTTCAACAGTTATAAAGTTGTATTATATTGGAATTGTTTTTTTTTTTAAAAAAAAATTATATTCTGTGCATCTCATTCATTAACTAATTCAGATTATCTTCAATTATTTAATTGGGTGATTAAGAAATTTTGAAATTAAGAATAGTTAAGTAATATTGGTTTGCTAACTATAATTGTTTAGATATGCTTTCTGAAAAACTTGAAGCTAGTTGGATTATTTTCCATATTTGAAACAAATTTCTATGTTCTGTTATAATTTTAATCATTCCAAGTTATGGATGTGGACAATCCTTTATATTAGGAAATCTTATTCATGCAAATTTGTGTATATAACATGTATAAATTGCAGGTGGCAGAGTGTGATGATTAAATGCTCTCTTTCTTCTTTACCATCAGTATAGAAACACAATTTATTATTCCATTAGGCTACAGAAACAATAATATTTTTATTATTATATTGTTAATATATTAAATTTATTTTTAGATCAAACAGTTTTGTTAATGAATTATTGCCATAATTACATACTTGATTTACCAGTCTCTCTATTCTGTCTTTTTTTAATATATCTTGTCTTGCTTTCAGCTATTTTTTTTTTCTTTTTGAATGTCCTTGTTAACATGTGTTTTTTATGAGATGTCATTCTTTCAATGCTCATATAATTTATAGCTATAAATACTTTAAATGGAAAGACAATTGAATGATTAATATATATATACACACAAACATATATATAAACTTACAAAACATTTTAAATTTAATTTTAAATATATCATATTTAATTATATTTGTAAATTTTTGCTAAAATAAAATGTCTGTATTTATAAAAATGATTCCTGCAATGTTAATTTGAATATCAGTTATGTAAGAAAGAAAGAATTGTTTGTATCACAGATCATTATATATATGCAAGAAATACTTAAAATTGAATTTTATTTTCATATGTGTGTTAAATAAAACATTTATTTATAGTTGCACATATGAATAAACATTTCCTCAGTGATTAAAGCATTGGATCATCAAGGTATAGATCCAGGATATTGTCATATTTTAAAGTATATTTATAAAAATGCAACAGCAACAATTAGATTGCATAAAGCTATTGGGAAAGTCAGCATTGAGAAGGGTGTAAGACAGGGTGACCCTATATCTCCAAAACTTTTTACAGCTGCAAGAAGTATTTTGTGGATTAAAATGGGAAGCTAAAGGAGTGAAAGTAAATGAAGATTATTTAAGTCATTTAGATTTTGCAGATGATATAGTTGTTTTTACAAATAATGCTTTAGAGCTGCGGGAAATGTTGCAGAAGTTATCAGATGAAAGTAGGAAAGTAGGACTAAAAATAAATGTTAAAAAGACTAAAGTAATGTTTAATGGATTTTCTCAAAGTATGAAAATTAAGATTGATTATGATGAGTTAGAAGAAGTTAACTGTTACAAATACCTTGGTCAGATTATTAATACAGATGGAAACATAATGGATGAAATTAATCATAGACTTAAACTTAGTTGGAATGCTTTTGGTAGAAATAACTTGATACTAAAAGGAAATATGCCTATATGTTTGAAAAGGAAAGTTTTTAATAAATGTGTTTTTCCAGTTCTTACTTATGGATCTCAGACTTGGACACTTAATAGAAGAGCAATACAGAGACTTTAGACCACTCAAAGAAGTATGGAGAGATGCATGTTGGGTGTAACAAGAAGAGATCGAAAACACAATATATGGGTAAGAGGACAAATAGGTGTTATTGATCTCATTGAAAAAATTAAAAGACTGAAGTGGAGTTGGGCTGGACATATTGCTAGAAGATATGATAATAGATGGACAATTGAAATCTTAAACTGGTTTCCAAAGATTGTAAAAGACCCAGAAAGAGACCACGTGTGAGATGGATGGATGAAATAAGAAAGTGTGCAGGGGTGATGGAGAAGAGAAGCTAAAGATTGGAGATTGATTGAACTTGGAGAGACCTTCATCCTGCAGTGGATTGATAATGGTTGATGATGATGATATGAACATTACTGTGTATGGATTTATCCTTATGTACATATTTATTCCTTGTGGAATCATATATGTATGTGCCTTTTAGAAACTTATTTGTTAACACACACACATATACATTTATTTCTTGTCATTGCTAAAGAACATAAGAAAGTCTGGATAGGTGTTAGCACTGATTAATTTAGATTTTGATTTTATGCCAAGTAAGAAAGACAATCAAAATACTGAATAGTTTAAATCTAGGAACTAATTCTCTTTTTTTGCTTAAACTAAAGAATAGAAGATTTTAAATTCTACCAAGATATTTCCTAACTAAGCAAGTAACTGTGAGAAATATTAGAAAAATATTTAGATTATTATCTTTGCCTCTGTCAAATTAATTTTATTAGACATAATTTGTAATTATATCTGAATTGTCATATATATATATTTTTAAGAGGGTATGCATAGTGCATGCATTTAAGAAAATTTTTATATCTATTATTATCATCGAATGTGAAAAGTAGGTGAAGTTCAATTTATGAGAAAATAATTTTAAAGTATCAGTATATTATTTGTATAATTACATTTTAATATAAGTAATAATTTTCTAATCAAATTTTAAAGAATGTTATTCTTAATGTATTTAATACAGAATTAAGTGTAAATCCAATTACTACGAATTACATATTTAATGCCAATAGATTTTGATTTGCCTGAGAGTCTCACTTTGTGTCATGCATTATAGTGATTCTGATCTTTTAATGTTGTAATCAATGTTGAATGCTTTTAGAAAAATTCATATTTCATGGTTTTCCTAAAACATTCCTTTGAAGTAATGATACACAGATTAATATTACTACAACTGAATGTATTTGGAAAAGTATAAAATTTGAATTTTTTAAATAACATTTAACAATTCAATTAAATTTTGGAAATAAAGTGTTATATTACTATATTTAATATGCCATTATCACAAACTTTCAGAAAGCATTAAATTTATTCCTTAAAATGTAAGTATATATTCTGGTACTTTAGTCTCTATATAAGACTAAGAGATTGCATTTGGAAGAGGTACCTTTTTGAATGCAAAAAGCATTTACAGTTTACTATTTTCATTGATTACTATCTATTAACATCTGAAGGTGATTTTTTTTAATATAACAGATATTTCCACATATTAAAATATATCAACTATAACATATGTTAAAAAATATTAATTTGTAATATTTAACTGATTGGTAAAACAGTCTGTTATTAATAATGAATATGTGAAAGGTTGTGGGCATTCTTTTCTTAAAATGTAAATATATATTGTGCCACTTTAGTCTCTATATAAGACCAAGAGATTACATTTAGAAGAAGTAACCTTTTGAATATAAAAAGCACTTACAGTTTACTATTTTCAGTGTTTACTGTCTATTAATACCTGAAGAGGATTTTTCTAATATGAAAATATAATAGATATTTCCACATATTAAAATAATTAAACAATAACATGTTAAAAATTATTAATTTATAATATATATACCACACAACAGGTTTAAGTAATTCATTATCTTTTTACAGATTAACATTTTAATATTTCTTATCTGGATAGTCAGTCACAAATTGATAAGGACTTTCTCATTTTATTTAGTAGCTAAGATCACTTAGAGTAACTGAATGGCTAGTTAAATTGATTTATGAGCCAAATATTTGAAAAAAAAAATCATAATTAGTCTGCTTAGAAATTTTAAAGTTTATTAAGATACAAAATCCTTGCATGAAAATCTAACAGTCTTTTTTTTTTTTGATTTATGTAATAATTTTGAAAAAAAAAAAAAAATAGAGACATTGTATCACCAAAATTTTAAAAGTTTAGATCAGTTAAATAGTCCTGTTCTTACGTAAACCTAATTTAGATAGATCTGGATTTACATAAAGATTTCATATCTATATAAAGTGCAGAAAATTCAAAAAATGCTATATAAAATTTAACAAAGTCCCAGTATCTTGTTAATTTCATGCTGTGAGAACATCTTTTATGATATAGTGATTATTTTTATTTGTGAAAATATTTCCATATTCTGCTCCATTGATGATTAATTAGCTATGCACTTATATAAGTAGAGGACTGCCTTTATTTATAAATGTTAATTGCTCTGGCATTTAGATTGGAAGGCAGGGTATTTGCATTTACAACTGAGAATATGTAACCTACATTTAATCAGATTGAGAAAAGGATTAATTTTTGTAGAATTAGTGTTTGACAGACATATGTTTCATAAGGATATTATAGTTAATGATATTGAAGGAGATGGATAATATATGTTAACTTGAATAGGTGTCACCAATGCAAATAAAGTGGGGAAAAAATAAATTAATTAAATGGTTGGAATTTCCTGAAGACTTATGATGATGGTATTTTCGATGTGATAATATGTTCATATCCCAGATCACTCTCCTTTTAACAGACTGAATGAATAGGTTTGTAAGTTTATTAAAATTCTCATTATGAGATTGCCTGCAAAAATAATTCTTTTAGTAATATATTGGAATGAGAATGTTCTGTGATATGATTACAATTTTAAATGTTACATATTCAAGGCAGTAGTAGTTATTTACTTACGATTGAAAATAGTAATAAGTGATAATATATTGAACTATTTCCATCATCTGCCATTAAATGTTGAATGTCTAGAAAATTTTAAACTTTATTTTAACTTTTTTAAATACAAACAACTGTTACTAATAACACACAAAGACAACACAGGTTGGTAGATTATATAATATTAAGATTGGATTATTCTCCATTCTTCTTCAGGTGTTGGTGATAGATTAGGCTTGCAACGTCTGAAAATATGGAAGAATAATATCATTTAAAATATTTAATCTACTAACTTGTGTTCTCTTTGTGTGTTATTACTAAGAGTTGGTATTTGGAAAAGTTTAAGTAAAGTTTAAAATTTTCTAGAAATTTAACATTTAATGATAGATGATGGAAATAATCCAACATATTATTACATCTAAATGGTTGAAATGCATGTTTTGACTTATGTTTGTGAATCATGGACTAAATATGAAAATGAAGCAACATTGTTAGAAATGCAAAAAATATGATAGCAATCTATTGAGAATAACAAGAAAGGATTTTAAAAAGTAATGAATGGAATGAAGCTTAAACTGGTCATTATTGACACAATTGTAAAACTTTAAAAGATTTAAATAGGCATAATAAATAAATTAGTGGACTAAAGTAATTCCCAAATGGTTTTCATGAAATAAAAAGTTTAGAATAGAATTATTTTTGAAGCAAGAGAATGAAACAAGAAATTTTATTGGATCATTATAGAAAAGGAGTCATTGTGACAGATTTTCGTCATAAGTACAGGAAAGTCTTTCCTGCCGTAAGCTGTTAAAGATAACAACAATGATGAAATAATATATATATATATTAAGGACGTCACGATTTATGGTAATGCTCCCATCGTCAATGCCTATGATCTGATCTCATATTTTAATTTTCTTTCAACAAGCTTAGGACTTTGAGGGGTAACCAGTCACAATCCAGATAATCATTGAATATTTCTCAGAAAATGAGTTTCTAGCTTTTCTTCGCTAGAGTTCAAGAGTGGAAACAAATTAAATCTCGATTATTTGGTAACTGGCAAGTTTGATGAGTATATTCTCTTTCACTGTTTTTTCTGTGACGAGCGTTTGGAGAAGCCTTTGTTCTTTGTAAAAATAGTTTTACCTATCTTATTTCACATACAAACAATTCTTGCATTCTATATTTATAGAAATTATATTTAATGCTTAGTATCCTTCAAACACATTGTTTAAATTAAGCATGGAAAAAGAAAGGAAAAAGTATTAGAAATTGTATTTTGTTTATAATATAGTATCATGAATTTTAATGCGAGAATAAATATTTAACAATTATGATAAACCGTTTTTACAATATTAAGGTGCTCCCTAATTAGAAAATTGCTCGACTAAGCCAACCCAGTTTGTTGCAAGCGTAATTTACTACGAAAAAAAGATGCAAATACAATATAGTTTCAGTATTCCTCACTATTTGACGAATTTCAGTTTCATTGTCTGTTAAACATTGCCTTCCCAAAAGCACGCATAATGAACAAATTCACCTTTGGGTTTTATCAATATTTTATTCATAAATTTTACTAGTTAAATATTTTTTGAAACACCGTTTTATATATATTAATTAAAACTTTAATATTATTAAGTTGATATAACTATAAATCTATAGATTTACATTCTTTGAGAGTATATGTATACTTATATATATAGCAAACAATGATGTATTGATATGATTTCTTTTTTTTTTTCTAGATAGCTTTTGTTATTAAAGCTGTAATTTTGAGATTAAATTTATATGTAATTGAAAAACTTTTTACTTTGCTTGTTTTCTTTTCAACCACTAGGTGGAACTAAAATCTTTACATATTTTTTTAAAAGTTAATAATTGGTTGACGGACGAAACTTAATTAAATAAAAGTAGCGCATTTACTGAAAAAAAAGAAAAAGATCTAATGTTTAATCTGAGTATATAGATATGCACACACTCTCCAGTTCAACATAATTGTTATATATAGTCTTTGTCCTCCAGAGATACGAAAGAGGAAATTGAATTCTCTTTTACAGTTGCTTGAATGCAAATAAATAAATAGGATTAGCAAATAGTTTGTATAGGAAAATAAGAACGTTCTAGCAGCTGTGCAATCGAATCCATTTAATATTCGTTTATTTATGGCTTATAAAAGAATAATAATAGATGGGCAGTCGAAGATCTTAAACCGGATCCCAATCGACTGTAAAAGTGTGGTGGATGGATGAAATAAGAAAATTTGCTGGTGTTATGTAAGGAAGAGAGATTTGAGATATGAGACACTAATTTAAATTTGGAGAGACTTCATCTTGCTATGGATCGATAATGTTTGAAAATGATGATAATGATTATAAAAATGTTTTATTTGATTTTATGTTTTTTTAAATCGTGGTTGTTAATTTATTAATTATCAATAAATCATAAAATGATTTATTTTATGTTTTATTGATATTGAATTTTTGCAATTTTTTCCTGAAGTTTAAATCTGATGTTGATATAGCAATCTGGTCCTGTGAGCTTTAGTGCAGTTGTAGAGTAACGGACTCTGGAGTTCTTTCATGTCCGGTCCTCGAACTTCTTATTAACTTCCGAATAATAAACATTATTATTAACTTCTGATTAATAAACATTATTCATTCATAAAGCATTCTTCAAAATTATAAAAAATAAATTATTCTACTCATTTTTTAAAAAATTCTTAATTAATCCTGACTAAAGAAGAGTTTATATGTATGCAAAAGAACTTGATGAAAAATTTTAAATAATGTACCATAAACCAAAAGAATTGACTGATTTTAATATTGTCATAACTTGGTTTTTCATTCAGTCACTAGATGGAGGTAAAATGTTTAAATATCAGATTAAAAGTTTTTTTTTTTATAATTTTTTTAATGAATGATTATCAATAATTTCTAAAATAAAGAGCACGGTGAGATAATAAATAAGAATATGTTATTTAATTAATTAATTATGCAGATAAGTGAATGCACTTCAACTTAAGTCTTTATTATAATATCAGCAAAATAAAAATCCTTTTTTCTTTTCAAAAACTTTATTTTTTTATATAATCCAAAACTCCAACGTTTCAACTGTTTTTATGTCCATACAGTCATTGTCAAGGATCTGCAACAACAATTAAATACATATTTATAAATAAACTTCAATTACATAAATACCTTCATCTTACATTAACATAAACAGTAACAAACATATTAAACATACATAATTATATTTTAGTTACATTTCTCTCCCACTGCTACTTTTTATTACACTTTCTTTTACATTATTTAATTATAAATCTGTTTATGTTAATGTAAGATGAAGGTATTTATGTAATTGAAGTTTATTTATAAATATGTATTTCATTGTTGTTGCAGATCCTTGACAATGACTGTATGGACATAAAAACAGTTGAAACGTTGGAGTTTTGGATTATATAAATATATGTTCAGTATTGATATAAAAAAATAAAGTTTTTGAAAAGAAAAAAGAAGGATTTTTATTTTGCTGATATTATTGTAGAACATATATATTTTAAAAGAAAAAGTGATGGTATATTTGCTGAGTTATTATATATGATAAATATTAGTAAACTTGTTTTTATTATACTGAATTGATCATTATCCAATTAGCAACTCCTTTGATATTTAAAAAAAAAAAATTATTATTAAAAAAAATAGTATATATGCAAAGTTTTTGTATAAATGTTCTACAAAATAAAGGAGCATTTGTATATTTATAACATAATTAACATTTTTCGATGAAGTTCTAGAAAAATATTTGGTTTTATATATCGTACATTACATGCTTTATATTTTCTTGTTTGGCATCACTTGTTGCTGTAAGTTTCTTCAGACTTCTCATAATAGAAAAGTTGCTTATTTTAAGTTCCACTTGAATGATATGTTCTAACCGCTCTCCAAATTTAACATTTTCAAAAACTTTTTTTTGTTTTTAACCATAAAACACATTACGATAAGTTCAAGGATTTGCAGCTAGCTGTCTTTCCATGTTTGAATTTGCTTCTCACTATTTTACGATTGGAAATAATGTTGCTTAATTATACAGAGCGTATGTCATATCCTAATAATTTGTGTTGTCTTATAAACTATTCATTTATTTTTTATTTTTTAAGAAAAAAGTGTTGAGTCATGCCTGTTGCTTTAATTTTATATTTTTTTCATTCATCATTTTTTTTTTTTTTTTAATCAGATGAAGATATGTAATATGTTATAATGTTTTGCTACCAAATTTCAAAGTTTATGATCACTTCTTAAGATATATCTATGGGGCATGATAGTTTCAAGTTTAGATATATTAAAGCATAAAAAAAACTTTAGATCTTCTTAATTCAATATATCCTAGCCATTGAGTGACACATTTTATACTTTAGATCTATTAATTCTAACAAGTAAACACATTTTACATCAGCTGGCTTATTTATAGAATTATAAGTTACTGATTGCTTATTCAAATATAGCTCCGCTAATACACAGAGCACCAGTAAAAGAGTAACTGGTTCTCTCTTCAAGTTGCCTGCAATGCCTTTTTTGAATCAATGCATATGTTACGTAATAACATAGTTTAGCCCTTTTATACAGAAATTTTAAGACACTATCATGTCTGGATCTTGAGTTTTAATATGAAATGGGACAAGGTTTTTTTATACTTTTGTAAAAAAAAAAAAAAAAAGTCACGATGGAACAATATTCTAACATTAAATTTTGTTTTAAATTGGGAAAGACTATTAGTGAAACATTTAAATAGATTCAAACTGTGTACAGCCATGAAGATATGAATCATAATGTTTAAAATGATTTTCAAGATTTTTTGATGGCAGGATTAGTATAGAAGATAATCCTTAGACAGATGCATCAAAAACAATTGGAAAAAAAGTAAATGTGCAAAACTTACTGAAGTATTTCAAACAGATCACTATATGTCTATCAGATTCCATTGTCCATTGCGTTTTAATGGATGATTTGAAAAAGCACGAGTATATATAGCAAGATATGCAAAGAAAGTCATTATTTTATGATAACACATGGCCCACAATGTTAAGATTGTGCTTTTTTTTGGCCAAAAAAAAAAAACAAAAAACAAAGCATTGTTGTGCTTGAGCATCTGCCTATTTTTCTGATTTTGCTCTAACTTGTTTTTTTTTTCTCAATTTTAAAATTAGCTATGAAAAGAACATAGTTCATTCCAAATCAGGACATCAGAAAACTTATGTTAAAGTTTCAGAGACAATTCCAGCAGAGGTAATATTACAGAGATTGCTTGAAACAGTTTTACAATTGTTTTCAGATGTATAATCAATAATAAAAAGAAATCATAAAAAGTGTCTTGTGTTTTTTATTTCAAAGGTCACACTGTATAATTTGTTATTAATAACTATGGATAAGCATAGTAATGCAGTATTTGAAAAAGCATTATCTGTATAGAGTTTTAAAAAATTTCAATTTTAAAGTTATTGGAAAGCATATACTAGTATTTTTATGAATAAGGAAATGCAGTATGATCTACATATAAATAAAAACATATGCACACCATTGAAAAATTAAGATAGAGTTGTTGGATTTTTTTAATACCCAATAAAATATAATAAAAGGTCAACTTTAATTTGGAGTTAGCAACTATAGGAAATATGACATTTTCAAAAGGAGTTTTGAATTCTTTGTTACATCATATTGTGATTTTTTTTATCTACAAATAGTGGACAAATAACAGATTGGCTATGAATCAACTTTCAAAAAATTCTGAACTTGAGAAATTCTCAATTATTTAAAAAAAATGTCTAAGCTCTGTTTAGATTTCTATATCAGATTATGAACATGGCAGAAAAAATATATTAACCACTATTCAAAAGGCTCTTCTATAATACTAGACAAATTTAATATTTCATGAAGAAAAGAGAACATGATCCAAATAAACACTAATACAAGTTATATTATAATATTCTGTAAGCATGTCAAGCAACAGAATTGAATCTAAGAATATTTAATTATTCTTAGCAAAGAATGTAGATCTTGCTAATTATAAATTAAACCAATAGAACATCACATTTCCAACAAGAGATCATATGCTATTTAATAATAATTTCTTCCAATCTCACTAAATCTATGTTATCTAGAGTAATCACAGATTATTATTGACCTGTAATTAGAGGGCTTGTGGATATTGAGTGTTTAAATAATTTTATTATTGATTGTGAATTATTGATTATAAATTTAATTTTATACATATCTATATTGTTAGAAATCTATGTCCCACAATCAAATGCAGTCCTCTTTAATAATGACTGCAGTTAATAATTTTCATTGGACATTTTAATAAAAAGTAAAGAATAATGCACTGTTATTTTGTATAAGTTGTGAAAGGAAAATATTTAGAGGTTATTTTATCTTACTTTTTTATCTTAGATTTTTAAAAAAAGTGAAAGATGATAATTATATAGAATTGTTTTACATTAAACAGATTATCAAGTTATTTATTTATTATATATTTCAAAAAATAATTTTGCAGATTGCTGATAGGAAAATATCATAGAGGTTTTTTTTTTTTTGTAATATTCTGTTTGCAAAAAATTTCAAATTATAAAAAACTATCTTAAATAAATTTATCAAATTAAATTTATACTGAATGAATTTTTTTTCATATCCCAAAAAACTCAAATCAGCTACATTTTCTGTTACTTACTCCAACACGCATTTGCCAATGTGGTGAGTTTATTGGTTTTTTACCTCTGAGTTTAAGATTAATAACCCCCTTTGATCTTTCTTCTCAATTGCCTGATAAGGCAGAATGAATGTATGTGTAAATCATAAATATTTTTCCAATAGTTATATACAATCATGCAAAAATAAATCATGGCCTTTATTTTCAGGAGGCTGTAAAGTCACCAACCAAGGCAGCGGTTGGTGGTTGAAGGCGGAGGGTGCTAAGAATCCCCTGATTGTGGACCCAGGCTGCCATTTGATGCTGACTTTTTATTTAGATACAACTGCAGATCACTTTCAGATGAAAGAAGATTGCAAGAATAAGAAGAACTGTCTTATATTAAATGGGACATTATTGGATTTTGTGAAGTTAGAAGAAAAGATTAAGAGACAATTGATTTAAAAAGTGGACATGTATTCTACTATAAAGGCACAAATATTAGAAATACAAGTGGAGTAGGATTCATTATAAGTAAAAAGTGGAAGAACAACATTGTGGATATTGATGGTGTATTGGATAGAGTGGCAAGATTATTTATACAATTTAGTAGCACATACCAAATGCAGATAATTCAGGTTTATGCCCCCAACAAGTTCTCATAGTGATGAAGTAGTAGAAGATATTTATATAGATGTACATAAGGCTTTTGATCATTGTAAACAACATTTTAAAATTGTTATGGGAAACCAGAATTGGTAAACAAATGAAAGATGAACGTGTTGTAGGTAATTTTGGTTATGGTAATAGAAATGAGAGAGGACATAGACTTGTGGAGTTTGCAGAAAAATAAAATCATATTATGAATTTTTTTTTTGAGAAAAATATTTAAAAAATGGACATGGAAGCATCCAAATGAAGGTACAGCAGAATTAGATTATATTTTGGCTGACAGAAAATACGTATTTCAAGATTGTAATGTTCTTAATAAATTTAACACAGGAAGTGATCATTGATTAATAAGACGTAAGATACGTACATATTAATGCAAAACTAGAGAGACAAAAATTATTAAGTAAAGCAATATTTACAGTTGATATTTCTAAACTTCAGAAACATTCTAATGAATTTAAATTAGACCTTACAAATCGGTTTCAAGTATTAGTAGATTTTGAACATGATTCAGATTTGAATGAAATTAATATGAAAATAACTGATACACTTTTAAAAACTGCATCAAAGACAGCTGGTAGAAAAAAGCAACAATTGACCAATAAAATTTATATTGAGACTAGAGAATTTATGAAGAAAAGAAGGAATATGAAGTTATACAAAAATGATGCATTAAAAAGGATTGAATATCTCAAATTTTGTAAAATGGTGTGGAAGAGAGTTGAAAATGATATAAGAAAATATAAATGTGAATTAGCAAGGAAAGCTGTAGATGCGAATAAAAGTCTCAAGAACATTTTGGTATTGATAGGAAATTCATATCTGCAATAAGAAAAAAAGATGAAATTATCACTAAAAAGAGAGATGACATCATGAAATGGGTAGAAGACTTCTATCAAAAATTATATAATAATAAAGAACAAGTACCTCTTATATCTATTATATCTTCTGAATTGCCCAAAATTTTAAATGAAGAAGTGAGACTTGCAATTAAATTTATAAAGAAAGGAAAGGCTTCAGGTAATGATGGAATTATAATTGATATATTAAAAGAAGCAGGTGAAGAAATAGAATGTTATATACCAAATGTCTAAGTGATAAAGATGTATCAGATGATTGGAAGAATGCAGTATTAATATTAATATTTTAAAAAGGTGATAAAGAAGATATTAGAAATTACAGACCTATCAGCCTTTTATCAGTTTTATACAAAATTTTTACCAAGATAATTACAACTCGTCTACAGAGAACATTGGATTTCCACCAACCAAAAGAACAAGCTAGATTTAAAAGTGGTATAGAAAGGACAAATGAATATGAGCTGCCATTATGCTTTGGATTTGTAGATTATGAAAAGGCATTTGATTGTATAAACATTTCTTCATTGATTAAAGCATTGGATCATCAAGGTATAGATCTAGAATATTGTCATGTTTTAAAGAATATAATGATAGTAGGAAAGTCAACATTGAGAAGGGTGTAACACAGGGTGACTCCATATCTCCAAAACTTTTTACAGCATTGCTGAAAGAAGTATTTTGTGGATTAAAATGGGAAGCTAAAGGAGTGAAAGTAAATGGAGATTATTTAAGTCATTTTTATTTTGCAGATGATGTAGTTGTTTTGAAAATAATGCTTTAGAGCTGCAGGAAATGTTGCATGAGCTATCAGATGAAAATAGGACTAAAGATAAATGTTAAAAAGATTAAAGTAATGTTTATTGGATTTTCTCAAAATATGAAAATAAAGATTGATTAATGATAAGTTAGAAGAAGTTAACAGCTACAAATACCTTGGTTAGATTATTAATACAGATGGAATATAATAGATAAAATTAATCATAGAATTCAACTTGGTTGGAGTGCTTTTGGTTGAAATAACTTGATACTAAAAGGAAATATGTCTATGTGTTTGAAAAGGAAGGTTTTTAATAAATGTGTTTTACCAGTTTTTACTTGTGGATCTGAGACTTGGATACTTAATAGAAGAGCAATAGAGAGACTTCAGACCACTCAAAGAAGTATGGAGAAATGCATGTTGGGGGTAACAAGAAGAGATTGAAAATGCAATATATGGATAAGAAGACAAACAGGTGTTATTCATTGAAAAAATTAAAAGACTGAAGTGGAGTTGGGATGGACATATTGCTAGAAGAGATGATAATAGATGGACAATTGAAATCTTAAACAGGATTTCAAGAGACCATATATGAGATGGATGGATGAAATAAGAAATTGTGAAAGGGGTGGTGTAGAGAGAAGAAAAGCTAAAGATCAAAGAAGATGGATTGAACTTGGAGAGACCTTCAGCCTGCAGTGGATTGATAATGATTGATGATGATGCCTCTATTGATTTTCAAACTAAAAAATTGTATTTTGTAAGATGATATTACTTAGATACATACATACATACATACATATAGCAATTACTTATGGAAAGAAATAAAAAGAAACAATATTTTAGAAATGAGTTTTGCAATGACTATACAAATCAGTCTGAGAACTACAAATACATTCTCATAGAGGCTATGTTGCTCCATTAGCTTGGTTTTTGATATTTTGTGGTGTTGCATTAATTTTTTCAGCAGAAAACTTTTTTTTCTGAAATCCTTTGACACCATTTCTAATTGAACCTGTCGATGTATTTTGTTCTCTGCCATGTCTTCACACATTTTTAGAAAGATTTGAGATAATTTTTATAATATAGATGAAGTATAACTCTCCTATAAAAGTCATGCTTAAGTGCATCACTCTTTCACTTAGTCTTGCATTCTTAATTAATTTTACATGTCTAATCTAGTGTAGGTATTCTTTTACAATAATCAAATCCAACAAGTAGAAAAACATATTAATTGGCTTTATGATGTTGTTATTATATTTTTAAAATTTCATGGAGTGTACTTATATTGTGTCAATAAGGGCCCCAAGTCACTTATATACAAATAAAAAACAGCTCTACATACTATTAACCTAATTGCAATAGTTATGTTACCATCTTTAAATTTATTAAAAGTATCATATTGGAATTCATGTTGTACCTCATCATCTAAATCTATCTAAATGCTTCAGAGAATTTTTCTTTCAACCCTATCTGGTAATGAACTTTCAAAATATTGCATTCAAAACATACATTCTGTAAATTATTTTTTAATTGACAAAAATAATACAATCCAGAATCCAATATTTTTTGTTTTTGCTTTTAATTCATTCATATAAAAATTCCACCATGAAACCTGTATTGCGCCTTGATCCCAACTGCCTGTCATAAAAATTGAAAACAATGTAGGAGCAAGCACACAAACTTGCTGAACATTAGTTTACATTTCAAATGGATCAGATTTTTTTGCCTATAGATTTAACATTTTCTTTCATTCCATAATGTTGAAGCATTTTTAATATTAGGAGGCACATCTTTATGGCTCAGTATGCTCCTATAAAATTTCAATATTGTTCAAGCTAATATATCACCACTATATTTTAGAACTTCTCATAGTATTTCATTAGGACCTGCAATCTTTTTATTTTTAAGATTACAAAGAGCTGTTTTGACTTCACTAAATGGGATATCTTTATCCAAATCTTAATTAGTAGATAAAATAGATATACCATTAAAACTCATCATCTCAATTTTATATTATTATTTAAAAGATCAAAATAATTGTATCACCTATTTAAAATATTGCCATCAAATAAGAAAATGTCCTTGCTAGATTTAATAGGATTATGATATCTCTTCCCAAATCTATTTGTTGCTTTCAGTGCATGGAAAAAAAATCTAAAGTGACCATGATCAGTGAATGTGTCTGTATCTTCTTGCCATTTTAATTCATCAATCATATTAAGCCTTCTTGTGGATCATTCAACTTCTAACTTCAGTTCTCTGCATTTAGTATGAAGTTTCACATTTAAATTTATTCTACCAAGTAGAAAATGCCATATGTTTTTTTTTTTAATTAAATGATCAGTAATAAGATCATTGTCAATAAATTAATCACAATCTTCTTTTTAGTGAACTCAAAAACAGATTTAATTGTGTCTATAAAACTCTCCTTAAGAGAATTCTATGCTTCACTAATATGGTGATCCTGGAAATCCAAATTAGTCATTTTAATGTTTAATAACTGTTGAAATTTGCTATGTAAAATAAATACTTCTAAAAAATGAACATCATTTTTCTTATGAATTTGATCGGAAGATTACTTTTTAATGCCACTGACTTTTTTATCTTGGAGCTTACTAATCTATGATTTGTCCAACAATTTGTATTTGTAACACATATGTGAACTCTTGTAATTTGGCTTCTAACTATAATTAATCTGTTAAATGCTATTATTTTCAGCATGGGTGCTTCCTCATTCCTCTATAGCAGATTTTCTGTCTAAATAAAATGTTTGTGATAATCAATCAGTATGCCGTTCAAAAATTCAATAACAACAGACCATTTGAATTTACAACATCAATACCATTATTTCTAACAAGTTTTAGCCTAAGTTTGCTATTTTTTACTAACATATACTGAAGCAGTCAATGTTAGCTTAAGATTGTGCTTCATGTTTCTACCTACTAACCTGTATTTAAATCCCTATTTCCCATCCCGCTCCTTTTGTCGTGTATATATATTTTATGTATATATTTGAGATGCGCACCTAAATTATAAAATTTAATGTTTCAATAACGTTTTAAAATTATTATTAATTCTTTTTATTAATTATTAGTTTTTTTATCAAAGTATTATAGATGCGGCTCAAATATATACATAGGAGCAAAACTTACTAACAAAATATTGATGTTTTAAATATTTATTATATGTCATTTTTAACTTTTTCTTTTTAAATTGCTTGTTTTTCTATTAAACTATATATTTTTTATAAAATCCAATATGGAAGATGCAAGTGTTGTTAATTGTGTAAAAATAATTAGGGGCTGGAAGCACTATTGTTTTAATCTGGGGAAGGTATTTTTTTAATTAAAGTTCTACTTAAAATAAATGGGATTAAGTAGATTAAAGATTTACTTGTGTTAAAAACATGTTGTCAAATCTATTTCTAATCTGGAAATAGATTTGAATTTATTTTTGGATGTTATCTTACAATTGCATCTTCAAAAACAACTGATAAAAGAAAAAGTATAAAATGACTGAATTTTGAATCACATAGGAGATTAACTACTATTGAAAGAAGATTAGCTACTTTTAGAGAGAGGTATTATAAACACATTTCGTTTTGCTGGAAACTTACAAATGATGTAGCAGTAAATCCACCACTCTTCAGCGGCCTCTGCTGCTACCATAATATCCTGCTGCCCTGAAATGAAGAAAGGTCTAAAAAGAACTTTAGAATGCTAATAGAAGTTTCCTACCACCGAAGTACTTGCATTTCAATCGCCGTGCACGTGCCATACTTTAAAATGGATTCTTAAAACTGCAAGGTAAATTTCCAAGCCGCCACCTAATAGTCAATTTAGTCTAAATAATCTATCAAGATCTCTTCTTATGTATTCTTTAACTTTGCCTTTTTATATACATTTGTGAATGTAATTTTGCTCTCAAATGATTTCTTTATATCTAATCCTATCTCATATGCTTTTAATCTTTCTTAACTTCGGTGTGGTCATTTATTCATAGATATTTATTACTTGATTTTATATATGCTTTTTTTTTTATTAATTTGCTAATCTCAAACAAACTGGTGATTTTTAATTTATAAAAATGTTTTCTGTCATTTTTTAAGTAAACCTTCACGAAGCAAGTTATTAACGTCCATTTAAAACAATGCATTATTAATTAATATACTCATCAGATTGTTTTTCGAGTCAACATTTTATTTATGATAAAAATGTATTTGTTTAACTCTGGGTTTTCTACCTGGAAAATCCAGAACTCAAGCTAATTAACGCTCTGAAACATTTATTTTATAATTATTTATTAAATTCTGAAAGGGTGACTTATAATTTGTTTTCTATATAACTGCTAGTTATTTTTTTTATACTCTTAAAATAGTCTATGCTTAAAATATCAAATAAAGTACTTATATATTTCATTTATTGTAAAATCAATGAAAGTGGGATTGATTTATTTTAAATAGCAGAAAAGGGATGGGGGTGAATCTTAATGTTTCTGTTACTAAATCAAATCTTAAAGTATAGTTTATTAATTTGAAATGTAAATCTTAATGTTTCTTTTACTAGGTAAAAATCTTAATATATATTTTAATAAATGAAATATTCTCCCTATATATATATTATAATTGCATGGCATATTATAGTATTCAAACAAGGGTCATTTATTTTTAAAGCAGTAAAACTTTTCAAGGTCGTTAGTGACATTTATCATTCATACTGCGTTCCTGACATATAGCCGATCTTCATGATTATATTATATATGTGCTTCTTAATCTGGGGGTTACGACAAGTTCGAACCCATAGATTTCTTCTCGTACCTCATTCCATAGATAGTTGAGCTATCTGGAACCACATTTATTTGGTATAAAATGCCTCTGGCGGTGATCCTGTAAGTTTGGCACACGCTATGCATATTCACTTCATAGATAAAAGGCCTCTCGCATCGGTTATACCAGCAAAAGTCTGGGCCACACCATGCCTATCCACTTTTCTCTAAGCACTACCCAAGAAGGGGGCATGAGATTTCATTTTTCATCCAGAAGCACGACCTTTTCCTCTTAGTTATTTTTAGGCTATTATGTCAGCACCGCAAACTTCTTCGTATTATTATTTCTTTTGCTTCATGACCAGTTTTAATGCTCTAATATTAAAATTAAGCTTTGCTTAAAAGATATATATAAATGCCAATTACTTCTATTTTATTAAGTTTATTTCAATCATATACAATCCTACCTTCGTAATTTATATATCTATATTTAAGAGTACCTATATGCCTTGGGGAAAATAAAGCGTTCATCTTAATATTGTTAAAATAATTTTTCATTAAATATTTGTCATAGGTTCAAATATAATCAAATGTTTTCAAATGTATTTTATTTATTTTCATGACCTCAATGACGTGAAAATAATTTATATCATATGTATAATGAATTTCAGAATGCTCCTAGAAATATATATGTTAGTCACCATGTTTCAGAACCATAAATCAAAGCGTTAATGGCCATATTATGTAATTCTTTGTAATAGTAGATTGGCATTTTAATATTAGACCCACCAAAGATGTGTGTTTATTTGTAATATATTATTTAGCTAATAAAGAGCATATGAGAAATAATAGCGTGAATGACACTATGTAATTATCTACCGCTTGCTCATTCACGCACATACTAATGTACTTAATTTATAAATGTATAATAATTTGTCAGTATATTAAAATATATATTTTATTGTCTAACTTATTTGAGTAGTTCGAATTCCTTTTTCTCCACTTCCACATATTACAGCCATGCTTATGTATGTTTTAATATAGTCATAGTTAATAGATGTCTCATTGTTTTGCTCAGCTTTGCTAGTCGGCCAGATTAAAATTAATCCTCATGCACCATCACTATTATGTTATTCATTAGGTGTTTGATCTGGGGCTTAGAGAGTGGGTTCGAATCCAGGCTGGTCCCTGACCTAAATCTTGGGTTTGACTGGGTTTGAAGTACATTTTGTGAGTTCTAGCTCATGTTAGATGGGTATACATATTTTGACCGGTACAATACCCAAAGAATAAAAATTTGAACTTTTAATGGTATTGCTGTAATAATCCCATCCAACAAGGAATACAAAACTTTTTCTTTGAATTCTCTGAATGAGCTTAGTCACTAACAAAATAAGTACTAATACTATTGTACAAGACAAGTTTTAACACTATAAGTCTTACATTGATACAATGAGGAATTCAAAAATAGAAGGCATTAAATTAGACTTGGTAATTAATCCAACACAATGCATTCTTCTTTCACAGACTTGTCTGCCCTTCCAAAAATACTTGTAGTCATCTATTTATTTTATTAAACTTTGAAAGATAAGTTTCATTAAAAACAGCTAAATCTTGACTGCACCATGTACTTATATTTATGAAGTAAAAATAGATTTGTAATACTTATCTTTCGTACTACAACTGCCTTCTGCTTTACATTGACTATTGATATTATTATTATTATTATTATTATCATCACTTCAATGAGTGATACACACAGATTGAAAAGGTTTGATAACATATAACTAATTTAAATGGGTAATAGACTAATAAGACTGAAATTATTAACATCTAAGATCTCAATAATTGGAAAAATGTATAAAATTATGAATTTCTGTTAAAAAAAACTCATGTTCTGCAATATAACTGTGACAAAATTATAGATGTTACTCATTCAGATGTATTAAAATAGGTAAGTATTTGAACAGTGAAAATGCATTTATTATTTAAATAATATTGTAGAAAAAGGGGTTGCAATCTTAATAAATTTGCTTTGTCACATGTATTCATTCTAAAATGTTTACTCCTCTTTTGTTTAATTTATTGTATTAAATTGTATATGATATACTTTCAGCTGATAGAGGCAAGATCACAACTTTTTTTGTATCAGCTTGATATTTTTCTATAAAAAAAATTATTATGTTTGTAAAATGTTTATTCTTTCCCAAATGATCTGGTCTATATTTTACAACTGATCTAATTAACACTAAAATAATGGAATTTGCTCATCTGGGAACTATAAAAGATTAGTTTTAGTTCATAATTATTTAAAACATAAAGTTATAAAGAAATTGGGAGCACAAACAAAGCTTTTTTCAGTATCATTATCTGAGTCTGGACACTGATTTTATTCTTTTGATCATAGAAAGTTAAATATGTTGATTACATGAGTATAGATTAATCACAGTTTTTTTGTTTATTTTTTCTATCAGTCTGTCTAAAATCCATCCATCTATCTGTCTGTTTCACTGCCTATTTATATATATATATAGGGACAGTTATGGTAACATACAGTCCATTTCAGTATATCCTTCATGGGGATGGTATTAATCTTCATTGACTGCCATTTTTACATTGTAAGGTTTAGATCTAGCATAACCTTTTTTTCTAAAAAAAATAATTAAAGATTTCAAAGCAAGTCTGAAATTTTGTCAGATAGTTACTCCATAGGCATCTTACTTAACCTTCTACTTATTGTTTGAGAATTGTATATCTAATTACTTCTATCTGGAGATTAAAGATTGCATATTAATTTAGGTTAGTATGAGTATCAATGTGCAAATCTTAAAATAAAATTGTAAAATGGTTCCAGTTTTCCTACTTAAAAGTATGCATCATATTTCTATGGGTTTGAACTTCTGGTTTTTTTTTTATTGTATTCTTGTATTTGTGTTTTTTTTTTTTTATTTCCTTAAAAACAAAAATGAACAATTGTTTTCAGTTTAACTATTTAACAAACATTTTCAATTTAAAGAAAAAAATATATTTCTATAACTGAATATCACATGATTGTTGAACTCTTTTTTCGCGAATGAGCAAAGAGGCAAGATCATTATTGACTTCTATGTCTCAATTTTCTCTTTTAAGTCATTTGCATTTAGTTGTATGTATGATAAAGAAAAATGTAAATGTCTTAGAAAATCCATTTATCTCTGTTTTCTTCAAAAAGCAGTGAGTATTTAGTGAGAACATTATTTAACATCAATGGTAGTTTTTCTAAAAAGTTAAGTTTGATGTTAATTTTTTTTTATCAAAAGAAACAGTGACCTATGTGGACTTTATTAAATCACAATATGCTGACAAGAAAAGATCCTCTGGTTGTTAAAAGTCTTTGCAATATTTTTTCTAATTTTACTTAATGTAAGCTATTATGTATTTCAGAATAAATAAATTTATTTTGATCAAATTTTTTTTAATAATTTAACTTTTTCATTAACGTTTCTGTTAAAAGGTTTATATTCTTTGAATATAGTTCTTGAAATTCTATAATGGCCTTCTTAAAATGTTCAAGAATATTAATCCAAATTTAGAATAATGATATTTTACTTGTAATACTATTTTACGTAAGAAATTAAATATAAAAGAAATACTGTATTAATTCTTTGCACAACAAAAAAGTGGCATTATTAATATGCATGCATATATACTACTCTGTATACAACTTTTGTAGTCTTGTAATAATATTAGTCACCCCACCCACCCCCATTCTAAATAAAGGGAAATTTATTAGATTTTTCAAAACTATAATGATATTTATTTGCACAAAAACAAATATATTATCTTAAACTTAAAATGCCATTTTAATTTGATTATATTAATGGTAATTGGATGCTTTTTCAAATATGATTGTAATTAACAAATTTTTGGAATTTGCATGACAAAATGCTATGGCAGCAAAAATTGTTGTTATAATTACAAAACTTTTTTTTTGTATTTTTTCAAGAAATTTTAAGAGTTTTTTTCTATTAATTATTTTGGCTAAACCTATAGTTTTCATTAGTGATATATCAATCAGAGATAACTGAAATTATATTGTGAATGCTGTCAACAGATTGTGAAGATTTGCAAAATGTTTCTAATAGCCAAGTGAATGATGTTATAATTACCTAAAGTCTAATGAACATATCAAGGCCAATCTGGTAGAAGAACATTTGGTCGCATCTTGATGATAATGACATCAGCGAAAGAAAATTGTGAAAGTAGATGCAAAGGAATTCTTTTATGTTAAATCTTTTAAAATATTTAATCATTATTTAATAAAGCATTGCCTTGAGTAGAGTTGCTTGCCAAAGCACCAAAAGTTGTAAAAAAAAAAAGGCAAAAGGAAAAATAGAGTGATTATGTTTGACCTGCCTGCTATTTTGGTGTTTGAATATTGATTCAATTAATAAGCAGTCATATTATAAATATAAAATACAAGGTATGCATTTGATCATATTTATAACTTTTAGTTGATTAGTAAAATTATAGTTCTGTATATCTGTTTTTCCTTTTGTAAAGGAAGCATAGTCTAACAAGAATATTAATAACTTGTATTTATGAAATTGAATTGTAAATAATAATAAAAACATATTTTATACATAGTATCACAATCTTTACAGGAAGAATAAACTTAAATTCCTATTAAAATCATTTAATAGAAAGATAATAAAGTATTCATCAAATGAATGGTAATGCACTGATTATAAACAAAACACAATTATAATTTGTTGGGTATATCCAGTAAACATTCTCCATTAGATTAGTATATGAATGACTAGTTAATTATTCAGAGTTAGGATAAGTTACATGATATCAGTTCATGATTTATTTTTATTTTTTATTATTTAATATAAGTTAGATAGTATTTATTTTATAATAATGTGATAACAAATTATTAAATAATAGTATGAAATTGCAAAATTGGTAAATAAAATTACACTTTTATTTTTTTTTCCAATCTATTATCAAAATATTTTGACTATTGGACAGCTATCATCACCTTTTGAAATGGGGGGGGGGTCTTTAATTGTTTTTCAAGCTTTTAATGATCTACACCAATTGTCCAGCATAGACAAAATATCTTCTGAATTAAAACTAAAACAAAAATAAAAGATTCTGGAATTTTATTTTATGAATTTAATTATTTGAAAGGGTATTCTTAAGTTAAGGTTATTTATTTTAAAATGTGGAATTATTTGCTATAGTTAGTCTTAAAGAAAAATCTTCAAAGATTGGATTGTCCATATTTATATTTTTGTTCTGTTAGTAATAGAAAGGTTATATCACTATAGGATTTTAAATGATGTATAAAAATGGCAGACCTCATAAATTAATCTTATTTTACTGCGCTTCATATTTGCTGTCACTAATTATTATTCTTAAGAATAGTATAGTTCTTAGGGGTCATCATATTGTCATTAGAAATTTACTAGAAGGAATCATAAACATTTAATCTTTAATATAAAGGCTGTATTTATATTTGTCTTGGCAATTATCATCAAATTGTCTTCTAAAATGATCTTTCAAACATGTCCACTAATTTTTTTTATTATAATAAAACAATTTTGTAAATATCATGAAAAGATGTTTTATATCATGAAAATAATATTTTTCTTGTAAGAAAAAATGGCAAGATTCATGTTAACAAAAAAAATTCTAATTTCCATCATTACATAATTTTAAAAAAACTTCGATTGCATATAATAATAATGTGCACCAATAATAAATTAAAAGATCTGCACATTTGGCAAAGATGATTTTCTTAACTTATTTTCATCTAATAACATAATAAAAAAAAAATTGTTAAGTTATCATAGGCTAAATAGCTTTAGTCATAAATGCATATTCTTGCCAAAGCAAAGTCTTATTATGTATTTAAAAAAAAATACACAACAGTAAACAACATGAAAAACAAATTGAATAATGTGTGCCATACAATATATTGGATTTATTAATTGGTCTGCATCTTCATAATTACAATAGCATAGTTCATGTGGTGTGAGCATTGTGACTACATTGTATTAGATAAAATATGATACCTCAGTTGATATAAAAAATAATAATTAAATTTTACTCATTTGATAATCAATATATAAAGTGCACCAAAAATAAATTAGAAAATGTACATTATGTTAATTTAAATTTCTCATTTTTACATATTATATTTTAATTTATTGAGTTGGGATTCAACAGGATGATGACTTTAATGATATTTTAATATGACTGTAAAACGAAAGAAGATTTCCCAAGAAATGTTTTTATTAGCTTGCTCCAGTAGATTTAAGCATGGCATAAATAAACTATATATATATATAATGAAGTGGAGCAGACAATTTTCTCTTAACTATAAATAAATAACATGGTATATTTAGCAAGGATCAATAATAGAATGATGAAGCCTAAAAAATAAAAATGGGCCCACCTATCATTTAAGTATTTGATGTTTATAAGCTTTGGTGGAAATTTAGAATACAATTAATAATATACCAGCCAGATTTTAAAAAATATTAATTATTAAACTAATAATCAATTATAGAAGAGTGTAGATAGACTAGCTTTTAATAACATTTTTTTTAAAATATCAAGTAGAAGTTAATACTGTGGAATCACAAACTGTACTATATTTTGTTCTAAGCCTCCCTTGTATTCAAAGGAAATAGCTATAATAGCTTATCTTTTGTTGATAAGTATTGATTAGAATAGAATATGTATTATTTATTGAAGTGGAAGTGTATAGTACTTTTTAAAATACACACATATATATATAACTGACACTTTTTATATCAAAATTATCAGATAAATAAAATTTAAAAAAATAATTATATAGTTATTAATAATAAATGGGGGTGATTGTTATGTTTACTCATGCACCTATTGAAGCAATAAGAATAAGAAAAACAACCAACTCCTATCATATTTTTATTTTTAAAATAAAGTAAATTGCAAAATATACTCTGGGCAATTTTTTTTTTTTTTCAATAACTTATCTAGTATAGAAATAGTAGACCAGTCTTGTTAAAGAAACTAATATCTTTAATTATGACAGTGCTTAATCATTACTCTGAAATTTTGTAAAACTTTTAGAAAATATTTTATAAGCCAAAATACTGTATATATCAAATTCAGAAAGGATAATAAAGGAAGAATAAAATATGTATGTTATCAGCATAAACTGAAAATATTTTATTAATATATGTAATCTATATATGTTGAGCTCAGAGAGAGAAAAATGGCATTTGAATATTATTTTTTGTTAATTTTAATGTTTTTGTTGTTGTTGTTGATTTATTTACATTTTTGTTTGATTGTTTGCATTATATTTTGGATAGAGTATAATTGAAATTGCTTAGTTAGGTAATTTGCAGCTTCACTATAATTGTAAACATGAAAGTAACATAGGGAGAGTTGTTTGCTTCTTTTAATTACATATACATGAAGCTGTGTTAATTTCATTTATATATATATGATTTTCAGGAATTATATAATATTCTTTAAAAAATCAGATTATTTTATGGATCTTGAAGTTGGATTTAAGGAATAGTATTATAAAATATAGAAAAGAAATTTAAATATTTAAGAACAGGAAGAATATGAATATGGTATTTAGAATTATAAGTTTGGAAGAAAATGAGAAAGTTTGGTATGGTGGTAAGAGACTGGCTGAAATAATTAAAACAATAGGTGTTATAAAAGAAGTTATAAATTGAAAATGATTGAAATTGCTTGGAAATAAATATGTTAGAGAAAACTATATATAGGAAAAGGAGAAGGTGAGATCTTAAGTAAGAAGGGAATTATAAGTTTTTAAGAGTAATTAATGGCCATAATAAATAACTTATGAAGTAGGCTGTGGTCTGTAATCGTAATACATGAAAACGTTAATAAAATAATTTTATTACCCGGGAGTTTATAAGAACCAAGCACAAGAGATGCGATCTTGTATACTGTATTTCAAATTCCAGTTTTTGCCATTCTACCACTACATCAAACCACGTAGAGCTAGCTATCAATAACAAATAAATCAGTAATAATATATATATTATTAATGTGTGTATATTCATGTCTGTAAAACTTTAGACTTAATGTCGTTTATTTATTTAAATTAATGAGCAAATCTCATATTAAATACTTTTTACATAAACTCAGATTACTAAAAATTTAAGATCAAAATACTCATTAAACTTATTATATATGTGCGCATGCGTAATTTAAAAGTTATACAGTTTAATGTGTTTAAGAAATAAAGAATGTGTCTGTGATATGAATCATTGATTTGCTTCTGATTATACCGGAAAATTGAACGGACAGGCATCACTTGTTGACTTGATGTGTGCCTTACAGTATATGTATGAAAGAATATTTTTTGCCTTGTATATATGTTTGTGTGTACTTATAAATATTCTCTATAAAAATGCATGACATAAACTTGTTTAATCTCTTTTTTAAAAAATCATTATTCTTTGCAAGATAGTTAATTACAGTGTTTGCTTAACCAGTTTTTTGACAATTTGATTAATTAATATTCAGGTGGTTGGTGTCCTTGTTCCAGGTATTTCGTCCTTCTGATATGGTACCTGAGGCTTTTTTAAAAATAAAATATTCTACATCTTCTATCATTAAATGGACAATTATATGTTGCATTTGCAAAATATTAAATATAAACTAAACTAAGATTTATAAAATTTGAACAGGAAAATCTGGTAGAGGAGAAGATTGAACAATTATTTATATATTTGTTTGTTCTCAATAAATATGATGAAATATCACTTCCTGCAATAAACAATCCTCCTATTCATCCAATAGTGAAAAATGTTGCTAATAGTGCAGCATTAACTATCTTTTTCAATTTATTCTTTTCTTTTTACCTAGATATATCAAACTCTTTCAATTTGTCTATCTACATATACACGCACAGATTTTTTTAAATGTCAGACTAGTAAATTTGAGTTTAGGTTTTTTTTTTTTTTTGATATAGTTCTTAACAGGGAGAATCAAATTATCCACTGACATTATATAGAAGTCATCTCTTTGAAATTGGATGGATGCACTAGTCTCTCCAGTTAAACCAGAATAATGGACGTCGTTGCTACCATAAATTTTTAACTGCTAACGAATACCTTTGGTCATGTGTAACATTAATACAAGGAATACAAATAGAATGAGTATATAGAAAGCAAAAAAAAGAGGGAGAACATTAGCATTGAGGCATCAATGATGTTAATCACATGTAGCATCAAATTATCAACTCATCATTTATGTAAAAAATAATGTCACTGGCAAGATCATATGAATCAACCTATTAGAAGTAGCAGCTTTATTTTTGGTCTATAATCCTTTTAATTCTTGAGTTCAACATCCTACTAATATAGCTAAATTGATTTGATTTTTTGGTTGCTACTTACAGCTTCTTCAGTGGGTAAATCGCTTTTATATGATATTCTCATTTATAACTACTTATAATCTATGTTTGGTTAAAGTGGCCCATTTTTATAACTCATTTTTTATTAAATTTCATCAATGATGTTAATCACATGTAGCATCAAAATATCAACTCATCATTTATGTAAAAAATAATGTCACTGGCAAGATCATATGAATCAACCTATTATAATAGAAGTAGCAGCTATATTTTTGGTCTATAGTCCTTTTAATTCTTGAGTTCAACATCTATGTTTGGTTAAAGTGGCCCACTTTTAAAACTTGTTTTTTATTCAAAATTTAATATATATGCTTATATTATTATACTGCGTTTCCAACAAATACCAGTAAAACTATTATTTTAATTGTGTTAATTCTGGCTTAGTGCTTTCGGGGGCTTATTTGCTACCATATTCATGGTCTGTGTCACTCTTTATTCTGTGTTATCGTTAGTATTTGCAAATGTATGCAAATTATTTAACCATTCCATTTCTTGGAAATCAAGAAGCAGGAATCTCGTCTGTTGATGGTTTTTGGGTCATTCTGCTTCTTTTATCTTGCGTTTGGGAGCATTTCTCTCCAAGCACATGACTTATGCATTGGTGGGTTCAAATTTTGACTACATGATTTTTAGTGTACTAGTAATATTGAACTGCCTTCGTTTTTGGTACACAGTCTATTATGTATATACATGTGTTGAGCTTTTCTGGTGGTGACAGTAGCCCAAGTTTTCCCATAGTATGTAGCCCACAGCCGGCTTGTGGGAATGCTATCTTATATACCACCTAGAGTATTTGGTCTGGGTTGATTTTATCTTTGGAGTTGTTAATAAATCTGTTAGTAGCTAGGGGGGTTGAAAATCTACTTTAAATTATTTGGATATGTTTTTAACTAGGTCTTTGGCCACTTTATGTATGTATGGTAATATTGTGTGTGGCTTATCCTCTTTATGCTTGTTATTTGTTAAATTTCATTGAAACTGCTTGATCCTCTCTGCTATTGTTCTGTATTTGAATCCCATGTTTATCAAGTCTCTGACATAGCATGCGATGTTGGTTTACCTATCTGCTTCAAACTTACACAAATTGGGGATTTCTAAATAATAATGCTGATAGTCCTTCCAATTTATGCATCTTAAGATGCTTATGTGTGAAAAAAGAAAATAGGGGCCACTGAAATGGCTAACCAGTTGCCAAAAAGAATATGAAATTAGTTATAATGTAAGTAAAAAATATATTTTATGGGGATTTCACTTATAACAAATATCCTTGATAGTTTTTTATTACAGTATATAACCATAAAGAAATGATGTTAATGAATTAAAGATATTTAAGCTAGCACACAGCAGTAAGAACTGGAGCAATGACAATGGTTATTTAATAGCATAGTACAAATGATCATTAAGTTGGATTTGCAATAGAAATTAACAGCCTATCTGTTTACTGTATAGTCATAAAAATTGCAGATGACTCTATTTTACTGGTCATAGTTCTTAGCAAGGATTCTAATTAATGGATATTGTGCTTCAAATAGACATATAAATTATGCTGCTGTATTTTTAATTATTAAATATCTTGACACTGTTGACCAACTGCATAGTTATAATATTGCAATTATAATATTGTGGACAATAATTTCATCATTAAGCACTGGAAATTTTCAACAACAAAAAAATTTGAGATTAACAATATTGGTACTAAAAATGAATTTCATACTTGGCATCAAATATGGACATTATTATAAAAGATTAGTATATGAACTATAGGGTCTGCAAGGAAATCAAGTCATATATCACATCTTAATTTAATAAGCTTGTTTTACAAATATTATATAATTAGCATGCTACTAGCTTTTAACAAACTTTTCAGAATATCTCTATCCTCAGACCAGTTTCTAGTTCTGGCTTTTGTCAGTGAGGCACCAGGATGTTCAAGCATTAGATTTAAAATACCAGGTCAAGCCCATCACTTTATGTAATGGTTAACTATTAAGTAGAAAATCTGAAATTTTCAATCATTTATATGTCTTGATATCCAGCTATCTAACTTCAAGGGCCATATGGCACTGAACTAAATTCAGATACACCATAAATTAATAGCTTCAGCAATATAAAATCACCAAAGCTTTAAGAGCAATAACAATAATTGCAAGGAAATCAAGTCATATATCCACATGACTTAATTTAATAAGCTTGTATTACAAATGTTATATAATGAGCATGCCAATAGCTCTTAACAAGATTTTCAGAATATCCCTATCCTGAGACTGGTTTCTAGCTCTGGCTTTCAACAGTGAGGCACTAAGATAATCAAGCATTACATTTAAAATACCAGGTCAAGCCCATCACTTTATCTAATGGTTAACTATTAAGTAGAAAATCTGATATTTTTCAGTCATCCATATGTCTTCAAATTCAACTAACTTAAATACCCATATGGGTCTGAACTAAGTTCAGATACACAATATATTAATAGCTTTAGCAATATAAAATTGCCAAAGCCTTAAGAGCAATAACAATAATTCCAAGGAAATCAAGTCATATATCACATGATTAATTTAATAAGCTTGTACAAATGTTATGTAATGAGCATATCCCTATCCTCAGACTGATTTCTAGTTCTGTCTTTCATCAATGAGGTGCTAGGATGTGCAAACATTAGATTTAAAATACAAGGTCAAGCCCAGCATTTTATTTAATAGTTAACTATTAATATATGGTGTATCTGAACTTAGTTCAGTCTCATATGGCTATTTAAGTTAGATAGCTGGATTTGAAGACATGGGTCTGAAAATAGCTGATTTTCTATTTAATAGTTAACCATTATATAAAGTGATGGGCTTGACCTGGTATTTTAAATCCTCACTGATGAAATCCAGAGCTAGAAACCAATCTCAGGATAGGGATATTCTGAAAAGCTTGTTAAGAGCTATTGGTATGCTCATTGCATAACATTTGTAATACAAGAATATTAAATTAAGTCATGTGGATATATGACTTGATTTCTTTCTAATTATTGTTATTGCTCTTAAGGCTTTGGTAATTTTATATTGCTAAAGCTATTAATATATTGTGTATCTGAACTTAGTTTAGACCCATATGGCTATTTAAGTTAAATATGTGGATTTGAAGACATATTGATGTTTGAAAATATCAGATTTTCTACTTAATAGTTAACCATTAGATAAAGTGATGGGCTTGACCTGGTATTGTAAATCTAATGCTTGAATATCCTAGTGCCTCACTGATGAAAGTCAGAGCTAGAAACCAGTCTCAGGATAGGGATATTCTGAAAAGCTTGCTAAGAGTTATTGGCATGCTCATTATATAAAATTTGTAATACAAGCTTATTAAATTAAATCATGTGGATATATGACTTGATTTTCTTGCAATTATTGTTATTGCTCTTAAGGCTTTGGTGATTTTATATTGCTGAAGCTATTAATTTATGGTGTATCTGAACTTAGTTTAGTGCCATGTGGCTATTGAAGTTAGATAGCTGGATTTCAAGACATATAAATTTCTGAAATTTTCAGATTTTTTACTTAATAGTTAACTATTAGATAAAGTGCTAGGTTTGACCTGGTATTTCAAAACTAATGCTAGAATATCCTAGCATCTCACTGGCGGAAAGCTAGAGCTAGAAACCAGTCTGAGGATAGGGATATTTTGAAATGCTTGTTAAGAGCTGTTGGCACATTCATTATATAATAGAACTATAAGTCTAGATAAAAAGAAAACCTTGAAACCTGGAAATAAGATTAACAACTATGTCATGAAATATTTTGAACAGCCATTTTATCCAAGACTGAGTAGTCCCAAGATTGTGGAGTTGACGAAGAATCTTAGTTGCTGCTAAAGTGGTTTATAGATTACACCAGTGCCTTTTCTTTTAACAAAAGAAATTTATAAAAATAAAGTGATATCATTGAGTAAGGTTTATAAGTTCAGCAACAAAGTTCTTTATAGCAATATCTACAAACATTTATAAGCTGTTTAAATGAAAAAAATGCATAAATTTTATTTCAACATTTATCAACAATTTTGAACTTGTTTTAAGAAATAATTAAATTAGTCTTTTGAAAAGTTTAGAGAATACTAAAGTTTTATAAGAAGTGAATTGGCAATAATTACCTGAAAAGAGTTGCCACTTTAACTGTTTTGAACTCTGAATAGTGCCAGTGAAGGCTTGATAAATGTTTTAAGATGCTGAGCATTACCATCAGTAAGGAAGTAAAATTAATTGCAAGTATAAAATTAATGTTCTATTGTAGCTCATTTTGTCTAGTTAATGAATTATTTATATAGCTAATAATACAGCAAATGATGATCCTTTGGAAAATAAGAATTTTTCTAACATAACTTTTCATATGAATGAAAACAATTCGTAAGATGATGGATGACTTTAATGGAGAGCAGCCTCATTAGCCAAATTAAAAGTCACTTTGAAATTCAGTCTGGCAGACTACTGTATCTGAAAACTTGCTTATTTTTGTATAAATGGTTGATCCCTGGACTAACAAAATAATCTTTGGTGTCTAATGATATTTAATTGCATGATGTGAAAAGAACATCTGACAAATGATTAATGATGAATAGCTGTTATCCCCCAGCATAATTGGCCTTAGATACCAATTTTTAAAATAAAAGAAAGTGTTGATAAATCAATAATAATAATATGGCTTGAGCATAACTTGTTATAAATGGGCTGGTATAAGAATTGAGAAATAATTTTAGCCATCATATTTATATGTACTAATTGAAATTGGCAAAAAAAAAAAAAAAACCACTCAAGGTGTGACTAAAGACTACATTAGCAAGAATTGATGTAATATGCACAAGTATGCTGCTGGATTCATGAATAAAGGATTGAATGTTTATCAATTGCTGAAATTTTAGTTTCACTTTGGTATTCACTTTGGTATTAGGGGATCTAACATCAGAGGTGGAAAACTTGGAATTAACAGGTGAGAGTAAAAAATTTCAATTGTATGAAGCATATTATGGATTTCATGAAATAAGATAGTTTTGCTTCTCAAGGTTTTGATCATTTTCAGTGATCACACTACAGTTAAAACAAAATTGAGGTGAGAAATATCATGTGAGGTAACATGATAGGCTCTCTGAGTTAGTGCAGAAAAAATAATGCACATAATTACTATTTTGAACACATCTACTGTCAAATAATAATGAGTAGCAGGTTAATAATATTAAAGTAATGTGATGTACTGATAATATAAAATATTTAAGGATTAGCATGAATATTTTTTTTTAAATATCAAAATTATATATAAGTTTAGCTTGCTGGATTATTTGAAGATTTAGTAACATACAGTAGTAATCACATAATGTTGTGATAGAGCAGGGGTGGCCAAACTTTTAGATATTGGGGCGACTCTTTTGGTGAAAATGTACCTGAAGGTAACTACATTTTTTCAAGGTTTCAAACCGGAAACCATAAAAAAAAGATGTTATTTTTGCCAGAATGGAAAAAAATAACGGTTTGAAGTTCTGGTTTTTTTTAAATGTACTTATGAATTTGTGTTTTTTTTTATAATGGCTTTTTAGGTACTCACAAATATTGGTGAGATACATATGGACTTATGAATTTTTTTTTATAATATACTAATTGTCGAGAACTTTTACTATGACTACTATTAAATTACCTCAGCTCCCTCTAGTATCATAATTTGTCCATGTTGCTTTATAAAATATTTATTAAATTACAAATTTTAAATTACCTATAAATAATTATTTTCTAAAGCTGGTCCTGAATTTTAAAAAAATATCAAGAAAATATGTAGAGAAAAAAAAAGAAAATTATTGTTTTAGAATTGCATTAAAATAAATTAGAAGCCAATTTTACAAAAAAGAAAAAAAAGAAATTACATAGTCAACTTCCTGAGCACATGCTGTTGACTGGTCAACTGTGGTTGACATCTTGGCCATCCCTGTGGTAGGGATATATTAATAAAAAGCTTATTAACAAAAAAAAAGATAACTGGGCAAAGGCTACATCTATTAAGAAATTAGGTTGTATTAAGTGAAAAAAGTAGCAATAAAACAAATTCTATAAGCTTAGATTGCAAGGCAGGAAGTGACACAGCTTTTAAGAATTTGGAATCATCTATAAAGAATGATATGATGTTGGGAATAAGTATAATTAATATTTTGCAAAATATATTTTTTAATAATGTTAAATCAGATAAAGAAGATACTTATTGGATTAACTAATACACATATATGTTTAGAAATAGTTAAACAATTGCATAATTCACATAACAAAAGCTAGAGTTTAGTAAACCAATAGAGTATCTACAATTCATCCTTTTTCTATAGAAGTTGCCTTGACAACAGATTATGGATATTCTATTATGTTTTGGCTGTTATCATGTAATTAGTATTGCTACACATTATAAAAATCAGGAATTGGTTACAACTATAGAAATGGTGAATTGGTTTTATAAAGATACTATCATAGAGCAAAAGTTGTTGATATGCATGAAAATATTTTTGTTGCTATAAGTATCATATCTCACTTTGCCTTCAAATAATGGACTAGGATTCCTTTTTTATCACAATTATTTTGAGCATTCATTGCTGCTAATCAATGGGTATACACAAAGATAATGCATAACCAATAGCAAGAACAGGCCGATAGAGAATGATGTTCATTAAATCCGAATGTTTTATTGAGATTGGGGATCTGGCAATAAATAGTCAGTCTGTTTGATAATAAGGTGAGAGAAAGACTGTCACACCTGAAAGATGCTGTGCATTCCCCAGAGAACAGTTATTAGACCTGAATAACAGCAGCCTGGTTCTCCCTATGTAGTCAAAGGAAACTTTTGTTAACCTGAACAGCAGTAATCATTCTCAAGACTATAGCTATTTAAGCTAACAGTTAACACTGAGATATTATTTCATATTTAGTAATGGAAGCTGCCAGAACAAAAGCGACTCTAGGCTTGTTTTAAAGACAGCCAGAAGTTGCTGTACCTATTCACAAAGCAAGCTGGCAAGTACAGCTGGAAGTGGGTAGGGAAATTATAAGAGCACATACAGTCTCTTTTTCAACAGTTCACATTATAATTAGTAGCTGTACTTTGTTAGACAGTAGCAGGCAGAATATAGCCATTATTATTTAAATCTGTAAATATTGTAAATATATTAGAAATCGAGTCTGTGTTTGTATCTATGTATTACTAATAAATATATTATTAAAACGTATATATACTCCTTTGTGTTTATATTTATAATCGTGATTAAACACAACAACAACAATAAGTATAAAGTTGTTAGCACAAAATTGCAAACATATGATACTAACGACAGTGTTACATTAAAGAACTTAAAATTAATTTTACTCTTTTTTGATTGAATGATTTTGTGCTATTTATGTTTGAGAACATTAATAGTAAAATATATTATTTAAAAGTTCCTACAAGTTTACTGATTCAAAAAATGTTTTTTAAAAACCATCATTATTATTAAAAAGAGTAAACTCCTTTTCTTTTTAAAAAGAAAAAGGGGAGAGAAAAATTTTATGGGATTTTTTATATATGACAAAATATATAGTCCACTAATCTAAATGTTCCTGTTGCATTTTTATAAATATTCTTCTGAATATGAGAATATCTTTGGTCTATGCCTTGATGATTCATTGCTTTAATCACTGAAGAAAGGCTTATAGAATCAAATGTCTTTTTATAATCTACAAATCCAGTACTTAATGGCAACTTATATTCATTCATCTTTTCTATAATTTCTCTCAATACTTGGATATGATTCACTATAGTAAAACCATTTTTAAATCCAGCTTGTCTTTTGATTTGTTGAAATCCCAATTTCACTGTAGATAAGTTGTAATTATTTTAATAAAAATTTTGTATAGAACTGATAAAAGACTGATAGGTCTGTAATTTCAAATATCTTCTTCATTCTTTTTTTTAAATATTAATAATGTCTTCTTCCATTCCTCTGATACATCTTTATCATTTAGACATTTGGTATATAATTTTGCCAAAATTTTTTCTATTTCTTCACCTGCATCTTTTAGGATAGCGATTATAGTTTCATCATTGCCTGAACTGTTCCCTTCTTCATAAATTTTACTGCATGTCTCAAGATGTAATAGTTGTAGGAGTTATTTGTTCTCTATTCCTATATAATTCTTGATAGAAGTATTATTTACATTTCATGATATCATCTCTATTTTTATTGATAGTTCTTTTTTTTCCTATTGCAGAAATAAGTTTTTTATACCCTTGAGACTTTTATTCTCTTCTATAGTTTTTCTTTCTAATTCACAATTATACTATCTTATATCATTATCAACACTTTTTCACACCATTTTACAAAATTCTAGATATTAAATCCTTCTTAGTGTGTCATTTTTATATATTTTCATATTCTTCCTATTTTTCATAAATGCTCTAGTCTCAGTAGACATTTTATTATTCATTTGCTGCTTTTTTATATCAGTTATTTTTGTTGCAGTTTGTGAAAATATATCATTTATCTTCCTATTGATTTTATTCAAATCTGAAACATATTCAAAATCTATTAATGTTTTAAAACGATTTGCAAGTTCTAATTTAAATTCAATGTGTCTGAAGATTAGAAGAATCAACTCTGAATATTGTTTTTTTTTTAAATAATTTTTGGCTCTATACTTTTACATTAGCATGTATCTAATATTTTCTAAGGCAATAAACCTAAAACTTGTGCAGTTAAAAATGCGAAGGTAGGGACCTCTACAGGTCTTAACCACAAGCTTATGCCTTGGAAGAAAACTTCCTGTGTTGAATTTATTAAGATCATTACAATCTTCGAAATATATATTTTCTGTTAATCAAAAATATAATATAATTCTGCTGTGCTTTCATTTGGATACTTCCATGTCCATTTCCTTTTAGCATTTTTCTCAAAAAAAGAATTCTTAATATAGTTTTACTTTTTTTTTTCAAACTTTATAAGTCTGTATCCTCTCTCATTTCTTTCACCATAATCAAATTTACCTACACACTTTCATATTTGAATTGTTACCAATTCTAGCATTAAAGTCTCCCATAACAATATTAAAATGTTACTTTGTCTGATCAAAAGCCTTTTGTACATCCATATAAAAATCCTCTACTACTTCATTATTATTAGAACTTGTTGGGGCATAAATATAAATTATCTGCATTTGGTATCTGCTATTAAGTTGAATAACTAATTTGCCATTCTGTCTGATACACTATCAATCTCCACAACGTTCTTCTTCAACTTTTTATTTATAATGATTCTTACTCCATTTGTATTTCCAATGTTTGTTCCTTTGTAGTATAGTACATTTCCACTTATATCAATTGTCTCTTCATCTTTTCTTTTAAGTTCACAAAGTCCAATAATGGCCCATTTAATGCGAAATAGTTCTCCCAATTCTTGCAAACTTCCTTCACTTGAAAATGACTTGCAATTGTAAGTATCTAAATAAAAGATCAACATTAAATGGCAGTCTGCAACAGCAATAATTGTTGCAATAGCAATAATTAGGTTTGCTGTGACCCTAGCTCTGGCTGAGCGACCAGAAAACATGAATATACATTAAGTAAACAGCCAACAATTTAAAACATTGCACACTTTTATTAATGCAAAATAATTTAACACAATATGACAATAATTATGAAATTAACATGAATAAATAAACCCTGCCTTCATCAATATAAGAATAAGTTCTTGTATCAAAACAGGTTATGATTCAGATCCAAATGTCTATAGTTATATACTAAATAAAGTTCACTATACCATTCCCTGAACTTGAGCTTATACCCTCAAAGAGTTCCTTAGGGCTTTCATAAAATACATAAGATCAATGTGATCTGTTTCAGTTCTAATCGGCTGGAGGATCTCCAAATGCCGAGTTCCTGGGATCGCAGTCCTTTATATTTCCTTCATTCATAGTCATGTTTGTGTCTCTTCTTTTCTAGAGTATGGTTTTTACGCGTAATTTTTTGGGTGTGGAATTTGGATTTAATTTAATCAATTACTTCTATTTGATTAATCTATTTTAGTATGAAGCACATCCTTTTATTTGTTTAATTTTATTAAACACAATAATTACTCTAATTCATTATCAGCTTTCAATATTATAAATTTGTATCAGCTGCGTTCCTTTCTCTTTTGGGATATCAGCTATCTTTTAATTAAAAGTTTAAACCTTTAACTATACTAATTTTAGACTGCATTATTTAATTTAAATATCATTCTTTGTTTCAATTTATACACATTTTAACTCTCTATATATTACTCTATTTTTATTCCACTAAATAAAATTTACTCTCTATATATAAAATCCTTGTTTTTTACTTTACTTTTGAGTAGTAAGTTTTAAATTGCACTTTACGCAAAAAAGTGAAGCTTATTATCATTAGAAAAGAATTATATGGCTGAGCGCCTTCAGAGAACTTTAAGTGAAGTTTAGTGATAATTTATGCAAAGTTTTCTTTCATAAAGACCATTTTCTGGAGATTGTAAAGCATGATTCTTTTCGGTTTATTGCATAATTGTCATTTGCAATAAAGCATGCCTCCTTAATCTTTTGTTTAATATCATTATGTTCAGTGCACAGTGCCCTTGCTATAGTGAGTTTGAACACATGGCCTGTTGTTTTTTGGTGCTCAAAGAATATGGATTTGTTTTCAGTATTATTTAGAGCTTTCCTGTATAAATAATGATGTTGAGATGTTCTGGTGGTAATGTTGGCATGTGTCTCTCCATAGTATGCTACTCTATATTCATTGATTGGGCATGAAATTTTATAAACTGCTTGGGCTATTTGATCAGAAGGTATTTTGTCTTTGGTATTGTTTATCATTCTGTTTGTTGTAGGTGGGGTGTGGAATCCTAGTTCAAAGGACTCAGCAAATATTTTATAATATTTCTTAGCAATTGATTGTATGTAAGGTAGCAGCATTCTTGGTTTATTGTTTCTAACCTTGTCAGTTTGTAGCTTAGTTTGAAATTGCCTAATCATTTTGTAGATAATGTTGTGTAAAAATCCAACATTTTCCAGATCTTTAATATAATTTGTGAGGTTCTTTTTGTGGTCGGCTTCAAATTTACATAGTGTGTGATTTCTGTGCAGGAAGGATGTGAGTGCAGCCAATTTATGTGAGTTGGGTGAGTTCGAATTTGGATGTATAAATCCTCAAATTTCCAGTGGCTTAACTATTATGGCATAGGTAAGATGGGGTGGGTCTCTATGAACTTGAATATCCAGATATTTAACATTGTGCTGGAGGTTTTCTGTATATATAACAAGGTTACATAATGATACTAAGAAGATTAAAATCAAGAAAGGTGTATAACTCCAACATCTTTTACAGCAATTTCGAAAAAGTATTTTGGGGATTAAAATGGGAAGCTAAAGGAATAAAAGTAAATGATTATTTAAGTCATCTAGTTTTTGCAGATGATGAGTTGTTTTTATAAATAATGCTTTAGAGCTTCAGAAAATGTTGCAAGAGTTATCAAATGAAAGTAAGAAAGTAGGACTAAAGGAAAATGTTAAAAAGACTAAAATAATGTTCAAAGAATTTTTTCAATAGAACAAAATAAAGATTGATAATAATGAGGTACATGTTAATAACTCCAAATATCTTGGTCAAGTTATCACTACAGGTGGAAACATGATGAATGAAATTAATCATAGAATTAAACTTGGTTGGAGTGTTTTTGGTGAAAATAATTTAATATTAAAAGGAAATATGCTTATGTGTTTGAAAAGGAAAGTTTTTAATAAATATGTGTTACTAGTATTTACTTACAGATCTGAGACTTGGACTTGTAACAGAAGAGCAGCACAGAGACTTCAGACCACTCAACGAAGTGTGGAGAGATATATTATAGGATTAACAAGGAGACATCAAAAACCAAAATACTTGGGTGAGAGAGTAAACATATTTTAGTGACATCATTGAAAGAAGGAATTGGGCTGGATATATTGTTGGAAGAGATAATAATAGATGGACATTTGAAATCTTAAACAGAATTCCAAGAGGTTGTAAAAGACTTAGAAAGAGATCATATGTAAAATGGATGGATGAAATAAGGAAGTGTGCTGGGGTGATATGGAGAATAAAGGTGAGAGATCAGAGAGGATGGATTGAACTTGGAGAGACTTTATTTTGCAGTGGATTGATAGTGGTTGAAAATGATGATGGTGGTGATATTATCCACTATATTGGTAAAAAAAAAAACCTTTAAACTTATCTTTTTAGTTGTCAAGATGATAAATTTCACTAACAAGTAAACATTTTTTATTGTTTTGTGCAGAATTGGAGAAGCAATAATTGATTTTAATAGAAATGGAAATTCAAAATTTAATATTGGGGTATCTGAAATTTAAAAGGCCAGGGCACTGTGCCATTTCATTAAACAATTATTTAAATGTTAGCATAATATCATTTAGTTTTTCATTGTGTTGTTTTGAAACTCAACATAATGGATGTCTTACTGATTGCTGTTTGTCATTATATGTTTTAGTAGTTGTCAACATATGATTTGCTGACAACATAGAATATCTTCTTATCTTGATTTACAATTGCACCTTTGAATACAACTATATCTCTATCTACAGAATGATTTTTAATTATATATATATATATACAGAAATATATATTAATTTTAATATTCTCATGGATTAATGATGATTTCATATTATTTTCTGAAAATTCTAGTAACAATTAAATCGCTGTATAGCTGACATTTCACTACAATAACAAGCACATTCCTCAGAGCTTCTTCTTTTTCAAATCATAAGAATGTGTTTGAGTTTTAAAATCGTTATTTTTTATTATTATTTCCTCATATTCAAATATCTATATATTCTGTGAATTCCATAAGTCTATGTCCTCTTTCATTTCTCTCAGCAAAACCAAAAATTCACACACAGCACTTTCATATTATCAATTGTTTCCAATTCTAGCATTAAAACCTCCCACGACAATTTTAAAATGTTTGGTTTGATTAAAACCTTTTGTACAACCATATAAAAATCCTCTACCATTTCAGCACAATGAGTACTTGTGACCCAAACCTGAATATTTGCATTTGGTATCTTCTATTAAGTTGAATAAGTAATCTTAACATTCTGTCTGATATACCATCAAACTCCATAATGTTTTTCTTCTATTTCTTATTTATAATGATCTTATTCCATTTGTGCTTTCAATATTTGTGTCCACTTTTAAAATCAATTTTTTCTTCACCTTTTTATCTAACTTTATAAAGTTATATTATATATAATTTATTAAGCTTTTAGGAACAACTATGTAGAATACTAAAATATGTAATTACCACTGTTTTGGTAAAGACATATTTTCCTAGTACTTGGGGAAATATGTTATTGTGTGCTCACTGCAAAGATATAGATGACTATAAAAAGATATTTTTTTCCACATTATTCTCTATTTTTGTAATAACAATATTATAATATCTTAACCCAGTTGAAGGCAAATGTTATTTTGTTAAAACTTCGTAATTATATAAGGTGGACCTCGACTTTCATACCTAATTGCTTCCTGAATCAGGTATGAAAATTGAAATATATGAAAGTGGAGTAACAAAAAAAAACATCAAAAAGTGTTTTTAAAAAATATATAGTTTTATGAGGTGATACATAAATTACATGTTATTGATTAGTATTTGATGTTTTCTTTATAAATTTGTCAAGAAATAGTTATCCTGGACATCAAAGTAGATTGATACTTCTGGACAATAAAATCTTATATATATATATATATTACATTATGTAATAATTATATATATATGTTTTAAAAAATTACACTTATTATCAGATTTTTTAATATATAATCCTGTCCAATAAGGAATTTATTAATAAAAAAATAAATAAATTGACATTTAATTGCTTTTTTAAAAAACATTAAAACTTAATCCCCTCCTTCCATCTTTTCTCATTTTCTATAAATTTAAAAAGATTTTTTCCTTACAACTTTTTATTAAATTTATAGTAAAATGAGAAAAGGTGGTTAAGTTGTAATATTTTTAAAAAGGGGGTTTTGTTTTCCTAGCAATAATTGAAAGAGAAAAGTGTCATAAGAAATTAAATGTTTTTTTTTTAATTAATAAATTAATTATTAGACAGGATTATATGTTTTTAAAAAAATCTGATAGTAATTGTAATTATTATATAGGTATATAATTATTTCATTACTGTAATATATATATAATGAATTTTATTATCTGAAATTATCAGACTACTCTATAAGAATCCTATTCTTTTCTTGATAAAAAGTTCTGTAATATGCTGTGTATTTTTCTATTGCCTTCAAGTATGAAATAGAGAATTGTACAAAAGTAGAATTTATGAAAGTTGAGGACGGCCTATATTTTAATAATCTATATGATAGTTTGCAAAAGTCTTCATGAATTATAATTTATCTTATTGTATATCATTTCAAATAGTCAATTTTTAATCTTTAAATTATCCATTATATGTATACAAGAAGACATATAGCTAATATATATAATAATAAACTTATTGTAAATCAATATTTACTTATCAGAGTAAAGGGTGGCAATACTGTATGAAGAGTTTTGCTTTATTTATAAACAGTTTTATAAGATAGTGATTATATGATGCTTAATGGTTTAACACCAGTCCTGCCTAATAGGATAGTGGTGGCTATGGTTGTTAAAGAGCCAAAGACACCAAAATGTATGGGTGCTGAACTGAGTTCAGACCCATATGATTATATAAGCTATTGAGCTTAGATTGAAAATATTTTTGTGTTTTCAATTTCATTCTCATAGTTTTGTAGTTAAGTAGAGATAAAAGGTGGGTGCTGGAGGGTTGCATTAGATCCTAAGATCTAGGTGCAGTGCTCTCAGATCCAAAGCTCCTCACTGATGATGGCCACAAGCCAGAAACTAGTCTGGGGATATTGGATGAGTAGGCATTAGATAGGGATTTTATGCACAAGCCTTCTGGCATTCATTGATTACTCTGGTTGGCATAGGGTGGCAATACTGTATGGAGAGTTTTGCTTTGTTTATGATTAGTTCATAGGGCAGAAATTTTTAAATCCATTTAATTAAACAACTGTACAAATCCTAGTTGTTAAATAATTTATAAGTGCAGTATATTTTTAAAACACAATAATCTAATAATGTGACATATATTTTCTGAAGGTGCAAACAATTAAATTCATTGGACAACTAAGTTAGAGAGAAAGGGAAGGGGAAGCTGATTATATATACATACATAACAGCTGTGTTACAATGGATATTTCAAGAAGAATACAATTTCATGTAATTGTTAAAAGGTAATCAGTGTTATCATCTAATAGATATCATTTTGCTGAATATCTTTTGAAGCATAATAATATTTTTTAATATATATTTTTGTGATTCAACACTTTAAACCATTTCTCATTATAACTTTATGTTAAATGATAAATTGCAAATGACATTAAGAGATGAATAAGAAAGTAAAACTGAGAAAATAGAATTAGAATAGCAAGCAAAGTGAGAAATATAAAATTTTACTATTTAATGAAGCACTTTGCCAGGTGGATTTTCCTTGTGTAAAACTTCCTGGTTATTGGTCAATCACAATCCAAATTCTTATAGTGCAGTTTTCTTGCCATTAGAACTTGTTTTGATCACATGAATATCAATTGAATTATTAGTGATACTCAAAATAGATTTTGTAGTTATTTCTACATGGTTACTCTAGAATGCATAATGTGTATTATATATTTAATGAACATAATTTTTATATATATGACCACTGATGTTTATAAGTGAAATAAATCTTGTAAAATTTCTTTCATAATTTTTTTCTGGTCAATAATTTGAAAAATCTATTAGATGTTGCATGTTTTAAAGCATCACATGTCTACCATCATTTCAATATTGTATGACATTAATGAATGTAATTACACATAAGGTAAAAATGTAAAATTTTTTAAGATTTCTCCAACTGCCTTTCATAGAGGAATGAAGGAAATGGTAATACTCATCCACTTCCAGTTGATCGATGATGATTCTTTATTTTTTCATCTTTGATGTATTATTTAAGAGTAGTTCAATAATTTACTGACTAATGATGGATTGTTAATTGGGATATTTAAATGACCTTTTTGCTTACTCTTTGAGGTTTCAATTCACATTTGTGTGATATAATTAGATTGTTAATATGTGGTTTTCAAAATATAATAGTAATATTTTGTAAAATAAAACAACAATTTGTGTGATATAATCAGATTGTTAATATGTGGTTTTCAAAATATCATAGTAATATTTTGTAAAATAAAACAATAATTTGTGTGATATAATCAGATTGTTAATATGTGGTTTTCAAAATATAATAGTAATATTTTATAAAATAAAACAACAATTACATTAAGTTTATAAGAATTTAAAATTTCATCAGTTTGTTGTTACTGAGTTTCATCAGTTAATTGTTACTGAATGACATGTGACCATCTGACAAATCTAAGTATTTTTTATGAGTTGTTTTTATAAAAAAACATTTTTAAACAAAAGTAGAAGGTGATTTATTACTGTTATAGACAATAATCATAGGTTTGCTTTGAAAATAGTAATTTATTATTTATTTTTAAAATAAAACTGTCATTATCATCTATTTTCAAAACAAAACTATCCATCTATATTAGTTTTATAGTGATGCATAATATGGTTGAAAATCTAATGTTTGGCCTTGATAGAAAGCAATGACAAGACATTGAATTTTACAAGATTTTGAGATATTTCAAAACAAATTTGTAGTTATATAAATTTATTTTAATCATTCCTTTGCGTTAAAGCACGTGTACAATTTACTCACTCTGGCATGATCACTTAATTTTTAACTAATTCTGTAATTGTTATTATAATTTTATTTCCTCTGTGTGTTTATAAAATTGTACTGCGTGTTTATTATCAAAGGATTAATATAATTGATGTAGAAATATAAATATTTGATTGAGATAGCAATTTAGGGCTTGATTGCTTTACTTAATTACTATTTAGATTACAAGTTAGTTTAGAATAATTGACTATTTCTATCATTTAATGCTGGCTTTCAAATTTTTTCAAATAAATTTTTTTTCCCCTCATAGACTAGTACTTGCAATTATTTTTAAAATGTATATTAGTAATAATAACAAGTCAGATGTCACATGACTTATATATAGCTTGCACTTACAAATATGTAAAATTAAGAGCGTGCTAATAGCTCTAAACAAGCTTTTTTTTTTTTTTTTATGATAAATGCTATTACAAGAGAAGACATTCAAATCATTTTTATCTTGGATTGCCCCATCCCCAGACCGGTTTCGACTTATGGGTCTCTTCAGTGAGGAGTTGGGACATTAGATTTAAAAAACCAACTAAGCCTACTAATATATGGAGTATCTGAATTAAGTTCAGGCCCATATGATTTTTTCAGTTGGAGAGCTGACTTTAAAGACATGTAGATGTCTAAAAGTTTCAGATCTTCTTCTAACAATTAACTTTTAGATAAATGCTTTGCTTGAGTTGGTTTTTTAAATCTAATGTCCCAACTCCTCACTGAAGAGATCCATAGGTCGAAACCGGTCTGGGGATAGGGACAATCCAAGATAAAAATGATTTGAATGTCTTCTCTTGTAGTAGCATTTATCATAAATAAAATGTATATTATTAAATCTTATTTTTCATAAATTGCAATAAATAAATAACCAGGGTTTTACTATTTACTTAATCATGGCTGGAATCAACAGATATCATTTAATGAAGTGATCTAATATTAGGTTTCTAATTACATTTGCTTAACATAACTTTAAAATATTTTATTAGTTATTATCCAAATTTGCGTATCTTAATTTCATTTTTTATTATTAATATTTTAATGTATTCAGACATCTTTTGAGAGTCATAGTAATCTTTGTATTAAGAAATATTATGGTTAAAATCTCTTAATCTCCGCAAAAGGATATATACTGGCACTGGGATATAAATCTAAAACATTGATACTCTCAGTTAACAAAAAACGATTTATTTATTAATCACAGAGAATATAGTACCAGAAATATGGTGTCTGTTCCAAGCCAAGTTACAAACTCAATCTTTACCCTTATTTTTTCCCCCATTACTGAATAACTTGGATCATCACATAAGACAGCTTTAGAGCCTTATTCATACCCAGAGTTATGATATGCTCATTTTCAAGCATTTTAGATATTTTGCAATTGTATTAATACTAATCATTATTATTTTTTTCAACAGAACTTAGAATTTAACATCTATACTTTGTATCAATAATCACTTTTCTTTAAAAGCCAACCTTTTTCCATCACTCAAAAACCTCAGAATAATATATATATGATTCCCTTTCTAATTAAAAATATAGAATCTTTACTCAAGGCTAATAGACAAACTGTTATTCTGCTTCAATTTCCAGAATTTCAGTTTTCAAAAATAAGATTTTCCACTTATTCAACACATTTTTTCAAATCATAATTAGATACATTATGAAAAACATGAAGCAATCTCAATTGCCATATATTTAGATATTTCCTCAAGCTATAATTCACTTTCCATCCCCAAACTTGTCTAAATACAGCAACAATTCAACATTCCTATTCCCTATGGATACTTAATCACTAATTTTATGTTAAAACTTGGAAATTCATATTATAATGAATGGAAAGATATTTTCAGGTGTTGTGTCACACTATTCTACATCTTAAAAGAGTTTATATTAAATTCTTACTTTTTATCTGATTTATAAACCTTTTTATTATTCAAATTAAAAAAGACTTATCAGAAATTTAAATCCAAAATTTCAATGATACTTCAAAATGCATTTCTCATATGTATAATATCTTTATTTTATATATATTTTTAAAATTTTTACCTGAATTATTTGCCATATTTGATAATTGTAACAAGAAATATTCAGGTAATTCAAACAAATCTTCTATTTGGAAAATTAGTTTCAACTATTTTTTACAGGCTTCCTATCAAAAATTTTGGTTTTCCAAGAACTAAATATTCAAAAACATTTCTTTGAATAAACATTCAAAAAGCAATAGCTAATATCATAATAAAAATGCAAAAGTATGCTATATTTAATGGATTATGATCCAAAGATTAATTAATAAATTGTTTTTCAGAATTATTGAATTTTTTTACAAGCTCACCAACAGATTCATCATTATTTCTATTTAATAAATTCATTAAAGATATACTTAATTCCATAATTGAGTGCATTAAATCACATCAAACTTATTTTCAAAGTCAATAATCACATATTCAGATTCATACATAATAATACATCTTGCACTTCCTACTAATCTTTTTATCAATTAGAATAACATGTCTCATATTGAAACCACATGTTCATTATATGATCCAGATAAACATGTTCATTATATGATTCAAATGAAAAAAAAAACAATCATTTTTTATCTGGATGTACGGACTTACCAAAATACATGAATATCATAGCCATCATTACACATTTTAACATATTCTAAATGCCTTAATTAATAAGGTAGCGAATGGATTTTTTCCAAGCTAATAATAATATTAGATTCACACTATTTATTACTTTTACTCTGCAATTTAAAAATATTCATGTAATTAACAGTAATTCTAAATTTATTAATTTATTTATGAACCCGTTCAAATTGAAAAAATAAATTTATTTAATTTATTATCTCTATATTATCAATAAACCAAACTTAAAAAAAAATTATATCTATAACATTCAAAATACTCTAATGAATATAGATATAATTGTGAAAATTAACAAATTTTGAAGGTGATTCAAATATGATTGTGATCAATAAGATAAATAACAGTAATTCACTAATAAATTTTCAATTGAAACCAAACAGTATATGAAGGGGAAAAAAAAGAATATGAAATTTTAAAAAAAAAGGTCTATATAGAACTGAGTCTCTGAAATTCTATATACTAATACAAAAAAGATGTAATGATACAACTGTGAAATGTCAATATTTATAGAAAAGAATAGAGGTCTCAATAAGAAAAAAAAACCGAAAGCATTGTTACCAAAAAGTAGTATGATATCATGCAGTAGCTATTTTGAGAATAAGAAAATGAATGGTCTCTACAGCTGTGATATCTTTTGAATCCCAAATATTTATTTAAAGTGAAGAAATTAAATTTGCAATTGAATCTATGAACAAGTGGTAATGCTTAAGAAGTGATGGAATTAATATAGTTATTTAAAAGAAAATGTCATGTGTATATATTAAATGTTAAATGATAAAGATTTATTGGATGATTGGAAAAGTGCAATAATGATATTAATACTTAAGAAAGAGGTAAAAGAAGATATTAAAAATTACAAGTCTATTACTTCTATATAAGATCATTGCAGAAATTATTATAAATTGACTACACAGACCTTTGAATTCAAGTCAACAAAAAGAACAAATGAGATTTAAAAGAGATTATAGTACAGTTGACTATAACTAAATATTAATAGAAGTCATTGATATGATGAGTATGAGTGGTCATTTTGCATGGGTATTGTAGATTAGGTAATGGTATTTTACTTCCTATGTATTTCTAAGGTGATTAAAACTTTGGGACATTAGAGCTTAGACCCAAGGCATGTAGCAGTGATGTATTTCCAAATTATAGCAATTTTATGGGAAATTTTTATGGATTAAAATGAAAAACTAAAATAATAAAAGTAAATAAAAATTACTTAAATCAACAAAAATGTTGCTTTTAAACATATCGCTTCAGCCTCAGGAAATAGTGCAAAATCTATCAAATGAAAGCAAGATAGTAGGACTGAGATGAATGCTAAAAAATATAAAATTATATTCATTGATTTTTCAAAAAATAAAAATTAGCAGTAATGAATTAGAAATATAACTATGTTTTGGATAGATTATTAGCATGGATGGAAATATAATTTATGCAATTAAATGCAGAATTAACTTGGTTGGAGTAATTTTACATTATAATAATGGTGATCCAATATAAAAAATATGTATAATATGTTGTAAGATAGTTACAATCTTATCAAGACCAGCCTTTATCCATCCACACCATCCAATACAACCCATTTAAAACATAGTCATAAGGTGGTTAAATATGCAATATCATTTTTTTTTGTGTAAACATATGTTTGCTTTATTAAGTACAAAATTCAACAAATGTCACAATGAACTAATTTCCCTTGTTAAATGAGAAATAAAAAAATTAGTTAAATAAATCCTTTCTATTTATATTATATATATATTGTAACGGTATATAAATATGCCGTTACATTAATTTAAAATAAAATCTTAAAGTTCGCAAATAAAAATAAAATCTATTAAAAAAAAACAAAACTAAACGCTAAAATTAAACTGTTTTGTTAAACGTATATATTCGCACAGACGCTAAACTTTAAAAATATTTTTTTTTTATAAATAAAAAAAGTATATTCACACAGACACTAAACTTTAAAAATATTTTTTTTTTATAAATAAAAAAAGTATTTGAACGTACTTTTTTGATAAAAAAAATACAAGATTTAAATATAAAAATATTTTAATAAAGAAATAACATAAGTTAAAATAAAAACGTATTAATTAATTCCTGTAATCTGTAAATGGAAATGATTATTTATTAATTGAAAAGCAAGCTAGCCTTGGGCTCTTGTGTAATTAAAAAGTCAGATGAAAATTAGATAAGGAATAAAGAATTAGCTTGTCCAATACAGAAGCAGCAAATAAAGGCCCGGACCATAACGAAAAAATGGAACAGTGACGTTTTTGTTCATGGAATCCATAGGAGGATTATAAAAAGAGAAATATTCAGTTTCCTGACAGTTTTCGAACTTGATTTGGTGAGACGAATGACAAGACGCACTTGTCGTTCTCTCCCACTTATTTAAAAAAAAAAATGAACTGACTGTGATCCCAAAATGAACCAGCTAATGCTACCTCCAGAACATCTGACCGGGTTTTCAAATAAAGACTCCGTGGAAATTTACATCAAGAGCAGTGATTCTTCTACTGTAAGCTATTGACATGAACTCTAAAATTTAAAAATAATTAAGAACTTTCGTTCAAGCTTATGAACTTCTATCTGACTTTTAAGTTTAAAATCAATTGGTAATGTTTAATTTTATATGTGTTGCTTTTGATAAAAATCATTTCCATTTTTTTTTTCTTATTGTATAAATTATTTAAATGCATGAAATTTAAGTTGGGTATAGACGTTGCATGGATTTGTTAGTGGTTAATTGTGTTGCTGTTTCATATTCAGTTGGAATATATAGGTCATTAGTGTCATTGCGGCATCTTATGTTGAATGCTACTGGGCTTCTTGTATTCCCTCTGCAATTGACGTTATCGATGACTTTGTATTTTGATCGGTTATGTTTATTCTGGAACGTTTTAACCTTGGAATCTATGCAGCCGATCTATATCCAACATTATAAAACAAATTGTATAAAATTCATCTGTGCTAACGTATCTAAATGTTAAATTTAAGTCAGGCATGAATGGCTATATAGATTTGTAAAGTTATATATATAGTTTAAGGGAGGGTAATCTTAGGTTATTCGTTTCATAGTTGAATTAGCTCAATGGATTGGATATATTTGTGTAATTAGTAGATGTAGTATGAGATCCACTACAGGCAGAATTGTATATATACGTCACACACCTTCTGTTTGCCTATGGATGGGTTTGTAAGTCGGCAAAGGACCGCAGTCCATTCCTATGGAGTTTTTTGTTTATTGTTCTACTCGCCAACAGATGTAGCATTCCTGTTGGTGGAAAGACAATGTCTGCTCTAACTCTACTTACTGTTCAGATGTACATTCCTGACAGTATAGTATTTTGTGTTGTCGTATTTTCATGCTACATTGAATACATAAATGTATCAGATGGATTGGCACCGGTTTGACTGCAAACTTTTGGCCTAAGGTTAAATAAGGGAAAGAATATTTTCTTTTCAAATGCAGATCTGTGTAGTCTATTCATACTCGACTCACTAAATAAATATTAAAATCATTGCAATCTTTTTAAATGTAAAATTAAAGATTAATATAAAAATCTAAAATGTTAAACTTATTCCTCAAATTTAGAATGATTTTATATGTGCGTAAATAAATATTTTTATGTCTTAATTTCTGGCAGTGGCTTTTATTTTTTTATATTTAAGATATAAATTAAAGTTATATTTTATCATCTCTGCTACTCCCTGAGCTAGTGACTTGGGCTAACGATCTGAATATTTAAATAAAGTGGAATCTTAACAGCGCGTATCTGCATACTCTATAAATTTTTCTAGGCTCAAATGCCTAGATGGCGCCCGTGTAGTGCAGATTGCGATTAGATTCGATCTCCACTTCCTTTTGGATCGTTATAATATGTATAACAATAATGAGCTATTTTTAAATGTGTTTTATGTCATGAATAAAGATTAAAACTTGGTAAAACTTAGTGATGACCTAATTCAAGCCAATCACTAGGCAACCAAGTGTGGGCGATAAAGGTAGAATTCTATTACACAATTTTATTTTTACTTACAATCAATGTAATACATGCAACAATAGACACATACAGCAATGGAAGTGGAAATAAAAATGCTAGTATACTGAACAACGGAAACTAAGCCCAATATAAAAGGAAACCCAGTTCATTTCCTTCGTCTTTTGTTATTCTTCAAATGATACAAGAATTGTACAAAGCTAACTTTTAAAGATCAAATGTTCGAATCCAAGAGAATATGGATGACTTGTTCGAACATTCCAAATTATTTGTATAATTATTGAAGCACAAACTTATAAGGAAATATAGCCAACATTTAAACAGAAAAGTTTGATAAATTCTTATGGCTGAAAAAAGAACTGAATTAATTTTAAATTGATATTTGAAAATAAAAAACTGTGTTATTATTCGAACATGGAGAAAGGAGAAGTAAAATGTCAGTAGCATATATATATATGATGAAGTAACTTTTTTTCTTATATAACCATTAAATGCCAAATAGTAAATTACGAAAAAGTAAATCTATTATGATCTGCTACGCAATGTATTCTGGCTAAATCAATATTGCCATAGGGTTTGATTGCTACAGACTTACCATAGAAGCATGATGATTTAATCTATTTGCCTATATAATGCCTATTGAAACATGAAAAAGTCGTACAATAAATGTCTAAGTGCATCTAAAATGAAAGCAACTGCAGAAAATGGAAACAACATCATTTCAAGCATGTTGGTGAGAACTTCTCACAGGTGATGAATGATTTACTGAAGGAAGAATGATTCGAAGAGAGATAGCCTGTATCCATAAGAGACATTATTGCTAAACTCACAGGCATTAACCAAAAATAACCTGATGAGCGTTTTGATTTATATATTTTTTATCTTTGTAAAAATTTTAGTTTTATTTTACTCCAGACTTGAAAGCTTAAATGTGTCTTTAATTTAGAAGATTCCATTATGATTGAAAGAACAAAATAGGGGGGGGTAATAAGTTAGACAAAATATTTTTTATGCTAAATAAACTTTAGGTCAACTTTTCCTCTGTAGTGACTTGGCATTTGGCCATCATCACTATTATATGGAATGAGGTAAATTTTTTGATACTGTTCCATATTTAGTACATTCACTACTACAGGTCAGAGTTTGTGTTTTATTTTTTCATCATTAACAATTATTTATGTTTATTTTTTCAATATGGATGATTAATCTTCTACTTGGATGCTCTTTCCTATCAACTTTAGGGAATTGTACATATATAGGAGGGGAATCTCTAAAGAAGATTGAATGAGGCTATCATGGAAATACTTGTATAATATTATAAATTAGTTAGTCAGTTTCACAGTCAATTTGATAAAAGATTTTTTTATTATTTTGCTTTGTAAATAATTCATGTCTTGTTATGTACTTCTACCATGGGGTAAGGATTGGAATAGTGAATATATTAATTGTTGATATGATAGAAATGCATTCTCAGCACATACAGTTATAATTTTTTTTTATCATGTTAAAGAGTTCTGAATTTTATTTTGTTAATAATAAAAGTTGTTAACTTTATTTAAATTACATTGGTCTCTAGTTTTTCAAAATCTTTTACACATTCATTCATCTACTTATAACTGGATATATATACATTCACATACATTTCATTTTTATGTAGTAATACTGTAATATGATTGGACAAATCTTTAATTGGAACATATATAAAGGCATGGTAATTGCTATCTAATGTAAATTTACCCCTGAAGAGAGCCAAAGGCAAATTTCTCCCTGTGTTTGAATTCTGAGGCATAATGGAATCCAAAAAAAGTGTGATGTATGGATGAACTAGCCCAAATTGTATCTAAATTTAATGTGTAAACTTAGAGCTAGCCCATTAGAAGTAGATTCAATCATAGGTTAGGTACTTTATCGTGTTATTCATAGCATCCTACCAGTAAGACCCTAGGTTGGACCATATTGTGATGCGTTCCTCCTCTTCTGATGGAAAATATGGACTGCTACATTCTGTAACCCAGACTTTAGGGGCATGAAACAGAAATTTCTCAGGAGGTTCAGCCATTGGATTGGTAAGAACTTATTTACCCTGATGGATTTACCTGAGTAGCAACCAGTTAATACACCCAACTATAAAAGAATGAAACTCATGAATTTCAGCTTTTTCCAAACTTGGCAAGAAAAAATGTTTTTTCCTTCCAATTGGACAAGTCAACATTACTCGGTAATGAAGCTTTGTTGCGGGCATACGTTCACTTTATTTAAGATCAGAAAGTGCATGAAGATCTGCTTTTTGCTAGAACTTGAGAAATTGACACCAGAGGCGAATCGATTTTTAATTTAATGGAGTTATTTTTCAGGGAAAAAGTGATTCCATTGATAAATATAACATCTTGTTGCAACAGATGGAACTCCAGTTATGGTTGGTTGCTAATGCGGTTTCATAAATTACCTGAAACAACACATAGTTGAAGTTCTTGCAGTTCACTACATAATCCATAAGCAACATTTAGTAGTCAACAACCTTAGTGACAAATTGCATCAATCATTTCAGTTGTAACAGCTGTGAACAAAATTCAAAGTAATGCTTTGAACACTAGACTGTTTGTTCGATTATGTGAGGAAAACAATGAAGATTTCTATCAATTGGTTTTCCATACCGAAGTTTGCCGGCTTTCAAAAGATTTATTTTTGATAAGATTTTTTGCACTTATTCAATGTGTTTTAGAGTTTTTGGAATACAAAGAAAATTTACTTAAGAGTAAAACAGATATTGTTTATTTAACTGACCTATGTGGCAAATTTAATGATGTTAATTTACAATTTCAAGGAGACAATTTGAATCTTATCAAAGAAAATTCAGTCATATCAACTTTTGTTGCCAGATTGTTCTTTAAGCAAAATTGCTAGATCTGAGCTTCCCAGTTCCCCAACTTATTTAAGATAAGCACAATCCAAGAAGAAAACATTTTGCTGTAAGTCAATCACTTGGAGGCTCTTCACTTAGATTTTAAAACTAGGTTTGAAGATATTCTATCATTGGAAATATGGAACTGAATAATAAACCCATATACTACTATTCTATCATTCAAAATATGGAACTGGATAATAAATCCATATTACTTGTGCAGAACCAAATATAATTTTGCAAACTGAGCTGATAACCATTAGCACGAATGAGTAGCTCAAGGTACAATTCAAATCGTTATCAAAAGTTTTGGCTGCAACAAGATATTCCACTTCTGTATCAATCTCTTTGAATTATTGTACAAAAGTATTTGCTGACATTTCCATCATTGTATCTGGTAGAGAGAGGCTTCAATATAGTTTTAAACCTGCTTCAGAATAGACATCAATTGCTTATTGCTGAACATGGAGATTTGAGAATGCACCTCACTAATTTAATATCAGACAGAGATAAATTGTTCACAAGTCACCCGGTGCATCCTTTCATTAAATTCAGTTTTCCAAGCTAATTTATTTGATATTTTTATTTTATAATTCTGATTAAAATTTTTCATTATTGTAATTTTGTTGATGTTCAATTCTGTCTGAATATGTTGATTTTTTTCACTTCATTTTTATATTTTAATAAAGTGATTTCAATATTTGTACTTATTTTGAATTTACATATTTGTTTTATAAATGTCAAAAATTCAAAAAAACTGTGTTCATATTTTTCTGCTTTAATTTTTGTTAGTGCATGTTTGATATTAAATGTTGTACAAGATAATGCCACATTCCATAGTTCTTTTATTAAAACGAAAAGTTTGATATCTACTGAAATATTTAATATCAAGTACTGTATAAATTTATTAATTTGAGTAAATAAAGTAAATGATTAGGGGATTGATGGTTTTAAAAGTTTTTGGTAAAGGGCTCTCCAGCCAAAAAAAGTTTGGGAACTCTTAATATAGATGATAATATATAACTGATTAAATTAAGCACATAGTTACATTTTAGTGTAGTCGTTTTGGTAGAAATAACTTAATATTATAATGAATTATCCCTATTGCTCAGCTAAGTGCAGAAAGATGTATAGTGGAATTAACAAAATAGGATTAAAAATAAATTGTTTGGTGAGATAACAAAGCAACTATCTCTGAATTTATTAAAAGAATTAACAAGTTGAATTGGAGCTTGATGAGATATAATATTATAAAAGTATAAGAAATAGATAACTGAGATTCCACAAAAAATTCTAAGTGATAGTTAGAATTATAAAGGAAATTGAAAATGAGATGGGTGGATATCAAAATTTTCTAGAATCATGTGAAGAAGAAAAGCTATGTAATGAAGAAATTGAATTAAGCTTGATGATTTTTTTATTCTACAAGAGATTGGTAGTGGTTAAATCCTGCCTAATCACATATGTATGGACATTATGAAGCTTCCATTGTCATAGTTTATAATACAAAAGTTCATTATTCAATTATATATATATAGAGAGAGAGAGAAAGAGAGATTTGTCTGAAACCCTACTGAGTCTAGGAAATATTCAGTTAGCTACTATACCAATGACACAAGTTATAATCTTGAATCATTACATATTAAGCACTCAAGGTATAATTTATATTACATATATTATAATGAGGTCAATATATGATTTTTATTATATCTGGCTTCATCTAAAGAAATCCTTTTATATCACTACTTACTAAATCATTTATTTTTGAACATCTATAAAGTAATGTCTCAGGAATAATTAACTCATCACTGATCATGTATGATAAAATATCATAGATTAAATATGTGGTAAGAAATATTTTGTATTTAATATGTGACTTTTTATTTGGATTTATTCATGAAAACAGTTTGTAAATTAATTATATATCTTTATATATATTATTTTCAAACCAATAGCACTTTCAAAATTCAGTGATATGGTTTTAAAAGTGAAACTATTGATATATTTGATTGTCAAGTTATTATTGCTTATTATCTTTTCCCCACAACAATTACAATTATACCTTGTTTAGAACAGTGGTCTTCAACCACCGGGCCGTGGAAGTTTTCTGCCGGGTTGCGCTAGACTGGCAAGAAAGTTAGTAATAACAAAATAATAAGATTTTAAACTTTTAATTAATATAAACAGTTTTTATTTATTTTTTCAGCGCATTTTTACCCTGTTAAAAAATAAGAAACAGAACAAAAACGAAATCTAATCAATCATACATAAATTAATTTGTTTTTCTATTTATCACAGATGTTTATGGAGAGATAGAATTAAATTTATTATTTTTCTAAAAAAATTCAAAATTTTTTTTAAAAAAGGGTTTTTTATTAAACAAACTCCAGTTGTCTTTTGATAGCCAATCACGGTTGCTTGTCGGCATTGTTTATGTGTTAAAACAAGATCAAAACTTTTGACTTTTTCAAGTTTCGTTTTTTTTTTTTTTGTTTTGTTTAAAAATATGCCCACTTTTTTTTTTGGCCTATAAGGCGATATTTTTTGGTTTTATTTGTATACTGCTAATATACTAAAACTTTTATTTTTAAAACCAATTTCTGTTAACTTTTTTAAAAATAAAAACAAACAAAAAATAACTTTGCGATTTTTTTTTTTTTTTGGCTTTATTTCTATTACGCGATATCTATTTTACCATTTTTTAAAAAAACTTTTTTTATTAATTACATTTTTTGATCCTTTCGACACACCAGCACACAAAAAAAATTACAATAACATCAAAACTTCAGACTTTTACACGTTTCATTTTATTTTTTCAGATTTAAAATACGATTTTTTTTTTTGACTGTACAGTGATTAATTACGCGATTTCTGTTTTGCCCTTACTACTATCAAAAGACAACCTCCATATATATATATATATAACCATCTTGTATATTTAACATTAAATACAGATATTACATTTATCATAATCATTGCCATGTAATTACACTAGCTATGATATTTCCCAACATTCAGGTGAATAACATTTTATTCTTGAATGTTTTAACAATGAAATAATAAACATAGAAATGCAAGCACTTTAATGAGAAGGATTGGTATTGTACTGTTTTCTGTGTTCAGCATGTGAAGGTAAGCAACACCATTACAATACACAATAACTAGTGTGCTGTTTTGGTCAGTTATAACAATTATGCTTATCTAAGGCTAAGCAGGTTACATCTTTATGAAAATTTATCTGTAAACTTCTGCCGGTCCGCGAAATCTTATCCTTATTTTTGCCGGGCCGCAGGTGTGAAAAGGTTGAAGACCACTGGTTTAGAACACAATGAATTATTCCAAAAAAAAAAAAAAAATTGCTATCAAAGATAGCAATGGTGGATTACAGATTTCTCTTGTGAATAAAATCTATGACTGCAGTAATTATAAATTACAATTGGCATATAATTTGCAGTTAGAAATGATGTCATTATAAACGTCCTATATTTAGTGCATTAATTTTAAACAGTATAACCAGTATTATATTTTAAAAAATTAAAATTAGATATCAAAATTTCAAAAGAAATTGCACTGTAAATGATAATTCAGAATTGTAATCTTATAATTGTCAAGCTAATTTTTTTTTTATTACCTTAAATATAATTGCACAGTAACCACTCTGAATTTTAATGAACTAAAAAACTCATTGAAGTATGTGATACATTTTAAATGTTGAAGTGCTTGAATAAATTATCAGTCAGTTCACAGTACCCTATTGTTTAATTATCTCAACCTGTTTTCAATCATGTAATGTAAACATTGAATATATGTCTTATATAATCCAAATTCTTATAACAGTTTTCAATTAATTTTCCCCAGAAAAAACTGATGGAAAAGAATTGTGATACTGAAATATTTGTCTCTATTGTGTAAAGTAGAAAATGTAAACTGAAATGAATCATAAATCATTAATATTTATTTAAACTGCTATTTTTAATTTTTCTAACATATGAGACTTATTTCTACCTATCATCTTATATTTTAATATACAATAGTCTCTTTATATTTACTATATTTGGTTGCTAGCCTTCTGTCAAAATGTATGAAACCCTGTATAAAATGTGTTTAACATAAATACATATATATACAATATAATTTAAATTTAAAATATATACATTAAGCAAAAAAGTAATTAACAGAAAAAAATAATAATGCAATTATGGAAAAGGATTAGAGGAATAGAGAGCTAGTAACCATGTGCATATGCTATATGGTAAATAGCTCTATTCAGAGATAATACATAATAGCGCTCATACAATCTGGCATATATATGAAGTTTAGACATTCATATTTATGAATTTCTATTTTTATTTTATTTTATTCTTTTAATACCATGAGTTATTGAAATTATGGCTATGAGGGATTTTTGTAAATTCATTTTAATTAGGTCTATTTGTTTGGTTGCATTGCTCAGGGTATCATTACATTAAAATTAAACCTTAAAAAAATACAATGACATGAAACAATATGTATTTTAAATTTTATTATTTCATATTTTTTCTGTAAATTTTTCTAGTTATTATTGAAAATTGTTTATTATATCAGTTGGGTACTTGTTAATTATGCATGGACTATTTGCAATGTCATTATGTAGAATCTAATAAAGTGTTTTCACTCTTGTTCAAGTAGTTAAGCCAAATATGCTGTATTTTTTGTGCCACAAACTCATTGATGATACTTCCACCTGTGGAATTGTTTTAACTGTTTTGTTTTATATTCAGTTCTTTAATATACATTATTTTTGCTAAATGCTTTTTTTTATTATCATATAGGAAAAAAATCTTTTAACCTAATGTTTTTTTTTACTTTTACTATTTACTGATATTACAATATTTTGTCTGTTTTTAATAAAAATTCATCTTTATTCAAACTCAGCTAGAGAAAAAAATGAGCATAAAAAATTATATGAATTTTTAAATGCATTTGAATAAATACTTATTTTTTTAAAAAAAATAGAAAGTATTTAATATCATAATAAAAAAGCATAAAATTAAAAAGTTTCTTGACCGATTATATTTTTTAAAAAATATGGACAATTGTAAGCTATCAAAGAAGGGGATGGATGCAAAATTAAAATAAAAGATAGGATTTGAAGTGGTCCTTCTATAATTTACTAGTATCATTATTTTTATTAAGTTATTTATCTTTTAACTTTATATGTGAATAATTTAAACAGCTTAAAAAAAAAAATTCTAGTTATTTATACCATGAAAATATTTAAAAGGGTGAGGAAAAAGGAAATGGAATATATTAACTTAATCAAATTGGGGAACTAATTTTGGGATTTAGTGAAACTTTGGGGCCAATTCTCCCATCCACTGATTGGCTGCAACTGACAGCTGTCTTACCATGGCTGTCATAGAAACTATCAACACGAGTAGACATAGTTGTAGTTGATATAGTCCTATGCACAGAAAGCCTTGCAAAAGTCTCTCGTAATCCATCTCTAGTTTTTCTATTGCAAGTGAATGACAAGAAAACAAATACACCTTGCAAACTGTTCATTATAATATGAACATAGTGAAACTCAGGAGGATTAGTAACAAAACCAAATATCCATGCGAGTCCCATTATAATTGCTAGACGGCAGTATATTAATACTTTGTGTGTCTCCTGTTTATTTGATTTTTTGGCTTTCTTTGATGTTTTCAAAATACTACAAGTAGTTAATAGGAAGAAAATTAAATTGAGTAAGAGAATTACTGCAAGAGGAGCAGCAAAGAATATCAGCAAAGATTTTCTTTGATCAATCCAACAATTTATTGTGTACAGTGGATGGAACTCTGTTATAGGAAATACAAAATTTAACACAGCAGCTGTAAGAACAATTATAAATGAAACACCCCAAGCAAAAATAGAATAACGCAAGTATCGTGGTTTTTCCAGATTGTGAGAATTATTTTGTAGTTGATGTCTTACAAAGGTACACCAAACATCATAAGAAATCACTCCCATCCATGTAAAAGATGACAAAAACAAAAAATGAACACTTATTGCTATAGCAATACAAAGTTTTTCATTTTGTTTAGATGATTGACGTAACATCCATAATGATTGTGCTAAAATTAGACAAACTACAAAAGAAGCTAAATTTTTACCTGGAAGATTTCTCATATCTGGTGTGAGAAAAAATACAATTAAATGAAGCACAAGACATAAAATACTGAAGCTTAGACCTGCAATTGTAACATAGCCTTCAGCATTACTAAAACGATCCTGAGAATATATAAATCCTTCAGGTATGCAAACTAATGCTTTATCATTTGAAAGTTCATATTCACTAGCTGTATAGATTTGACGTAGAGAATAAACATAAATGGAATTGTTACTACGGAATTCAAAATCATTTTCTTGAATTTCAATACGAGAACATGGCATTGTGGTACTAGAAATACAAACACTCACATTTCCACTGGCTGCATCTCTTTTATATTGATCCTTTGAGTATGTGCGATTGAATTTACGAATGTACAACAAATCACCTCTAAATTCACTTTGTGATTTGGGAACAATCATTTTAACACAAGTTGAATTCACATTTGATAGTAAATTTAATGAAATACATACTTGTGGAATTTGGTTTGCATCAATTGAATATTCACCAAGTGCATATGACTTATTAAGCATATCCACAAATAGTGAATTGTTCTGGTATTTGTAAGCCCATGGTCTCAGAGTAATTTTCCAGCATGAATCATTACCATTTTTGCTATAAAAAATGTGGACCTTGTCGCAAATTATAGGCCGTTTTGAATCATCAAGTTCATATTCTCCTTGTCTAAATGTTTTATTGAGCATTTTTACATAAAATGTCCTGTCTGCTAAAAATTCAATTTCCCAGATTTGCAATGCTATCTTAATACAAAAGTCATCCTCTTCATTAATTGATTTATTTTGTATTAATTTATTTTTTATTGTACTTGAGTTTGACTTAACTGCATAAAAATTTTGATGAGTTAACCGACACACTGTTATATTTCCATTAAAGAAATGATAATCAGTTTTTTCATAAGATGTATTTTGACTTGGAATAAAAATGCTTCCATTTGACAATATTTGATACTGCTGTGATGAAAAAGAAACACATGCATGTTTATTACTGCACTGAGAAGTTTTTTCTAACAAGCATACTACTTTTCGACAATTATCCTTAAAAGGGTCAAGTATAGTTCCAAGAGGACAAAAACCTTTGGTAGCATTGTCGTAATCAGTATCCAACATAAAAAATTTTGTATAATTAAATTGATTTGAATAAGCATTGGACTTGTTAACACGATAATCTATACATAATAAATCACTATCTTTGATGTAATTACATTGTGCACAATATTTATTTTTAAAAGTTATGTAGGAATCATTTGACAAATTGTAGTAACGATATTCTGTATTAACCTTGCATTTGAAACTAATGTCAGTATTGGTCCAGTTTTCTGCACATGTATTCCATAATATTTTGCAATGCCTTAAATTTATTTCAGATACATTAGGTGGTGATACAAATATATCACAAGGTGTCGTTTGAATTATTGTATTAATAATATCTGTATAATACATTTTCCCATCAGTTGAGTTGTATGAATATTCATTTGCAATTGAACTATTTTGAGGCAGCTTATAACCTGTGGGAAAATGGCATTTTAAATTTATTTTCCAGGAAACTAGATTTCTGCTCTCTTCATAGTTACACACAGCACAAAAAATGTTTTTATAAGTAGTGGCACTTTTTATACTGTACACTGGTATGTGCATTATAGGATCAAGAATTTCTGATCCTACCTTTTGGCAAAATTCAAGGATATCAAGATCTTCCCAGCTTGGAACACATGTACTATACATATAAATAGGAAGATGATGAGTAAACCCAAACAGTTTCTGGCAGGTATAGTTTGAACTAGATATTGAGTTATTAATACTTACATTCTGTGCAGTATCCTGACAGCAATCATCATAAATGGAACATTTTCCATCACAGAAGCAATTGTGCATCAAAAAAGAATCACCACTGATGTTTTTTCTTTGGGATGGATCTGAGCACTGATCTATTCCACACATTGGTAAAGTTGTTACTCTGGTGTTTGGTGAAGTCTGACCATCAGTTGCAGAGGATTCATATAACACAGTCATTAATAGTTGCATAAACAAGCAACACTTAGAAAGCATTGTCCTCATCCAAGCATCAGTTAATTATTTCATCTCCTCATCCATCCAGTAAATGCTGATATTATTCCAAGCATCTTTATTTCACTTCCTAATCTATCCGGTAAGTGCTCATTATTCCTATGTTAATTAATCTAACGGCTTGTAAAATATGTTGATCTTCAGCTTCTGGTAAATCATAGTATTTTTTAAATGTGTGTACGTTATTTTTTTTCGCTTTCATTTTGCACGTACACAAACTGAAAAATATTAATAATAAAGTAATTTTTGAAAAAATAAGTAAAATTTAAATTAATCCAAAGAATAGTTGATGTTATTAAATATTACTGTATAGTATCTGTTATTATGTCATCCAACAAGGCTGGCCTGTTTTTGAAAGCAAACCAAGCATGAAATGTGTGTTAAGCTATGTAAAATTAACCAATCCCAGATCTGTCCCAGACAGCCCTAAGGGGAAATTATACAATATTACCTTGGAATCTTAATTTCCATTGGTCAGTTTCACAAGGGATAGTTATCAAATCATTTTTCACCAGTTGGAAATTAAAACTTTTATTTTTTAAAAAAAAAAAAAGTAGAGGAGAGAGTTTTAAAAGTTCGAAGGGAAAGAATGCGCCCCTCCCCCTTCTCTTTTTAGTTGTACGTTTTAGAAAAAAAAATAAGTCTATGAATAAAATAATATGCTTGTTTTAATTAATTAAAAATTTTAAATTGCATGAAAGCAAATCAGAGATATCTGTTGGTTTTTTTTTTTCACTTAAAAAAAAAGACGAGGTCAAAGTTCATATTATTATTACATTTGATTGGATGTATAACACTAATTATTAAGAGATTTATTCATTTTTAATAAAATGCTTGATATATTATTTGTGTGTGTGTGTGAGGTTGGGTGTAGAATAAGAACGTATTTAAAAAATAAAATCATATTAAAATCGAATTTTGCTTTATAATCTTTCCATTGGCAGTCATCTGAACAAATCATATCTACTGAAATTTTTATCTTTCAGCTAAGCTACCCATCAAACCATCTCCAACTGACTAACTTGATTAAGATGGAAATAGGCTGACTACCCGAAGGAAAAAAAACTCGGTTGTTTAGAAATTTTAATATCCCTAAATATTTTCAAATTACACTCGGATTTGAATCTTAGTGTATTGGCACATGTTCTAATACACTATAATGTTTATAATAAAAATATCATATACGACAGTTATATATATATATTAATAGTTAAAAAAACTTTTATTATTATTTATTATAATATATACGAAAAAAAACCCAGCATAATGGGCCAATAATTTTCATTTTTTGATGACTATAATGTTTTTATAAAAGAATATTTAAGAGAATATTTTTAATTATTCTCCTATGTATGCATAGTTGAATAATAAGAATCAAAGCTTTATTTTTTTCTCAATATTATCCCAGACTAAAGAATTTGATAAGCAAATGAAGGATTTGAAATGGAGCTTATTGATTTCTAAAATGATTCCATTCTCAAAGAGAATTTTTAAGAAATCAGTATTCCAAAAATATGTATTCAAACATCTACAAATAAAAGCATTTGCAGCAAATATTCTCTGTCATTTTTAAAGTTCCCAGTTATGTGAATTATTCTCATGTATGAAATATAATAAAACAGCCCGCAGTATCAATATGAAGATTGTATGCTCTTAATCCTCAATTTTTGACAAGGTGGTTAACAATAAACACTTAAATGTTAAGAAGAAAAAAAAAACTACATATAAATTATTTAAGATATTATAGTATTTTATAATGTTTATTATGGACGTAATAATAATTAATTGTAATAAAAATGGTTCTTTATTTTTTGAGTTGTCATAATCATTATGCTATTATCTTAAGTCTTGTAATGACTTAGTATAAATTAAATTTTTCATTTTTTTTTTTTTTTCAATTCTAATTAGTAGAATTTTATTTTAGCAAAGTTTCTTGCAGTGCACATTCAGGTACACTTTTAGAAAAATGAATTTTGGTTCAGTTGAGTTTGCCACTCCTGCTGTATTTCGTAGCCATTTATTGTAAGTTTGAGTAATTAATGAATACTAAATGATGGTTTGATAATTCTTTGTCCACATCGAAAACTAGTTTTTACCCTTTTTCAATGACAAATTTTAAAATTGCTCCCATCTTATTCAATAGTTTTTTTTAAAATTCTATTCACTGAAAACTTAGATTCAAAAACGCCATAAGGTTTGAACCCAAGATAATTTATTTGTATAGTTATATATGTCTATCTGTTAAATGATATATATATATGTCCAGTGACTGTAGGATAGCAAATCCAGTGCTACTCACTGAAGATCAATAACCAAAAAAACTAATCTAAGAATATCAACATAGCACTTACCTAGTGTCCATTGACATTCAAGCTTATTATTGATAACTCTTTAGAATAAATAGTATGAATTATTATTTATTTTTGCTTATGTTGTAAATAAGTGAGAAAGTCATGTGATGTAATTTAATTGTGTATGTATCATATATTATATTTATATTTTTATCATAGATAATTTCAATAAAATAATATATTTTTTTGAAGTTAATTTTAAATTTTTTTGTATAATTTATCATTTAATAGGCCAGTGTGCATAGAAATGACATCATCATCATTCTGGTGCTTGAGTTAGTACTTACGAGAATAAAACCAAATACAAACTATTCCAAATTAGTCAGTATTCAATATTTTATAAACATGTATATAAAGACTATCTTATTTGGGGAGGGGGTATTTAAAATCTCATATTTAGTGACAGTTCAAAATCGGAATTAATAAAATAAAAAAAATTCAAGAATACTGATGTTAGTATAGTTAATAATTTTGTAATCATGCTTTAAATTTATCTTTTTTATTATTATTATTATTTTAAATTGCCTTATTCCCTATTGTTGGCTCTTTTTTTTATAAATGTTATATATTTAAAAATTATTTATTTTCTGAATTTTTTTTATTGTGTAAGTAATTTATACTGATTAGAGATTAATTTTTTATTTTTTTTAAGAATTATTTTCTTATATTTTTTTAGGAAAAAGATAGACAGTGGATTATTGAATTATTATAATTTTTTATCCTTCTATATACAAAAGAAAAATGTAATGAAACATTATGGCTTGACTCAAGATCAATTTTTATTTCAGTCTACTCTGGAATATAGGGGGCAAAAATCACTTTACTTTGCAAACAGATTTTTTTTTTTTATGTAAAGTAAAATACATTGGATCTTGAAGTCTAAATTATTTGATATCACAAAAAAAAAATAATTAAAAATGTGTTTTATATTTTGTTGTAATTATGAAAGCTTAGTTAATTTGAGATTATCAAATTGTTAACGTTGTCTTTAAATGTCACACCATAAAAGCATTTTCCTTGTGCACTTAATTTTCACTATATAAATTTATATGAAGCTGAATTCTTTCTTTTAAAATTTTTAAAGTTGTGATAATAAGAAAAAAAAAGCAATTAATTATTAAAATTGTTAAACTGAAAATTTAATGAAGCTTCATTAATTATCTAAATTCAGTTCATTATTTTTAATGGGAATTTCTTCATTATTTCTTTTCTCATTCTATGCTTTACTATTTATGACTATAGGAACTTTATCAACTTAGTGATTATCTCCAGCTCAGTCAGGAAGTCAAAAACTATCAGACTGTGGATATGTAAGGTAAAAAAGAAATGTATTTAACTAATGTTATCTGGGCATGTAGTTTAAGAAAAATATATGGTTAATTGTAATATAAATTGCCTATTTATAAATATGATTTTAAGATAATTTTGTATAATTTTGGAAATACTTTATTGTAGACATTACATTGGTTATTGTAATATTAGATGGGATTTTTTTTTATCAGGTTTATTCTATTATTAGATTTTTATAAATTATGTAAGCTTGACAATTTTTTTTTTGTTAAGATACTGCTTTATTTTAACAAATTTGCATGAAAATATGTGTATATCTTTTGAAACTGCTTTGTACTTATTTTATTGAAATTTAAGTGAAGCTATTATTACATTAGCTATCATTTATTTGAGTATTTATGTGTTTCTTCATCAATTTAAAGTATGAGAAGCAAACAGTATTATCTATTAGAATAGTTTATTCTTTCCCATAAGCGTAATAATTAGTTTCAATTTTTTTTTTTTTTTGCTTCAATATTTCACTGCAAGGGAGTGACCTCTTATTCATGTTTCCACAAATATCTGCCAATAGTTGACAAGCATTTACAAGCTAATCAATTATTGGTTGGTGATGATTTTTATCATTTTTTCTTTTTACTTTACCCTCCAGTAAACAATAACTAAAAAAAAATGATAAGCCATGAACATAGCACCCATAGATTTGATACTTTATTATAATGGTTTTATAGACATTGCATTGACACTTTATCTGGCTAATGTAAGTTAATCTAAGATCTTTACATTCTAACTAATATTATCTAGATGCTATTTATTGACCAATACTGGATATATGTGTTGGCTTTGGCGGGTTACTTATAAGAAAAGTTGTAAACCTTTGTGAAAAAATCCCAAGTTTCAACAGATTGGATTTGAACCAAAGCTATGTGCTAAATATTGCATTTGAAATAACATCCATTTACTATTGTTGAATAATTATCTGGAATAGCCAGTTACATTAAAAATAATTATCAGATTTGTTGAGGATTTTCAATGATCTTAATGGTTTTGGGGCTGCAGTTTACACCTGAATCTCAGGTTACAAGCATAATACATTAATTATGCTTTTTTTTTGCATGACTTGGGAGTTAAAGGCGTCTGGATCAATTTTCATAGAGATAAAATAAATTAATTTGGTCATGATAATGAAACTTAATGTCAGTCCTTTACTCTGTGCTTGAATGTTAAACTAGCTTTTGAGTAACTGACCATATGATATCAAAATACTACATTATAATGTCCTATATTTGTGATTTCTAGTTGACATTAAAGTAAGTGATTGATTTTCAAAGCACATTGATATTTAGTTTATTGTTTGTGAAAAGGCTAGATTATTTTATTATATTGTAATATAAAAATAGGAATAACTACTTATAGAATTAATACATTTTAGGATTACACTTTATAATATTGCTAAGAATGAGGCCATACTTCATTATGAAAATAAATTATAAGATAAGTATATATACTAGTCAAATTCTGAATTTGTAAATTATAATAATACAAAGCTCACTGGACAAGTTTCATGAAACCTCCCCTATTCATCAAATATGGTTAAGCCTTATTTTAAAGTATTAAAGATAAAATATCAACAATTGTATGTGACGCTCTTTGTAGTCAATAAGCATACATATTTTGGCTAAGCAATTAGTCAATTTTCATTTTTATAATGTTTGTAAAAAAGTACTTTTTTAATGAACTTCTCAATCATTAATATGTTGTGTTTTACACAATTAATAAGTACATGCAAGTACATTCTAATCAGATGAGAATTAACCTAACCAAGAATATAATTAATATATTACAGAGCTATATCTTACAATGCTATTATGCATGGGAGCATTTAAACAAATAAAATGTACTTAATATGCATAAGATTTTAAGCTTATTTTAATTTATGATTAGTGATTCTTAAGAAAAATGTTTTTCTGAAACCAATAAGCTCAAAGAGGATACTTAAATGTACCCATTCATAATAAAGATAACAATATATATAATTATCTCCTACTTACTCTTTAATGACTTCTTGTAATATATCAATCTGCCATTGATATTTATCATTTCTGAAGGTATTGTTATGATCATTGCATTTTGAATTTGTTTTATCAATTCTTCAAAAGTATTGCATTTCTTTTTAATCCAACATTAATTATATTATTTAAGTTACTTTTTTTTTCTGTTTTATTATGAAATTCTTTACTTAATCAATATTTTCATAACATTTAGTCCTTTAAAAGTAATTTTAGTTAATCATAGTGTTAATGAGTATTGAATGTAATACAATTTGAATATCACATGTAGGTTAACCCACATGTATTATTTGAAGTCATTGTACCTTTAAAGTTACTTTTACTATTCTAAAAGATTATTAAGCCTATTGCATTGTTTCCTTTTAGCTTTTTTATTAAATAAATTTATGTCCACCTAAGTAATTTGAGAGTGATAAATACTTACTTAAATATTTCGTTTCCATATAATTCCATTGCTAACATTTAAACTGCAATAAGATGTGTTCTTTTTTTTTTTTAATTTTCTTAGTTATTTATTTGTTTTTTTTTTTGTTTTTATTATTATTATTATTATTATTATTATTATTATTATTATTATTATTATGATGATGATGATGATGATGTTTCAAAGGATAAACTTTATTAGTATTCTATAAGGTTATACAAGTTACATTTGACACATAGTTCTTACATATAAATTAGTTTCACAAAACTGCATATGTATAATGATTTGATCAGTAACTGTATGCATTATCAAACTAGAAGTCTCTAAGAAAAAAAAGTTCAACAAAATCAATGATGATCACTCAATCATATGATAATATTCAATTAGATATACAATTAAATTAAAGCAGGAATGCATCTAGTTTGTGTCAGTTGGCTTTAGAACTGGCACAAGGATCCATGTTAGATATAGTTTCTTTTTTTTGTTAGTGCTTTTATATAAGTTCTTGTATATTCCAGGTGTCAATGTACTTAGATTGATCCAAATGAAGCTGTAAGTAAGTTTATTGATATAATTCAAAATTGTTTGGATTATTATATTCCTGTCAGATATTCACAACATAATAATAAATATCCTAAATGGTTTTCTAAAGAATTATGTAAGGGACTTAATAGGAAACATAAGTATCATAGATTATATAAATTAGCCAATGATAAAGAATTATATAAGAAATTTAGTGCATTGCGTGTTTATACAAAAAATACTATGAAAAGAGATTATGATAATCATTTAAATAGCATTGAAAATGGTTTTAAACATAATCCACAAATGTTTTGGAATTATATTAAAAATTTAAATATTGTTGGGAATAAAAATTACAAAAATAATTTAAAACAGCCTTCTATGAATGAATTAGTTAGTCATTTCACAAATATGTACTCAAATGTTACTGAAAGTGATGTGATTAATATTGAGTCTGATAATAAAAGAAGTTGGAATATTGATGTAGATAAAATTAATATTACTGATGTGCTTAATGCCATAAACAAACTTAAATCTAAATCATCTATGGGATATGATAATATTCCTAATTTTATTATTAAGGGTTGTGCAGACTGTTTGGTAATTCCATTGCATTATATAATTAATTTGTCTATTGAAAAATGCATTGTTCCTGATATATTTAAAATCTCTAAGATTGTGCCTACTTATAAAAAGGGAGATAGAACTGATCCACATAATTATAGACCTATTTTGGTACTGTCTTCATTTGCTAGGATTTATGAGAGATGTATTTATAATAATATCATTACAGATATGATTAAGGTCTTGCCTAATTATCAACATGGTTTTGTACCTGGAAGGTCTGTTGATACTAATTTAATGGTAATATCAGATCATATTGCTCATTCTCTTTCTGAACAGAAGCAACTTGATGTTATTTATTTTGATATGTCACAAGCATTTGATAATGTGGCACATAATCATCTAATATATAAACTTAAATTAATGGGAATTAGTTCTCATTTGATTGCATGGTTTATTAATTATTTGGAAAATAGATTCTCCTACATTTATATGGATAAAGTTAACTCTAAGCTATTCAAAAATAAAATTGGGGTACCTCAGGGTGGAATATTAGCACCTTTACTTTTTAATGTTTTCATGTTTGATCTTGATCAAAATATTAAAAAAAGTATGATACTTACCTATGCAGATGATTGTAAATTATTTAAAAGAATTAGTACATATGATGATCATATTGATCTTCAAAAAGATATTATTTATTTTAAAGAATGGTGTAAATTTAATAATATAAAAATAAACATAAATAAAACATGTATTGTCTCATTCCAATAAAACAGATAGATCTCTTTATCATTACATGATTGATGAAGATGTTATTATATACAAAGAAGTTGTTTCTGATCTTGGACTTATATTTTGTAATCATTTTAATTTTAATGAGCATGTAAAATATATTATAAGTAAAGCATATAGACAAATGGGATGTATTTTGAGATTTGGCAGAGACTTATCTCCTTGTATAAAGTACATGTTATTCTGTTCTCTTGTTGTACCTTTATTGGAGTATGGATCTTCTATATGGAATTTGGATTTGGCTTACATTGAGTCTAAAATTTCTAATGTAGAGAAAAGATTTATTAAACTAATAAAGGGGGAAAATTTAAATCTTAAAACAATATTAACTGAAAGAAGACTAACTAAAGATATGGTATTTTTAAAAAAGTTGATTGATGGAAAAATTGATGTAAACGATTGTATATCCAAAATTGAATTAAGAGTTCCTTCTCATTCACTAAGGGAAGTGTACACTTTTAATATTAAAAAAACTAAAAACTCTTTTATAAATAAATCTGTCATTAACAGATTACAAAAGTTATATAATCAAAAATTTAATAACATTGATGTTTTTTGTGATTATTTTATAAATAATGTTAAAAAGAAATTGAATCTATTGTAGATAACATGTATTTATATATATTTTAATTATGAATTGTAATTTTTTCTTATTGTATATTTTTATTAATGTTACTATATTGAATAATGTTTTGTTTGTTTTGTATATTTATTTGTAATCTTGTGTATTTCTTTTAAAGCGAAAGTGTTGAAATGCACGTAATAAATAAGAATTGAATTGAATTATTATTATTATTATTATTATTATTATTATTATTATTATTATTATTATTATTATTATTATTATTATTATTATTATTATTATTATTATTATTATTATTATTATTATTATTATTATTATTATTATTATTATTATGATGATGATGATGATGATGTTTCAAAGCAAAACTTTATTGAGTCTAAAAAGTTACAGAGTCACATATAGTACTATATTGATTTGTTACAAATGCAAAACAAATTACAACAACTTTCAGTATGTAAGTCTTTATCAATTCTGCATACTTTCTTTCTTGTTTTTAAATTTGGTCTTCTATTTAGTTCAGTTTATGCTTGCATCTCTTTGAAGTTGGAAAAAAAGCTGATGCTGAAAATGTCATCATCTATCATATTAGACTTTATATTTTATAGACTGGATCTTTGTTTCAAGTGTGACCATGTGGCTGCAAACACATCTGGTTGAGCTAGGATGCTGTCTCTTTTTCTGAACAGTTCTAGTTTTATTGAATATGTTGCTGGGTGGCATCGAGGGTTATTAGCAAGTGCAAAAGTGCATCTGGTACACCAGTAGGCATAAAGGCTATATGTTGCTGCACAAATAGCAGGGATGTTGCCTTTTTTAAATGTATTTATTATTTCATCAATTGAAATGATAGCCTTTCTGTATGTGGTAAACATTGTGTGACGTATTGTTTCTAGTGCACTGCAGGAATGAAGAAAATGATCTTGTGTCTCTTCTTCTCTATGACATAGCCCACACATGGGGTCTATATTTGTGTAGAATCTACAAAATCTGAGGAAATGTGTTGTGGGTAGAGCATTAAGATTAAGCATAAGTAGAAAATCAAATAATTTTGGTTCTAATGACCATTTTCTGAATTGTTGCAGTAGTTGCCTGTTGTCTATCCCAAGAACTGATGGATGTAGATTAGGTGTCTGGTTTGGGTTTAGTATATTATAAATGTCCCAGTATGTATACTTGTTGTCATTATTGAGTGATATTTTGTTGTATATTGGCTTGAGTTCTTCAATCAGTGTGGATAGATATCCATATGAAGGGGGTGGTCTGTCTGTGGGTATTATACTAATTATACACTCCAGGTCTGGAAATCTTTTTATGGTTGCTGTTATTAAATTTACTGATTTCTGTGTGTAAAAAACATTGATTGTATGGAGTCCAAGTCCATTGCTATGTGGTGGTCTGCTCAGATTTTTTAAAGAGATTGCCCCACTGTCTTATCTCTTCCATATTAGTTTGTTACAGATTGATGAGATTTTGGATATGAATGTTTTTGCAAATTTGATTATAGGTGTGTAGTAGGTAATTTTTGTAATTATAAGTTGATTAAATAGTGCTACCTTTGCGTATATTGACAGGTATGACTTTTCAAGTGAGGTTGTGATTTTTTCAGCATCTTTTTTTAATTTATTTTGAATATTTTGCTTCATTCCGTTAGTTCCAAGGTAGAATGGGAAACCAAGGAAAGCAGATGGTTTACCATTAAACATCTCTGTACAGTGCTTGCCTGTGTATATTGACCATGCAGCAGTTTTATTTGTGTTAATTTTTAAATTAAAATTTGAGGTATAATTCTTGATTATCTCTTGTAATATGGGGAGGTTCTTTTTAGAGGGGAGGAAAATGGTTACATCATCCATATAGGCTATGCATGATATATTTAAAGCAGTGTTTGGGATTTGAATGCCTTTTATTTTTTTCTGTATCTCTATTAATAGAGGATTTATATATATTGTAAAGAGCAAGGCACTGAGGGGGGATCCTTGTGGGATGGATTGACTTGGTCTGAAGGTTGGTGAATTTTTCCCATTCAATGTGATGTGAATTTCATGGCTGAGTAGCAGATTGGCTATTATATATAGTAGGGATGGAGGTATTGTTGTTTTTTTCAGCACATCTAATAATTTGGCTATAGGCACTGAGTCAAATGCTGCCTCAATGTCTAGTTGAACTATAATTGGTGCATATTTCTTTCTTTTTTTTTACTACTTCGATTATTGTTTTGTACATTAAGGCACCCTGGCCAATGGATGATCCTTTTTTGGCATATTGTGCTGATGATAACACAGGGAGTATATGTTGTTCTATTTTCTCCTTTATTACTCTTTCAAGAATTTTTATTCCTAAAGGTCCCATTGAAATTGGTCGTAGATTAGATAAAGATGATATTGCTGTTGGTTTTTTGTTAAATGGAACCATTTCAATTGGGTATAGACTTTGTATGTTGTAAATTTTTTGGGATATGTAATTGGCTAAATCGCACAGGTATTTGCCTGTGAAGTGACTAAGATGTTTGAACACAAATTTTGGAATTCCTTGTGGTCCTGGGTGACATGTGTTTGTTATTGTTGCAAGTTGAAATACAATGTCAGTTGTTTTTATTGGTGGGTCTGTTTCAGGGTCTCCAAATATGTCTTCATTTGGTATGTACACTCTTTGTTTTTGCAGTTTTTTTTTTTAAAGTGCCATAGGCACTCTTTGTTTTTGCAGTTTTTTTTTTTAAAGTGCCATAGGCACTCTGACTGTAGATGGGGATTCCAGTGCCCACCGTATGTATGCTCTGGTCCAAGTGTGTTGTTGGGTAAGGTATATTTTTTCTTTTTTATTGCTACATATTGCTTTAGTGTGTTGCATGTATTGTTGTACATTTCTGTAAGTTTTTTTATTTGTGTTTGATTATCTGTAGTTGGTCTGGAAATGGTTATTCTTTTATGTAGTTCATCTGCCAAAGCTAATAATCTGGTGGGGGGTGTTGAATTGCAGGTAATATGATTGATGTTGAAAGAAAGTATATTGGTGAATACTATATACTTTTGTACAGGATCGAGTGACATGTTTTGAAGTTTTTGGAGCATTATATATGTTTCTGAATATAGGAATTCAGTTGTTTGTGCTGGAAGAAGTATTCGCACAGTCTTTTGAAGGGCTATTGTTGTATTCTGTATTTTTGTTAGGTCGAGGGTGATGAACTGGGCAGCATGATCTGAGATTATAGATGGACAGAGTTCAAGATTAAAATAATGATGTAACATTGGTGAGTAGAAACACAAATCAATGAGTGACTTATATCTATTGTTATTAAAAGATATTGAGTTTAATGGGAGAGAACCTTCAGCACTCATAAGTGGGATTGTTATTTGATGGATCCATTTGGAGACAAAAGTTTGGTAGGTCATGTTGAAATCTCCCAGGAGTTTTATGGGATTTGGTGTTGCTGTAAGCATTGAATTTATTGTTGCTATTATTCTGGAGATGATGACAGGGCCTGGTGGTATATAGACAAATACTAGGTTAAGTGTGATATTTTTATGATGGAGTGTTATTATGATAAGATTAGAGTCAATATATATAATTTTAAAAGAATCAAAAGGGCAGTTGTGGGATATAATTATACCTGTGCCACCTGATGGTGATGATGATTGCCTTGAGCAGGCACAAAACCCTTGGCTGACTAAATATTTTGAAGGATCAATTTGAGAGCCACTGTATATTTTTGTTTCCAATAGCCCCAGTATGTGTGGTTGTGTTGTATGTAACCATTTTTTGAGTTCAAAAAGTTTTTTGATGGCATTTAAGCCTCTAATGTTTAGAGATCCAATTTTTATCTTCATGTTACAGGATAATTTTATAACAGGGTATTGATTTTTATTGATTTTTTAATTCTCAATTTTTGTTTATATTGCAGTAGATGGATGCTGATACATATTTAAGACTTGGTATGGTTTATTATCAGTTTTTCTTTCATTTAATATTGGTTCAGACTCTATACAGGCAATTTGTGATGAAACTGAACAGTTGTCCATTTGTTGTTGGCTTAAATCCATTTCTATTTCATCATTTTCTAAGTCGTATATGTCTGATGAGTTGTGCTTTTGGTTTGTTTTTTTTTTTGCCTTTTAGGATTCTTGGTTTTTAGGTGGTCTACCTGGCTTTTTTTTCCCCTCTGATGTATTCTCTTGAATGGGTGGAAGAGGGGGTTCTATTGCATCCATTATGTTAGATGCAGTTTTGTTTATTATTGTGGTTTGTTTTATTATTGGTGTACTTATATTATCTTGATTTATATTTTCATTATATAGCTGTGTGTGTTTATTTTTTGTTTGCTGATTTTTACTTGGTAGACCTTTTGTTTTATTGAGTTGCTGATCCTGTGATGTAATTACTGCATTTTGTGTTGTGGTTTCTTGAGACTTATTTTCGTTTGAATCTTGGGTGTCTATGTTAGTTTTTGTGTTATTATTTTTTTGGTTAGTTTTTGGGATTGGCAATTCTGCTCCGTTATCATTTTTGTTCATGGGTGTTTGAACCTGTTTTTTTCTGGTTTCTATTATTGGGTTGTTAATTGATGTAGTGTTATTAGAAAATTTTTTTTCATCATCAGAGAGGATTTTGTTTTGTTCACAGTGATTGCCTTTTGTGTTATTGCACTGAGTTGCTAGGTGGCCTCTCTGTCCACAGCCAAAACAATGTGGTTTTAAATTTCTTATGTGAAGAGAGAGTGTTGCTTCTTGATCTGTAATTTGTGTTGGGATTGTGGCAGCATCTATGTTTTTATGGAGTTTTATTTTAAATTCAAAACTATTACTACATATCGGTATAGGTGTGTCTTTTAAATAAATTGGCTGTAGGGCAATTACTTTTCCAAACGGGTTTATCATTTTTTGAAAATCTTGTAAGTTGTATTTAAGATAAGTATTTTTAAGCACTCCAGTAATAATATTTTTCCGGTTTTCATCTATAATTACGAGTGCGTAATTATCGAGTGCTAAAATAGTGGATTGAAAACGTTCTTTTTGCTGCTGAGTATAAAAATCAATGGTTATATATTGCGAATTTGAATGGTCTGTGATTCAAGAGATTGTTTCCATAGTTCATTTTGCGTAATTGCTTCATATAATAAAGCTTTTGGGAAACAATATAATGAGCATTGATTATCTGTTACTGGGAGTACTAGCGATGTTGGTGAAAAAAAACCTGCGAAAAGTTTCAAATAACATACGAGGCACCGTATCATTGAAACAGTCCGTCACATTTTCAAGCATTTCTTTTGTCCAGATTGCAGCTGGGGGTTGACGTTCCTCTTGACTATGTAGATCTAGATTTTTTATATCGTTTGTATTTGTTCTTCGGAAACATGGTATTTGGGTTGGTGCTGTAATATTGCTGTTGCTTTTAAGTATTTTTGCATACGAAATAGGTGATGTTGAAACTAACGATGTTGTTAATTTCATATTGGTGCTTAACTCGCTCACGCTTGATTGGGCAGTAGCCATGATTTATTATTCTGACTCAAGTCAGTTTTTTTTTTAAAAGAGATATGAATACACACCGATATTTTCTTTAAAAATACTCTATTAATCTATTATATGATTTGATTTGTTCTGTACTATGTTTGTTTTGCGAATAACAAGTTGAAACAAAAGAAAAATATAAATACTTACATCTGAGAGCTTAAAGATTGCTTCTTACCTCAGCAGAGATTTGCTGCAGGATTATTATTATTATTATTATTATTATTATTATTATTATTATTAATTATAATAATAATAGTAATAATCATAATAATAATAATATACCTACACAACACTTTTTGAAATATCAAAGAAACTATAAAGATATAGATGATATATGTAATCTTTGTCATAGGGACTCAGAGACACAAAACCACCTTTTTTTCTCATGCTCAAGTCTAGAAAACATTCGTGAAATTATTAGCACTTCACTGAAGGGTAAAAAAATCAATATGAAACTTTTTTTGACTCTTTTAAAAGGGGTATCTTTGCTGAAATAAGAATCTGCACATTTTTACTCTATGCTTTATGGTGTACAAGGTGTAATTTCATATACAATTATAATCCCAGAAGACATCCAAACATGTTCAGAAATAAGCTGCAAACCATACATGAAAGAGACATGAAGATTACAGATCAATCTAAGTACATTGACACCTGGAATATACAAGAACTTATATAAAAGCACTAACAAAAAAAAACTATATCTAACATGGATCCTTGTGCCAGTTTTAAAGTCAACTGACACAAACTAGATGCATTCCTGCTTTAATTTAATTGAAGTATATCTAATTGAATATTATCATATGATTGAGTGATCATCATTGATTTTGTTGAACTTTTTTTTCTTAGAGACTTCTAGTTTGATAATGCATACAGTTACTGATCAAGTCATTGTACATATGCAGTTTTGTGAAACTAATTTATATGTAAGAACTATGTGTCAAATGTAACTTGTATAACCTTTTAGAATACTAATAAACTTTATCCTTTGAAACATAATAATAATAATAATAATAATAATAATAATAATAATAATAATAATAATAATAATAATAATAATAATAATAATAATAATAATAATAATAATAATAATAATAATAATAATTCAATTCAATTCATTTATTTAAGTGCTAAACAACAGCGTAAAGCCAATTACAGCTTGCACATACAATAAAAGTGAAAATAAAACATATAACATAAAATGAAAATATAAATGTATACATAATAAAGTAAAATTTAAAAGACAAAATCAAACTTCACATTTCAGTTTAACAAGATTACAAAATTTCTTATAATCAATGTCACACAGATTAAGGTTACTCCCAATTTGATTATATAAAGAGGGTAACCTAAATAAAGGAGAAAATTTAAGAATATTAGAACAGCATGTTTGAATCTGATATACACAAGTAGACCTAGTATCATAACTCAAAGACCTAACTGAGATAGTTGAAACTATATCTGATAAAATAACCTGTTTATTAACAATTTTATAAAAATATTTCAAATCCCTATACTTTCGTCTAGATGAAAGATTAATCATTTTACCCTCCCAAGAAACATATTTGAAAAACAATAATAATAATAATAATAATAATAATAATAATAATAATAATAATAATAATAATAATAATAATAATAATAATAATTTAATTTAATTTAATTTAGTACATTTAACAGATTTTACATCCAAACAAAAAATGCACAGCTAATCTAGTTCACAAAGCATTTGCAGAGTTTTTTGCACAGTAGTCCTAAATGTTCTATCATCTGTTTCAAATATATTAACAGCATTAAAGAATTTATTGTACAATCTAGGTAATCTTACTAATGGTGAATTTTTTAATGTTTCACTTTTAAATTTTGGAATATTATACATATTTTTTGATCTCGTATCCTTTATCTTTAGCTTAAATGATAATGTTGTTTGGCAACTTCTCACATCTATTATACCTGATGTAATTTTTTTTAAATACTTCATATCAGTATAGATTCATCTTTTGTAGAGTGCATTGTTGTCACATATTATTTCTGATTTAATGTATCTGAAAAAATTTTTATAAACCTTTTCCAGTGCTAATCTATTATTTAATTTATATGAGTTCCAGATCAAAGATCCATAATTTAAAATAATAATAATAATAATAATAATAATAATAATAATATTATTATTATTATTATTATTATTATTTTAAATAATAATAATAATAATAATAATAATAATAATAATTCAATTCAATTCAATTCAATTCTTTATTTATTTAATGTACATATCAACAGCATTTAGCCAATTATAGATTGCACAATAATACAAATCTAAATAAGCATTAAAAAAAAAATAATAATAATAATAAAATAAATAATACCAATAAAATAGAAAATCAATAAAATGCACAAATAAATAAAAAGGCAATATATCAAATGAAATTAAGGAAAATATTTTTTTATGAGGACTTTAGTGAATTGTTTAAAATCCAAATTAAAAACATCATCATTACCAAAATCTTTGTTATAAGTTCTAGGTAAACGAAATAAAGGGGAAAATCTTAATACATCAGATTTACAATTTTTCAGTTCAAAAACATTATGAGTACGAGTATTATAATTTTTTTTTTTAGTACCTAAGTTAGAAAGCAAATTAGATACAGAAATATTCTGGGAGATGAATTTATGAAGAAGTTTGAGATCTCTTGTTTTTCGTCTCAGTAGTAAATCAATATAGTGTTCATTACTTAAACTATTTAATTTTGCAAATTTGTCAAAAACAGACTGAATTCTTATGATATCTGTCCTGTTATGAGGATTCCATATAATTGAACCATACTCCAAGATGGGAAGAACTAAGGATATAAAAAGTTTAATCTTTGTAAATTTATTAAATGCTTTTCCATATCTGTAAATAGCTCCTACAATTTTAAAAGATTTATTCACCATAAAATTAATGTGATTACGAAAAGATCCATTATTGGAAAATATTATTCCGAGATCTCTTTGATGATCATTTGTTATAATTTTAGAGTCCCCAATATAATAGGAAAACCTTAAGACTTCAGATTTTCTAGAGTAAGAGACAATGGAGCACTTATCCATATTTATATCTATATAATTATATTCACACCAATTCAAGAAATTATCTACATCACTTTGAAGTAAAAAACAGTCATTAATAGAATAAATATGCCTAAAAATTTTGCAATCATCTGCATAACATAGAAGATGTGAAAATTTAATGCATGTTTTTAGGTCATCAATGTATACATTAAATAATAAAGGTGCAAGAACACTGCCTTGAGGCACCCCAGTGAAGCAATAATAAGGTAATGACAATTTACCATTAAACCTCACACAAGACATTCTATCCCTAAGAAAAGAGTCAAACCAATTAATTAATAATTTAGAAAAACCTAACCTACAAAGCTTCTGAAGAAGAATTTTATGATTAACTCTATCAAAAGCCTTGGACATATCAAAATAAACAACATCTAACCTAGATTGATTCTCAATTGAATTTGAAATGTGATCAAAAATAGTTAGCAAATTTGTTTCAATGGACCTATTAGGCAAAAATCCATGCTGCTCTGGTGCCAAAACCTTAGAGACATCCAAGATAATTTTATTATACAAACATCTTTCAAAAATTCGAGCAACAGTGTGAAGAATTGAAATAGGCCTATAGTCACTTACCAAATCTCTAGATCCTTTCTTAAAAATAGGAACAACTTTAGCAATTTTAAGGGATGTAGGAAAAGTACCATTTGCTAAAGAGCAATTAAAAATATGCAAAAGAGGAGAAGCAATGTATTCAGCACATCCTTTATAAATGAAAGCTGGAATATTGTCAAGGCCCACACTAGAATGTAATTTAAGCTGCCCAATAGCAAAAATAACATCAGATTCAATAAATGAATCCAATGTTATTCTTTCTTCAACTAGATCATTATTTTCAGTCAAATCAGTAAAAGAATTAGATTGTTTAAAAAGCTCTGAGAAATAATGAGAAAAATCATCAGCAACTAGATTAGAATTATTATTCTGTAATTTTTTTTTTGTAATACCTGAATCCTTAACTAGAGACCAAAATTGCAAGGGATTATCAGAAATATGACTTTCAGTATTTTGTATAAATTTTTGAAAATCTCTATGATATATAACCGTTGACAATCTTCTATAATTAATAAAATTGTTATAATAATTTAAGTTCTTAGTTTTCCAATATTTACGATGATGAAATGATTTCCTTTTAATAATTTCTTTAAGAGAAACTGAAAACCAGCGAGGAAAACGTTTAGTTAAAAAAATTTTCTTAGGAATGTATTTGTCAATTAGTTCACAAAATGATTGTTCAAAAAATCTCATACAAAAATCTACATCAGATGAAGAATACAAATTTTTCCAGTTAAAATTGGATAATTGTAAACAAAGACCCAAATAATTTCCTTTTCTGTAGTTTCTTTTCATAGTTTTAAAGGGACAGAATCTATTAAATTTAATATTAATATAAAATTCTAAGGGAGGATGATGCAAGTCAATGGAAAAAGGAAGAGAAGAAGTAGTTAAACATTCAATTGTAGGAAAATTACTGAGAATATAATCCAATGTGTGATCATTAAAATTGGTGTATGGATTAAATTGTTTTAAATTCAACAAATTGCAAAACCGAATCATTCTCAATGCTTTAGGTGAAAAAGAGACAGAATCTATGATAGTAGTACCCGAATATAAATCCGGAATATTAAAATCTCCGGTAATAATAAAATTATCATAGCCAATCAGAAAATCTTCAAGTGATGTCAAAAAATAATCAAACTCCAACAACGACAAAGTGGGTTTGAGGTAAACATTACCCAAAATAAATTTAAAATTGTGATTTAAAGTAATTTCACACCATGTAGATTCACAAAAAGAAGAAGAAAAATAAAGTTCTTTATAAAAAACATCTTTATGAAGAGCAATCAGAGTACCACCACCTCGAGAAATATTATCCATAGATCTGTCAGTTCGCAAAATACTAAATCTATCATCAAGAAAAGAACAATCAGGAAATTGTTGATTTAACCAAGTTTCTGTAAGTAAAATAAGATCAAAATGTTCTGTTTCAAAAAATTGCTTTATTTGAACACATTTAGTTCTCATACCTCTGACATTCATATAAAAACAAGACAGCCCTACCATATTAAATTAAAAATAAATCCAAACAAATAAATAAATGATATCAAGTAAAGAAAAATGTAAGTAAGTATAGTGAATAAAGAAAATAAGAAATAAAAGAAAATAAAGAAAATAAGAAATCAAAGAAAACAGAAAATAACTAAATAAATACCACTAAAGTTTTAAAGAATTAGCCAAAGTTCCATAAAAAAAACAAATGGAAGCACCACGAGGCCATAAATTGGAAGAGATTAAATCATTATGTTTATGAGCAGGAGCAGATATATAAAAGCAAGAAGATTTCAAGTTATACATATTAATTTCATGACATATGATCCTAGTTCTTAAACATTTTTCAAGAAAGACCTTAATATTATATGAATTAAGATTCACTGGCATATTAGAAACAAAATATTTATTATATTTTGTATTAATATTATTAATAATATTATTATGAATTTTAGAAATACCAAACCCCCTTTCCACAGGTAGTCTACCTTTTTTACCAGAAGTTGAAAAAGAGCATCCCAAACCATTTCCCACATTAACCTCATTATCAATATAATTGTTATATTTAGAGAAATGCGAATAATTTGCTCTATGAGTAAAAAAACCTCTATCAGCATTCGCTAGACAATTTTTTTTCCTGAAATTAGATTTAGAAAATAATAATAATAATAATAATAATAATAATAATAATAATAATAATAATAATAATAATAATAATAATAATAATAATAATAATAATAATAATAATAATAATAATAATAATAATAATAATAATAATAATAATAATAATAATAATAATAATAATAATAATAATAATAATAATAATAATAATAATAATAATAATAATAATAATAATAATAATAATAATAATAATAATAATAATAATAATAATAATAATAATAATAATAATAATAATAATAATAATAATAATAATAATAATAATAATAATAATAATAATAACTAATAAAAATTCTTAATTCATACACTAATAAATACAAGCTGGAGTTTAACATGGAAAAATCTTCTGCATGGTCAATATATACGGGACAATTTCACACACAACATTTTAAAGGAAAACCCAGCTCTTTTGTGGGATTCCCCTTCTATTTGAGCAATCTAGAAATGCGTCGACAAATACAAGACAAAATTAAAAATAAAATAGAAAATATAATTGATTCACTATCAAAATCTTACCTTTCACTGTATTCAAAAGTATCCCTGTTTAATCTATTAATTATGACTCGAATCACATACTATTCTCCAATAATACTATACACTAAATCTTTTACTAGTAAAATAAACTCGTTATGTAGAAAGTTGCTGTGGGGAAAAAAGATTGTTTCAGTTTCACTAAAACGTATTCAAGCTCCTCTAATACAAAATGGTTTAGGACTACATTCATTACATATTTTTAACATTCAAAAGACATTAAATCTCATTTCTGCATGTACTTATTTATTTCCATACTTGAAAGTGTTCTTCAAGATTACCCCAACAGATAAACCACCACCAAACAATGGATATTGGAAAACCTTGCTTACACTAATTCTTAACATTCCAAATATTATTTTTTCACCACCGCAAGATAAATTTAAATATTGGGATGTATACCAGATAATTTGCTCTCCCCGAAATGATAAAAAACCAATTTTAAACATTAATAATAGACAACTAACCCGAAAATTTAAATTCTGGTTATTAGAACCCAAATATTATGATTTTCTACTCAAATTAAATCTTGAAGCATTGCCAACATTACACTTTTGTAGATATAGAAGGCATTACATAAATACAGAAGACATATGCTGGTTGTGTCATAGAGAAACTGAGACACAAGAACATTTTCTTTTTGCCTGCCCAGTATTTGATAATATTCGTTCATCCATACCATCATTGTACAAACAAAGAAATTGTGACATTCAAATCCTTTTACAATCATTTATTAAGGGTAGCTACCCACATATTCGAGCAAGTACTTTTATATTGTTTTCACTATGGTGTACAAGATGCTCCTTCATGTACAACAATAATCCAAGAAGACATCCAAACACATTCTGGAACAAAATGGAACAGCTCCGCTTAAGGGATGAAAAAATTGTATCCCAAAAGATGTACACAGCCACTTGGTCAATATTACAACAGCGCTCAAAATTATAGAAAAAAAAAAAAAGACTAATAAAAAACAGAACTAAGAGCTTTACAAGTGCACAAAAGTAATTGGATGTATATATTTTAAAGAAAATAATGTAAACTCAAATTTGTAAACCACATGCATATCCTTTGTCTTTGTTAACCCCCCCCCCCCAATTACAGTTTTCAACTTATTTATACTGACTTCAATTCATCTGCATGTGGTAAAATAGTTATAAATGTAACCTTTTCTTGTTATATTCAATAAAGTCCTTTTGAAAGATAATAATAATAATAATAATAATAATAATAATAATAATAATAATAATAATAATAATAATAATAATAATAATAATAATAATAATAATAATAATAATAATAATAATAATAATAATAATAATAATAATAATAATAATAATAATAATAATAATAATAATAATAATAATAATAATAATAATAATAATAATAATAATAATAATAATAATAATAATAATAATAATAATAATAATAATAATAATAATAATAATAATAATAATAATAATAATAATAATAATAATAATAATAATAATAATAATAATAATAATAATAATAATAATAATAATAATAATAATAATAATAATAATAATAATAATAATAATAATAATAATAATAATAATAATAATAATAATAATAATAATAATAATAATAATAATAATAATAATAATAATAATAATAATAATAATAATAATAATAATAATAATAATAATAATAATAATAATAATAATAATAATAATAATAATAATAATAATAATAATAATAATAATAATAATAATAATAATAATAATAATAATAATAATAATAATAATAATAATAATAATAATAATAATAATAATAATAATAATAATAATAATAATAATAATAATAATAATAATAATAATAATAATAATAATAATAATAATAATAATAATAATAATAATAATAATAATAATAATAATAATAATAATAATAATAATAATAATAATAATAATAATAATAATAATAATAATAATAATAATAATAATAATAATAATAATAATAATAATAATAATAATAATAATAATAATAATAATAATAATAATAATAATATACACCTATCTTGTTCATGATCTAGAATTTAAAGGAGAGTGGATATTTTTTAGCTAGATTTCATACCAACTAAATGTCAAATATTTGATAATTTCTTTTTTCTTTTTAAGATCTTTATTTTAACAAATGTGAATGAAAATATGTATATATTTTTTGTCAAATGTGTTTATAAAAGTAGAATTGTAATATTATCATAGCTCCACATTGAGGAAAAGGATCTAATTCAAAATATTTTTATATTAACTTATATAAAATCGTTTTGAATTAAACATGTTAATTAACATTACCTAGTCTGTTTAATTAGATATTTATAAATAAAAGTGTGTTTATTGTATTGCTTTATTTGTTTCCATTATAATTAGTATTTCTAAATTGTATGCATTGAAATTACTTTCATTGGATCAAGCTTGATGTCAATTCTATTATCATAGCCATTCTGAATTCATGGTCCAGGTTTGAGTAATTGATCTAACCATTTAACACAATGATGCATTGATGCCAAATGGTATAAATTTTTAAATAAATTTACTCTGACATTTGCTGCACAAATCATGAGATCAGATGGTTTAAACATCAAAACAGTTGATTAGCTATACATTATCCTTCAACTGATTTAAAAACACAATGAAAATTTGATTATTCAACTTGATTAGTTCACATAATTCATAGACACAGTTATACTTTGGAAATTAATCTCATAGTCTTATCATCTGGTTTAACAATAGTACCAGAATGGTTATTGGGATTTAATCACATAATATTGTCAGTATGTTTGAAAAATATTAGTTTATTTATATACTGAGATTTAGTCCATATTCTTGTAATCGAATTGAAATGCCAATTATATCATATCTGATTTCACAACTATATTATTAGCTGCTACTTCTTCTTCTTCTTCCTTCTTCTTCTTCTTCATCTTCTTTTTTCTTCATCTTCTTCTTCCTTCTTCTTCTTCATCTTCTTATTATTATTATTGCTGTTGGTGTTGCTGCTGCTGCTACATTGTTTTTACTTATATTAAGGTAACAAAACAAAAAAAAAAAAACTATTTGCATGTTTTTTAAATTATTAGTGACCTTTACCAATATTTTTAGTCTTTTTGGTGAGAAAACTTTGAAATTAATTAAAAAAACATTCAATTATATTAGTATTCACAACTCTTAGATAATTAATGTTAATTGTATAGATGAATGTTTTAAATATTAATAAGTTGATTCCCAACGTTCTGAGAAAATTTAATTTTTTTTTCCTATTTGACATCGATTTTTTTTTGTTAAAATTTTATGACTATTTACGTTATTAAATCAATGGATAGTGCTAAAGAAACATCACCTGATCCTCACTTTTTCCTTTTCTATGATTGTAATTTATATTGACATTTATCAAATTCTAAATATTTATTCAGTTAACTTTTTTTTTTTCATAACAAAAACTAATGGAACCTTTAATTAAAATTATTTCTGAGATACGTTTTTTCAACACAGATATTGAAGCAGTTGACCGGATACTCAGATCAAGCTTCACAGCCCACTCAGAATCGCCCATCACCAAACCATATTCAAACTCCATCCTTACGCATGTATATATATTTATTAATGCATATATTTTATATTTAAACTAATAAAGGGATAATTGACGTATATATATATCTTAAAATGATTAATTTTAATAAGTGAATATTTTTTTTTTTTGATATTTTAATTCATGTGAGTGTGTAATGGGTGTCTATATATTATAGGAGATGGGAGATTATTGCTAAAATATATTTTTAAATAAAAATGTATATATTTAATGTATATGTAAGTTATATCTAATATATTATTTATTTAAGTCGTGGCGGTCAGAAGAATTGAAGACGACGCAATCCTTGTCATAAGATTCTCAAATATAACTAAGACAATTGCCGGAAACCCATTTATCCATCTAAAAACTATAATTTTTATAATAATGTAAAAATCCTTTAATGGAAATTTATCCATTTTCTGTTTTAAAATCACGACTACATTTAAAACAATCATGCGAGAAACTTTTGACAGGATTACATTGTATTTAAATTTTATTCCATCAAAGGATGCATCCGGTCAGAAACTACAGATCTGCTAAGTGGATAAAGTGCCTCGGGTCTGGCAGCTAAGTGCTTTCTAATGTCATCAGAAAAAGGAGTATAAATGCTGCTAGATCTGAACCCAGTAAAGAGGCTCTTATTCTTAATCTATTGTTTAGTTCATATGCTAATGACACAACTAATATCTATGGATAATTTCATATGATAAACCAAAAGTTATAAAATAACAGCTTATCATACATATTCTGCCTGTGATGTTAACATTGCATTGTTTTATAGTTACTGAAAAAATTAAGGAATAAGAGGCATCATTGTTAACATACACTGAATAAATTGAAAGACTAGAGAATATCAGAAATAAATCACCTCATGAATTATTGATTTTAACAATGTTTTTGATTTACTTGACAATGCTAAATTTAAATTGTTGGATGTTTTTTTAGAACATGGGTAGCAGATAATTTTCTTGTACTTATTAGGTACTTTTATATGATTTCAAAATCATTATGTGAAAGAGACTCATTTCATTTTGTTAGAGAACTGTATGTTCTCAATGGCTGTGAAAAAAATTACTTATTTATTGCTTTATAAACCAATTAAGCGTATGTCAAGCGTGACATACGCTTAATTGGTTTATTTATTGCTTGGGAATTTGTAAAAAGTGTGAGCACTGGCGATAACAATTGTCACTACAATTCAAATTATATTCTGAATATATAGTAATGAGATCAGCAAAGAGGAAATGGATTTGGGAATAATGGAATGAACCTCAACAGTCTTAGATATGATGGCAAGCCTCATTTATTATGAAAAACAGAGAAAACTTTTTAGGAAGGCTTTATAAAGAATAGAGTTTAAAAAATTTTTTTTTATTAAATGTAACCAAATGAATATTGTTATGACAGATTCAGCAGAGTTGATTTTAAAAGTGTTATAGTCCTCCCTTCTCTCAGAAGTAGACTATTCCAGATGCCATCTTATCTGATCGGATTAAGCATTGTTTGCCACAGGCCAATAGGCTGATGTATAGATGAAAGCATAGCCAATGATTATTACAGGCTAATTAACAATGATGCTTGCTGAATCCAAAGGTTTTCAATAAGGTCAGGGATCTGGGTATAAATAGTCAGTCTTTTGTGAGAATCAGAGAATAACGTGTCTAACCTAAACAGACTCTTTGCGTTCTCCCAGGAAAACTCTGCTAACCCTACAGCAGCAACTATTCCCATTGATAGCACTATGCTATTTAGATCCATGCAGCTAGGCGAGTCCCACAGAGACAGACGCTGCTAAGATCACACTCAGCTCAAGGCAAGCTGTCTTGTACAGCTGGAAGAGTCATAGACCCTACCCATGAGGCAAGCCACAAGGTGTGGCTGGAAGTGGCAGGCAAAACCCAGAGTTTACGTTAAACTCCAATATTCAACTTATAAAGATTCATTTGTATACTGTATATTGTATTGTATATATTTGTACATAATAAATATATAAATTATAATACTTGTTTCAGTATTATTTTACATTATTTACTGTTAGTTGGGTCTGTAATCCAGACCAAACACAACAAAAAGTGATGCCAAAACAGAAATCATCAATAGTTTTTATTTCATTGAATTATTCATCAATCTTAATTGTCCATTAACACAAAGTAAAGTTGTAATGAAAAGGCTGGAAAAATTTTTTAGATTTAGTAATATATATTTAAAAATCAGGACAAGAATTGTTCAGGCACTTACTTTCTGTTGCTTTCATTGAATCTAAAGGCTAATATTGAAAAATGTTAGAAAAAATGTTCATTTATTTGAACTGAGGTGCTGAAAAAGACAGAAATTGAACAAAATGTTGCAATTTGATCATAAATTTGAATCACATCTTCTTGACCTTTTTAAAATTTTGATTACATTATAATGCAATATAATGTAATAGAAAAGTATGTAATTCTGAGAAAGTTTGATAAGAGAATAGGTTGACTTCTATTGAGATACATAGATTCCATCATCACAATGAAAAATTAAATAATGAATGGGTATTCTGAAAAGGAAAAAAAATATATATGATATCAGGAATCATTTTTGACTTGATAAAACTCCATTTTAAGAATAATAATTTATTAAATAATGATGTAAGACAAAAGCAATAAGATTTCATTGTGATAGTAATTTTAAAAAGTTTGGAAAACTAGAATTATCAAATTTTTCTTTAAGTTTAGAAAGAATTTATTCTTTGGTAACTTATTTGATAAAATAAGTTGAATTATTATTGTTTGTTTTTTTTCCATGTGTCATAGCATCGGCCGGGACGCGAACCCACAACCGTCTGCAACCAACTACTTGCTTCCATGGCGGCTGCGATACCTCTTGGCTAACAATGCAAGACTATTATTATTGTTTTGAAAGTTAATCTAACTTCATTTGACTGTTTGAATAACATATTTGTCATTTTCTTGCTTCATTAGCTTTAAGCAAAAAAACTTGTTTTGCTAATCTGAATAACTTAACTGTATAATATTTTCACTCATTACAGTCAATTAACTAATTTAAAAATCTAATTATAATCTGCTCTAAAAAATTCTAGCAAAATTATTTTATTCAGTTGTGTTTTTTAAATAAAAATTTTCTCATTCACTATTCTCTTTTTTTTTTATCCTCCATCTCATCCCCCCCCCCCTTTTTAATTATAATATCGTATTTAATTTAATAATTTATTTTGCATCTACATTTAATTATATTTTATTTTGCCTTTTAATAGTTTACAAGAAGTTGGGTGACATCTCTTGCAATTAAAAAATTAAAAAGAAAACAAGTTTTAATTTTTCTATTTTTATTTCATTTTTGAATAATAAGTAATTAAAGAATCAAATTATATTTTAGTTGTCTCTTTCAAATTGAGCGTCTAAAAAAAAAAGCTTACCGATTGAGGCGTATATATATATGCTCACTATATATGGACAGCAGAGTTTGTTTTCACACGCATATAAAAAAAGCCAATTGCTGTCAAGCATTGATGGTCGAGAGGTCAGTGACGGCTGCTTTACAAGCAGTTGTCCCGGGTTAGCGGGTTCGCTTCCCGGCTGATGCTATGACACATGAGAAAAAGAAAACCAATTGCGACAATTTACATTAGAACAATGAAGTTAAAGATCAATTTATTGACCAATGTTGGATCGTTAACTAGACCGATTATGAATCAGCTATCTGGAAAAAAAGGCCTGATTAGAATCTAAAAAAAATTACCATGCTCAAGTTTGAATCAAGTCATAAACATAATGAGTAAATGCACTTTATAGCACCATGAAGTTTTATTATACATTTATGCAGTGTAGTATATACCATATTGTTGTGCAAATATAAAAATGTAAATAATTTCCCAAAAGTATTTGAAATATTGTATCCAGAATAAAAGTATGCAGAATGTAAACAAAATTTTCAATTTTTTTCTATTTTAAATATTTTATACTTTGTTTCAACTGGAACCTTATTCACCACTGTAGTTTAATTTTTCCCATATTTTTCTGACTATGTCAATAACTATAATAATCTTCATTCTCAGATCAATTTATTTCACATTAAGAATTGAATAAACAAGGCATTTGTTATTGAATGGCAAATGAATAGCGAGATCATTATAAAAGTAATGTCACTCTCTCTCTTCTCTGTGATTTATTATATCATTACATTAAAGCAGTTGACTCAAATTAAATAAAGATTTCTGGACTAATTTTCAGATGAGGAAAATAATAAAAAAATCTCTGTTTTATTTAACAAATGATGTATTCAATCTACCATTTTAGTACTTAAATATGACAAGAGGACTTGCAACTGATTCTATGGTGTTAAAAATAAGGGAATATTGTAGGCAGTTTGTGTAACATAATCATCAATCTTTATAATAAATCTATATGTTTGTGTGTAGTTATGTCTAAAAATTATAACGGAATTCTGTTCTGAGTGGAGCATAATAGATTGATTTGAATATAATTCAATAGCAGACATAATTTTCCCCTTTTCCTATTATGACAGCACTTTTAATTTGATGTCAATATTACTTGCTTTTTCTTTTACTCCACTGGGTTGTTTTGAGATTATTTCATTGTAATTATGTATTTTTAAGAGCAGCAAGTACAGAATATATTATAATTAACAAAGTATATAAATCAATAACATAAAACCAGAAACATGATTCATGATTAGACAGGATATAGCTAGATTATTAGAAAATTACATCAATAATTTTATATTTGACATTGACTTAGAGTCTATAAATAATAACATATTATAGCCTACAGATACATATATAAAATATCTCGATACTCAGTCATTATTAATAAATATGTTAAATGAAATTAATTAAACCAAGTATACTTTGGATATGAGTGCATTATAATTATGATTTTGTTGAGAATCTAAGAGACAAAGTTTGAGCTAATTTGAATACTGTTAGATCTTTGATTCATTGCATATTCATTTTGTGTAATGAATTGCATCGCCTTAATCTTATGTTTTCTACCATTTTCTTTGCACATTATATTAATAATACTAGGAACAAAACTATCTCCACATTATTTTTCATAGTTGTAAAATATGGATATATTAGTTGAATTGATCTTGGCCTTTCTCTACATCAAGCTTTGTTGTGGTAATCTCGTTTTTAGATTAGCTTTTGCTTCTCCATAGTAGATATAAGCATAGTCCATTTGGCTGCATCTCACAGCACACATAAGCCAGGTCAATTCATTTTGTGCATATTGTTTTTTGTATTATTAAGTAGTCTCTTAAAATTGATCGCTGTTTTAAAATACACTAAATTTATCAGTGCAGATCATTACAATTTTTTTCCAATGTATGTTAAGTATGGTAGCACAATCCAACTTTTGCTTTTCCCTATATTCCCAGTTCTGTTTAAAATATCACTTTTAAATTGTTCTATATATTTGTATATATCAGTTGCATAATAATTTGATTTTATCAAATCAACAATATAAGTCTCTAGATTCTTGATCTTGTCAGACTCAAATTAATATAAATAGTTATTGTGACACAAGAAGGTTTTTAAACCCATGAATTTATGTGATAAATGTATTGGGATTTCACATTTATGCATCCTCTAATGTTTGGAAATTTATTGTCATTTTGTAATATAATGTGTTGTCTTTCTTTTGATTTGATAGTCCAACTTAAGCCTGATTTTGTGTTCAATCCATTAAACATGTAATTGATAATATTTTTTGGCATGTGTATAAAGACATCATCATAACATATATGTGTGCACTTTCTACATGTGTTTAATATAGGAATGATAATATTAGCTTCTTTCAAGGCCAAAGCCATGCTACATATGACTATACTGACAGATCAGCCTCTTGGCTAGGCTTCTGTCATTTTATATACATTGCCTCTATATGTTGCTACAATATCATTGTCAATCCAGGTTAGAAAATCAATAATTTTTTTCTTGTATGTGTTTACTTTCTTGCTAGTCAATAACTCATTAATAATTTTAATGATTTATTTCTGTTTACTGATCCATACAGATCAGAAATGTCAAAAGCCTTTGTGTATTCATTGGAGATAACATCATTTTTGATAATATCAATAAATTCAAATGATGATATGATTGTTGATTTGTCAATTGCTTCATAGTAGGAAGCATTGTTGAAGTTGATCATTAATCTTAGAGGGTGCATCAACGTGACATTCTAAATGTCTATATCACATAAATTTGCATGTTTAAAAACCTTCTTACATTGCAGTAAATCTTATATCAATTCAAGTCTTACAAAATCAAGAACCTGGAGACTTATGTTGCTCATTTGATAAAATCAGGGAATCATGTAACTGATATATACAAATATATAGAATAGTTTAAAAGATATATTTAAAACAGAACTGGGAATATAGGGGATAACAAAGTTTTGGATTTTGCTACCATACATTGTAAATAAGATTGTATTGTTCTGCACTGATAGATTTGGTGTGGATTTTAGAATACCTATCAATTTAAATAGACTACTTAATAATACAAAGGACAAAATGCATTCAAATGGACTATTCTTATGGCTACTATGGAGGCGGGAGGAATAAAAGATAATCTGATAACAAGATAAATACAACACTCTCAAGTACAGAAAGACCAAAACTGATTCAACTAATATGTCCATGTTTTACCACCATGAAAAAGAATGTGGAGATAGTTTTGTTTTTAGTCTTATTAATATACTGTGCAAAGAAAGAAATGATGGAAATCATAAAATTAAAGAGACAGAGTTCATTTCATAAAATGAATACATAATGAACCCAAGATATAACAGTATTCAAATTAATCCATAATGGGTTTTTAGTTTCTCAACAGAAGAACCACTCAAGAGAACAATCATAATTATGATGCACAAACATTGAAAGTATACTCAGTTTCATTAATTTCATTTAAAATACACGCATATATACATATCACCATTATTTTGTAGACTGCAATGGATATATTTTCATTCAACATACTCTAATGCTTACATTAATAACCATTATTGAAAGTTTTCCAGGAATGTTTATGAGGGTTCTATAGAATTTTCATAATCATAAATCCAGTAATGTTTATAAGGAATTTATGGAATTTGGTTCATATTTATATATAGTAGAGACAAATACTCAAGCTCATCTAAATTTTTCAGAATAGCAAAAGGACATATATATATAAAACACAGTAGCTACTTATAAATAAATAAGACTATTTTAACTCTGGGAGGGGGTGGTAAAAAGGCTATAAATGAATTTTGCACTGACTATACAATCTAATCTGTGAACCACAAATTTATCCACTTACAGAACATTCTGGCTTTTTTTCTGTTTATTTAATATTTTGCATGATGTTTTTTTAATTTCTTTGGCAGAAAACTTTTTGTTCTGAAGCATTTTAACATCATTACTAACTGTAACTTTTCAGTGCATTGTAATCTCTGGCATGTCTTCCCAATGGAAACAATCAGTATCACATTCCTTTATAAAATATTTTTGAGATAATCTCTATAATTTAAGTGGAGCCTATCTCTCCATGAATGCTATATTCATTATAAAATACTCATTTAGGAAGTTCTGCATTATTTATTTTCTTTACATATCTAATCTAGCAGTTGACTTTATATTATCAACATCAGCAAGTTTTAAGAATGGTTTTATAATCTTTAAAATTTTGCAGAGCATTCTTAAATGAACTTTTCTAACATCTTTATATTCTGTCAATAGGATATCCAAGTTTCTCCCATATAATACATTAGATAAAATAGTTCTATATACAGTTTACCTAACTGTAGTAATTATTTTTCTATAATGAAATACTTTTATTTTTTTTAACCACATTGTAATCTTTGTTGTACCTCAACATCTGAGTCTATTTTTCTCCTTATTAAGTACAAAAAGTATTTCATTTGGTTTATATTCTCAAGTTGTTAACTATCCAAGCTAAAAGTTATTGAGGATTTTTCTTCTACCATTGGCTCATAAAAAAACTTGAACCTTTTGAACATTGAAGTCTTTGAATGTTGCACTCTAAACATGAACTAAACATTAAACATATTCAGTGGATTGTCTTTTCAATTGGCAAAAATAGCATAATTATCAAGCTTTATTGTAAATCCAGAATCCAAGAAGATGAGGTTCTTGTTTTTGCTTAATACTTGATTCAAATCAAAAATTCCATCATTAAACCTGCATCACATCTTGATCCTTATTTCATTAAGCTACTTATATATAAACAATTGCAAGAATCACTGCCATAAAAATTGAAAATATGATTGGAGTAAATGCACATCCTTGTTTAATACCTGTTTTCATTTCAAATACTTCAGATTTTCCACCTATAATAATAACATTTCTTTCACTCTATCATAATAGGAATACATTTTAATGGATAAACAAGTAATGCTATAAACCGCTTCAATTAATTGAGTCAAATGGCTTGATCAAATCAATAAAAGCAATAAATAAATCACTTTTTTTCCATACTTTTCTTGCATTTTCCTAGAAATAAAAACCATGTTTCAAGTGCTATTTGATTCTATAAGGCAATGAGTCTGTAGTAACCATTTATCTATAACTGGCAGCTACTTATTCAATAAAATCCTTGAATACATCTTTGCTGCATGCAATTCTATGATAATTACTGCAATTTTGATTCTGTAAAATCACAATGAATCTATGGCAAACATTTATCTTTGACTAGAAGTTACTTATTCAACAAAATCCTTGGAATATATCTTTGCTACATAATATTCCATGATAATTACTACAATTTTGTCTATTTTTTAAATATTGGAACAGTAGAAGCATTCTTAAGATCAGATGGCACAATTTCATGAGTCCATATTGAAGCTAACATATTATTACCATATTTTAAAATTTCTTTAAGTATTTCATAAGAGCCTGCAGTTTTTCCATTTTTGAGATTATGAAGAACTGTTTTGATTTCACTAAAAATGGATATATCAATAAAAGATTATCAAAATATCTCTTCAATTTTTTTTTAAAAATCTTATTGTTATCATATGATAAGGGCATTGCTGAATTCAATAGGATTGTCATATCATTTCTCAGGCCTATATGCTCATTTTATCGCAATATAAAAGTTCTAGTGATTATGATCAGCAAATATCTTCTTTTTTTTTTTGTAGTTTTAATCCATCAATCATTTTAAAGTATTTAAGTCAGCTGTTGAACATCTGCCTTCACATGTTTAGGTTTATTATGAAATTTTATATTTAAGTTATAATTTTTTCAAACTGAAAATGCCATATATTTTATTTTAATGAAATTAATAATAAGAATATTGTTAGAAAATCAAATATGATTCTTTTTTAAATCAACCCAAGAGCAGAGTTACTTATATTTATAATACATTCTTTAAGAGAATTCCATGCTTTATTAATATGGCAGTCCTGAAGATTCAAATTAGAAATTTTAATGCTTAATAGATGTTGAAATTTAGTACATATAGTATGTATTTCTAAAGAGTAAACATCAATTTTCTTTAGCATGATTTGATCTGCACTTGTAAGTGCTCATGTAATATGGACTTCTGTTTCCAAGTATGATGTACTTTATTAAATGTCATTGTTTTGAGTGTGGATGAATGTATGTTCCTTTGCAGTGATTATTTTACCTAAACAAAGTAATTTTTGATTGTCTATCCATGTGTTGTGCACTAATTCAATAACAACGGAATCTTTTGAATTTACAATACTAATAAGACTTCCAATAACTTTTGGACAAAGTTTATTATTTGTATCAACATGTGCATTAACGTGCATTAAATCTTCCAAGAAGAAAAATGCAAAGTTTTAATAGTATTGTTGTTGTAATGATATTCAGCAAAAAATAAAAACCTTTCTCTGAATTCTTTGAGACTAATATTAGAATATAAACACAAATAAAATGGGTACTGGTACCCATTGTGTAGAGTTAAGTTTTAAGATCATTAGCCTTTCATTAATACCCACAGGAATTCTAAGAACAGAAAATGTTAAATTAGACCTTACAACAAATCCAACATGATGCATTCTCCTTTCACTGACTGATTTGGCCCTTGCATAAAAGAAACTGTAGCCTTCTACTCCTATTAAACTTACTTTCTCTGGAAGACAAGTTTTACTAATAGCAGCTATATCAGTCTTGATAGTTCTTTATTGGTCTTCAAATAAAGTTTGCACATTCCACATACTTATACTCAGAAAAAAAATTATAATAGTTACCTTCAGTACTTCTATTGCTTCTAGCTTTATCATTATTGCAAAATATTATTTCTTTAATAAGTAATTCATCATACATGACAACCTAGCTGGATAATGAGATAAATCATTTTTTATGTTTCTTTCATTTTTGTTGTTGGCAGGGGGATTTCTATATACAGCTTCCTGAATTTTAAATTCAATTCCAATTTCAACCGATTAATTAATGATTGTACTGCAACAAGTAAATATCACAACTAAAACTGCCAGCTTATTAAATCTGTTCCCATCAATGTTTTCTGAATTCTTAAGAGTTTGAACTAAAAAAATAAAAAAACAAAAATGAGAATTGAAGTCACAACGTCTGTACATATAGTTAACCGATGAAAATATGACTACACAAAAACACAATTCCATTATTATAGCTAGTATAGAGACCAATGACATGAAACTTTATGGCCATCAGGTCTTGCATTAATTTAAATGGCTGATGAAGAATAAGGAGAAGATAAAAAAGACTATTAGAAATAATATCTAGAATTTGATAAACCAACATGCTATTCTACAAGGCAATAGAAGCTTTTTTGATCAGACATTTTTATTTGTTATTTACAACTAACTTTCATATCAGATCATTCCATTACCTGCCATCTGTGTAGCCCATTGGTAGAACCAGCTGATGACAAAAGAATACTCTTATAACACATAGATGCAATATGTGTTTTTTTTAATTTATACTTTTTTGAATATAATTTTTTTAATAGCAATTATATTTTATCATGTATGCAGTATATCAAGCATTCTATAAGACAAAGTAACTATGATTAAGTACAGTTGTTATTTTTAATATTTTTTATTTTGTCTTAAAGTCAAGAAATTTTAGTGTCAAAACTAACAAATTTTTCCATACAGTAATGACACACTGTGCAAGCTCCAGTAATCAAGAGATGTCAGAAGATTGTATATCATAATTCCCATCCAGTATCTATTCATTCAAGATCCTCAAACCAGCCTCCAATTATAGCCCTTATCAACAAAAAGCCCTGATCTGGGAGCAATGCACCTCATTGATGAGAGCCTTGAGCTGAAGCTGGTCTGGTAATATTGGGTGGAGTAGGCATTAGATATGATTATAGTGTGCACCCTCTTGGCATTTATTAATTGCTGTACTATGTTCTGTGGCAGTATTGTGCTGGAAAATGTGCTACTGCTTTGACAGCTTGTGTAAGCATAAGAAAAGTGATTATGAGATGTTTTAATGATTTGAAGGTTAGTGTTATCTTTATTTTCATTATGCTTATTTCATAGTTTAATCATTCTATTTTTTTTTTTTAATTTGCTACATTGCAATAATAAATTAAGTTATATTTCTATTTAGTTTCTTATTACATTTTAAATGAATTTTTTTATCTAAGCTTTTTGCTCTTACTCTACATAAAAATTTAGTCTAATATTATCATTTATATCTTCATCTTCACTCTCAATTTTGGTTTGATAACATGGTAGTATCTTCAACAATTCAAAACAAAGCAAAACTCTCCATACAGTAGTGCCATCTTGTGCCAACAAGAGCAATCAATGGATTCCAGAAGGCTTGTGCATAAAATCCCTATCTAGTGCCTACTCATCCAATATCCCCAGACTAGTTTCTGGCATTGATTGCTCTTGTTGGCACAAGATGGCACTACTGTATGGAGAGTTTTGCTTTGTTTTGAATTGCTTAATAACAATTATGTGCTAGTACGAGATAGTGATCATGTGATGGTAGTATCTTCTTAATAATTAATTTGATCTTTTGAAGTAGCTTTTAATTAACTTATTTACATAGTTATTTATCACATATGTTTAAGTTTTATACAAATGTGATCTCTATCATATTCTTTTGCACAAGCCATTATTCATATTTATTATCCTGTTAATCTATTTAAAAACTTGTTGCCATTTCATTTTCAGCCGTGAACTTAAATTTTTTAAGCAATGTTATTTCTAATTTTTTTGTGTGTGAAAATGATATTCCATTTATTCCTATATAGTTTTCTATGTGTATTTTTCAATTATGTATTCCCTTAATGTTTTCAATACTATTTAAAGCTTTTAATAATATAAAATAATTATATATTTGTTTATGAGACATTGTCATATTTTAACACTCGTGTAGTAATTTGATTACAATCATTCTTTTTACTTCATTCATTTGATAATCCATTGTTTGATCTTTCACTATGGCATCTCTCATTTTCTAGCTGCTCACAGTGTGGGTTATCAGTAATTGCAATATTATACAGTACATCATTGTCATGTGTAAGATTTTTTGCAGTTATATTTTTCTATTGAATGTTTGAATGAAGAAAATGGTTGTATACCCTTTTTTAAAAAAAAAAAACTATACATATCATTTATTTGCCCTTAGGTCAGAGTTTGATTTTATTTTTATTTAAGTTAATTTTTTAAAAAAAATGTATCTATTTCATCAAAATCTACTATAATTTAGAATAATACTCTGACATTTTTTTTTCATCTCTTGTTGTCTTCTGTATTGTCTGCCATTTTGTTTTTAAGTTGTTGTTTTTTTATCTTTTGTACTTTTTTGAATTTGTATTTATTATAATATTTTTTTTATTTCTGTTTAATATTTGGAGTCATTTTTATTTTTGATTTATTTCTGTACTTTATTATATTTTGCTTTATGTTGCTGTTATGCATTTTTAATTAAGTTATCCAGTCTGCTTCACTTTTTTTTTTTTTTTGCATAATCTAAATTAATTTTTTCTCCCTCAGTTATAATTTCAACAACAACTCATAGAATTGTTTGATTTTTAATTTATCTTTTTGATTGTCTGTTCTTTTGATTTTATCCTTAAGCACTAAGTTTTTATCCTACAATTTCTGTCATTATGTGAAAGTCTATTACTAATTGACACTATCCTATTCAATAATTCTTTGCATGAAACCTTGGAAAAAGTGCTTTCATCATAATTCTGAAAAGAGCATGATTTAAGCATACTCATTCATTAGTAATTTAATATTTCAGAGCAAATTTTTCCTAAATCCTCTGTAGTAATAATTACTATCTCACAATTCATGTCAGTATTGTCTATCACAATATACTTCAGGCAAATAATTATAAATTGTTATACACTTTTATTTGAACTTTTTTACTTGAATTCACATCTTTAATCAAAGAATTCCTTACTTTTACTTTCTCAATCTTTTTTTTTTTTTGTTTTGCCTCTGATTTCATAAACTTTTTTTTTTTATTATATATTTTTTATGCCGTCTTATTTAGTCACTAGTCCTGTTAAAACCTTTTAAAAAAAGCAATAATTTTATTCATTAATAAGTATCTTACAAGAATAAAACTTATTTTGTTTTAGCATCTTGTTAAATTGCATGTTATTGCATATAAAATGTGCAAAGTAGGATAATGAGCCAATGGAATTAAAATAATGTATTGCAAGATATAGACTATTAAAAAAAAATGTCTTGATGTTTGAAAATTTATCTGCAGTTTCACATGAAATTTGAATACTGGAAGTGATGGAATTAAGCTGAATCCATAGATTTTTAGTTCTAGAGTTGCCATTTTATCATTGTCCTAAACTAAGCAGGATAAAACATAAACTTAGTGTCTAGAATGGAATTATGTACTGACTTGATATTTTACATACTATTGCTGAAATTATGGAACTGTGCTTAAATTTTGAATTAAAACATTGTATTCTTCTGAATTAAACTATAAACTATTTGATTTATGTTAGTTTTTGCTAACTATTTTAAGATATTTTTTGTAGTAGTATAATTATTATGATGGAAGTTATTTATTATGTACAGATAAAGTTAAATATATGATAGCTATGTCACTGTGGTAAATGATATATTATCACATTTATCTTATGATCAGTAAATTTACATTTATTTGCTGAACCCATATAACTTTTTAACCAATGTTATACAGATTTCATTTACTGACCATTCATGTGTCTAAATGAATCAGATGTAGAATGGCTATCTGAGAAATTACTAGAAGCGTACTACATCAATAACAATAACAACTCAATCAATAGACGCGACACATGCTTTGACATCTCTAAACGCTGGACTATTTAGTCCATTTGCATATGCTTTGCATACCACTTCTCCCGCTCCATTTTTACTTTCGCAGCTCACAGCACCGCTATGAATATGAGGTAAAGGACCTCGAAAGCACTTAGCGTATATTAATTCCTGTATTTTATTATAGCTTCACATTCAAGCGTGACATACGCTTAATTGGTTTATAAATTAAATTTATATTCAAAAATTCAATTACTTGAAAAATATTTTATTTGAATTGTGTCATATGTTGTAGGCATTACAGGTAGATATGCTAATCATAAACATCATGATGTCATTAATTTTCTACTAAATATATATATATTGACTTTTATAGATCTGTGTAGTTCAATACCTGCCAATTTTTTATATTTAGTCAATCCCTTTGATGATACAGAAGTTTGCTAGATGTTTTATGCATTATATTAGAATAATCCTTAAGAACATTCAGTTTGTGATTATTATTTTTTTCGTAGTTTTGAGCCATTCTAAAGTTTTGATATCAGAAGAATGCTATGATTCTTTTTATGATTCATACAATATGACCAATATCTGTCTAATTTAAAGATGTAATTAGGATAATGGTTAGAGATTATACTATCAGTAAACCAATTTATTATTAAATTGCAAAATATTGGTAATTCACCAATTTTATATATTTTAATATAACATATATATGCCTATTTTACTTCTCCCCATTGCATATGTACAAAGTGTATGATAAAATTAATTAATTGAACACATATATAATAAAAATGAAACAGATACTATTTGATTGCAAAAAATGTATAAGCTAATTTTATTGGCATTAACTGCTTTCATGATAGTAATGAAAGCAAAATTAATAAAGAATAAAATTGAAGTATTTTATTAAAAAACCAACTCTGATATAAAAGAATACTAATAACGTAGATCAAATCTGTCGGAAAAGAATTACAATATTTTCAATAAGAAAAAAATAAAGGGAAATTTATTCAAGTGGCTTATGATTTCCTAATAATTATAAGATTAACAAATGTTGGATCTTAAAGGGTTTTTTTTTTTTTTTGTAGCTGGACTATTTTGTACAAAAATTAGATGCAATTAGGAGACTAATATTTACGCAAATTATGTTTTGTTTATATTTATTCTTTTAAGAGCCGATAAAAGTTAAGATTCTTATCATTGTTTTCATGGTGAAGATTCCTATATAAGAATTGTCAGTATTTTATTAATATATTTTTGAATTATATTTTATGTTCAGTCTCGTTATATAATTTTATTTACATATGTTTTTGGTAATTTTTAATTAGATTTGAAAAAAATATTTTTTTTTTGTATTATTTATTTTTATATTATGTAATAACTGAAATACAGGCTTATTGTATACCTATGTCTATATATGTAATATATAGGGTATGTGATCACAGACTTTCACACAACCCAACACTGTCCACACTATCTCATAACACTGATACACTTGAGCACATATATCTTGAAAAGATAAATAATCATATATATTGAAAAGAAATGAAAAAAGTAAATTACTAGTATATCGATTTGATTGACAATTTCACTCAATTACATGTAATTGAGCAAGTCAGTAAATTTACAATCTCTTATTGGTAGTTTAGCTTTTTTTTTTTTTTAATGTGTCAAAGCGTCGGCGGGAAGCGAACCCCGGGACAACTGCTTGTAAGTCAGCTGTGCTAACCACTCGGCCACCAACGTTTTTTCAAAAGTCATTAATTAATATTTTTATTTGATGACTAGCATGAGATTTTTTTTCTCTTAAATTGTTTATTAACCACTGAGACAATTATTTCAAAGTAAAATTTTATTTAAACTGTAGTGATTTAATATTTACTTACAGCCACTTTTGTAAATTTTGATTTAGTTAAGGGATAATAAATGTTGTCCAGTTTCTAGTTAATTGCTTACTATATAAGGTATAAAAATAATGAAAAGTTGGACTATCGTGTGGTATTGTGTAAAATAGATAAATATATATATATATAAAAGTTATATAAGGATAATTTGAAAGTAGGTTAAAGGTATTTTTAGTTTAAAAATCTTTTTCAGTATAAAATTTAAAAATTCCAATTAGTTTATTGATGACCCAAGAAAGAAGTCTATTTTTACTTTATTGATTCAAAAGGCTTTTGATTCAATTGATTCTATTAAATTATGTATTTTTTAGAAAAATGGGTGAACTTGAACATTTCATTTTTAACTAGAAGTTACAATTAAAACTGATTCTGATGAAATAAACCGTAAAAGAGATCATGTTTTATAACATCAACATATATATTTAACTTGTATATTGAATATGTATTGCAAGAATCCAGATTGAACAAAAACAAATATGGATTCATGGATAATGGAAAAAAACATCTATGGTCATGATTTTTTCAGAACATTATTTTTAAAAATAATCATTTTTTAAAGTCTATTTCATCTTTTATCCGGTACATTCACTACTTTTTATTGAAGCTTTTTTTTTCTTATTGTTTGATGTAAAGTCATTTTTCCTCTTTATAAATGATTCGTCTTTTATAACTAATGTTCACAAATCGTTTTTATTTTTTAAATAGTATAAAAATATTAAAATTTTCAATACTCACTATGATCTGGTCTTACCCCAGTTAACGAAGGTGTCACACTTCTATGGATTTTAAGATTATCATTTATTTTCTTTTAGATGATTTTCATACAATATGCATATTGTAATATGTGTATACTGTAAGTATATTAAGTGCTTCTGAAAAAAAAGAATACTTTAATGAGAAATATATATATTGTAACGATCAAGTTTGTACATTTGCTCAACAGAAGAGTCTGAGACAGAGAACCAAAAGCTGACCAAATCGGGATAGTAATATCCTATGTCTGATCATCAACTCTCTTACCCATGCTTCTTAGTCAACCCATAGCGAATGACATGCCTGAGGTATCTCCTTCTTCACGTTCCAGCAGTAGCAAAGCTGTAAAACATACACATCCCTCCCACACACATAGAATTATATAACTTAACTAGTGATTCAGAAGTGTAATAAGCAAGAATGGAGACAGATGAATTTATATTTTATAAAATTTAATGTAATAATTAATAAATGAAAATAATGTAAATTATACATATATGCTCACATGCAGGTGTGTGAATACTTAGGTTTACAAAGAATATTTAATGTAATAATCAGTAAATGATGAACAACGCAAATTATATTGCTCACATGCAAGTGAGTGAATACTTGGGTTTACAAAATGATTATAAAACAAAACCAATTATATATTTTGCTCACGATGTTTACAAAGTGTTTAAATAGATTATGGATTTGCAGAACTGACAATATGCTTACACTATCTTTATGTTATGGGAGAATAGACACATAATTAAGATATAGTTGCTAAAGTTTCAAAGACTGAGCGATTTGACCTCCAACTAAACTCATTTTAAGGTAAAGTAGATTGCAAGATAAAATATTTTCCATCCGCTATGCTATAATTTATGCTATGGACTACAGTCAGGAAAATTAGTAACGGCTAGAGTGATCAATTAATGGGCAGCAGGTGAGACATATTATTAAGTTTAAACATAATTTACTACACAGATAAATCACATTAACTCAGACTCCAAAATGAATCAAAACCGATGTTAATTTCTATGGGAAGTTGAACTGATGCCGGGTAGTCTAACATCAGATTCTATGGATTGACAAACTATAATATCAGAATATGTGCATCTTGAATGTGCTCTTAATTGAGGTTCATTACCTAGTAATTGGTTCCTCAGACTGTGCTACTTGCTATAATACGAAGAGGCCCTTTTATTCAAGTGAATAAAACAGCGGCTTAATGATCCCTTGGAACACTTTGGATCCTTCAAATACAAGATAAATATCACAGTTACCTAAACTTAAAATGCATGATTTGACATGGAATCTATCCTGATGTAGGCCACTATAGGTATAGCAAGAAGCTATGCATTTTTATGCTAACTAGCAACACCTTCACCACACTAATTTAATATTTCCTAAATCAATTACACCAAATCTATACTATAGCTTTTATCAGTGCCACTACCACGGGTCAGTTCATAAATAGTATATTTACTCACACTACCAAGGCAATAATAGGAATCTGTTTTAAGGATATCTGCAGAAAGGAGTTTGCTATTAACTGAAAGGAGACCCTTTGATTCCTCTTGGAGGCCTTAAAGGAACCGAGCAGGGCAAATTCCTAATGTCCACTCCATACGTTCTTGTCGTTGCAGCTGTTATTACTATATGTTTATTCATATAGTATACGAACATGGATGGGCTGCTCACCAACACGCATTAGCCAGCGTGGTGAGTTTATTGGCTTTTTACCTCTGAGTTTAAGATCAAGAAATACCATGGTCTTTCTTCTCAGTGCCTGATAAGGCAGAATGAATGTTTGTGTAAATGATAAAGATTTTTCCCAATTATACAATTATGACAAGACAAAAATAAAGCATGGCCCTTAATCCCAGGAGGCTGTAAAGTCACCAACCAAGGCAACGGTTGGTGGCCGAAGGCGGAGGGTGCTAAGAATATCCTGGAGGCGGACCCAGGCTGCCATTTGATGACGACTTTTTATTTAGGTACTTACAACTGCAGATCACTTTCAAGTGAAGGAAGATTGCAAGAATTAGAAGAAGAACTCTCTTATATTAAATGGGATATTATTGGACTTTGTGAAGTTAGAAGAAAAGGTGAAGAGACAATTGATTTAAAAAGTGGACATATGCTCTATTATAAAGGCACAAATATTGGAAATACAAGTGGAGTAGGATTCATTATAAATAAAAAGTGGAAGAACAATATTGTGGAGATTGATGGTGTATCAGACAGAGTGGCAAGATTAGTTATACAACTTAATAGCAGATATCAAATGCAGATAATTCAGGTTTATGCCCCAACAAGTTCTCACAGTGATGAAGTAGTAGAAGATTTTTATATGGATGTACAAAAGGCTTTTGATCAGAGTAAACAACATTTTAAAATTGTTATGGGAGATTTTAATGCTAGAATTGGTAAACAAATGAAAGATGAAAGTGTTGTAGGTAATTTTGGTTATGGTAATAGAAACGAGAGAGGACATAGACTTGTGGAGTTTGCAGAGAAGGAAAAACTTTATATTATGAATTCTTTTTTTGAGAAAAATGTTAGAAGGAAATGGACATGGTAGCATCCAAATGAAGGTACAGCAGAATTGGATTATATTTTGACTAACAGGAAATACATATTTCAAGATTGTAATGTTCTTAATAAATTTAACACAGGAAGTGATCATTGATTAGTAAGGGGTAAGATACATGTTAATGTAAAACTAGAGAGACAAAAATTATTAAGAAAGACTATATTTACAGTTGATATTCCTAATCTTCAGAAACATTCTAATGAATTTAAATTAGAACTTACAAATCGGTTTCAAGTATTAGTAGATTTTGAACATGATTCAGATTTGAATGAAATTAATATAAAAATAACTGATACACTTTTAAAAACTGCAACAAAGATAGCTGGTAGAAAAAAGCAGCAATTGACTAATAAAATTTCTACTGAGACTAGAGAACTTATGAAGAAAAGAAGGAATATGAAGATATGCAAGAATGATGCATTAAAAAGAATTGAATATCTCGAATTTTGTAAAATGGTGCGGAAAAGAGTTGAAAATGATATAAGAAAGTATAACTGTGAACTAGCAAGAAAAGCTGTAGAAGAAAATAAAAGTCTTAAGAATGTAAAACAACATTTTGGTATTGGTAGGAAATTTATATCTGCAATAAGGAAAAAAGATGGAATTATTACTAAAAAGAGGGATGACATTATGAAATTGGTAGAAGATTTTTATCAAGAATTATATAGTAATAAAGAACAAGTACCTCCTATATCTATTACATCTTCCGAATTGCCCAGAATTTTAAATGAAGAAGTGAGAAATGCAATTAAATGTATTAAAAAGGAAAGGCTCCAGGTAATGATGGAATTATAATTGATATATTAAAAGAAGCAGGTGAAGAAACAGAAAAAATATTAGCAAAGTTATATACCAAATGTCTAAATGATAAAGATGTACCGGATGATTGGAAGAATGCAGTAATAATATTAATATTTTAAAAAGGTGATAAAGAAGATATTAGAAATTACAGACCTATCAGCCTTTTATCAGTTTTATATAAAATTTTTACCAAGATAATTACAACTCGTCTACAGAGAACCTTGGATTTTCACCAACCAAGAGAACAAGCTGGATTTAAAAGTGGTTTTAGTACAGTAGATCATATTCAAGTATTGAGAGAAGTTATAGAAAGGACAAATGAATATGAGTTGTCATTATGTTTTGGATTTGTAGATTATGAAAAGGCATTTGATTCTATAAACATTTCTTCAGTGATTAAAGCATTGGATCATCAAGGTATAGATCCAGGATATTGTCATATTTTAAAGAATATTTATAAAAATGCAACAGCAACAATTAGATTACATAATGATACTGGGAAAGTCAACATTGAGAAAGGTGTAAGACAAGGTGACTCCATATCTCCAAAACTTTTTACAGCAGTGCTGCAAGAAGTATTTTGTGGATTAAAATGGGAAACTAAAGGAGTGAAAGTAAATGGAGATTATTTAAGTCATTTAGATTTCGCAGATGATGTAGTTGTTTTTGCAAATAATGCTTCTGAGCTGCAGGAAATGTTGCAGGAGTTATCAGATGAAAGTAGGAAAGTAGGACTAAAGATAAATGTTAAAAAGACTAAAGTAATGTTTAATCGATTTGCTCCAAATATGAAAATAAAGATTGATTATGATGAATTAGAAGAAGTTAAGAGTTACAAATACCTTGGTCAGATTATTAATACAGATGGAAACATAATGGAGGAAATTAATCATAGAATTAAACTTGGTTGGAGTGCTTTTGGTAGAAATAACTTGATATTAAAAGGAAATATGCCTATGTGTTTGAAAAGAAAGGTTTTTAACAAATGTGTTTTACCAGCTCGTACTTATGGATCTGAGACTTGGACACTTAATAGAAGATCAATACAGAGACTTCAGACCACTCAAAGAAGTATGGAGAGATGTATGTTGGGAGTAAGAAGAAGAGATCGAAAACGCAATGTATGGGTAAGAGAACAAACAGGTGTTACTGACCTCATTGAAAAAATTAAAAGATTGAAGTGGAGTTGGGCTGGACATATTGCTGGAAGAGATGATAATAGATGGACAATTGAAATTTTAAACTGGATTCCAAGAGATTGTAAAAGACCCAGAAGGAGACCACATGTAAGATGGATGGATGAAATAAGAAAATGTGTAGGGGTGATGTGGAGAAGAGAAGCTAAAGATCGGAGAAGATGGATTAAACTTGGAGAGACCTTCATCCTTCAGTGGATTGATAATGGTTGATAATGATGATAGCTTAACTTATAATTAAGGACAGTTAGAGCAAATTTAGGGAATTATTAAGAATTATAATATTACATATATGCTATATAGAATCACTCACGCCTAATACTAAGCAAAATATTGATTTTTTTTAAAATAACTTATTCAGTATGTTACAAATAGCTGTCTCACTATAGTGTAAATAATATATTCTACCATGATGGAAAGGTGCCTAATCACCTCTTCAGTAATTATCAAATCCCACTAAACTCCATTCTGATGACAGCACAAATTAATAAACATGAATTTAAAACTAAATATAGATGGCATAAGAACAAATTGCAGAAAACAATAAAATGATAATTTAGAAAAATGAATAAGAATTTAGGTTTAAATGGTTTTGTAGAACTTAAATATTTATGATCAAGCAAGAAATTTAAGAGTGTTCTAAGTTTAACATAAATGGTTTAATTTAAGATTCAAATAATATAATGAGATACAAAGCTTGATTAGTTAGCTAGCTTTAGTTTAGAGTTTGTTTAGTAATGAAATTAGCATATTCTGCAGAATAATTTACCTGTAATACTTGGTAGTAAGTCTTTCAAGGCATTTTTTATTTGGCATCTTCTCTCCATTAAGTCAGGATGTAGCTTTTCTCGATTTAAGTCAGGATGTGGTTTTTTTCTCTATTACTTCGGGTTATGGCATCTCCATTACTTTAGGGTGTGGCTTCTCCATCACTTGGCCAGGGCTAAGGTGGATGTTCTCTTCCATTCTGTAGAACAGTTTTCCATGGGAAATACACAGCAAGTCTATCACTCCACTAGCCCATGATTCTCATCTTAACAGCTTTCAATAATGGCTTGGTCCGAATTCAGCTTTGCCAAAAAGTAATACAGTAACAGCTCTTTGATTCTTCTTCTTCAATATTTGTTTGGAAAAAAGATGTGTCTTTCCTCTCATATGGCCACTACAGGCTTTTTTATATCATATCTTTGCCAGTACCCCCGCCCCTTTACTTTCTCAATGTCACTTGTTTATTTACTACCAATTTTGCCTTTAACTAAATTTTCCCCACACTAAATCTGGAGTTAAAAGTTCTGTTCCCTTGAGTTTCCCAATTGTACTTAAGATAAATTTATGCCTGACTAGATTTTCAAATTTGTCTTTGCCTATAATTTTAAATGAGGTCAATTTTCAGCTAAAAGATTATTTTTAGATGAAATGTTAAAACTCGTAAACAAATTACAGCTGTGGAATTTTAAACATACAATAGAACCCGAAAATTATTTTGAGTGAATATTAAAACACCACTTCTTAAATGAATAATTTTACAAATTTAAACTCATAATTTTGTTATATACATAAAGTTTTAACAAATGCCAGGGTGGTGTGGGTGTATATGCTACCCATGACTGCATCTGCATATTATAATGAACAAGGTGATTATACACGCACATACTTGGCAATATTACAAGCACAAACTCAAAGTTTTAAATTAAACAAATACACACAATCTGAGTAAAGCATAGCACCAAATAAATACACTATTATAGAATATAATAGGTGAAACAGACAGGTCAATAGATCTAATTGTTTCCATATTAATATTACATCACTTTTACATTGAAAAATAAAGGTAAACCATGAGCTCACTTTTTCCATTAGATGAAGATTGCATCTTGTTATATAGGAACATCACTTATTGACTTATCTCATTGAGCCATATTATCCTGGAATCATTATTTTATAAACAAAAATATTTAGATAGCCCTTTACCAATTTTGTATTAGTGGATAATTTTGTTATTTGTTTTTCAGTTTATTTGGGAAATCTCCAATTATCTTAACAAATTTACAAGCCCTATTTGAAATTCAGATTAAAATGTCAACTATAACAAATATGCTTTCAAGAATTTTGTTGAGTAAGTTTTTTCCAGTCATAAATGAATGGTTAACAAGGACTCATTGTCATTTTAAAGAATCAAAAAATGATTATAGGCATACGTTTTCTTGCCAGCCAAATGCTAGAAAAGTATTAGGAACAAAGAATATGATTTATATATTCCTTTTGTTGATTTAGCCAAGGCATATTTGATCCTGTTAATATGTCAGGTTTATGGCATTGTTTGAAATTAGTAGATTGTACACCAAAATTTATTCATATTATACAGCTTCTACGTGATAGAATGAGAGGAAGTGTTATAACTATATATGGAAATTCTGAAACATGTGAAGTAAAAATTGGTGTTAAACAAGAATATTGTTTTCAGCTTTATGACTATGGTTTTTTTATAGGTAGCTTAATTAAATAAGGATCAAGATATGGTGGTTTCTGGATTTTCAGTATGCTGATGAGTGTTAAATTTTTGCCACCTGTTAATGCAATATTTAAAGAGTTTGGTTTAATAATTAATATTAAAAAAACTTAAAAAATTTATCAGGCATTAATGGAAGAAAAATCCTTAGCAACTTATAACTTGGATGGTTATCAACTTAAGAATGTTAACCAAATTTAAATATCTTGGTTGTTTTATAAATATAAAGGTAGACTTAGATGTTAAAGTATACCACAGACTCCTATATATTACTATGGCTTTTAATAAATTAAATTATACAATATTTCATTACAGGAAAATAGCTATTGCAGTTACATTAGATGTATATAGAGCTGTTATTTAATTTAATTTATTGTATATGACTTGGACATCTTATCAGTGCAGTATAAAAGCATTAAAGAAGTTTCACTTAAGAATGTTCTATAAAATTTTAAAATTATAATGGCAAGATCATAAAACCAATCAGCTTATTTAATATGCTACCTTAAAGACCATTATTGCAAAAATTACTGTTGGATTGGACATCTGAAGCAAATGAACCATGCAAGGCTTTCTAAAAGGTTGTTTTATAGTGAACTTCAATATGGTTTTTGTGGGAGAAGTAAATCCCATCTCCATTACAAGGTTTATCTCAAAGACATCCTAAAGAAGGGCAATGCCAATTGTTTTCATTGCGAAGATAAGGCAGTTAATGAAATACATTGAAAAGTTGCAATTAGATATGGTGTTGAAGTAATTTAGAGGGAAAAGTTCCCTACTGAAGAAATTAAAAATTAACGTCTTAAAATGCCAAGTAACAGAAAAATGTTTGTGATTCATAGATTGCTTTGTATAGGCATTACAAAATTCATTTTTAAAGCAGATTTTTTTTTGTCTTTTTTAAAATTAGAATGGCCATTTATTGTTATTTTAAAAGATATATTGTGTTGAATGTACTAACCACTTTACTTTTAAACCTATACATTGCATAATAAAAGTTGCTCTTTTTTTTTTACAATTAATATTAACCCGTATGCTTTATCCACTTCAAAAGCTCCATTGCGAAATTAAAACACATTTTATATTTTTATAAAGTTTTAAAAGAAAACTATTTAAGTATTTTTTTTTTTTTCTATGTATTAAGAGTGCGTGCAATAACACATACTTGTTTATATTTTAAAATTGTATGATTTTGCCTTTCAATAGATTTTAGTTTAAAATAGTTTTCTTTTGTTGCTTGTTTTTTCACAAAGTAATTAAAAGCAAGCAAAGTTTTAATTTTTTGGAAAAAGCATTTTAATTTTAAAAATATTTGATTGAGTTCATGTTTCTTTTTATTTTTGATTGTAATCTATTGTTTAAAAAAACACTGAGACTTATTTTTATATTTATTTTTTTAAAATTTAATTAGTGTTGAATAAGATAAGAGCCCTCATTAGATGTTTTTTTTAAATTAAGAGTAAGTGGGAGATAGAGATTTACCTTGGTAAAAACTTCTAATTAAAGATGACATGGGAGATAAAAGGGCACATAAATAGCCCTTGGTTTTGAACTGATTTTATTTGGCTTATCATTATTATTCTGCTCCTTGTGAGTATTGATTCAGCTTCTTCATATGCTGCTTGTGATACCTATTCAAATTGCTGTGCTCCCTTATATTTTAAAGATTGCTGTCCACGGCTTTATATCACCAAATATTGCTGTCCACGGCTTTATATCACCATTGCTAATATTATATTTTTGCTGTCTGCTAATAGGAAATTCTGCTGATGTATTACTGACTAGTATTTACTAAATAGTGATCATCTCTGCAGAATGCCAAAACTACATGCCATACAAAATCTTAACTACAACATGCAATGCTAAATCAACCCAAAGATGAACCCCAGATTCCGTATTGTTCTTCAAGACCATGTCTTAAAAATCTAGATCAGAACTGATACAAAGATTGCCTCCACACTCTCTACCAAAGAGATATAAATCAGAAGCCTTCATGATACACTCGAGTTAGAAAGAACTTTATGCACCCTGCCAGAATAACTCTATGGACAATTCAAAGCCTGAAAGTTAATTGAATTTTCCTATATTGTAACCAGGGCTTAAATCTCGTGTTTAAATCTCTGTTAAAGTCTCAGCTTAATCTTAAAAGAAACCTGTTTTTATTAAAATGTTTTCATATTCCTTTAATATTTTTAATTATTTTATGTATTTTTCTTATTATTGTATGTAGTGGAGTCTTAGTTTTAAGACTCCATAATTTTAAATTTGTTTATTCGAGAGTGTATTGCGAGTTTCTATTTTATATACTTAGTGTTTTCCTCTTTTATATTACTAACCCTTCATTAATGCTTTGGAAGACATTCATAATTTTCTTTTAACTCACTTGTCCTTTATTCTTTCTTTATAATTAATTTAGTCATTCTTGGTTTGCATTTCCTGCAGACCCAAAATATTATGACTGACGGTTTATCGAGTATATTGTTCTATTTTTCGTAAATCAGAGATTTTGATTTCTTCTATTTAAGATTATGCAAAATCATAATCTTTTCTTGTTCTATTTTTTTTTCTTGTATTGGAATCAACCTTGATGATCTTGAGCATAGTCATTTATGAGCTGTTTGCAGACATATGACATTCTTAGTCCCAATGTTTCTTTTCGAGCTGAGAAAAGCTTGCCTGCACTGTTTCATTGTATTTCCTACAAGATCCCTGCATTTTAAAATCTCTGAATAGTGAAACTGGAATTCGTTTATATAAACCACTAGAAGGAAGAAATTATAAATCCATTTTTAAATATTAGGTGAGAAAACGAACTCATCTGTCAGGGTGTTTAATATTTCAATTCTCATGTATACTCTCTGATAAATACACTAGAGAAATCTAGAACAATCCACACTTTGTTTGCCTGGGATTTATTATTGTAAATTTAATAAACTATGAAATTATTTATAATTACTTGAGCTAACATTTGTCTCTGTGTTCTTTTCTCAATTGTCTGAACAATGTTCAAGATCTCTTTTTCTCCCTGAGTCTAGTCTAGCTGGTAGCATTCATCATCAACAACTCTTGATCACCGTAAATTAAATTTTCTAGGTAACGCCCTCGGTGATCAAAAGAAGGGAAGAAGTGATCGGTATTATATTAATAATCTTTTTAGATATTCTAGAGATAAGATCAATTGATTTAACTATTCTTTCAATCATTTTGATGTAATGCTTTGATCATTTTCATACAGTCTGAATCTGGAATCTAGAATGTTTTTTTTCTTTTCATGCATTTGAAAAAAAGGAGTAGGAATTGTTTAGTAGGGTGATTATGTAATAATGATTAGTAACCTATATTAGGTAGATAGTTTGGTTATTTGATCCAGCTACCTAACAAATCATAAGTTTATTTGAGAAATCTCCAAATATTTTAAGAAATTTACAAACTTTATCCAAACTTGAACTGCATTTGTTTAATGTTTTACAATTAACTGATTAATTAATCTATACATCATATCAAGTTTATAATTATTATGTAGTAATGGTGATGATGGATACATTTAATTTTGCTTAGTTCAAGTGCCTGACTTATTCATTGCATGGATTTGAATTTGTTTGAAAATTGATTTTTTTTTTTCCAGTTAACTAGTCTATAGCTTAGTAAGCCATCCAATTATTGGTCAATAAATGAGTATCTATTTTAAAAAATTCTAAACCTGATCATCTAACATGAATAGCATGGCAAAATTTCGTCCATTTATTTTTTAATCAGTAATGACTTATTTAAAAATGATTTTACATGCAGTATATAGTAGAGGTATATATAAAGCTACAGATTTTTTTTTTATTAATATATATGTAATGCATTCTTACTTTCTAAATGACTCTCGTATATATTTTATTTGATCCGCCCACATTCCTAATATGTAAATTATAACAATTATTGTGTAATATTTTGTTAGTTTACTTTTGAAATTATAGTTTTATTGGAAGTGGTATATTTGATCTTAAGCTTTAATTGAAATATTCTTAACTTCTCAATTAATACTTATAATAGAAAGAAGTATTGTTCAATTATTAACCAAATATAGATAGAATTATATATATTCGTAAATATTTTTCTTCTAAGACCTGTTTTTAATGAGTGTGTTTGTTTTCAATTCTTTTAGAATTTTTATTCCCTCCCCGTTTTTTTTTTGTATAAAATCTACACTAAGTAGTCATTATAAATCTATTTTTTTTATGTTTGTATAATTATTAAATACAAAAACAAAGTATGTAGATAAAATTATCAAAAAAAAGTATGTGGTTTTTAATCTTTGTCATTTTAATAGAATCTGTCATTTATGCTTCAGTTCAGCATACTTAACTTCTTTATTATTTTCCATTAAAAATATTTTCACCCCCTTTTGTAGTTTACAATTCAGTCGTAATGTCTTCAAAATATCACAGAGCCAATATGTATGCATTTATTTAGTTGCTGAACACTAGATGGCAGAACTAATAAAATAAACTGCTTGGAGAACTAGTATGAAAGTAAAGAGTTTAAATATATATAGAAGTAAACAGAATATTGTGTGTGAGTTAATTTACCATAATAGCAAGGAAAGTAGTTTACTGTATAAGGCTCGAACAGGATCGTTAGCAACAAGGAATATACACGTAAATGGAGAAATATAGGTGATTTAGTAAGCACATTATCTAAAAAGGCATGGAAAATATTAGGTATTTACTAATTAAATGTAAATGCTTGCAAGCAGAAGAGTACAGATAATAAAATCGTCGAGAATAAATATAAACAAAGTGATTATATAGAAAGTGGGTTCTTGGTTTTTATGTTGGGTTTGGAAAAAGATAAGGGGGGATTAGATATAAAGGTCATAGAGTGAACAAATATGATGTTGTGGAAATGGGATGGAGCAGAATAGAGAAAAATATAGGAGAAACTTAGGGTGGAGAATGGAAAATGAAGGTAAAGTGGCTAACAGGTTTCTCTGAACATAGTGGCTGAGAGATTTCTGACTTCAATAAAGGAGAAGCCATAGTGCATAACATCACATTAAAAATTGTGCTAAAAGACATTAAGTAACTATGAAAATAAACTTGCATACAGAAATAAAAGCAAATAACAAGGATACTAAGATAAGGAAAATGTTTTAAAAGTTTAAATAGAAATACGAGATAAGAATGTTGCTAAGTGGAAATATTGTAGTAAAGGTAAGATTGGAAAAATGGGATTACAAGGAACTAAGACCATAATGTAGCAGTGAGTTTTTTTAATTATTGTAATTGAAGAATTTTTATTGGAGAATAAAATAATGATAGAAAACTTTAAAAAATTTCACCAAACAAATATTGACTATCCTGATGAGTAATGTAATTGTCATCACTCTTGGAATGTTTTTAGAGTATTTTATTCTGCAGTAAGTTTTCTAAAGCTGCCATTTTATTTTAGTAGATATAGTATAATTATTTAGAAATGTACTGGATGAAAGTTGTTTAAAAGATCAGGTAACATTTAAATATCCACTTTAAAAATAATCAAATGATTTTATTGCTCAGAAGTTCATAAGAAATTTGAACTCTAGAAGTGAAAGAGCTTTGCCATTATCCATGGATCTTGAACTCCAGAATCTCAACTCATCCATTGTGCCAAATTCATAGACCTATGCACTAGTAGTGCTCAATACAATTTCTTAGTGAGAGGGTTTTTTTCCTGCAATATCTTGGGTCAAGGATTATCTAGGAATCATTTGCAGGTTAGTCAATCATTGACTACTGAACCAAATTATTCAGAATTATTGATTTAGAATAAGATATCAGTATTTTGACTTCATGATAAAAAGTTATTGAATCAGATTTGATCAGTTATTATCGATATATCAAATAAGATACAGTAAGAATAATAAAATTCAATTTGTAAATGGTGTGTAATTTTTTTGCTTAGAAATATGAAAATGCTTAAGTATGATATATGCATTTTTATATTTTATTATTTATTAATAGTTTTATGATTTCCTCTTTATGGCATTGCCAGTTTTAAATACATTATTAATAAATATGCTTTTGGACAAAATATTGTTTGATTTGCTTTGAAAAAGATTTTTTGTTATATGTAATAAAACTAATAAGAGGTAAAAGAAATAATGACATATGAAATTATACACAAGATGAAGAAAAATATGATGGTTTTTGATAATGAATTAAAAAATAAAAAATATAATTAAGAGAATCAAATCAGAACAAAAATAAAAAGAATTAAAAATTATTACTTAAAACTCTTCAAGAGATTGTAATGAAGTTTTATAACAAGTGAAATAAAAATTACACATAATCTGTTGAATTATATTTTTACTTCACTTTTTAAAATATTTTATGACTTGTATGTTAAACGTATTACTGATTTCAATTTCATTTATTGCATTTTTATTGGTATATGACTGAAGCTGCTTCAGGTTTTCCATGGGTTATTTGTATTTATGTGTTAATGTGGGACAGAACTACCTATCATTTTCTGGTGCTTGAATATCATTAAAATTAATTATTAAGATAAGATTAGTTTAAAATGAATTTAATATTTCTGTCTATCTTATAAATATTAGCTCATCTATATAGATTATTTTTCAGCACATGCATGATCAATAATATTAGCACCTTAATAAAAATTTATATAGATTGATATAGTATAGAAATAAAATAAACTTGTCACTTTGTAGAGTACAGAATTTTTAATGTAGTAGATAGTTATTGATTCTAATATAAAGTCATACTTATAATAGTAAGAATCTGTACATGTTATGTTTAAAATAAAAATTGTATTGTTAATTGCAATTTCATTCACTTACTTCATTATTGTATGGTTGAAGTTTTCATCATTTTCTGATTACACACATTGTAATGGTCGGAATGAGCCGACAACCACATAAATGAATATCACGATGACTTTAATCACCACAACTCATTCCAACCTACATACTACTTCATGTTTTTTTAAGGCTTGGTGATCAGGGAGAGGTAGAGACTCTTAAAACTAGATTATTAACTATATGACTACCTGTGGCAAAACAAGACACCTAATGCAATGTATTGTAACAGACGGGGTTCGAATACAAGAGATAAGGCAATAGTGCTAATTGAGAGTGTTGATATGGAGCGATTATATGCGAAAAGATATATATGTAAATAGTCATTCGAACCCTGTTACAAGGAGTGCGAAAGTTATGTGTGTATGCATATGTAAATATAATTGTATGTGCGAGTGTACAATATACGTATGTATTAACGGTGATGGTTACAATCAATTATATATAGAGCTGTATAAATTGTAATTGATTATTCGTATATATTTTATCCGTTAAGTTTTTTTTTTAAAGTTTGAATAATATTGTCGGTGACACGTGTTTTCTTTTGTTAATTAATCTCTTGAACATATGAGGACAGAAATAGAAATGAATCAATTGCTGTAGGCAGTTTAGTCAATAACTGGTGTCGAGAAGTCTGAAAACTGGTCAAGTGGGTATTTTTTGAAGAACAATGGAAGAACTGGTCAGTGGCGTACGGATACACAGAGAAAATTTTACAAAGTTAAAAGTGAAAAACAAAAGAACTTTTTGTTGTGCTCGAAAGGAGAGATATAGAGAGAAAAAAAAGGGACGCGGCTTGAACTACAGATTGTGTGGACGTGTAAATTTTTTCTTAAGAAGTCAGTAATATTTTCCCACCCAAAATGTCAGGGTAATTCTATAGTGCGAGTTTCGTTAATCGGCCCAGTGGACACTTGTCGTGGAACTCACCTGAAGCGGACTTACGAACTGCGTTATTAAAATAAAGAAATTTTGTTTCATCAAGTGTAATGGTGACGAAAGATCTTTGAAAATTGGACCCTGTCATAAAGCAAGTGAATCACCTACTCCACCTCTGGGATAAGCTATTCAATATACCCTATTGGAACTGTTTGCCATCCGTTATATCTATTAGACCAGTATTCTTGGAGAGTTATAAATGCGGACTTGGTCTTTGATCGCGTGAACTAAGGTAAATTGACGTGGCACAAAAATATATGTTCAGTGAATGTGTCTTAATAAAGAAACTAATGTTACCTCAATATTAATTACTATAATAGGTCTCTTTTAAAATTAAATAAAATAACAACATTAAATAAACAGCTCTGATGTATAATTGCACTATTTTGATGCGTGTATGAATTATATATGTGTGTATCAGAATAAATGGGCTGTGCGCTTGAATATTGATATACTTATATGCGTGTATAAATGGGATTTATTGGTAATGGGTATAGCCGTAAATAGGATAAATTTTATGATAAGATCCGGGTTAGATTAATGGATTTATAACAAATAAACTATCGTACATAATAATAGACATATAAGACTTAGTTAGGTATTGTTTTAGCTTTGTTCTCTAGTTAGACTATCGTCCCCAAACCCTGAGATTGAGCTGGTTCGGTGCGCTACCATAAATAGATATACATACCAGAACCCTTATTTACGTTTTCGATGAGATAATTCTTATCCACGTGTAAGATTGGCGCGTGAGATGGAATCAAACCATGCTCACAAATATCTTCATTCGAAGCTACGGGTTAAAGCCTACAATGGCAGTATTAAAAGATATCGGTGGTGTTATAGTATATATAAAACAAACACTTTCTTGGTATTAAAATTACAAACAAATAAACAAAAGAAATGACTATTGCTTAATTACGTTACTAGACTTATAAGATAATGGAATTATATTAATTAGATGATTACATATGTAAAAGTTTCAATAGTATAACACATGTATAAATAAGGGAACTCGGGTGATGTATCTATTTGATCTTTGGGGCAGATGTCTCTCAAGCAGGTACATAATAATAAATAAGTTAAGGTAAGTTTCATTAACTCTAGAAAATATGGTTAAGTAGATAAATGCTTAACTCTCATGTTCATAAGCAATAAATGCTGAAATATCAAGCTTTAACATACACAAGGGATAAGAAAGGCAGTACTGAGTTAGTAAACAGTCCAACAAGAAAGCAATGATGGGAATATATTCACTTTTGCGATGTTAGATTCAAAATTTTATAGAATAAATGGGTCATGGCATGAAGGAATGAGCATCTTTATATAACCCTAAATAATTCTCATTAATAGGCAGGAATGATCCACTGCACTGCTAACAAGACAAGAACAAGACCCTCTGAGTCTGAAAAATGAAAGGAATGTTCCTGCATTTGTGTGGAACTTAAGATAATCAGAACCCATCAAATTAAATCTTCCAAAGCAGGGATATATGCCTGCTAAAGAACGCAATGAAAAAATCATGAAATTAAACAACCCAGTAATGCCAAATTTATAGAAAATAATAACTATTTAGACTTAAATTGAAATAAAATAAAAACATAAATGATCATTTTATCAGTTTATAATATGCGAATATCTATTATATGAGGCTAAATCAAGACCTATGCAGTTATTTTATATAATAAAAAAAATTTATAAAGAAATTACTCCTTGCTTAATTAGAGAGCCACCCCATAGGTCTTACATATAGATGGAAATATTGATACGATAGCCTACGATAATAGTATATTGAAGCGGTCAATCTGAGATTTAGATTGCATTTCACATTCCTATCTAATCTCCCATCACCAAAATGAATTCAAATCCTATTTATATGCTTATATACGCACCTATATAATCCAATTTCTCTCTATTTCCTTTCAAAGTAACTATGCCTAAGATATTTAATAATATCTTAACTAAATAATAATATTTGGTATATTTTAATAGGATGTATATTTATGTAAAGCACTTGTATATAGAAAAGGTGATGGGGGATTGGATATAAATTAATATTTATATTCGTATATTGTATAATAAACTATATATTTAAAATTATGGTGGTCAGGATGATGCAATCTGCTTGGAAGCTTCTAGAAACACAAAATATTTAACTAAAATCCATTAGTATTATCAAATTTATGAATCTTATAAAAAAATCAAATCAATGCCCTTAACAAAAAATTATCATTTAATAAAATCTATTTTTGAGCTAGAAATAGATTTAGAACAATCATTTTAGCAACATACCAACTCAATTGCATTGTTTTATACTACCTTAAGAACAAAAGGTAAATTCCTCATGTAAAAATAGATCTGTAGCAGCATTTTATAGCCTTAGGTAATAAAGCATAAAAACATTCCTTAGATAATCAGGAATCGTATAAATAGGACCTGGTTTCAGTCAAGTGAAGAAGAGTACTTAAATTTGTAAAGCATCAGCCAAACAAATCCATGTCACTCAAAATTTCAATATGACAACCGCTGAGTAATAGGGAAAGATGCACCTTCTCCTGACCATGCCTAATTTGGCTACCGCCAGCCTGCTGCTCTACAGCTAAACATCCATGAACTTGATGCTATGCCTTAATATCTAACATTGAAATCTGCTACCAGCTTCCAAAATGATTGAAAGGACATTTGTGTTCAAAATGAGCCACGAAACATGAACTTCATAGCTTGTTAGAAATCACCAAGAATGAAGGTAATACTGTTGAAGTGCCACCATCATAAACTTTCTAACTTTCTTTCCAGTAATTCTTAAATGCTTAAGAATTTAATATTAACGTCTTATAAATTCTATAACCTGTTTCCTCATTAATCTTTAAATATGTAATCTTTTAACGTGACTCTCTATTTCACTTTATAAATATCTTAGATTAGTCTCATATTTTAATTCAAATTTAATTTGATGTGCCAACTATTTTCCTAATAATTTGGTCTAATATATATTTTGAATCCCAAATGATATATCAATAAACTCCCACTCTTGCAAGTACAATTATCTTTAACTTAACTCCTTGCCATTAGAGGGGAATGCCAATTGATTAATTATTTTGTATGTGATATTTTGTTTTTACTTTTAAAAATTACAAATGCTTGCTAGGTTGGGAGAAGATTTTAAATGTCTTTTTATTCATTATAGTTTTTGTGTAAACAACGGGGGGGGGGGGAATAAAGTTCCACCTTTGATTAGTTTACAAGTTATACAAATGTTAATTTACTTACTAGCTCAATATTAATTCAAACCAAATATATTAATTATATATTTCTTTTTATGTTTTTTTATCCTTGCCCATTTAAACATATATGTATACTTTTATTAAAACACACCTTACCCTTAATTTTATATTATATTAAACATATGTGAAGTTTTATTGAATGGTGTAATGAAAGGGGGGAACAGAACGTTAGTTTATGTTAAACTTAAATATCGTTTTATAATAATGCCTTTTAATTTACGTTTAGTGAATCCGATCATACCATCATATTTGATTTTATTGCTATAGGTAATAAGCTTAGTTATATATATATATATATCTTGATTAGTTATTAATCTATCCCAAAATTGTTAGCATATGCTATTATTCTTTATAATCAAGCTTTATCTAGAGATGTGTGTTGGAATGCCTGTGCCACCTTATCTTCGTTTAAGTTGTAATCAGGGCAATGAATGACTCATGCAGTGAGAGCAATGCATGGGATAATTCTGGCAAAGTTTGGCCCATAGCAACTCCATCCAAGATCCTCAACAAACTAAAAGCTGATTCTATGAAATGTGGGTGTGGCAAGTCGGCATGGATATTTTCTTATTTCAAAATGATAAAGCATTTTACTTTCAAGAAATGGATCCACAAATCTTATTTGGCCTTTATGTTAACACCACGATATATCATCTTCTTTTAAAAGCTTAAGTCTATAAATATCTATATATGTGATGTTATGGTCTAATTAAACATAGTTTGTAAATTTATTAATGTTCTACTGATGTGTCGCTCAATGACTCTAGGTAATTTAATTATAGAAATTCTCCCACATATGTTAACCATCCAAATAAAGTAAATAAATATTTATTGCATATATTTTCCATGTTCAATAAACTTATGATAAGTTGGTCGGTTAGTTAACAGACAATTATGTAAAACATTCTGAAATCAGTCAAGGTTGTGTTTCTCTTGTAATTTGTTCGAATTGTTATAATTATACGCTACATAATTGTGCTAGATTATTTTATTGAAATATCAAAACACTGTATCAAAAGTAATAATATATAAATTTACATGTAAATGCCCATGTTAAAGTGCGAATAAGCACAACACGATTTATTTGTAATATGAGGCTAATTATCTAATATAACTCAATGTATAATTTCTGATTTACTATTTATTCTTATTATTAAATATAATATTAAAATAAACATCTCTGATCATTGCAAGTTTTTTTATTTAATTGATTTAGTTAATTTTAAAATACAGTTATTAAATTATTAATGTCATGATTTGGAAAGTTATAATATCCTGCTAATGCCAAAAATATATGCTTGTCTGTCTGTATCAAATGTATGCACGCACTTGCCATAATTATCCCATGAGTCTCTTTGTTCTGCTGTGCGATGTTGGCCAGAAATAAATTAAATAATCTAGTATCATCGGAGTTTCTGCTCATAAGTAATTGAATCTGGAAGCTGATAACACAGGACAGAGTTCATGAGTGTTCCTGACATGTGTATCTTGCACGTGATTGGATTCGAGGTACTACTGGTTGTCAGATTCTAGCTTGAGTTGTGTGGTCGTGCGAACTGACCAATACAATATTATATTTGAATTAAAAATTTTATATCGTACTATATACAGATATATTTATCAAAAGAAAAGAAACAGTTTTAACTTTCAACTTCAAACATTAAATTTTATTTTAAAACTGCAGGTTGTTTACAAATCACCTGTATGCAGTATACATATATACTTGTCCCTTCTAAAAGAAAATAAAGTTTTACTTTTAACACTCAATTTTAATTTTAAAAGTTACATATAAAATCATGATAATTGCATTAATGGCTAAATGCCATTTTTTAAAAGAACCGATTTTAAATAGGCAAATTTAAAGTAGCAAATAATAATAAAAAATAAAATTAGTATAAGAAAGAGTGTGGATTTAAATACTGTATCTTGTTTTTATTTAATTTCTGGGCTTTTCTTTAGATAAGGTCAAATATTTTAATCATTGAAATATTTTACTAAATTTACCTCCATCTGATTCTTAAATAATAAGTCTAGCAAAATTTAAGAAAGATCGAGTATATATATATTGCAGTAGTCGATCTTCCTTACTGTGTACAATTAATTAAGCTTGCCGTAAGAAAATATTTAAATAATGCAATAAATATCTAAGTAATATGATAAGAATATTATATATAGTACGAAAAGAAACACGCTTTAAAGAACAATTAATAAATAAATTATTTAAAGCAAAGAACACATTTTCAATCACAACTAGAGAGGCTTTTATCATTTACCGGATATTTGCAATGGTCTGTAGCATTGTTACATACTGGGTGGTCAATTGTAGGCAGGGACTTGATCTGCCTAGCACTCTATAAGTCCAGGGAAACTACATACTCAGCTTCTCTGGAGATGGCCAGAGAAATTGCGGCGATCTACTCACTCATATCGTGATGTAATTTAACAATTTAAAATTTCACAATAACTTCCAGAAGTTTACAATAACTAAACTCTACAAGAAGTATACAATAACTCTTCCAGAAGATTACCATAATAATAATTCTTCTGTTGCCATATATATATATCTCAAAACAAAGTCATCCCGATCTTTCCAAATTAATTAATTAATTTAAACTTAAGGAAAATTCTTTTCCTTGTTATCTAAATAATCTTACTGATTATAATCTTAATGCAATTTAATTTTGAAAATTTACTCATTGCATTTCGTAATTAAATTCTGAATGTCTTTGATTTTTTATGAAATTCTCCTGTAATTACACTTTTGTGACCTTTTTTTCTAATGGCAATGCTACACTAAAATATAAATTCTAAAATTAGAATTTAGTACCTACATTCTTTTAATATCAAGTGGTATTTTAATTAATTAGAAAGTTAAACTTTCTTTGCTGATTTGAACCCCATCCTTTTTCACACATACCAACTCATAATTAAATTTCATAATAAAATTTACATTTTTATAATATTATTTATTGTATTTTTTTAAGTGCCTTAATATTTTTTTAACTTAATAGCAAATATATATACATGAAGCACACACTCATATGTGGCTGTGGAAAGGAGACCCTTTGATTCCTCTTGGAGGCTTTAAATGAACCGAGCAGGGCAAATTCCTAATGTCCACTCCATACGTTCTTGTCGTTGCAGCTGTTATTACTATGTGATTATTCATATAATATACAAACATGGATGGGCTGCTCACTAACACACATTAGCCAGCATGGTGAGTTTATTGGCTTTTTACCTCAGAGTTTAAGATCAAGAAACACTATGGTCTTTCTTCTCAGTTGCCTGATAATGCAGAATGAATGTATGTGTAAATGATAAATATTTTTCCAATAGATATATACAGCCATAACAGACAAAAATTAATCATGCCCCCTCCCCAAGAGGCTGTAGTGTCACCAACTAAGGCAGCAGTTGGTAGCTAAAGGCGGAGGGTGCTAAGAATCCTCTGATTGTGGACCCAGACTGTCATTTGATGACGACTTTATTTAGATACTTATAATTGCAGTATGCTTTCAAGTGAAGAAAGATTACAAGAATTAGAAGAACTGCCTTATATTAAATGCAACATTATTGGACTTTGTGAAGTTAGAAGAAAAGGTGAAAAGACAATTGGTTTAAAAAGTGGACATGCATTCTATTATAAAGGCACAAATATTGGAAATATAAGTGGACTCGGATTCATTATAAATAAAAAGTGGAAGAACAATATTGTGGAGATTGACAGTTTATTGGACAGAGTGGCAAGATTAGTTATACATCTTAATAGCAGATACCAAATGCAGATAATTCAGGTTTATGCCCCAACAAGTTCTCCTAGTGATGAAGTAGTAGAAGATTTTTATATGGATGTACAAAAGATTTGTAATCAGATTAAACAACATTTTAAAATTGTTATGGGAGACTTTAATGTTAGAATTGATAAACAATTTTTGGTTATGGTAATAGAAAATGAGAGAGGATACAGACTTGTGGAATTTGCAGAAAAAGAAAAACTTTATATTATGAATTCTTTTTTTGAGAAAAATGTTAAAAGGAATAGACATGGAAGCATCCAAATGAAGGTACAGCAGAATTTGATTATATTTTGACTAACAGAAAATACATATTTCAAGGTTGTAATGTTCTTAATAAATTTAACACAGGAAGTGATCATCGATTAGTAAGATATATGTTAATGCAAAACTAGAGAGACAAAAATTAAGAAAAACTATATTTACCATTGATATTCCTAATCTTCAGAAACATTCTAATGAATTTAAATTAGAACTTACAAATCAGTTTCAAGTATTACTAGAATTTTAACATGATTCAGATTTGAATGAAATTAATATGAAAATAACTGATACACTTTAAAAAACTACAACAAAGATAGATAGATGGTAGAAAAAATCAGCAATTGCCCAATAAAATTTCTACTGAGACTAGAGAATTTATGGAGAAAAGAAGGAATATGAAGATATACAAAAATGATGCATTAAAAAGGATTGGATATCTCGAATTTTGTAAAATGGTATGGAAAAGATTTGAAAATGATATAAGAAAGTATAACTGTGATCTAGCAAGAAAATCTGCAGAAGAGAATAAAAGTCTCAAGAGTGTAAAACAACCTTTTGGTATCGGTAGGAAATTTATATCTGCAATAAGAAAAAAATATGGAATTATTACTAAAAAAGAGATGACATCATGAAATGGGTAGAAGTCTTCCATTAAGAATTATATAATAATAACAAACAAGTATCTCATATATCTATTATATCTTCCAAATTGCCCAGAATTTTAAATGAAGAAGTGAGACATGCAATAAAGTTTATGAAGGAAGGAAAGGCTCCAGGTAATGATGGAATTATAATTGTTATATTCAAAGAAGCAGGTAAAGAGAAATTGTTTTAGCAAAGTTATATCCCAAATGTCTAATGATAAAGATGTACAAATGATTGGAAGAATGCAGTATTAATATTTAAAAAAGGTGATAAGGAAAATATTAGAAATTACAGACCTATCAGCCTTTTATCAGTTTTATACAAAAAATTTACCAAGATAATTACAACTCGTATACAGAGAACATTGGATTTCCACTAACCAACAGAACAAGCTGGATTTAAAAGTGGTTTAATACACTAGATCATATCCAGATATTGAGAGAAGTTATAGAAAGGACAAATGAATATGAGTTGCTATTATGCTTTGGATTTGTAGATTATGAAAAGGCATTTGATTCTATAAACATTTCTTCAGTGATTAAAGCATTGGATCATCAAGTTATAGATCCAGGATATTGTCATATTTTAAAGAATATTTATAAAAATGCAACAGTAACAATTAGATTACATAATGATACTAGGAAAATCACCATTGAGTAGGGTGTAAGACAAGATAACTCCATATCTACAAAACTTTTTACAGCAGTGCTGTAAGAAGAATTTTGTGGATTAAAATGGGAAGCTAAAGGAGTGCAGGTAAATGGAGATTATTTAATTTATTTTGAGTTTCGCAGATGATATAATCGTTTTGCAAATAATGCTTTAGAGCTGCAGGAAATGTTGCTGGGCTTATTAGATGAAAATTGGAAAGTAGGACTAAAGGTAAAAGTTAAAAAGACTAAAGTAATGTTTAATGGATTTTCTCAAAATATGAAAATAAAGATTGATTATGATGAGTTAGAAGAAGTTAACAGCTACAAATACCTTTGTCAGATTATTAATACAGATGGAAACATAATGGATGAAATTAATCATAGAATTAAACTTGGTTGGAGTGCTTTTGTTAGAAATAACTTAATGCTAAAAGAAAATATGCCTATGTGTTTGAAAAGGAAGGTTTTTAATAAATGTGTTTTATCAGTTCTTACTTATAGATCTGAAACTTAGACACTTAATAGAAGAGCAATACAGAGACTTCAGATCACTCAAAGAAGTATGGTGAGATGCATATCGAACGTAACAAGAAGATATCGAAAATGCACCATATGGGTAAGAGAACAGATGTCTTATTGACCTCATTGAAAAAATTAAAAGACTGAAGTGGGGTTGGGCTGGACATATTACTAGAAGAGATGATAATAGATGGATAATTGAAATCTTAAATGGGATTCCATGAGATTTTAAAAGACCCAGAAAGAGACTACATGTGAGTTGGATGGAAGAAATAAGAAAGTGTGCAAGGGTGATGTGGAGTAGAGAAGCTAAAGATCGAAGATCGATAGAACTTGGAGAGACCTTAATCCTGCAGTGGATTGATAATGGTTGATGATGATAAATGAGTGCTTCAACATATATATATATATCATCATTTATATCCAAAACATAATTAAATATTAACTAGATTATTTTCTCAATGTTTGACTGTTCTTTGCTTTATTGTTAAAACCTTCATAGTTTCTCCTATCTTTAAAATCATCTATTGTCTTTTTTCATCTTCCTCATCTTTTATTTTATTTAGTATATGGATTTTAAAATCAACTAGATATTACAATCATTATAAAGATACCAAACAGAGGTTAATTTCACTTGTGTTTTTTTTTTTCTCATATCTATACAATCTTTCCAACTTATCTTTCATATTTTTACCATCTTTCAGTACATGTTGAAAACAATGTCTAAGTGAATTCATAATTTTTTCAATAAATTTTTTTACTTCACATACTTTTATAACACTTTTATATTACTAACTTTATTTTTCAAAGTTTTCCATTCTGATTCAAATAATAAAAAAATATTAACTTACGTAATTAGTTGTTTGAAAATATTATTCCTTCTCTAATCTAAATTGAGAAGTTATTCTTTTGTTAAGAAGAACATTTATGATGAAATTGTTTATTTAAAAGATATTGTAAGAATTTGTACAAAAAAAATATTTTTGTTTTTGTTTAGATTGTCTAATTCTTTTTTTAAAAAAAACTATTTTCCAAAAAATTGCTTTTTTGCACAAGATGTTAAATATTCAAATTAATCTTTAAAAGTGCATATGTAAATATTAATTATCATTAAGTTTCCATATATTTGATTTATGCCTAAGAGTTCATTATTTAATAATGAGTTCAGAAAATTGTGTTAAATAAGAGTCCAATTCATTTAAAAACTATATTAGTATTTTTTAACTTCAATATCTTTTATAATTTAATAGTAATAACAAAACTAATTATCTTATTATTTTCCCAAGTTACATTCATTATCTTCATTAAGAAAAATAATCCATTGTACTTATTTATTGTAGAATCATCTATTATATGTCTGAATAATTATTTAATAATAATAACTTTCAAACTCTTAGATTATTTTTTGGCTTTAGAATTTGTCACTAAGGAATATTATATTACATGCACTCTCTAGAGATATTTTTTATGCTATCCAAACTAACGAACTAGTTCTCAAACCCTTTTAACATTTTGAACCCAAATAAACTTATTTATGTAGTAATATGACTTAAATACTATATCAGGAACTTAATATTTTAGCAAACCTCAGTTATATGTTAACTATAACATTTTTAACTTTTTGATAAAAAATGACATAAGCTAACAAAGCATTACACAAATTTCCCAGCTTACTTTTAACATGGAACAATAATAATAACTGATTTTAGTTTTAAATATTTTATCTTAGATGAAGTGTGAAATCTTGAGAAACTAAAATAAAGCACAATATACATTTAATAGTTGCAGAATTATAGTTAAAGCCATTATAAATGTTCCATAGATTTTTCTTTATTGGTTATTAGAAATAAATTATAGTTATATAGTATTGCTTTATTTGTTGACATTTTGTTAGTAAGTATAGAGAATTTGGTATATCCCTTTAAACAAAACATCATGTGAACCTCCCAGGACTGAATCTTTTTAAAACTATCATCAGGTATATATTGATTGATCATGCTTACATAGTTAGCTTTTAGGCATTCTTAAGATTGTGGTCTCTGTTAAACCTCATTCTATCTTTTATACTGCTTTTTGTATAAATATGATGACTAAATGCAAAATACTTAGATGATAAAACAAGTTATATGTGGATCCATAAAAGTAATTGATATGAATAATATCCTTGCCAATTTTGTAATATAATGAGCCAACTTTTGGTTGCATTTAAATGAATCGTAATTAATGTGATTAACTTTGTAACTTCTAAATGAACTATTTGAGTTTTCAAAGTGATGTTAGGTTTGTCTTTTAAGAACAATGGCATTTGAAATTAATAGTTAAGCAAATAATTGCAATGAATAATTTTTAACTCATAGATTTGACAATTTTAATTATGGTTGAAAGCATGGAGCACTTATTTTTAATTAACCCTTCATCCAAAAAGATATTGTTAATGTACATTATGAAATTGAATTTTTATAGGTTTAAAATGATAATCTAACATCATTTGATGTTTTACACTTTTGTTTTTGTAAAATCAAACTAACTGAAAGATCTTAGAAAATGAAAATCTAAATAATATATATGTGTCAATGGTAACGACTTTATTTACAATGTAAAACATTTTTATATGAATAGCATGATTTATTTATAGATATGAAAGAAGATGTAAGGATATAAAGTCCATCTGCTATTGTGTTTTTCATAAACCTGCACTTCATTTGAAGGATGAAGTATGACTAATTGTCTTATTTATCTTGGAAATAAAGGAAGTTCTTCAGACTTTAAGAATGGTCTGCTAACATTTTAGGTTTTCCAACAAACAAAATAACAAAAAAACATATCCATGTCAATGAATATGATTAGAATCATTAGGTTGATATTATTAGTGGTTATTTAATTTCAGTAGTTAGAATCAGTTATTATTATCAAAGCATTAAAAGAGAAATGGTGTCCTATAAACTCTTTAGACCTTTGGAAGTATGCCATTCCTTTAAAAACTGAATTCTTGGTTTTCATTTACTTTTGAAGTACATATTATAGAAAGGAAGTTTCAAATTTGAGGTGATATTCTTGTTTAATAAAATATGTTATAGCCTGAAATATTATTCAGTAGGAGATATTTGTTCGACTGCATAATGAAGTGGTTTCTTTCTTGTTTATAACCTAAAACTGAGTGCTTTTTCAGTGATGTTCACCATAATCATAGCTCTCTTAAATGAATTGCTGCTTTATTTATACTGTAATATAATAATGCAAAACAATTTGATCATAGTTTTGATCTGCAGATAGTCAACCTAGTGTGTATGCAGTACGATGACAAAGAAAAGTCAAGGAGGCATGGTTTTTGGCCAACCCTAGAAATATAATAAACAAAAGAGAAAACAGCATCCAATTATCTAGCAAATGGAATATTTAAATGGACTAGAAAAATGCATGCATAATTACATTACAGTATAAATAAAACAGCACCAATAATTAATGTGAGAGCACTATGGCTATGGTAAAATTCACCAAAGGGTTATTCAGCTATCGTTTATGAAAATGAAAGAAATCAATTAATTATGCAAATAAAAAAACACATGCAAATTTGAATTACAAATAAAAATGAAGGGAAAAATCAATATTTAGTCAGAGAATGTGTCAATTAAAAATGGATAATGTTGGTTTTTACAAAGTAAGTAATAAATTATAATGTTTCTATCTTTTATGTCTTTATTTTGATTATATTATTTAACTATTGATTATTATATCTTGTGCACTTTAGCACAGTTATAGAGTGGAAAACTTATGAACCAATGATTCCTGGATCAAAATTATCCTACAGCAGTGCTCAAAAGTCATATCATTTAACCATTCATTTTTTATATTGGTTATTATTGAAGTTGAGAAGTCATAATAAATTTTATTAAGAAAGTGATTATCAATCACACTACCACTAATAATAACTATCTTATTTATTATTTCATGATAATACTCTTTTTCTTTAATCATTTGGCCCAATCTTTCCTTACAATTTATGATTGTTAAAAGCTAGAAAACGTTCTTTTGCTGCTAACTTTTTTTTTCTTGTTATTTAAAATCTTCCCTAGAAAAAGTGACTTACAGAGTAATATATATTATACATCCTATATATATTATTGTAAAAGTAAATTACAGACTCATCAACTATCAACCATTCAGAAGATAAAATCGCGTGTTAATGGTTAATTTAAACAGTCTGCAGACCTTATCAAAGTTTTATATTTATGATCATACTTTAATGAATATTTAAATGTAATTTTTTTGTTTATATGTGAACACAAATATATATATTTAATCATGTTTATCTTCATTTTTCTCTCTTTAAAATCACTATTTAAATATTAATATCAAAGACTAACTTGTTTGTCTCAGTTGGGAGTGTAGAATTATTATGTGAAAATGTTGGAATGTGTTTGAAGTATTCAGACAGTGACTTCTGACCTTAGTGGATTTTAAAATTAATTTCGTAGTAAATTAAAGTAAATTTTTGTGATACTGCAAAACCGTTAAACGTAAACAACAACAACAAAAAAAAAAGGTGGGGATGTAGCATATTAAACAAGTAAATAGTGTAGTAATACATGTGTAAGAGGTGAGTAAGTAATTCTTATAATAGACACACCCTAATAAAATGGGCAAGGACGGTATGGAATTTGCTACAAATATTAAATCCAATTAAAATTACGAACCACTGAAAAACTCGTTAATGATGAATAATTTATTTAAATATAAATAAGTAGCATCTTAATATAAATATTAAAGGGAAAGATTGATGGTTTCTTATTGTGGGCTGGACTATTTAAATGATTAATCGAAATGATTAATCAATAGAAATATAGAAGTATCAAATTTCTAATGATTGTAAACATTAAAACATTATACTTTTTAAAATCATGATGAGAATTTTCAGATTAATCACTTCACTCATATTTTTCTGACTTGTTTTATCTTACCTCAAGAAATTTTGATAAAACTTCAGTTGCAGAATATTTATTTATATAATCGATATTATAATTAGTACAATGTCATTTGTATCATTTGAAAGCATTATGTGACTCCAAAGCCGATTTGTATTTGCTTGCTATTTATCTTCTATATATAAATATAAATCCTTCTTAAGTCTAATATGGATTTTTGAATGAAGAGCGATTTTTTTTCTTATTCAAAGTAAACTATTTCTATAATAATGATTGCAAAATTTATTTATTGGTCATGTATACAATAATGGTATCCATTATGAAAACATCCAATGTAAGATTTTGAACCCAGGCTTATGCGTCAAACTTTCATATTTAGCTACATCTTTGTCAAATCATATATTATTAAATTGTAGGCTAATATTGCAAAATTTAATTTTTCAAATGTAACCTCCAGTTTGAATAGAGTTTGTGGCAAAATAAAACTATTTTTTAACAGTTATTATTAATAAGAAATAGTTTCCTCTGTCTATATTAGTTAGAATAATGTGTTTTTTTTATTCCCCAAAATGTAAGTGACGCATAATTTAATTATATAAAATATATTTTTGAATAAAAATATTTTTAATGTAATGAAAATAAAGTTGAAAAATCAAAATTACATTTATATAAAATGACCTACCATAGCTTTGGAATAGCTATTTTGTACAAATTGATTGTGACATTTGAGAGTTTTCTTATCTGGGATTAAGTGCAGAAATTTAGGGATAATAATCAAAATTTAAATATAAAAATTTTGTGCTATAATGTAAACATCAAAACACAGACTGCTAATACACAGACAAATAATTTTGTAGATATTTTCTACATGTCACTGGGAATAATAACTATAAAAGGTTAAATAATTCAGAATGTAAATTAAATTTCATTATGAAATAAATAGTTAAAAAGGTCTAAATAAATAATTATTCTGATTTTGAAATTAAAAATAAATATGTTAAACTGATAATTATAAAAAATTATATTATCTATTTTGAAATCTTTCTAATTAATTGAACAAAATTTCTATCTATTAAAAATCTTTTTTTAAGTAAAAACTTGATCATGCTTTTGATAAGATTTCAAAAGTAGCTTTTGATTAAAATTGTTTTTAATCAAGATATAACAAAAACAGTTTTAATTAGTGTTTTTGTCATCTCAGCTGACTATATAAAAAGAGTTGATAAAATAATAGTTTAGTTTGGCTAGTAATTATTGGATAATAATATTTTTGGAAGCAGTTTGCAGTAATTATAGCTGGTCAGATGTACCTAGCTAGCAGAATGCTCCAGATCAGGACAGAAAACTACAATAAAGATATAAGACTGCAAGGAGGGCAAGTCTAAAAGCTTCTCTATAGTTTATGATTTTATGATGGTGGAGTTTGAATTCACATGGTGAAAAGAGTCAACTTCAAGTGTTTCATAGCTATAAATGTGTTCTAGAAGACAGTTTGCTTGCCTGAAATACATCAAATTCTGGGCAGAAAGGGGATCACTGCAGTTACCTGAATTATACTTATCCTGATATAACTATAAACCAATCTCACCAAGAGAAATCTTTCAGCTTGCTAAAGAATAAATTTGTTTTATGTTCCAGCCATATACAGAAAAGCACAGATAAATGTATATACAATCATGATTAACATTATATATAATGATAAAGAAATTTTAAATAATTTCTTTAATAAAAATGGCATTTTTTAAAATCTTTATTTTAAATTTAAAAACATAATTAAGAGCAACCCGTGATAGTGATATCTGTCAAGACTGAAATTTTAAATAATTTCTTTAGTAAAAAGTACATTTTTTTTAAAAAAAGAAGCATTTTAAATTTAAAGATGTTCGTAATTAATCAATCAACAATAATTCTGTCAAGACTGATTTTATTTTTTTAAAAGAAAGGAAAGTCTTTATTATTAAATTAGTGAAATTTATGTATATTCAGCAAAGAATAGATTGTGAAAATAATTTTTAATTTTATTTTGACAAAATGAAATATATGATATAGATGTCAATGTGTACGTGCAACTCAATATACACACATGTATGTTAAATATGTTATTAAATATGAATACAAACTGAATTTTATTTATAGATTTATGACTATTAAATAATGAATTATACCACACATATGTGTGATGGTGTATGCTGAATGTGTTAAATAAACCTATTGGAACATCTATGTAAACCACAATATAATAAATTGAATGTTGTTTTATGTCAGTGAAATAGACACATATATAAATTTTAATCATTTTTTCTTATTATTTTATGAAAATTCAAATTTGTTTCAAAATTCTTAGCCACATGTTTGAGTGAATATAGTAATTTGAATTTTGTATATTAATCAAATAAACACATATGTAAAATTTAATCATTTTTAACAATTTATTAAATGGCAATTGAAATGTATTCATTGTATATTATAAAATGTATGTCTGTATGCATATATATATATATATATATTTGTTTTAAGTAAACTCATTAAGAGGTATATGCATATATTGTAACATTTATTTATATACGTTGCAAATATATTGGCATTTGGTAAAAGCTAAAAAATAAAAGTAAATTTAGATTTTTTTTTTTTATTATAATTTTTTTTTTGAAAAATAATGTACAATGAAAGTTAAATTTTTCTTTCGTATTTTTTTTTACTTAATTGGAAATAAAAGTAGAATTAGAGAGAACAAAAGAATTCCAAAAGCAAGTAAAAAGATAAGCTAAACGAAAAATATTTTAGCTAATTAAACATGGCCGAAAAACTTGATAAAAAAAAAAGAGAACTTAGTAATTGAAAAATGATAAAGACTGTATAAGATTATAAACACAAAACGCCATGATATTAGCATGCACAGAAGTTGGAAAACTGGGCCTCTAGAGAGTATAAAAGCAGAGATCAGTTTGAAGAATGTCTTGGTTTAGCTGATATTCTTTTGGTTGGTTTTGGATTAAAGAATCCAGACCACTCTACGATGAAAAAGTTATTCATACGAGAGTAGACCGGAGCTTTAGCTGACATCATTACCGATGGACACCAGAGAAGCTTACGCGACTAGCCTATGGAACCAGCACCAAGATCAACTAATAATCAAAGGCCGTGAGCTCAATTCAACCCCAAAAAACTATGCATAGTTATCTACTACTGAATTCACAAAACTTACCGGTAAGTTAAGACTACTTATTCCTGATTGTCACAAAATTAAGTGTTTGCAAACAAGTCTTAAAATAATCCTGATAGAGACTTTCATTTGTTCTGTACAAGAGACTTTTGTTTATACCAGAACTTTTTAATTATTTTATTTTATTGATTGCATCATATTTGAATTAATATGTGTTCTCTCTGATTTACTTGATTAGGAATTCGCATTTTAACTTAAACAGATTTTTAATCTGTTATAATAATAAAAATATTTCTAATATCAATTTTCATTTGTTCGTTATTAATAATAGTTATTATTTTTTTATTATTAGATCTATTAGTAGTTTAATAAGATTTAAAAATGTAATTTACCTTTGCCAATATGTTTGAATAAGCCCAGGAATAATAATCTTAAAAAAATAATTCTCGTTGCGGTATGATGTAATACCGATTAGCTTTAAAGTATTTTTTTTTTATTTGTGAGATGTTATATGACGATTTCAGCGAATTCTTAGGAATTCTGGTGCCCAGATGAAATAAATTAAAAGCTGATTTCGTCAATAGCACAATTCTCAACAATTAATAGGCCGAGTTGATCAGGAAATATAGCTATGTTTTTAGAATAGAAATATAACTTTCTTCTTTTTTGACATAGCTTGATCAACTCCCGCGCAGTTTATATTAGCGTGTAAAGGCCTAGCAAAACAGAAAACGTTATAATGGCGACCCAACTCGGGCTTCGATTTAACAACTACAACCTGAGATAAGTTGTAATGATAAAGAACGTTACAATGATGACCCAAAGAAACTCACAGCCGGGAAATAAATAGTAATTTTTTTAAAATATATATATAAACTAACGAACTAATTAAACCCTGATTATTAAAATATAAAAAAAATATTTTTTTAATATGACTTCCAGAAAGAAAAAAATTATGTATATTTTTTTTGATATGTCTAAAATAAAACACGATCGTGGCTGATGTAGACATAAGTCACAAGTATTTGACCAGGTAGGCGGTTACTGAAGAGGGGAAAAACATAGCCCCGAGTCCTAGTATGCAGTATATTAACATAAGACCACCTTTATATGCCCATCAGACTATTTCTAGCAGGGATCCCAATAAAGGGGAAGGCGGACCAAGTTGCCGCGAGCCTGTAAGACTCAAAACGATGAGCATCACTCGTTAGTGCTTATAACTTGGGCTTCTTATCATTACTATTACACTTAAGCGGAAAGGACACAGATGAATGTTGAAATATTTTCCATTCCCGCCGTGTTAGACCTAAAAGTGGGCATTAAAGCCAAAAGTTGCTTGTTGAATGAGTCTACGGAATATATCAGCATGCTACTGCTACAAAAAAAAAAACAACAACAACACGAATATGAATTTAAAAAAAACTTAAGAATAAAATTAGTGTAAACCCCTATTTTATTCTCATCTCCTGGCACTGGTGGTATTGTAACGTTTATTTATATACGTTGCAAATATATTGGCATTTGGTAAAAGCTAAAAAATAAAAGTAAATTTAGATTATTTTTTTTGACTATAATTTTTTTTTTGAAAAATAACGTACAATGAAAGTTAAATTTTTCTTTCATATTTTTTTTACTTAAGTGGAAATAAAAGTAGAATTAGAGAGAACAAAAGAATTCCAAAAGCAAGTAAAAAGATAAGCTAAAAGAAAAATATTTTAGCTAATTAAACATGGCCGAAAAACTTGATAAAAAAAAAAGAGAACTTAGTAATTGAAAAATGATAAAGACTGTATAAGATTATAAACACAAAACACCATGATATTAGCATGCGCAGAAGTCGGAAAACTGGGCCTCTAGAGAGTATAAAAGGCAGAGATCAGTTTGAAGAACGTCTTGGTTTAGCTGATATTCTTTTGGTTGGTTTTGGATTAAAGAATCCAGACCACTCTATGATGAAAAAGTTATTCATATGAGAGTAGACCGGAGCTTTAGCTGACATCATTACCGATGGACACCAGAGAAGCTTACGCGACTAGCCTATGGAACCAGCACCAAGATCAACTAATAATCAAAGGCCGTGAGCTCAATTCAACCCCGAAAAACTATGCATAGTTATCTACTACTGAATTCACAAAACTTACCGGTAAGTTAAGACTACTTATTCCTGATTGTGACAAAATTAAGTGTTTGCAAACAAGTCTTAAAATAATCCCGATAGAGACTTTCATTTGTTCTGTACAAGAGACTTTTGTTTATACCAGAACTTTTTAATTATTTTATTTTATTGATTGCGTCATATTTGAATTAATATGTGTTCTCTCTGATTTACTTGATTAGGAATTCGCATTTTAACTTAAACAGATTTTTAATCTGTTATAATAATAAAAATATTTCTAATATCAATTTTCATTTGTTCGTTATTAATAATAGTTATTATTTTTTTATTATTAGATCTATTAGTAGTTTAATAAGATTTAAAAATGTAATTTACCTTTGCCAATATGTTTGAATAAGCCCAGGAATAATAATCTTAAAAAAATAATTCTCGTTGCGGTATGATGTAATACCGATTAGCTTTAAAGTATTTTTTTTTATTTGTGAGATGTTATATGATGATTTCAGCAAATTCTTAGGAATTCTGGCGCCCAGATGAAATAAATTAAAAGCTGATTTCGTCAATAGCACAATTCTTAGCAATTAATAGGCCGAGTTGATCACGAAATATAGCTATGTGTTTAGAATAGAAATATAACTTTCTTCTTTTTTGACATAGCTTGATCAACTCCCGCGCAGTTTATATTAGCATGTAAAGGCCTAGAAAAACGGAAAACGTTATAATATATATATATATATTTAAGTAAATCCATTAAGAGGTATTGTAAATCAATGTAGTAACTTGAAATTTGTATTAATCATGTAAATCACAATATGATAGTTTTTTTTAATTGTATATTACTCAAAATCAATTTTTTAATTGTATATTATTCAAAATCAGAAGGCTTAATCGATGTGTGTATAGCCATATTCTACAGATGTTAATTTCATCTTTTTATTGTTAATGAACATGTATTCAATTGTTAAAATTATTTCAGTGAAGTTAATTCTAAAAGGTTTTTAGAATATTATATTTGTTTCATCTTTTGATCACAGTAACAGTCATAGATCTTATGTTCTTTGGGCTATATTCAAGCATAAGGTCTGATATATTTAAGGGGGTGTATTTTAGTATAGGGGCATTCCAGTATGGCATTGTACTGGTTTGGCATGAGGATTATTATCTTCAAAGACTATGCACTACATTTTATTTTAGTTTAGTCTCTATCCGAATTTAAGTTTATAGTTGGCCAGTACATTAATGATAGTAAGTAGCCAGAGCATTAATGATGAACAGCATGTTTTAATATCCCAACATTATTGTTTTTATGGTTGTATATTCTATGGATCAGCACATAAGTTGGTGCATCCAGAATAATGTTTAAATAATAGCTCCAAGCTGGCAAAGGCTCAGTAGTTAGCCTGGTCTACAATAGACCCATTTCAAATCCAGTCACCAGATTGACTGTTACTTTATTTTTATTGTTGATCATTTATGATAATGGATAATTATTACTTATACTTACTCTTACTTATTGATAATGCTGGTTGGTGTCTGGTTAATTATACTTTTAGTTGCTCTAAGAAGTTAACTGGACTGATCTTTAAGAGATATCAAGATCTTTCATGTTCTTATAATATATTCTTATAGAATACATTCTTATAGAATACATAACATTACTTATATACTTTATAATAATATCTTTTACTTTAATTACTTTTTTATTTACCTAAATTTATTGTTTTTAAAATGTGTGAATAGACAAAACATTATTGTCTTTTATTAAAATGTACATCTAGATTTATGTATATTTAAAATAAGATATTAAGTTTACCAAGTATTATTTTTTTAAATATAGAAAGAAATCGCAAATTACTTTATATTTTGGTTGTGTCTACAATAATTTTAAAATTAAGATAAAACATTACTTGATAATTTTAAACAATTCTTAATATATAAAATCATGACAATATATTTTTTTATATGATGCCTCCCACTAATGATAAAAAAAATTATATCAATCTATAATATATAAGTACTACTCTATTCAAGACTAATTCTAAATGTACATTTTGTTTCTTTATATTACATCTCTATATCACAAATATATGCTATTATCTCAGTAATATACACATCTATTTTTTTTTTTTTAGTGCCACCATAAAATAAAACTACCAAGTGATTTAAAACTTCCTCTTTCACTACTTTTCTTATTTGCAATAGTAATTAAATAATTTCTCAGAAAACTATATATATTTCAAGCATTAAAATGCAAAACATTGACAAACTGAACTTTTATCCAAAAATTTTGATTCCTAAATCTGTCATTTTGTAATTATATTTAGCTGTACTAAACAATAATATAATAAAAATATTCTATCATTTAATATATATAACTTCTTTAACGAGCGTTATAAGCGCATAATTATTGATATCATTTAATATTATAACTATTAATATTGATAATAATTATAACAACACAAATACTTTACTGTAATAAGAACTTGAAACAATTACCTTTTAAATACTTTATAATAAAAATCATTTGAAAATACAAAGTTGAGATTTTTTAAAATCTCGTTAACAGTATCAAGTGGCAAATATCCTTTATAACATAGTCGAAATTTACTATTTTATTTTCGGGATTCGAACTCAGACTTTTACATGACCCACTACTCTCAGTGCCATCTCATATTGCTGACCCACCTGATCACACTCATGTTGAAAAGATAAATAATCACCAATATACGTATTCCATGCTAAACCAGCAGTGTATTAATTTATATAAATAGTGTGTAAAAGATCTGCCCATCTTTTGCATATGTATGTATAAATGGATTATTCTCTTGTACATGTGGGGTCAGAATGACTAATATGTCAATATGGGTAGGATGACAGCATTGGCACTAACAAGGGCTTTGAACATTTTCAATGAAATGGAAGGCTGAAGAGTTGTGAGTTGGAATAGTTTGAAGCATATCCATTAAAGTATGAAGATTGGCTATCTTAATGTAAAGTGAGCACTGATTATATATATGTGCGAGGATAGTAATCTAGACCAACTGATGATTGCTGGTTTAGCATGAAATACATATATTGGTGATTATTTATCTTTTCAACGTCTGTATGATCAGGTGGGTCAGCAATATGAGATGGCACTGAGAGTAGTGGGTCATGTGAAAGTTTGAGTTCGAATCCCACATATATTACATATATAAATGCAGTTTTAAGCCTGTACAATGTATTATTTTATTTTTGATAAACTAGGATTTTTAAATGCATACTGACTATAAAGATTCCACTATTCTATCTTTAACACCTAAATTTGCTACTGTGTAATTTTTAAAAATACTTTATCAAGTTAAACTAATTGCATACTTATAAACTCATTAAAGAAATACATTTTTTAAAAATGATAACTCATAATCTCTATATAATCTAGTTTCATCTGCTTTTTGCAGAGCATATTATTCTAAATTTCATGAATGAAAATACTCTTTTACCTTCAGGATTTTTAAAATTATAGGCTTTGTTTAAAACTTAACATATTTTAAACTTAACAATGTTGAAACTACATAAAAATACATATAAAAATATTCTCCAAATCATACTTGAAGTAATAAAGATACACCATATTTTCAGTAATTCTATTTATAATCAAACAATTTACATTTCACTAAAAATATATGTATATACAAATATTAAAATCTCTCTTTTTTAAAACTTAATGGGATATCTATGAAATAAATGTATTAAGTCATATTAACTTTTTATAGGGTTAACAACATTTTCAGTCTTTTGATTAGATAGAAATATTAAATTCCTATATCAAACAAAATTGTCCTGCTTTTTATTATCATTCAAACTATACTTATTTATAATTGGTATTCTCATTTTATATTTATAATTATACTTATACCAATGATTAATAGTTTTTAATAGATCAAAATTAATCATATATGCCTTTCTATAATATGACCTACTTTGTAATTTATACCATATATTTCAAATTAGCATTATTATCTTCATCACCACTACTGTTTAAAACAATGGATTAAAGTTTTTTTATTACATTTAATTTATTTTCTAAAATAACTTTTGGATACTTGAAATTATTTTGAAATAAGTTATATAGATTCACTTCATCAAAGTTTTTTCCATCTTTGTTAAAACCATAACATTTTCCTTCTCTGGCATAAATATTATATGGAACTAATCTCTTTATGCAATTATTGAGTACTTGTGGGTATATATCCTTAATAAATATCTCAAACATATTCTTAATATGAATATCATTACATTGACAATTTCCTAGAAATTCTTTAAATTCAGCTGTTATTTCTCTACTTTATTATTTATAATAACCCATTTAGTATCTAAATCTACCTTAGCTTTCATAAATTCATCTTTCACATTATTATCTTGATATTCTTTAATTTTAACTTCTAATTCACTAGAATTAGTTCTTGATTCTTTATATCTAGTCTTATGCATAGCTTCTGTTCCAGCTCCGCATTTTTCAAATTTATTATTTAACTCTTTAAAATTTTTATCAAGACTTACTCTAATTTTTTAACATTTTTTTATTATAATGTACTTTTCGTTCATCAATTTTTTTATTTAATCCTTCAAACTTCGTATCATAATGTAAAGATTTTGGAATATTAATATTAAAAAAATTCAAATTTTTCATCATCCAGTGAAGAAGAAAAATCTTAGCAACTCTTTGCTTTTATCATTAACTTGAGAATGTAAACCAATTTAAATATCTTGGTAGTTTTATAAGTAGAAAAGTGGACTTAGATATTGAGGTACAACACATATTCCAATGTGCTTCTGCTTTAACAAGTTGAACAATAGAATATTTCATCACAGAGAAATAGTTATTGCAGCTAAGTTAGCTGTACATAGAGATGTTACTTTATCTAATTTATTATTTGGAAGTATGAACTCTGAGGCATTAAAGAAGTTTTATTTAAGGATGCTTTGTAAATCAGTGTTATTGTGAGATGTAATACATAGAATCTATTATTGTAAAATTAAATGTTTGTTGGATTGAACATGTAAAATAAATAACCAATGGAAGACTTTCTAAAAGAGTAAGTTATAGTAATTTGAGCATGATTTTTATGGGAGCAGTAAACCCATCTATATTATAAAAGTTTTCACAAATACTAACTTGTTTCCATTGGGAATATTTGACATAGAATAAGATACACTGGAGAACTATAATTAGACATGGTGCTGAAGTATTTCAGAAAAGTAAGTTTTCTGATGAAGAAATTAAGAGACAACATTGTAAAACATCAAATAAACAGAAAAATGGTCTGGTATGTTTTTATGTGAACATATTATGATTTCACAGATTGATTGTCTAATCATTGCCAAAAAAATTTCTACAAGTTTTTTTTCTCTCTTACCTTTTTTCCTTTTTATTTTTGTAGTTAAAATGGCTATATTCATTTCTGAATGGCTGTTTATTTATTTTATTTTAATGCATATTATAAATGCATGTAATTAACATACTTGTGTGTAATCTTTTTTATTGTTTAAAAATAAGTTAACCAAATAAAAGGTTTACACCATTATAATAATGTTTTTTTGAAAGTATTATATTATTGTATAATATATTTATAATTATAACAAATATAATAATAATTTGGTCTAATGCAATAACAAATCATTTAACATATGAGCTCATCCAATATAATAATCAAAAGCAGCTCTCTATTTTAATGTTATCTCTTGTAAACATGTGTTCTCAGTGATTATCAGATGCATTTAAATCTTCATTGTCAGACTAGTTTTTGTCATTTGTTTGTATTAATAAAACTCTGAATTCAGAGTTGGAAGGAATCAATCAAACAACTTTAACTCCATTTTATCTATTAAAATTTAAAAACCTAATATTTAATCAGAACTAAGGTTTTTAATTCAAGTCAATCATTTTAAAAAGTTATATAAATCTGAATTCAGTTCAATAAATATATATTTTAGTAGTTTTAGTTCTTCATTAAATATACACATCTTACATCCCTTGCTATGAATGTCAATAATTACAACACTTAGACAATATAAGTTTTGTTTGTAGTGTGTCATCCAATGTAAGCTTAAATAATTATTATTATCAGTTGCATTTAAATTTTTATCTTCAGATTAGTTTTTGGATTTTGCCTTTATCAATGAGGTTCATGATCCAAAATTGTAAGGCCAGTGACTATATTTTCAGCATCTATCTTTAATCCTAAATCTCAAGTTGAAATTCAGGTGTGAGCTGAGGAATTAAATAGTTTGTTATTACTAACTTTTTAGACATGGAATAGAATGCCTATTATTAATAGAGAATTAAAAGTACAAAAATATATAATTGTTGATAATTGTTCAAATAGCTTGGCTTGAGCTCAAAATCTTAGGTTGTTATGAATTTAAAATTTTTAGTTTGATAGGTAAAATGGAATTAAAGGTCATTACTGGATACATATTTATGTTCATTTTAATCTTTAATTCCTGGGCCTCATTGATAAAGTCAAAAACCAGAAGTTAGTCTGAGAATAGGATTCAGATGCATTTAGTAATCACTGATTATTCTTAAAACTATTTTAATGTAAATGTTTAAAAGAATACATTATTTTAAATATTGGGTAAACTGGCATATTTTAGATCAGATATATTAGGCCATGCACTGCGTATAGTTTTTTTCATCTAATTTGGTAATCTCATTTTTTTTCTCTCTCTCTCTTTCAATATAAAATTTTATTTTTATTATTTCTTTTTTTTACTGTTTAGATGTAATATTTTTAAAGACAGAATATTAATATTTAATAACTTTTAATATTTGAGTAAAATTATGTAAGATTCTTTAAATTTTTGTATCTATCAAACTTTTAATATTTTATCATGAGTTAGTAATGTTTTTTTTTTTTTGTATGTTTCAATTTAATCTTGAATAAAGGTAAATGTAACCATGGATCACTTCTCCCACCAGTGTTGAAAACTATTTCATATTATAATCAATACATATTTTTTATTAACTTCATATTACCCACAATTCAACTTACATATCACTGATAAATTTGTTAAAAGTATTTCATTAATAATAATTATGGTAGAATTAATAATTCTCATAATATGAATAAAGGAAAATATGATTTTATTTCTTTGCCTTTTATATTATCTTCTTATAGAATTGTAAGTAAAAATAGAAATTTGTTTGGAAATCAGAAAATTGCTTGGAAAAGGGATATTAATTTGAGTAATTTACTAAACAATATAAATATAGGGGATTTTGAACTCAGACTTTCAAGCCACTTCAGCCATCCATACTATCTCATACTATTGACACACATGACAACACACAGAAAAAATAAATAATCACCATTAGACGTATTTTGTGTGAACCAGCACTCATCAGTTGGTCCAGATTATCATCTCCCATACATATATACAATCAGTGCTCAGTTTGGTGATTATTTATCTTTTCTGCATGTATGTGGTCATGTGTATCAGTTGTATGAGATAGTGTGGATGGTTGAAGTGGCTTCAAAGTCTGAGTTCAAATTCCCTATATTTACAATTGGGCTCCAGGTATAAGAGTGTCTAGTATTTTAAACAATATAAAGGAAATTTTTGATATAAAGACTATTCCTGGAGTGGTGTGTTTTAGCCTTTGTTTTTGTAAGAATATATATATATAAAAGTCAGAATAGTTTAAATAAAAAGTGCATAAAAATAGGTTTAGAAATAAATATATTAGTTCTGCTTTATATATTCATGAAAGAGATACGGTCCAAGCTATTAGTTTTGATGAAGCTATGGTTGTCTTCTTTGAAAGAAATAAATTAAAAAGAAGAATTAAAGAATCTTTATGATTAAAAATTTATGATTCTGAAGCAATTAACTTGTTTAAAAGTTTTTTTTAATATTAAGAGTGTAGGGATGTAGGTGGAATTATGGGTAATATGTAGTACAAATTTGGTATCTTTTAATCCTTTACACTTAAGAAGACTGCTTGCAGCAATGAAACCATTGGTTTTATTTTCTTTGCCTAGATTGGTTTAGTTTTGAATTTGGAGTAATTTTGAGTATTTTATTGACTAGTTTATTTAGGCTTTTAATGTTTACATTTTTATTATCTGTATATTAAAACTTATATGACACATATATAATAACAACCTTTCTCGTTAAAAATAGCCAGATATCATTTTCCAAAAATATTGTGTAGCTAGCTAGTTAGGTTCCAAAAACTGAAAAAGACAGTTCTATAAATAAAGTAATATATTGTATATAAATATTTTAAATTAAAATAAAAGATAATTAACTAATACCTGTAAATTAATTATCTTAATTGAGCACTATTGTTTATTTTCTTTTTAAGTAAATTTTTTTTTTTCCTATTTATGTGTAGGTTGCATAAATTTAATGAGTTTTTAAAAATAGATTTTAAAAAAGAAAAAGAAAGGCAAAAAAGGAATGGTCAGCAAATTTTTAATTTTATTTATTTATTGTATTAAAAAACATATACAATGTATGCATTTATTACTTACATCCAGTATTTGCTTATGTTTTCAAAAGTATGACTTTTTTAAAAGACAGATTTATATTGAGGAGGGGATAAATTCTTGATTACTGTTAGCTGGCAAAATTGTTAATTCTGGAACTTTGGGAGCCATGAATAATAGATGAAAGGCATTGCAATTGAATCACTTAGTTTATTGATGTGAGATTTATGTAAAATATACAACAGGGGTCCCCAACCCTATGCCTGTGGGCACCATGGTGCCCACAGACCATTTTGTATGTGCCCGCCAGTATCCGAACATGATAAAAATTTATTTATCTGATACAAATAAATTTAATTTTTAAAATTTCTTATAAATTATTGTATTATATTGTAATCAAATGTTAAAATTTTATTTTTGAAATAAATATTTTTTTTGTACATTATGTGTATTATTAACAATATCCAACTATAAATTTACATTGAAAAAATAAATGGTGCCCGCCACCTGGCGAGTATTATAGAATGTGCTCTTAAGTGCAAAAAGGTTGGGGACCGCTGACATACGACATAATCAAAGTGTAAATTTTTGATATATAATATTTCTAAATAGATAGGAATATCTGGCTTTTCTGTGTTACAATGCAACATGCTTAACTTTTAATTTTTTTTCTATCATTAAAAAAAAATTTAGTTTACAATTTACTACAAATGTTCAAGGTGCCATGATTGTACATGAATTTCAAAAGTTCTTGTGACCTTATATACATATAGTAGCAACATTTGTTTTTCCTATTGCTTGTTCTTAAAATTAGATTTTAAGCTGTCAGAAACATCAAATAGCAATGCTTTTTTTACTCCATAGGATTCCTATAATTTGTTTATGGATAGATATTGGTTATTTGGATTTTTGAAGAATCTTACCACTATCACCACCTAATGGATTAATCATCGGAAATGATCCAAGAATCCTTCAAATATTATTTCCATTACTGTTTATTATATTTAAGTGTCTAATCTTAAGAAATAATTCTATAAATGAAGATATTGCATTATGTATAAGTAAGATGAGTCATAGAATACCTTATTTAATTATTTATTATTTTTTAGCTGAAGATTTAATTTCCTGAGTTTATTAAAAAATAGAATTTTTTTTCCAGATTCATTTAACTAAATAATTTTTTGGCTTAATTTCAGATAATGAAAGTGATTGAAATTACAATTATTCATTTGGATCACATAATAAATGCTAAACTAACCACAAGATGTAGTGAAAATTTTATATATATTTTTGGTTTTGTGAAGTTCAAATAACAGAGCTGATTAGTGATATTTGGGACACTGACCACATTGATTTACATATTTATTAATTGTTCAGACTGTTATGAAATAAATATCAATATTGTATGTGTTTAAATTTAATATTAAATCTGATTTTGTACAAAGCTAGATGGTTTATAAATATATATCACATGATGACAATCCAAGCTTGTCTATAAGGTAAATCTTCAGTCTGTTGTCAAGACAAGATCTATAAATAAATAATTTCTATAAGATCGAGGAATACATTTTTTACTTATACATATTGCCTTGGCAATAGATTGAAGATTTATGGTATTAATAAACTTGGGCTGCATTCATATGATTTATGTATATGTAATACTTCACACACTTGGAAGACCACTATTTTACAAATTCATAAATAAGATAAAAATATTAATGCTAAGTAGAGTAATAAATGTTTTAGAAATATATATTTTATTAGGGAAGATTAAATTTAATATTCTTTATAATTATTATTGTATTACAATAAATTTATATATATATAAACTTTTATGAGTGTATAAACTCTGAATATACATACTATGTAAATATTCAGAAGTTAGTTTTTCTAATCATTTAATAAACTTCCAAATAAAACTCTCTGACCAATTCTCTATTTAGATAATAAATGATTTTACTTTTATCTGATTCCAAGTTCTTATAAAAGTGAATAATGTTGCTCAGAGAGGGCATTATTTGCAAATTTATTAAATGATTTTAAAAAATCTAACTTTATATATGGACACTCAAATTTATAATTTTTAAAATATTATTACATATTCTTTGCACTAGATGGCATGATTTTTTTTATTAATGTAATAATAAATATACAGTGTATTTGAAAATTTTGTTTAATGGATAGCTTATTCCAACCTCAAATATTTAACAGCCATTTTTTAAAAAAAAATGGCTGTAAATGTATAGTATTAAGATTACATAATAATATTTTAATAAATATTTTAACATCCCTAGTTATAGTAATAATAACAAGTCAGATGTCACATGACTTATATATAGCTTGCACTTACAAATATGTAAAATTAAGAGCGTGCTAATAGCTCTAACCAAGCTTTTTTTTATATTTATGATAAATGCTACTACAAGAGAAGGCATTCAAATCATTTTTATCTTGGATTGTCCCCATCCCCAGACCGGTTTCGACCTATGGGTCTCTTCAGTGAGGAGTTGGGACATTAGATTTAAAAAACCAACTCAAGCAAAGCATTTATCTAAAAGTTAATTGTTAGAAGAAGATCTGAAACTTTTAGACATCTACATGTCTTTAAAGTCAGCTCTCCAACTGAAAAAATCATATGGGCCTGAACTTAATTCAGATACTCCATATATTAGTAGGCTTAGCCTTTTAATTTAGCTAAAGCCACAACAGCAAAATAATAATAGTAATAATAACAAGTCAGATGTCATATGACTTATATATAGCTTGCACTTACAAATATGTAAAGTTAAGAGCGTGCTAATAGCTCTAAACAAGCTTTTTTTTAATTTATGATAAATGCTACTACAAGAGAAGGCATTCAAATCATTTTTATCTTGGATTGTCCCCATCCCCAGACCGGTTTCGACCTATGGGTCTCTTCAGTGAGGAGTTGGGACATTAGATTTAAAAAACCAACTCAAGCAAAGCATTTATCTAAAAGTTAATTATTAGAAGAAGATCTGAAACTTTTAGACATGTACATGTCTTTAAAGTCAGCTCTCCAACTGAAAAAATCATATGGGTTATTTAAAAAGGAAACTATTAGGCTGCAGTAACTCTGAAAATTATGCTACTAGTAGCCCAATTACTAATAAGAGTCATATGGGAAAGCTATGAAATACAGTTAGGAACTAATAAATGAATGAATTACAATAATAAAGAATAGTATTTGTGTTATTGTATAATTTTTTAAATTTAGTATCTAGAGTTAGTCATTAGCTGCAGAAAACTTTGTATACAGCAAAAGCAGACTTTAAATAAACTATTATTTATTATAACATTTTTCACTGATTATATTTTGTAAAAAGAAATTATTTCACACTCAGCTGCCTACTATATATATACAATTTTAATGCACAAATCAGCGCATAACAGCAGAGCTTCTTCAAATTAAATCACAATTTATTATAACAACTCAATTATAAGATGATTATAAAACCAATAGAAAAAAGAGGCCATATACAACCTCTTTCGAACACACCACCTATTCATAAATTCGCAGGATTGATGTCTTTCTTACATAGGAATGAGCACCTTTGCAGATTTGAAGCAGACAAAAGGGCAAATTTGATTTTATATAGAAACGATTTATTAAATATCGGTTTCAAACAAAATAGCATTGATAGGAAAATTAGACAATTTTACAGTAAATTAAATAACAATGCAATTAAGCAGCAGAAAAATAGAATATTGTTGCCATACTTTGCAAATGCCCATAGAAAACTTTACTCAGTGTTTAATAGAGAATTTCAACTATGTTTTCACACACCCCCTAATACCAATAGAATTATCAACAATGCAAAAGATATTTTAACACCCAACAACATTTCTCAGGCTGTCTATAATATCTCATGCCCAGAAAATAACTGCATGGCATCATACTATGGAGAAACGAAAGCAACTCTCTCAACAAGATTGTCCCAGCACAGATATTCTTACAACAAGGCCCAAGCAGACCCAGCTTACAACTCAATATTCGCAATGCATCAGAAATTAACTGGTCATTCATGTGAACCTGAAAATCCAAGAATAGTTTGTAGGGAAAGAAATGATGTTAAGAGAAAGGTGAAGGAGGCATGTTTTATTGCCATGGATGATAAGGCTATGAATAGGAAAGATGCGTGTTATAAAATTTCTAAGAAATGAGTTAATTAGATTTACGCATATAGTTCAATTAATTTACATATATCTGCATATAATTACACATAGCAACCTTGTTACGCTTACTCTTTGTTACCCATGATTATGAGAGCTAAGTTCTCTTGAAAGCGCTCGGGCATTATTTATTATGTATTATAATTTATATTAAGTTTATAATAAATTGTGATTTAATTTGAAGAAGCTCTGCTGTTATGCACTGATTTGTGCATTAAAATTGATTATATTTTGGTATTTAAAATGAGCAACTTTGACCATATTGACTTTGCTATTGTTAAAAATTGCATTGACAGTTTGGCAGAGAAATATTTAAATGCGCCTATAATATTTTTTCTAGATTATTGATTCCCAAGATTTTGGGGATAGCATTGAATATTAAATTACAAGAGTGATCTATATGTTCATTAGGAGAGTTTTATTTATCGAAAAACATCAGATGAGCAATTCAAACTTGATTCAGTTAAAGACCACATGAGAATTAGTATTTCTGTTTAATTTCTCTCAGATCTATGTCAAATCAATTTTGAATTGCTTATCAATCAATTCTCAACAATTATGCATACAAGAAAAATATAGACAAATAGATCATTTCATTAAGCAAATTTCTAACAACATGTTGCAATGTATTTAGTATAATTGCATGCTGTCATTATTTGTAATTGCAATTGTTTGTGATACTAAATAAATTGTATATTCTTAATAATTGATGTGTTATGTAATTAATAGGAATCTCTTAGTATTGTTTTTCAATATTTAGCGTGTTAATAGACAAGTAGTTGATAAAGAATCCAATGAAAATTCACATCAAGAAAAAGGATTTGCTACAGACAAAATAGTCAATTGAAGAAAAATTGGTGAAAATCCTATATCATGTTTTCACTTAAGAAAATATGATTTTGACTAATGGTGAGGTAGGAGATCCATATCTACAATGTGCTATCTGTGATGTAAATCTTGCAAACAAGAATATGAAACCAAACAAATTATTTCAATACATTGACCCAAAGCATATAGATTTGAAAATTAAGCGGCTTTATTTTTTTGAAAGCAAACTAAAAAAACTGAATATTTCAAAAATTATGCTTTCTCATTTTACTAGTATTAACAAAAAAATTATGAATACCTTATATTTCATTAGTTAGTGAATTGCACAATTAGTTAAGTATAGTATTATTGGCTAACTATTAGCACCCTTTGGAATTATGTTTAATGGCAAGATCTTGAAAGAAATCGAATTAATTTCACTTGCCAATATCATGGTTACATGTAGAATCAATAAAATGTCTGGATAGAAAATTGGCATATCAACAGTTAAGATGAATACCAAATTTTATCTGCAACTTGATGAGCCAACAGGTATACATGGTTTGTCACAATTCATTATTTTATCCATTTCTTTGTGCAACCACAATCCACCTGAAGAACACTGTTTTAGGAAATGATTATTTGATGTATGACAGAAAATTTTTGGACCTCTTGACACTTATGTACATCTCTTCTATTGCCTACTAAAGTACATTGATTGTCAATAGGCAAAGTATTACTAAGATTTATTGCATTTCATGAAGTCACATAGTTTCTGTATAGATAGAAAGATAAGACTTTCAAACTCATTTATTTGACAGATATACTTTCAAAATTTAATGAATTAAATTTATTAACTATAAAAAAAGAAGAACTGATATATTTGTAGTATATGGCAAAATTTGAGGTTCTATAAAAAACACTTTTTTGATTGGGGGGAGGGGTAATAAAAGATTAAAAGAGGGATGAAGTATTACTAAGACATTGAATTTTATGAAGTCACATTGCTTCTGTATGGATAGAAAGATAAGATTTTCAAACTCACTTATTTGCAGATATATTTTCAAAATTAAATGGATTAAGTTTATCAATTATTAAAATAAGAAGAACAGATATATTTGCAGTATATGGCAAAATTTGAGGTTCTATGAAAACACTTTTCTTGGGGGGGGGGGGGGGAGGATAATAAAGACTAAAAGTATGAGTATTTTGAGACATTCAAAACTTTCATCACTAAAAATGACATGACATCACTGAAAAAATATTTATTTAATAAAGAAATGAAAAATTATGAGGAAAAGACCTAGATTGTGGATCCATTTCTGAGTAACGATGTGGCTACTAGTATCTGTATAAAGGCAAACAAAGAATCAATTGATTTGTTATTAAAAAATGAATTTTGTTGTAAAAAATTGTTACAATTATGGCTATAAGTAGTAAACATGTAACCACTTTTCTCTTCTACAACTTTATAAGTACTGTTTTCTTTTATTACTTTGTACATGTGTAAAATAGGATTTTTGGCAGTGATAGCAATTAAAAATAAATTTCAAAATAATCTTCAATTGTCATAATACCTTACATGTAAAAATAACACATATTGGAGATAGAACAATTCATTTTTCACACACTAAATATCTGATTAATAAATATATATTAATCTCTTCTTTCTGTGAACAAATATATTTTTAGAAATTAGGTCTGGCCCATAAAAGTTTGAGAAGTCTTGCTCTAGATATGTATTTCACTTTTTTTTATAAATAAATACAAATAAATTCTTTTATTAACTTTGCAAACTATAAAACTTGTCTAACCCAATTTGTTTATAATCCTTTCCATATAATCAAATTAAACACTGTTTTTAATAATCTATTTTTCTATACACATTTTGGCCTTCCAAATAGTTGAATTTCCCTTTTTAGAAAATGAACTCCATTTTTTCTTGAATGCAGGATTTTAAGACAATCTGATTATATTATCTTTTTTTTGTCTCATATCTTAATTCCCAATGGTTTATCTCATTTTTGCCTATTTAAAAAGGTACTTAAATATCTATACACCTTCATTACTACAAGATAAATAATATTCACTATTTGTTATCTTTCAATGTTACATAAACCATTAAATTCTAATATCTTAGGATTAATTTTCCTCATTGAATTTAATTTATATGTTTTTAGATGTATTACATCTGCACACTTCTTTAATATATGTTCGACATCTCTTATCTCATTTAAACACTAGATTAACAAAAAAGTTAATCACCATATTATATATTGTCCTTATAGTGATTATAAGGATTTTCCTCTGTGACCACAATGTTTTTGTTTCAACCTCCAAATTACTTAGGAACAAAATAATAAAGCACAATAGATATCCTTATTTCAATGTAATTTTTTATTTGACTTTGATTATACCTTTTATTCCATCATGTAATGCTAATATAGTAAAATATTTTTTTTATACTGTTTGAATATGAAATTTAAGAAATAAATAAATACATGATTTTAGATGTTCTATATCTTTTTCTCTTTAATTAATATCATTAAAACTTTATGTTTTGATTATTTTCAGTCATAAAAACTCCTTTATATATTTTAACCTTTATAAGACAAATAAATGTACTAATCTTAAAACATTATTTAATACTATATTCTTAACATAGTTTAATTCATACCAGCAATTATTTCATACTTAACAAATTCTTACCAACTTTGACAATTGATTTGACTATTATTTTGGTATTATGCCTAAATTAGTAAAGTTTGTTATATATGAATTTATTGGCTAATATGATTTCTTTCGTTTACAGTAATTTTTTATGTATTTCCACACGAATGCAAAATAAAAATAATTCTTTTAAATATTTATTATTAAAATATATATTCATCTAAAGACTTTATAGAAGATTGATTAATACATTGATTTTTCACCCCACATTATAGGCATTTAAATCTGGATTGAAGTTGAGAGGACTTATGGTTTAAAAGTTAAAGGTTGACTAATCTTTCTAATATGTTAAAATAAATGAGAAGTTATTATTTATAATTAAAATATAAAATGACATTCTGAAAGGTAGTTTTATATATATTTTAAAGTAGAAAAATTCAGAATAACGTTATGATCATTATTATTTTATAAGAGATTAAGAGTAATGTCAAAAATGTAAATTTTTTCATAAGGAAGTTAGTCGATGGGAATGCTATTTAGGTTAATTGTAATTTACTATATAAATAACAATCTCTCTAATTTTTGTTTTCCCCCTCTAATTAGAGTAACAATCTGTTTATTTAATTGAAATTTTGTTGACGTAAACTGATGGTAACTTGTACTGCATATAAATACATCATTTATTTCTTTTATTATATATAATTTATACTGTGAAACTTTTTTTTTTAAAAAAAAATATGTATAATGATTTTGAAATGCACACACAATTTATATAAAACTAATACACTTTTAAGAAGCCAATATGAAACACAAATTAAATCCATTTAGATATAAATTTGAAGTACTGAGATTATCTTTAATTAAAGCAGTTTTTTTTTCCGCCACCGTTTTGTAATGAAAATATACATCTAAATCTAAATAACTATAGAAGGTGGGGGGGGGAAGGATAAATTGTGGAAATAGTAGTAGTGCAGATCAACGCTTACAGACCTATTTCTAATGAGATTGACTAATCAATAGATACTAGCTAGATGGTGCTTTCACTTCCAAATCTCTGACTAGTTTCCAGCTGTTGATTGATCTTCATCAATAAGAACATCAAATTTACTTTATAAATTTAAATATTTACTTCATCAGACTTTTAATAAAGATAAAAAGTTATTTTGCGTTTGTTAGAATTAGATTCTCAATTGCCCCTGCAATTTTCTTCTTTATTTTTAAATACTTGCCTATACACTTCCACTTTTTAAAAACAAATATATTTCATTTTTCAGTTTATATCAGCAACAGCCACTCATAAATGAATATGGCCATTCCAATTTCAAGGGGGAAAAAATACAGAAAGTCTGAAAAAATTACATTAAAAATGAAACTCATGAATTACATATAGAACATGTTGATTCATATTTCTGTTCATTTAATGCTTTTCAATGCAGTCTTTTAACTAATTTTGCAACAAACTTTTCTTCTGAAGTATCATGTTTAATTGTAGCTCTCCATTATATTATATTCTATCCTGAGCAATTATATCTTCTCAATGAAAACAATTACCAGTGTAATATTTTTTATTTTCGCTCCAGAGATTATAAATTTTAATCTACACTTGTTTATTTTTTTTCAGACACGTTTTATTAAATTGTATAAGTGTAAATATAGGGGATTTCAACACAGACTTTCAAGTTCCCTTCAGCTACCCACTCTATCTTATATAACCTATATTTATGATCACACACATGTGAAAAAGATAAAATGTTGTTCCAGATTATCATACTCTACCCCCCAACTCCTCAGCTATCCAAACTGTAATGAACTTATTTGTTCACTCATGCAACAAAATCCATAGTTTTGGCAAATTCCTCAAAGCTGATCTAATGAGGGGTTAAGACCTCAAATCAGATCGCACCTTAGTTCCTTCACCAATGCTCTGTGATTTACTATCCTATGAATGGCATATATGAGGCTATACTCAGACTCTTTTAATTTACATGCCAGCAGTAGCAAAGGATGGAACAAAAGACTCATGGATGAATTAATTCTTATAGCTGTGGCTCAAGTAAACACATACATCCATGGCTTACGAGATAACTATTAAGTGGATAATCAACCCATAATGATAATGCATAGTTACATAATTCACTTAAATAATCTAGAATGAATGATTTGAATGGATTGAAATGAACTATGAAAAAAATATGTTAAACAATATTATATTTTATATCTTTAATAAAATAAATCAATTAGTAAGACAGCTATCACTGTGCATAGGAATTCACCACAGGTGAGTAAGTGAGTTACAGAATCTCATCTTATGCACTGGACAATTAAATCGGAACTTATTTCTTTATAACTTTCTTACATTATAATCTACGATTTTAATTATGCCTAATTCATGCTATGAAATGCACATAAGGTTTGCGAACAGTTAACTTGCAAGAGACCACTAATAATTTACAATTACTCTAGGTACCTCACAGTTAGCCTAAATTAGCTCTCTATACAGATTATTATTATATAACTAGATAATGCATTCAAATCAAAGTTAAAGTTATTAATATTAATAGCAGAATGAACTGGGATCTGTTATAGCAAAGTTTCTGATACTATGGCACTATATTAATCAAAATGAAATAGTGTCTCGAATGTGTGTTTCCACATAGGATCTATCAACTCAATGATCATTTCTCATGGACCGTACAACTTTCTATGAGAAGAGAACATTTTATTCTGGAGGTCTCTGATTAGCTTGAAACATGAACAATTTGGATTCTCATGCTCCAGTTCTAAGGAAAGCTATCAGAACAAAAGTATGGAATGGCCTTAAACCAAATTCCCTTTAATACAGTATATATATATAGCAAGGCGCATATGCATACAGTATATATATATAGCAAGGCGCATATGCACATATGTGTGCTTTATAAGGAACACATTCACCACACTAATGATCATCGATCCTTATTAAAAATCTAAAATACGCTAAATCTATAGCTTCTTTCCACTAAACCATTGTATACCAGTTCATAAGTTAGCATACTCAAAAATGCTAAAGAAGGAAGGGGTTAATTCAGTGATATAGCTTATAATTAATCTTTATAGTTCATACTATAAATTCTAGGGAGGAATAAAGCATAATAAGGACTTACTTATTTAATTCAAATATGCTTTAAAATATGTCTTTTGCATTAATCAACTAGGAATTTTTTTAATAATGAGCAAACCTAATTAGTCAGCTAATACATAGTAGCTATTTTATTATACATAATAGGTTTTCAGACTGGAGATTATATATGTATGCTTGGATTCATGTAAGTTATTTATAGTTTCTAAACATCTCTAACCCCTCCTCTATAGAAGCTGAGTATCAAACTTCACTCTGAATAAGTCATAGCTTAAATTCATAAAAAATAAAATTAAATTTAAAAAAGGCATAACTGTAGATAGAAATATATTTAGAGTATAATGTAAATTTATCAAGAGTTACATTATTAAGTTATTTTACTTTAAAGTGTTAGGCAAGTTTTACAAAGTAGTTATTATTAAATTATTTTAAGAAATCAGTTACAATTTAGCTTGATTACAGAAATTATTCAATAGAGAAAGTTTAAATGATAAGTTTGTGCACAATTATATATAGCTAGCTTAGAATTATTTAAGAAATTAATACAGGTAAATAAACAGGTAATGTAAGCAGTTCCGGGTTTGTGGACTATTCATAATCCAGTCAAGTATAAATGTGCATGTATGCGCATAAGTTTCATTATTTTTAAATTTATCATAAGTAGGTAAACAGGTAATATAAGCAATTCCGGGTTTGTCATTAATTCACATTTATATCCATTGGTTATTCAGGTAAAATATAAGTGTATGTATTTCCATCTGTCCAGATATCAATTCATCTTGCAAATGCATTTATTTGATATTTCCAATTTCATAAGACATATATATAACCTATATGCATCAATAACTCCAGGTATATCATTGTACATTTAACCGTGACACATTGTTTTGGTATTCTTACTTCTCAACTCATATATATAACATGTTTTAACTCTTTGTTTATATTCCTTTTCTCAGAATTTTCAAATAATAAATAAAATTTAAAAAAAAAGAAGATTTTCTTAATCTTTCAACTTATTTAAGTATGTGGTTCATTATATGCATATAACCATTAACTTTTATTGACGTACTAATTTATATTTAAATGTTTAAATTTATTCATAATATAGTATAAATTTACTAAATGCATTCATTTTGTATATTTTCTAATTTTATCTGGGTTATAAACACATTATAATTTAGTTAGTTATAGTTACATGTAATAGCTCAGCATTTCTAATTCTTCCAGGTATACTTATTTGTATATCAGTAATATAAATAGTTATAAGTATTCATTTTTATTTTGATTATAGATATTTAAGACATTTATGTATTTATAATTTATCACCAATAAAACATATTTTCACATAACTATAATTATTCATAATTTATGTTAAGAAAGATGTTTTTTGTTTTTTTTTTGTTTTTATAAACACATATAAGTATTGGATATTTCATGAAATTGTTACCTTCATTTTATCCAGTTTGTTCCTTCACTTCAGGTTACTACTGCATTTCAAAAAGAGGTTGGTTGGTTTGAGTTGAATGGCATTATTTACTTTCCATAATGTTCACTCAGGCGGGTCTTGAAGGTTCATGGGTATGGACAAAGAGAGGAAGCTATTACGATTAGCCCTCCATCTTTATGATATCCTTATTAATACTTTCTTTTTTCATCATTAGCAATGTGGTTGTAAATATTATATTCCAATGTGATAAAATCAGTTGTCAATTAAACAGTTAAGCAACACTTAGATAAAAAAAAATTAACATTTTAACTCTTTCACTTTTCTTACTTTTTAACTGCTTTTAAAATCTTTAAAAATCCCATCTGAACTTCAAACTCAACTATTTATACCCTGATCTCTGGATTGATTGAGCAGCACTCCCACTATATCTGATTTGTTACACAGCTTTCATTTAAGCCTGAGTGCTTTTCTCTTCTTAAGGATTGGATCACTACTTTTAGCGGGACAGATAAGGAATCATGAGGATTAAGCCATGTTTTTCAATTTGATAACTTTGCTTCAAGCGAATATTATATTTTGTACAACATCATCATTTCAAAAATTAAAATGTACTATTTTCAATAAATGTACTATTTTCAATAAATGCCAGCTTTATGTAAATACTTAGAGATGTATTTATATCATGATTTAAAATTATAAAATCAATAATGAAGGTTTATCTTTTTTTTCTCTCAATTATAGAAAATGATTTTCTTTTAACTTTAAACTTTTTGCTTTATTTTTTTTTTTAAAAAAAAAATAGGATCAACTTCTTTCATATACATCTGCCTTTCTTTTAGGGGGGAGGGTAAAATAAATCTTCATACACTTGAAACAAGTTTTTGTTTGAATAACTCCCCACCAAATTTTGGTGTGAAATCACCTGGAAGCATGATTTTATTCCATATACTATACACATCATTTATCATTACTGCCTCTCTACTGGTTTTAGATTTGCTGATGAAATGGGTAAGATGAGCCAGAAAAGTGAATACATGAACTGTAGCTTCCAATGCTAGAATAAGCAGATGGCTAAGCACAAACTACTAGCACACTCTACCCCATGGTGTCATGAGAAAATATTTCATTTTTAAGCACTACCTCTCTTGTACCTAGAGGGATCATCCAACTAAGAGTAGGAGCCAGAAAAACTTTGGCACTGAGCCAACCCTGCTCAGCTTCTGTGAGTCTTAGGGGCTTATTCATTTGGTTTGTTCATGAGGCCTATATATATTCACCGCTGGACTACTCTAGGAGCTCAACATCCAGGTCTAGATAGTGCCTCTCATATACTTTGGAGCATCATAAACACAATGCATCCAAGCAGCTCTGCTTAATCATCCACCCACCTCGACATGAAAAACACAAATTCATGCATCACTACATTCCACTCACAAACTTCTTCCATCAGCTATCTTTATTTTATTGTTCTGTATTGTAACTACAACTTGGCTTGGGAAACTGATGATCATGATCAGTTCTCCTATGGCATCTTTCTCTGTTTTGAGGTGATGGACTTCTATTTGGTCCTATATTTGGGCATTTTTCCGGCTATACATCATCATGGTGGCTTGCTTCTTCACTTCTATATTGACTTTGCAGATCCTTGTTACTGTTAGATCTTCTAATTTACACAGGTCTGGTATGGACCATGAATACCATCTGTGGATTTTCTCTTGTTCCTTTTCCATGGTGGTACTTCATTTTTAGAAATAAATAAAGATTTATTTTTAAATAGTTCTTCTGCCTTAGCAATTATTTTTTCTATTTTTTTTGTTATTTATAAAAGTTTCTTGTTGCTTAATTTTTTTTTACATTTATAAATCCTGAATTTTCAGACTATTTTTTGGTTTCTTTTCCTGCATCAGCAAGTATATTTTTAATAACTGTCTTTGTAAAAAATTTTTGTACTCAATTTCTGATTTGAGTTGATTGAGTTTTTGTTTACGGTTTCTATATATGGCCGAGGACTAACTTACTTTTTTTTCAGATTTATGGATTCTCTTTCTACCTCTCTTACTGTTTCAGAGCATATATCAGACAATTTTTTCTGAAATATTTTCTTCTATATTGGACAGTTCCTTAGTTACATTATCTTCATTTTCATGTTTTACCTCTTCTTGAAGATCAGAAGATTTTAATTTTGCTTTACTAGATTCATTTTCATCAGTTTTGATTATTAGTATCAATTGGGTTGGAATAGTTTCAGGAAATTCTTCAGCTGCTTTATTTTTTTGAATTTTTTCTTTCTCATCCAATTTTTTAGACTGAGTTATTTCTTTTACATTATTGCAAAAAGTAACATTTTTTGTAAACTGATTTATAGTTTCTGTGATTCGTTCTCCCATTTTTTGATATGATTCTATGACTTGTTTTTTGTACTCTTCTCTTTGTTTATCTCTTTATCTAAACTCTTCTTCTCTTTGTTTATCTCTTTGTCTACGCTCTTCTCTTTGTTTATCTCTTTGTCTACACTCTTCTTCTCTTTGTTTCCGGTCTTGTTCTCTTTCTTTGCGGTATTGTTCTCTCTGTTTTTTCGCCATTTCTAATAGTTGCCTTAACTTGGCTATCTTTCTGTTTTCTGAGATGGCTTTTGATCATCTGCCTTGACTTCTTGTTTATCTTCTTCCCCAGGAAGATTCTCTACACTTTCTGTATCCATCATCTTTTTGTTTTTGATCTGATTATCACCAATATTTTTTTAATATTTTATTTGTACTTTTTATTTCAATTTTGCTAAGCTTCTCTCTCCATCCGCACCATGATTTAACTCCAAGTCTTTGTTATGCCTATTCATCATTTATGCCATTCATTTTTATTTACTCTTTTAAAATTTTATTTTTCCACCCTTTTGAATAAATCACATCACTGCATCACATGTACTGTTCACAGCACAGAATCGTGATTTGCTTATGCCTTTTCCATTTCTTTTTTTATTGATTACTCCTTTCTAGCCGTTTTATGCCTATGGATAGGCTAGCTAGATCAGGCCTCACAGTAGGGTGACAAATGTAACCAGACCCCTGTACAATCCCTTTATTATCTTGGTTATCTTTTCTGTTTTCTGAGATGGCTTTTGATCATCTGCCTTGATTTCTTGTTTATCTTCTTCCTCAGGAAGATTTTCTATACTTTCTGTATTCATCATCTTTTTGTTTTTTATCTGGTTATCACCAATATTTTTTTTATATTTTATTTGTATGTTTTTATTTCAATTTTGATAAGTTTCTCTCTCCATCCGCACCATGATTTAACTCCAAGTCTTTGTTATGCCTATTCATCATTTATGACATTCATTTTTATTTACTCTTAAAATTTTATTTTTCCACCCTTTTTGAATAAATCACATCACTGCATCACATGCACTGTTCACATCACAGAATCGTGATTTGCTTATGCCTTTTCCATTTTTTCTTTTTTTATTTATTACTCATTTCTAGCTGTTTTATGCCTATGGATAGGCTAGCTAGATCAGGCCTCACAGTAGGGCGACAATTGTAACTGGACTCCTGGACAACCCCTTTATTATCTCGGTTATAACAATTTCCTAATGAGCATATTGTAGGAAGGAACCATTGATTGGCTTTCCCCAATACAGACATTACCCCCCCCCCTTACAACAATATTTTCTGCTCATCAGAGGATGTAGCACCATAGAGACTGGAAACACCTAGAAATTTCTGTGTTTGGTTTCCCAAATGGTGCTACTAGAGTTCCATTTTATAACCTAACTTACCTAGGTCTAGTTATGCCAGACATAGCTCAGGAGGCATGAAATTCTCGTGAACAAGTGCAATGAATAACAAGTAATGCAAAAAAGAATGGAACTGAACAACTGAAATTAATTTTAAGTAACAACAGTTTTATTAACAGTGATATTGATAAGTCCTTCCAATAAAGTTCATCCTTCATTTCAAATGAAGGCTCATTTTAATTTATCTTGGGTGAACAATTCAAAGGGTCTTTTATCAAATAGACGTCTACCATTACTGCATGAATATTTTTAACTATTTGTTCCATATCTGTATATCCCTTTTAGGTAGGTAAATAGGTAAGATGAGCAATTCCAGATTTGTGAAGCCTCTATAATTCAGGCAAGTATGGATGTGTATTTATACACATAAGTCTCATTATTTTATTCATACACAATCAATACGCATGTAAACATTTGTAATTCATATAGTACTTCATTATTTTTAAATTTATCATAAATAGGTAAACAGATAATATAAGCAATTCCGGGTTTGTCATTAATTCACATTTATATCCATTGGTCATTCACGTAAAATATAAGGGTATGTATTTCCATCTGTCCAGATATCAATTCATCTTGCAAATGCATTTATTTGATATTTCTAATTTTATAAGCATATATATAACCTATACGCATCAATAACTCCAGGTATATCATTGTACATTTAACTGTGACACATTGTTTTGGTATTCTTACTTCTCAACTTGTATATATAACATGTTTTAATTCTGTGTTTATATTCCTTTTCTCAGAGTTTTCAAATAATAAATAAAATTTAAAAAAAAAAGATTTTCTTAATCTTTCAACTTATTTAAGTATGTGGTTCATTATATGCATATAACCATTAACTTTTATTGACGTACTAATTCATATTTAAATGTTTGATTTTATTCATAATATAATATAAATTTACTAAATACATTCATTTTGTATAAATACATTCATTTTGTATACTTTCTAATTTTATCTGGGTTATAAACACGTTATTATAATTTAGTTAGTTATAGTTATATGTAATAGCTCAGCATTTCTAATTCTTCCAGGTATACTTATTTGTATATCAGCAATATAAATAGTTATAATTATTCGTTTTTATTTTATTCTAATTCAGCTGTATCTGCATATAAGAAGTTAATCATTTATGATTTACATTATTAAAAATGCCTTTTGATTATAGATATTTAAGACATTTATGTATTTATAATTTATCACCAATAAAACGTATTTTCACATAGCTGTAATTATTCATAATTTATGTTAAGAAAGACGTTTTGTTTTTTTGTTTTATAAACATATAAGTATTGAATATTTCATGAAATTGTTACCTTCATTTTATCCAGTTTGTTCCTTCACTTCAAGTTACTACTGCATTTCAAAAAGAGGTCGGTTTGTTTGAGTTGAATGGCATTATTTACTTTCCATGATGTTCACTCAGGTGGGTCTTGAAGGTTCATGGCTATGGACAAAGACAGGAAGCTATTATGATTACCCTCCTCTTTATGATATCCTTATTAATACTTTTTTTCATCATTAGCAATGTGGTTGTAAATATTATATTTCAATGTGACTAAAATTGGTTGTCAACTAAACAGTTAAGCAACACTTAGATAAAAAAAAATTTAACATTTTAACTCTTTCACTTTTCTTACTTTTTAATTGCTTTTAAAATCTTTTTAAAAATCCTCTCTGAACTTCAAACTCAACTATTTATACCATGATCTCTGGATTGATTGAGCTGCACTCCCACTATAGCTGATTTGTTACACAGCTTTCATTTAAGCCCAAGTGCTTTTCTCTTCTTAAGGATTGGACCACTACTTTTAGCAGGACAGATAAGGAATCATGAGGCATAAGCCATGTTTTTTTTTCAATTTGATAACTTTGCCTCAAGTGAATATTATATTTTGTACAACAACATTGTTTCAAAAATTAAAATGTACTATTTTTAATAAATGCCAGCTTTAAGTAAATACTTAAAGATGTAGTTATATCATGATTTAAAATTATAAAATCAATAATGAAGGTTTATCTTTTTTTTTCTCAATTATAGAAAATAATGATTTTTTTTTTAACTTTAAACTTTTTGCTTTCTTTTTTTAAAAAAAAAAAACAGGATCAACTTCTTTCATATACATCTGCCTTTCTTTTAGGGGGAGGGTAAAATAAATCTTAATACACATGAAACCGAGTTTCTGTTTCAATATATATAATTTATACTTGTATTTAAAACATTAAATTATGTAAGATAAATGAAAATCCATATGTCATATATCTATAACAAAATTATTATTGTGTATTTAATGAACTTTTATAACTATATGTACATTAATCAAACTTTGAAATATAAATTTATCATATCTATGATTATACAAATGTTCATGCAATCATCATTACCCTTCACATTGAGCAGGTAGGGTACTTTTTTTAGATCTTACAATTAAAAGATTCCTCATTTTGTAAAAATTAAATAAAGTATAATAGTTGAAGTATTAAAATTTTGATTACATTTTACTGTTTTATAGGATATTTACAATAGAAATAAAAAAGTAGAGTAATTGAATGCTATAAAAATGACTTTAAAACATGAGCATTTTTATTATTAATTCAGTGATTGTTTTTTCTTAAGAAATATGTTTGTTAGTGTAATGCAAACACAAAATAAATTTTATGTACTAATCTATTTTGCTTAGAAATATTAAATCAAGAATGAAATAACACAAAATTTTGTTGCATTCTTTAAAAGTCTTACTAATACAAAATTATTTTGCAATTTATTAAATTCTGAGCAATTAAAATTTTTTTGCAATTTATTTTTGCTTGCAGATAGATTTAATTTTCTTAAAAGAATTTAGAAATAAAAAGCATTTATTAAAATAAAATGAATTGAAATAAATAAACCCATATTCCGCCAAATATTATTTTTTAAAATAAGTTATAATAATTTGAAAATAAACTAGAGGAACACAGATCGTGTATTGATGATAGAATGATAAGGATTGAAACAGTTATTTTATAATTTTATTAGAATAGTTCACTGCCAAGCCTAAGTTGTGCTGGAAGTGGTAAAGTAAGGCTCTCTGTTTCCAAAAAAATGTTTTTAATATCAATTTTTGCCCTGGACTGTCTCTGTATTCATTATTGTTCAAAGATTTTCAGATATTCTTCTAAACTGAATAAATTGTAGACATCTAAAACTTAATTGAAGTTACAGTTTTATTTTTCATTTTTTATTTTTTACATGTATAATTGTGAAGAAAAATGAAGCTATTAGTATGTACACTTTTTTTTTTTGAAGCTGAACATTGGAAATTGGCTTATTTATATTCTTTTTATATTTATCTAATTAAAAATTTCTTTTGTTATTTCATAATTCCTTTATATATATATATATATTGAAGCAGTCAATCTTAGCTGAAGATTGTGTTTCATGTTTCTACCTACTAACCCATATTCAAACCCCTATATGCCATCCCGCTCCTTTTGTCGTATATATATTTTTTATGTATATATTTGGAATGTGCGCCTAAATTTATAGTTTAACTTTCAATATTTATGATTATTAATTCTATTATTAATTATTAGTTTTTTTTTTTATTAAAGTATTATAGGTGCGATTCAAATATATATATAGGAGCAAAATTACTAACAAAAGATTGATTTTTTTGTAAATATTTTATTATACGTCATTTTTAAAACTTTTTCTTTTTAAAGTACTTTTTCTATTAAACCGTATATTTTTATAGAATCCAATGTGGAAGATGCTGCAGTAATTGTCTAAAAATAATTAAGGTTTGGAAGCACTATTGTTTTAATCTGGGGTAGGTATTTTTAATTAAAGTTTTACTTAAAAGGGTAAGATTAAAGATACTTTTGTTAAAAACATGTTGTCAAATCTATTTCTAATCTGGAAATAGATTTGAATTTATTTTTGGACGTTATCTTACTATTGCATCTTCAAAAACAACTGATAAAGAAAAAGTATAAAATGACTGAATTTTGAGAAACAGATTAGATTAGCTGCTATGAAGAGAACTGATTGTAAACGTATGACATGTCACTTGAAACTTAAATAATGTAGCCGTAAATCCATCACTTCTCTGCCCGGTTAGGTCATCATCTTTCACAGCCGTACCATTCTGCTGCCCCAGAGTGAAGTAAAAGCCTGACCTAAGAACTTTAATGCTAATAGAAGCTTGCAGTTATTTAAGAACTTTCATTTCAATTGCCGTGCACTACTAAATCGGACTCTTAAAATTGCAAGGTAAATTATTTCAAACTGCCACCATTGAAACTAAATCTAACCTAATTCATCTATCAAGATTTCTTCTAATATGTGATTTAACTTTATTTTGTAATTGTATGTAAAATGTAATTTACTCTTAAATAATTTCTGTAAATCTAATCTTCTCTCATATGCTCTAACTTTCTTTAAACTTGGTGCGGTCATTTATTTATTACTTGATTTTATATACATATATGCTTTTCTAATTATTATGCTAATCTTAAACAATCTGACGAGTCAAATTTTGTAAAATCCTTTCTTCTTTTTAAGTAGGCCTTTATTAATAAAGATTATTAACATCCCTTTAAAATATAATGCGTTATTAATTAATACACTCGCCAGATTGTTTTTACGTCAACATTTTGTTTATGCTTTAATATAAAATATATATATATATTTGTTTAACTCTGAATTTTCTACCCGGAGTAAATCCAGAACTTAAGCTAATTAACGCTTTGAAATCTTTTAAAATGTTGTTTTTTTTATTAAATTCTGAAAGAGTGACCCAATAGTTATTTTTTATAACTGCCAGTCTTCTTATTTTTACATATTCTTAAAATCTCAAATAAAGTACTTATATATTCCATTTATTGTAAAATCAATGAAGGTGGTATTGATTGATTTTAAATAACAGAAAGGGAAGGGGGTAAATTTTAATATTTTACTATTTTAGTTATTAAGTAAATCTTAATGTTTCTTTTACTAGATAAAATCTTAACGTATATTTATTTAGGAAAATCTTTCTCTCTATATATAACTGCATAGCATATTATTTGTCTAAATTATAGTATTCAAACAAGGGTCATTTATTTTAAAGCAGTAAAATTTATTCAATGTTGTTAGCGACATTTATCATTCGTACTGCGTTACTGTCATTTAGCCTATCTTCATATTATGTATATATATATATATTACGTGCTTCTAGTCTTAATCTGGGGGTTGCAACAAGTTCGAACCCATTCTTCTCATATCTCATTCTGTAGATAGTTGAGCTATCCGGAATCATATTTATTTCGTATAAAATGCCTCTGGCAGTGATCCCGTAAGTTTGGCACACGCTATGCATATTCACTTCGTAGATAAAAGGCCTCTTGGGTCGGTTATACCAGCAAAAGTCTGTCCATGCCATGCCTATCCACTTTTCTCTAAGCACTACCCAAGAAGCGGGTGTGAGATTTCGTTTTTTATCCAGAAGCATGACCTTTTCCTTTTAGTTATTTTTAGGCTATTATGTCAGCACCACAAACTTCTTCGTATTATTATTTCTTTTGCTTCATGACCCAGTTTTAATGCTCTAATATTAAAATTGCGCTCTGCTTAAAATATATATATATATATGCCAACTACTTCTAGTTTTATTGATTAAATTTATTTTAATCATATACAATCTCACTGTCGTAATTTATATATCTATTTAAGAGTATATGCCTTGGGGAAAATAAAGCGTTTGTCTTACTATTGTTAAAATAATTTTCATTAAATATTTTGTCATAGATTCAAATGTAATTTTTCAAATGTATTTTGTTTATTTTCACGACCTCAATGGCGTGAAAATAGTTTATATCATATGTATAATGAATTTCGGAATGCTCCTAGAAAAATATATGTTAGTCACCATGTTTCTGAACCATAAATCAAAGCGTTGATAGAAATTTTTTGTAACTTCATTCTAATAACTGATTGGCATCTTAATATTAGACCCACCAAAGATGGGTGTTTATTTATAATATATCATTTATTCTCTATAATTTATTGAATGCAAAATCAATATGTTACATATTGTACAAATGAAACAAGTATAAAATATAAGCTAATACATGTGTAAAAAAAAAGATAATCAAGCAAGATGAATATGTTATATACATTAATGAATTCATAAGGACATATAGATTAATACAAATAGAATTTAGCTAATAAAGAGCATATGAGAAATAATAGCGTGAATGACACTATGTAATTATCTACCGCTTGCTCATTCACGCACACACTAATGTATACAATTAATTTATATATATATATAATAATTTGTCAGTATATTAAAATATATCTTATTGTCTAACTTATTTGAGTAGTTTGAATTCCTTTTTCCTCCACTTCCACATATTACAGCCTTGCTTATGTATATTTTAATATAGTCATAGTTAATAGATGTCTCATTGTTTTGCTCAGCTTTGCTAGTCGGCTGGATTAAGATTAATTCTCATGTGCCATCACTATTATGTTATCCATTAGGTGTTAGATCTTAGGCTTAGAGAGTGGGTTCGAATTCAGGCTGGTCCCTGACCCAAATCTTGGGCTTGACTGGGTTTGAAGTAAATTTTGTGAGTTCCAGCTCATGTTAGATGAATAAACATGTTTTGACCGGTACAATATATGCAGCAATGGGTATATTTTACAAAAACAACTGTAAAAATAAAATTAAATGGAAATATATATATATAATTGATAAATAAATAAAAATGTTTAGCGATAAATAGAATAAAATCAATCTTTATATTATAATTTTAAATAAAAGTAATCTTTATATTTTCTAATGTATATCTACCAGACTAGCACAATCCTGAAAGTAATGAAAACATTTATTAAAATTTTGTTTAAATATATATTTATTTTATACATTTGTATATTATATATTTATGACATTATAATATATACTTTTGTCATATGTTATTTTCCTGTAGTATCATGTTGTTCTTGTTGATTAGGATATTTACTGATAGATTATTGTGCTATTTTTATTTTTTGTAATATTAACATTTATAATTAAATTTGGGGAAAAAATATTTATTATACAATATTATATCAGTATGCTGATTTATGTCTATATCTGGATCCTATAGTGTTTTTTTTCATATAATGTATATAATTTCTTTAGATCCCATTATGACCATCAAAAAATATATATATATATTTTTTCTAAGTGGGCAGGGCCACAATGTTTGTGTTGCAAGTTGTGCAGGGCATAAATATGTTTTATTTGGGGGAGTGACACTATTTCACTGTGATAATTAATAAAATTTATATGTAAATGAAAACATTTAGATTTCTGAATGACTCTGTTGTTAGAAACACATTCTCTAATCGTAAATGTTTTATTTAAATAAAGAGGATTACTTTTTTATTTAGTCTTATGACAAATGCTCAAAATATACTATAGTATATAATATATACTTTACATTGTGTGAAACTGAACAGACTGACAATCTCCAGTGTGATCATTCAACAATTATAGATTATTTGATCAGTGATATAACTTTCACTGCGATATTCTATAAGGAGTTGTTATTTTACTCTATTGTATGGAAGTTAGACATGAATTCTTTTTAATGCAGCACAAAAGCATTGGACAAACTTTATTTAAAAGTGCTTCGTGAACTTTTTTTAAAAATAATGGCAAGACCATAAAATCATTTGGTGTGTTGATAAACTATTAGATTTAATTCTATTGAATCTTCTTGTAATAATACTTTTTCTAGGATTGAGCATATGAAATAAAGTAATACTACTAGATTTTTTTACAAAATATTGTAGTTGAACTTGAGTGTGATTTTTATGGAAGAGACTGATTCCATTTATGTCAGAAAAGATTATCTCAAATATATTCTAAGAGGTGCAATGTTAACAGCTTTTGTTGGGAAAATGCTTGAAAATGGAATGCATTTAAGAGCTACAATTTTGTATTATTTTGTCTAAATTACTAAAATATTATTAAAAAAAAGAAGTAAAGTTTATTTTAGAAGAAATTAAAAAACTGCATTCAAACAGAATAAAAGATTGGCATGTGATATGTTTCATAATTGGTCTGTAGTGTCAATGCAAAATTCATTTTTATGCTTTTTATTCTTATCTTTCTATTCTTATTATTTTTTGTCTTCTGAAAGTACGTTGTCATATTTATATAAGAATGGCTGTTAACTCTGATGATTCTTTCTCCAAAACTGGTTGATATGTTTTAGTATTAATAATATGTAATATTGTTTATATTACTTTGCTTACTATAAATTATAGTAATGAAGACTTAAGAAAAAAATAAACAATAAAAGTAAGCAAAATATAAGAAAGACATAAAGATGCAAAAAATACAGAACCCTTCTTGGAAAGGATTGTTAAAAGAGGGAAAGTGAAGTTTAATACAGATTTCTTTGTAAGATGAAAGATATAATTAATAGGAAAAAAAAGTTTCTGTCTAATTATGAAGTATAGGTTATATATATATATATATTGATTATAACTTTTTATACACTGTAAAAGATCGTCATAATTATATATATATAAAGGAAAAATATGTAGCATCATTGGAAATATTAAAACAATCAAAATATTTACTTTGTATGTGGTTAAGTAAAATTCACCTTTTTATTTATTAAACATATATTTTTTTCAAGCAATGCAGTTCTACTTAAAAATTAAATATTTTTTAAGGGTTTCAGGGCAAAAAACAATAATAAATCTATTTTAATTAAAATAAATGAGTGATATTTTAAAGAATAGTATAGATTAGCCCAAAGCCTTCTTTATTGTTTGATGTGACTTGAAACCTATATATTTTTAATTTATTTATTTAAAACAATACTTCCAGAATATAAGTTTTAATCGTTATTTTTAATAGAGTATTGCCTTATAAAGTTAAACATAAAAATGTACAATTCATAATTTTTGTTCGCTTTGCATCTGTTTGCCATTTGGGTTTAAATCTGAGTCTGATAAAAAAAAATGATTTTTTTCCCAATATTTGTTAGGCTTATGATTTTCTTTCAAGTTAGCCAACCCCTAGGCTACTCAGCTGATTATTCAGTATTATTTGGTAATGGAATCCATCTATTTATAGCTTTAGGGAGAATGAAAATCATTCATATTTATATTACCCAGTAATTAATCAATCTGTTAATTCCCTCTCCTTCACTTTATCTTTTAGAGCTCATTATATAGACTTTTGTCCTGCGATGGGCTATTTAAAAAATGTTTTTCATATCCTTTAGAAAAAAGAATTCATAGTCACTAATTTAATTTTTGCAATTGATTAAAAATAATCAATAATATGTACATTTCCTACATATTTAACATTTTCACTAAGAGATGCAACTATAGATTGTCAGAAAGAAATTTATACTGATTAAACAGATATTTTTTCATTCACTGTGAATCATTCGGAATAATTTCTATAAATGAATTATTAAAATGGTAAATTTTAAATGGAATCTATTTTTGTATTTATTAAAATCTTGTACATGATTTAATGTCATAATAAGAGATCAGTTCTCACTTTTAAAGAATGTAAGAATAAAATACATTTGCTGGTTTCAATGGATTTATGTGCTCAGCATCTCACTTTGGTTGTTCTAATGTAAATTAACCTCCTGAGAAACTAAAAATATGATTATTTTAAGGGTTATATTTAATTTTTTAATTTGTGTCCTGTGATATATAATGCAGTGATATAATGGTGAGCTATAATTAAACGTTATTGGATCAATTTTTAGCAATAAACACAATTGTCATTTGTCTGGAATTGTTGGCCTCAGACTGTTATTATAGTGTTCAGGTATCACATGGCTATTTGATCAACTAACCACATGATTATTTTTATTTACATCAGCAGTACAACCTTTTATATAATTTTTATATATTTTTTATTGATCCCATATCTTTATCAATAAACAAAATTAAATATATTTAAGTTTTTGATATTTAAAAAAAAAATGTTTTGTTTTTTTTTAATTATTTAACTGTGAGGTAAGGGAAAGCAATTTTGCTATATTTATTATTATCTGTTTAATTTAGCATTTTAAGAGTGATTTGTTTTCCAAATCCTTTTTTTAATTTATCATTATCTGTTTGTTTTTTGATTATTTTCTCTTATGCCTACTTAAGTTTTCATCATTTTTTTTTTTGTTTTTTCACTTGTATCTTTATAATATCTAGTACTATAGCAATTTTCGTTTATCTTGGTGGAAATCAATGGTAATTTAAATATATGAAAAACTTCTTACCATTCTAACTAAAGCCTTTTTAATAATTTACAAAATTCCAAACTTTTTTTGGGCTTATCTTATTAAAATATCAACATGTTTCAATTGTACTTTAAAGTCAGCATCACTTTGTATTAAAATAACAAAATAATATGCAGCATATGTTAGTAACAAATCATAAATCATTTGCTTGTTTTTTTATATGTGCATTTTTACTAACTAATCTCAGAAGCAAGATAGGAACAAATTTCTACTCATTTTTAATATTTTGTGGAGGAATGAACAATCATTGCATAATAATATGCATTGTAAGTTTTGATTTTTATCATTGCATCATTTACCTTGGGGATCATTTGTTTTTTTCACATGTCTTGAATCATAGGTTTCAGTAAAGTGTTTTGAAATAGAAAGTTTTATTTTAAAAATTTATTTTATGTGTATGAAGTTAAGTTTAAGTATGTAAATGTAATGCATATATGAAGTTAAAGTGTAATATGAGCTATATGGTTTACTTGAATATGTGTATCTATATTGGAGATTGGTCTAACTCCAGGACTGATTGATCATTGTGATAGGATTGGGATAAAGATGAATGATGCACTATTAAATCAAAATATATTTATGTGTGTGTGTGTATTATGAATGATGATTTGAAAAGAAAGTGATTGTTTATTATTGTATTGTGCACATATTAAATATAGATAGATTAGCTTTAAATTTCCCACTGCAATATAAAGTCCTATTGATATCTAGTCACAGATTAACATTAAAGAAAAAGAATTTTCACTAAAACAATTAACTTTATTGGGAGTTTAATAAGTTTTTTTTTCTTGTTTTGCCCTGTATCTAAGAATAGATAACTGTCCATTTACCAATGAATAAATGAATGATAATTTGGATGATCTCTGATCTAGCTATCTGAAAATTATTCTTATGTTCCATCTAGACTTAAATACTACAAGATGAACATGGTAGAAATTGCAATAACGTTTCTCCTTTTTCTACTGTAGTGTCATCTATTGTCAATCTAATCACTATTTATCATATGACAGTACAAATTCCCATGCCAAGATTAAAGAAAAGAAGTATACCCTTGTTTACTGTAACAAGTTGAAGAAATCAGATAATGTTGTGTAGATAATATATATTGTTATTTTAATGGTGGCTAATTATTAGATGTCCAATTTTATCAAAATATTTTGATATTTTAATAGTAAAATAAGCAATTACAAAGTATATTTTGTTAAGAGTTTTTGATATTAGGAAGCTGTTTTTCAGATGATCATTTTGTTAACACACTCACACATAGATTAAAGATTTTCAGAGTTAAAGATGTAAACATTGAAATGTAAATGAAAATGTCCATGCAATAGTCTAGACAAAATTTTCATGTATTATGTAACAAACATAATAAGCAATTAAAATTGATACCGCAAGCTGAAATTATGTGGTCTAGCAGCAGCAATAATATTTGTTTGGATTACTCTGACAAATGTTATAGTTGTTGCTAGATCATATGCTTTTAGTTTACCTTATTAATTTAATTTGGTTAAATTTAAATTATGTTGGTTACATGGTAAGTAAAAGTTTTATTCATATTATTACATGAAAATTTATATTTATATGTCAATGTTTACATATATATAATCTATTAAGAACTTTTTTATTGATATACCTTCAGTTGCCACAATGTTATTTCAGTAGTATTTTAATTATTTAACAGAATTACACCCAGCATTATCTTTTATAAATATAAAAGAAATTTTTTATGTGTAATTCTTTACTAAAATATGACAGTGCAATAAATATTAATTTTCTAGATCTTAAAATAGTTAGATAATATATATTAATAAGAACATAAATATGGATTAAATTCTCACTAAATAAATATAATTACTTTGAATTATACTTAATAAACCAAGTCATTAATTTTCCAACTTACATTTAATATATACTATCAACTGTTATTATAATAATATGATCTAATTTTCAGATGGTCAAATGATATTTTGGAATGAAAGTGATAGATTGAGCATGACAATTATATTAACATTATCCTTAAGATTTTTTTATTTTCTCAGCTTGGAATCAATTTAAAAATTTTAGCTTTTGAGTCAGCCATTTTCACTATTGTAGTGGATAATGTACTGCTCTGATGAGATGACATTACAATATTAATTCAAATGAATCTGACATTCAGTGATTACTTTTACTTATATAATTTTTTAAATAGAATAATATGCTTATAGTGTTCAACTTAGATTAAATGTAAATTAGGGAAGTCACATTTTGCCTTAGTAAGTATCAAACTCTTATTACAAAAGTCAAAATGCATTCATTTATTCTTTATAACTGAAACAAGTAAAATATCTGATTATGATTTAGTATCACAATTCTATAACTCTTCAGGAAAGTATATTTTAATTCAAAATCTTATCTTATTTGAAAACTCCAAACCATTCACTTGATAGTATTATTAATGATCTTTTCTATTTTTAAAACAATAATGCATCTGCTGATCAATGTTAATAGTTAGAAACTCATTTGTGGATCTGTTAATACTTCATCTTGGGATTTATTGATTATTCTAGAGTAGCACTAATGAATTATCCATATTTATTTTAACCTATTTTTTTTTCAAAAAAATATGTGTGAATACTTATATTCATGTATGTGATATCTTAGTGTTTTCATGTTTTATGGTTTCTACATTCTTACCCAGTTATGTAAGCAAAGACTAAATTAATAGACCCTAGATGTATATTCTTGTCATTTTTTAGTAAAAGATCAGTATATCTATCATTGACTTAAAACTGAGATTAACAAAATATTTGGTTTCTGGATTATTCTAGAACTTCTTAACTGTATAAATAGTTGATTGAATTCAGAATCCAAGTGTATTGATATATTGAAACTTTTAAACTATTACAAATTGTATTTGTAATAATATGATAACTCATTGCCATTATCCTACAAACTTATTTTATTTGATTATAATTTGATTATTTTACTAGGAGGCTCCACTCCTTTCCCTCTTTTTTCTCAATGACAATAATAATATTTTTAAATTATTATTATTATTATTATTATTATTATTATTATTATTATTATTATTATTATTATTATTATTATTATTATTATTATTATTATTATTATTATTATTATTATTATTATTATAATAATAATAACAACAACAACAATAACAATAATAATAATAATAATAAAAAAATTTGGAACCTTTCTACCATTCCAGAGAATCATCTTAAATCTGCTTAAAAGTTAAAATAATTTTGGTAGTATAGACATGTTTTTAATTTAATATAAAAGTTTTTGCTAAAAAATATGAATACTTATTTAAATATATACTGTATATACATTATTAAAGTGAAAGTTTTTCTTAGCAGAATGATGATATAATTTTTATTTTATGCCTGATTGAAATTTATTATTATTGCAGTACTAATACTTTGGTTGGATTTTATCTCTTTAAATTTTGGTAGTTCATTAGCTGGTATATTGGCGTTACTATTCGTAAATATACTGCAGATTATTAGTCAGTTAATTTAGCTGTTTGTTTGTTGTTGTTATTTTTTTTGCTTGTTTTTTTTTTCTTTGAAGAAGGAGTACTTTAATGTGTAAAAGATTATTTTTGTAGTAAATAGGTATAAACAATTCTTTAGCCTAAGGCAAAGGCTAATACACATAATAATTATGACTTTCTGATCAATTTTTTCATCAATAATCTGAATTAGAGAGCAGTATTTTCTCTTTAAAGATTAAATATGTTAAAGCATGATTGAACAACATAAATACAGTTTTTTAGTTTTTTGATAAGTGAAGTTCTTATTGTTATTTTTGTAGCACCATTGTTTTAGTTGGATCTCATCTGTTATTATGTGAATAGTGTATTTGCTGCTAGAAATGCTGCTAATATAAAACACTGTTGATTAATTATTTTTGTATTAATTTTGTATATCTTCATTTGAAATGGAGAAGTTTTGTAGCAAAGACCTATAACATTATACAGACTGAGAATTAAAAAAACCTAAAACACATATAAATTTGCTTTTTTACCTAGATGATTTACAGTTGGTTTTTGACAACCAATATCTTTAGTACCAATAAACATCACATGATCACCATTTCTTATGCTTGTTTATAACTGTTATTAAAACAGGCAAAACTCGCTATATGTATTGCCACTCACTGCAAGCTAGAGTAATCAATGGATGTGAGAAGGCTTGTGCATAAAATCCCCACCTAGTGCCTACTCATCCAATATCCCCAGACTAGTTTCTGGCTTGTGGCCTTCATCAGTGTGGAGTCTTGGATCTGAGATTACCAGCTAATAACAGTTAAGAGCAAGCATAAGAAATAGTTCATGTGATGTTTATTGGCTTAAAACCAATCCTGCCTAATAGGATAGTGGTGGCTATAGTTATTAAAGAACCAAAGACACCAAAATGTATAGGTACTGAACTGAGTTCAGACCTATATGACTATATAAGCTGATGAGCTTGGATTGAAAATATTATAGTGTTTTCAAGTTGAGTCTCATAGTTTTGTAGTTAAGTAGAAATAAAAGGTGGCTGCTGGAAGATTGCATTAGATCCTAAGATCTAGATGCAGTGCTCTCAGATCCAAGGCTCCTCACTGATGAGGGCCACAAGCAAGACACTAGTCTGGGGATATTGGATGAGTAGGCATGGATTTTATGCACAAGCCTTCTGGCATCCATTGATTACTCTGGCTTGCAGTGAGTGGAAATACGTATAGATAGTTTTGCCTGTTTTAAACAAAAAATCATCCAGACAAATAAGATGCAATCAAATTTATAATAATAATAATAATAATAATTTAATAATCATGCATAGGTAAGAGGAGAAAAAAACTGCCTCCATTTCTTCATTGACAAAGTTCTTCATTTTAATATATCTAATATCTATGTAGATGCTACTTGTTTATATAACTCAAAATAATCAAAAAACTATAGGTCAAAATGGCAAAATTACTATGTAATTTACTTTTTTATTTCTTAATTTAGAAAATACAATGTAAACAATTATTTAATTAATCACATTTTCCAGAAATAATTAATGTTCAAATAATATTAGTGATGGTTTGCAGTCTTGCACTAGTAATAGCTATAGCAGTAATTACTGAGTTACCAAATTCCAGCCAAAATATCAAATGTTATAGTAATAAATGTACATAGAAGAGCACCAGAACACTATTAACCTATATTTATTTATATATATTAACTTGATTTTATTACATATTGATAATATATTAAATTAAAAACAAGTTTGTATCTAAATTTATTTCTTTGTTTGTTTTGTTTTTGTTAATTGGTTTAACTGAATTATTTTTGCTATAATAATAAAAAGCATATAAGTAAAAAGATTTTTTTAAATGAGTATAGTATTTTTTAAATATATATTTGATATATTTTTGAAGAAAAAAGATATAAGACAATAGTGAAAATTAATCTATCTGAAAATAAAGTAGTATTAATTACTTGCTGTGATGGTATAAGAATATTATACTAATTTACATTAATTTGTTTCCTCCATTAGACAATGAGACCTCTATTTAATATTCATTAAATAAGTATCAGCAATGAGGGTTTTTATTATTATTAATATAAATCATTATTTAAGTTCTATTTTAAATACATAACAAAAACCACTAACTTTAAAACGGTAGATTTTTTAATCTAGTAATTTTAATTAGTTAAAAGAAAAATTATTTTTGCTTGAATTTTGTTTAAGAGAATCTGCAATAGCAAACTATCTGCAACATAATTTATTGAGGAAATATATATATATCGAGTTACATCACAAAGTTTACTTTTAATAATAATAAAATCAGACCCTGTATTTTTAAAAAATAATTTTATTTCTATTTTTAATTAATGATTTATATACATTTTGATGAATGTGATGAGTTTAAAAGTAAAACGGATATGAAATGCTATTAACATTTTCAGAATATTTTTGTTGTTGCTGTTGTTGTTTATTATCACAGTCATATCGCTGCTTTTTTTTAATTTTAATTAAAAAAAAGAAGAAAAAATTGTCCTGGTTTTTTTTTATAAATCTCATAACTTTTAAAGAGTTTGCTTACTCTTCTTATTTGCATTCTGTTTACATGTTTATATTCAGACATTACAATTTAATCCAATTCTTTACACTCTTCATTTTTCTTGTGTTGTCCAAATCGACCACAATTTATGATTTTTATGCATTTGTTTTCAAAAGGATTAAATGTTTCACCAGCTGTACATTTTTCATTTCTATTATTACTTGTGGTATCACGTTTGAAAATGGATCTTTTAACAAGCATATGTATTGGGAATTGCATTTTAACTGTTTCACTAGGCTTTGGCATAAGGAAATTTTTTTCACTACATTCAATTTTATCTGGTGGTTCATTATTACAAATAGCACAATGTATGTTTTTGTATATTTTTTTTGAATCTCCATTATAAACATAACGGTATGCATTGTATTCTTTACATTTTGTTGATGCATCTGATCCAATCCATTGACTGATACATGTAGATATGATTGGTTTACAGGGTCGAAGAATTTTTGACATTTCTGGTAATGGATCAATTGAATTTGTACACTGTAGAATAAGATATCCATTGGCATTGCTTTCTTTGACCCGCACATCCCATTGGCCTGTGATAGCATTGTAATGTGCGAGTTCTTGTACTTCACTTATACTTCCAATATTATATTCAGTATAATCAAAAGGACATGTTACATTTATTTTCCAAAATTTAAGGTCACTTGATGATTCAAAATTACATGTAGCACAGAAAATATTTTTGTACATGATCCCACTTTTATAACTTACCACAGGTATGGTCCTAAAAGGGTCTTCAATAGGATTGACATTAGTTTCACATTGTGTTATAGTTTCAAGAAAAGTCCATTTAGTGTTGCAAATTGATTTAAAATAAAAGTGTTGATCTTTCTTTAACCAGTAAACTTTTTCACATATTAATTCTTCAGATTGGATTGGTTGGTAATGAAGAGACACATTTTTACAGCAGTCGCCAAATTTAAAACACTCACCATCACAAAAACAGTTTTTCATTATAAACTGCTTATGATTGTCAAAACTTGGAATTACTGGAGCTACATTATTGCATATGTCCCCATTGCAGTAATTATTGGTAATCTGGCTACCAGAATTAGTATTCAGGCATTGAAAGAAAAATATGGCAGTGTTCAATAATTTAATAAACATAATGCTTCATCAGTGCTAATGAAAATATTTTTTTGATAGTTTAAGGACAAAATTTTATTTGAGTTTCTTTCCCATAACTTTTTACAGATGAGGAATCTGAAAAAGAATTTTAAAAAATCCTTATAAAATTAAATTGATTTATCTATGATCACTAAACAGATAAAAATTATTCTATTTATAGAATTTTTAAGTGCTCTATGATATTATTAACAATAACATGTAGATATTATTTTTATTTACTAATAATGGTTATATACTTTTTAATTCATAATATAAATCTAATAAAAAAACTAAAGCATGGACTCAGTGCCTGTAGGAATTTGAACTTTCTTCATTAATAACAAAAGCTATAACAGCAAACAAAATGTACCTATTTTTAGCTGGGGGATAGAAATCCTAGTTTAATCTGAGCTGGCAATATGTATTGATGTGCTAATTATAAAATAAAATTTACAGTACTATGATATATAATATATTATTTTATGGTATACATAACATTTTTTATATAATCAATCCAGATTATCCTTCAATTATATATTCAATAGTTGAAGGGTTATTTTGGATTAGTTAAGTACTGACCATTTATATAAACATATCCTATACTTGCTTACAATCCTTAAGAAATTTCCATTTTATTCAAATTCAAATCCTCTGTTATAAATGTGGTAGACAAATGCACTAACCAATATGCCATGATATCCTTTAAAAATTTGTAGTGATGCTTTAATTAATTAAGTTGGATTATATATATATCTATTTGTTTTGGGATGTTAATTGCTTTGTTGTTTGCATCAAATATTTAAAATCATGTGAGTCATTTTATAAGTGAAATTTTTATTATCTTGCAGTGACTTTTAGTAGTATTGTAAAAATTTAGATTATCCATATCTTTTATAAGATAAATCATGTATATATTTTATAGGCTACATGTAAAAAATCACTTGTCCAGCACAAATTATCGTGGCACTTTTAACCTTTATTTAATTAGCTGAAACAATCTTGTATAATAATTAGCATATCCTTCAGTCATACATATGTATGAGTTCAAATCTGGGTGGAAGTTGGATTTTTCAAATAGATTAAGTTTGTTAAACAAGTGTAAAATGTTTTTTTTTTTCAATTGAGTTTTTGACCAACTTGTTGATAAAAGCACATCTGATTATTTTAGCTAGAGGATATTCTTCTAAGAGTAATCTGGTTGAATGTATAAGAGTTTATGTACAAACTATAAAAGAAACATATGATTATAAGATGATGTAGCTTTTATCACTGGTGAAAAAGGTAGCAGAATCTTGTGAAAACTGAGGTTTTTTTACTTATTAGTATTGGATAGGCAATCCAGCTAAATGAAAATTTATTGCTGAGAATTCTTTAGTTACCGATAACATTTTCAAGCTCTATCTGAATTTGAACCCAGGTCATAGTAATGATAGTTTAAATATTCTAAGTATTTTACAAGAAATCCCTACAAAACTTTTGTACTTGTAATGTCTGTGGATATCATGTATTTTATTTATATGGCATATCTGCAACTTCATATTTTTGAGTCACAGTAGTTTGTTTGATAGTTGCATTTGTTGAGCAGTGTAATGTTTTTTATACAATCTTTGTCATCTGATGCCTGATTTAGACATCTGATTTTTTCACAATTAATTATGGGATAACTATTTAATCAAAGAACACAAAATCAATGCCAAGATTCCTATAATTGTTTTCTGTCTAAATGGATTTTTAGAGATTTCATGGCATCTATTGTGCATTGGCTAAATCATTGCTTAACAGAATAGAATTTTTAAATATTGATATACTTAAGGGATTATTCATGATTTTGTTTTGACGGGATAAATAAAAGTTTAAGAAGACAATATTTAATTACTCATAGAAGAAACATCTAGATATATGTGGTCTAGATGAAAAATTGTAAATCAATTAGTATACTAATATTATTTTAAAATAAGAATAAATGCAATCAGTTTTTATATCTATTTATTTTATATTTCTTTTTACATTATCACATTACCCATAATTCCACACTGTAACAGACATTTGAAAAATTATAGGCAAGAATATGAAGACCGACAAAAATATACATACATACCATGCTGTCTCCAACATGTTATATACGATCTACCACTAAGAATTTCAAACTCTCTAATAATGGATTTTTGATTTGGCTGAGCATTTTACACATTCTTCCTTTTTATAGCAGTACTAAGAACTGTTGCTACCAAATACCCACATGTTTTTGTACATAGTAGTCCATATAAATAAATGTAAAAAAGCTTACGATTAGAACATATGGTTAATCATTTTCTTTTGTTGTTGTAATTAAATAAAATATTTATTCCTTTGTTGCTAAGTATATATATATTGATTTTAGTAGATAAGGAAAATAATTTTTAAATTTTTAGTGTTTACTTTAATGATAGTACTAAACTTAGTAAAAAATTAATCAACTAATATTGCTGGGAAGTTTGTGTGTGTGTGTGTGTGATATGCTAATTTTAGTTTCCGAATTATTGTTGAAATCAATTTTTGTAAATACACTTTGCACGTGCACAGACAAATATAAACATGCAATATTGCCCTAATATAAACCTATATGTTTAAAAACGAAAGTAGTCAAGCGTTGGTAGCCGAGACATCAGTGCAGCCGCCTTGCAAGCAAGCAGTTGCAGACGGTAAACGAAAGTAAAAAATATAATGGCACTAAAAATATCAGATTGAGATTGAATCTCAGGAACTTTAATTAAGCTGTTTTGTTCACCGTCTACTAATGCGTTAAATTTCACTCAGCAAAAGCAAGTTTAGTAGCTGTAATAGTGTTATGCCAGGATTCGGCAAACTTTTTAAAACGGAAGAGTCATTTTGTTTAAATACCCCCCCCCCCCCTCAATAAAAGAGCCGCAAGGGAAGAGATGACAAATAGGTCTTCGTGAAAAATGATTTTTTGAATGGTTTGATTATATTTGAATATTTATTTTAGTAATAGAATCTGTATTCATCCTAACGAAAATAAAAGATTTAAAAATAAGCAAGCAAGGACAAATTTCTAATATTTAAATATTCATTAACTTGATATGTAAATAAGCATTTATTTTATATAGCGCATGTAAAAAGCGCATGCACAATAGCTTGACAGGCTGATCTTTAATGTATTAACTTGATACTAAAAGGAAATATGCCTATTTGTTTGAAAAGGAACGTTTTTAACAAATGTGTTTTACCAGTTCTTATTGATGGATCTGAGACTTGGACACTTAATAGAAGAGCAATACAGAGACTTCAGACCACTCAAAAAAGTATGGAGAGATGTATGTTGGGAGTAACAAGAAGAGATCGAAAACGCAATGTATGGGTAAGAGAACAAACAGGTGTTACTGACCACATTGAAAAAATTAAAAGATTGAAGTGGAGTTGGGCTGGACATATTGCTAGAAGAGATGATAATAGATGGACAATTGAAATTTTAAACATTCCAAGAGATTGTAAAAGACCCTGAAAGAGACCACATGTGAAATGAATGGATGAAATAAGAAAGTGTGCAGGAGTGATGTGGAGAAGAAAAGCTAAAGATCGGAGAAGATGGATTAAACTTGGAGAGACCTTCATCCTGCAGTGGATTGATAATGGTTGTTGATGATGATGATATACAATAATTACTTAAACATTCATTATATGCAATAATTACTATTCTATAATAAGGCTAAATTCTAAGAAACATTGTTGAAAAGCGCATTTTTCCTCTCCTACAATCATTAAAATAAAAAATGTGTTTGTTTATCATGCTAAGAAAAGCCCCAGGTTGTTGTGATCAAAGAACTGCATGTTGTCGCGAGCTATAGTTTGCCGATCCCTGCTCTATGTAATTTGAGGCACTGCTAATGTTAGACTTGGAGCTAGCTAAGTAACGTAATAAAAAAAAAAAAAATCACTGTTTAGTCGGTTGAATAGCTATTGTGATCAACATGCGAGTAGAATATTCGAACATCACGTGACCTCTGAATAACTAATCACACTATCATTATTTTTATTTATAGCTCTAGTTAAATTTCTAGGTAAAAGTTTATCTCCGGGTTCAAGCACTAAAAATATTAAAATATTTTATTATTGCTTCCTTCCACTTCTCTTCTCCTTCGTAGCAATTGTATTGTTTAATTATAAAATGTTACTGTATATATGGAAGAAGCTTATTGCCGGTATGTGTAGTAGATATATATAACACTTAAAACAGAAATAAAACTAACTGGATGTAAAGAAGTTTGATAATTAATTATTACACTTGCTTAACTTCAATATGTAAATTTTTTACAATTATAATAAATTTAAATTTTTTCTACTACTACTACAATAATAATTCTTACATATCTATCAAAACATACTTTCATCCCTAATGAGTTTATTAATTTGGCATATTTTAACTTAACAATTTTTAATTTTTTTTTTTAATTGCATATTAATATAAAATTATTTTCTCACCTTTATGGCTCCGTATTCTTTCGGAATGAAAAGAAATTTTACTTTTCATTTTTGGATTAAAAAATAGAAGACCAGTTAATATCTTCATTCATTTTTGTTTGACTCCGTATCTCCTCCCCTTCGTCACTCTCCGCAAACCTATTTCATTCATAGCCGGCTACAAATAAATAATTGGCATTTTTATTCACGATTTTTTGAGAATTTCCATTACTCAAAATTATAATGTTTCTGATAAGAAAGTCATGCTTGTACTTAAATAAATTATTTTTTTATTGACTGACGTAGTTTAAAAAAAAAAAAGACGGAATAACATCTTTTGTTTTTATTGATTTATTTTCTTCTTTTTTATATATTTATTATTATCAAATTATATGTTTAGATATTTGGCTCACTGTATGAAACAGTCTAGTCTTCTATCAAATATTGTTAAGTTTATGATAGTTTGGTCAGTAATTAGTGAATGATGACGATGTTCATTATTTATAAAGAAGTTTTGGAAACTGAATTTAACCATTAAAATAAAAGTTTGATCTTTAACTTTTCTATCAAATAGATAAAATTGGACGTCCCAATAACTGAAAGCAAAAATACACAACTTTATAAGAGAAAACGAAGTGATGAAATGCAAATATGGATTCTGCACTTTTGGAAGAAACATCAATTTAATTTGGTGATGAAAATATAGAATTTAAGTGATCAAAGTTTTTAGTTATATTTTTTAATCCAGTAAATAAATTAAAAATGAAAGAGTCAATTAAATGGGCATATTGTGGACCAAGGCACTTAAACAGTAGAGAAATTACTGTATAATAAATAAATAACCACAATAATTTCCAAATGAAAAATATAAAAAAAATAACGAAGGTGAGCTCTTATTCCATACAAACGAATCCTAATTTAACTTTGTGATTAAATATTATTTATTTTCATAAATCATTAACCATTAGAGCCTAAAAATATGAAAGACTAAGCTTATAACAATAGCCAATTGCACGACTTGCTCTAGGTTTCAGATTTGGGACCCTGCAACTAATAGAATTTATTTTTAATTATTTAATCAATATGCGTTAAACAAAACCTCTGTAGTAAGTAACAGAATTCTAGTGCAGTACAGATTACAACTGGTTTTAAAATTAATGCTAGTGTCAAAACTTTACATACATGCTGCCTTCCTAGATTATTCATCAGCAACTCAGAAAGACTCAGCAGGCAAATGTGTTATTAAATTAACACCTGTATGAATAGCACTGTAATATTTTTAGATATAAGGAGTAATTCCTGGAACAGAGTAGGACTTGATTCAAACTGTGATTGTTTATGTTGTTTTTGCTTAATGGAAATTACAAAAATTCTTGAATGTCTTTTTGACTTTGCTGGCAAAGTATATTTAAATAAAATATAGCTTAACTTTCACTTAAAGAACAAGCAAAGTTTTCTATATGTATTGTCACTTTGTGCAAGCCATAGTAATCAATGGAAGCCAGAAGGCTTGTGCATAAAATCCCCATCTAGTGCCTACTCATCCAATATCCCCAGACTAATGTCTGTGGCCTTCGTCAGTGAGGAGCCTTGGATCTGAGAGCACTGCACATAGATCTTAGGATTTAATGCAACCCTCCAGCAGTCACTTTTTATCTCTACTTAACTACAAAACCATGAGTCTTAAATTGAAAAATACTATATTTTCAATCCAAGCTCATTAGCTTATATAGTCATATAGAAATTGTGATCATGTGATGTTTATTGGCTTAAAACCAATCCTGCCTAATAGGATATTGGTGGCTATGGTTATTAAAGAACCAAAGTCACCAAAATGTATAGATACTGAACTGGGTTCAGACCTTATGACTCTATAAGCTAATGAACTTGGATTGAAAATATTATAGTGTTTTCAATTTAAGACTTATGGTTTTGTAGTTAAGTAGAGATAAAAGGTGGCTGCTGGAGGGTTGCATTAGATTCTAAAATCTAGGTGCAATGCTCTCAGATCCAAGGCTCCTCACTGACGAAGGCCATAAGCCAGTAACTAGTCTGGGGTTATTGGATGAGTAGGCGCTAGATGGAGATTTTGTGCACAAGTCTTCTGGCATCCATTGATTAGTCTGGCTTGCACTGAGTGGCAATACATATAGAGAGTTTTGCCTGTTTTAATAACAGTTATAAGTAAGCATAAGAAATGGTGATCATGTGATGTTTATTGACTTAAAGAACAAGTGGTGAAAAAAAATTTTTTTATTGGAAACATTTCAATTGTTGGGAAGGATTACAACTCTTAGAAAAGTTTGTGTTAAAACAAAAGGTAGATGATAATCAGAGAAAATGTGGGTGGACTTAATTATCACAGCAATTTTTTTTTTTATGAGAAATCTTAGAAAGCACACAAGCAGTTTCTTATTCTAGAGATATATCAGAATAGATTAAAATAGCAGCTAGTATAATTTAATCATTACATCAGTTCCAAAGAGTAAAGAATAAGCTCAGTAGCCATAAGTGTATTGCACTGCCCTCACCAATTATGAAGAATGCATCATATTACCATGATTTTTTATTTTATAGATAACATATTGACACTCATGTAATCAGTACAAATTATTTTGAGGCATTTGCCTTATATCTAAGATAATACTTAACTGACCAAGTTATTAGAGTTAGCTGTGGGATAATGACGTAAAAAAAAATTGTAAGCTTGGTTGGAAAATTCTCCTCTACTGGTAACTTTTTTTTAATCTTCACTCTAATGTGAATCCCTTGTCATGATTGTGGCATGCAAACATATTACTACTGACTTTAATGACCTTCCATTTAATGCAGAAAATAAAAGATTGGACTGATGCCCATATTATTCTGAACATTAGATTAAACATATAATTATTGTAATGAAAAAAAAAAAAAATTGAAGGACTCCAATGAACAAAATTATTGAAAATCAAAAGTATGTTTAAGAAATATGAAAATTTAGTACATAGAAGCAGTATAATTTTTATACTATAGTGACCTCTGTAGATAAACTATTTTTAAAAAAAACTATTGGGACAATTTAAATATATAATACAATTTTATGTGTGATGACTAATAAGAATGTAGTGCACATTAATAAATTCATTTACATTGCTTTATATTAGCCTATCATATATTTCATCTTTAAGGAGTGTTTTGCAATATGACTTAATTGTTGATATCTTTTACCAATTTTTGACAGGTTCTTTTGTTTTAATGACATTCAAAAAAAATTATCAATCTTTTTTTTTCTTTTTTTTAACTTTATCTTGATTTCTTGCATCCTCACTCGACTAACTACCCAAATATGTAAATTCCTTTACCTGTTGAACTATGTTATCATGGATTTCAATTTGCTGTCTTTTTGCATTCTTCCCTATCCATAATCATTTAGTTTTATATTTCATACATCCTTTCTCCAATTTATTTAACAAATTCTGAAGACCCTTTTTATTCTCAATTATAAGGTTATCTGTAAATCTTTTTTTTAAGATGATCATAAGTTTATTCCAGATTACTTTATCAAATGCTTTTTCCAAATCCCCAAAAACATATACCAATTCTTTTTTTTTTAAATAAATCTCTCTGTAATTGTTCTAACAACACCAGTAGTATCTCTTGTACTTTTTTCTTCCTGAAAACCAAACTGTTCTCCAAAATAATACTCTACCTTTCCATAAATTTTCTGAGTTAAAATCCTCAATAAACTTTAGAAGCATGAGATAACAAACTTATTGTCCTGTACTCTTCACATTTAACAGCTTTCTTCTTTTTAATAATATGGAATCATTATAGTCCTTAAAAAAAATCTTCAGGCCAAATTCCACTATTATATGGAAAATTGAAAAGTAGATATTGCATCCAATCCAACTGCTTCTTCATTTGTGAAATTGACTTTATTACTTCATCTGGCAATATGTCCATACTTTTACCATCTATTTCAATATCTTTTTCATTTTCAAGTTTATAATTATATGAATTATTTTTTCTTCTAAAATAGACACTGAAGATATTCTTTCATTTTTTATATATATTATTGCCATCAGTTAATCTCTTTCCATTCTTATCTGCAATTTCACTTGCAAACCATGTCATTTTTCCCAAGTGACATTTTTAATTCTATCAAATAGCAGATCATATCTTTTCACTTGTTGAAGAATTTCTATCTCTCTACATTCTTGTTCCAACTATTTTTATTTTTGCTAAATCCATTTCTTTTCTTAACTCATTATTAATGTTTCTATATGTACTTTGCCCTTCCTCAGTATTACATCTTCTCTGTATTTCCATCTTTTCCAACATACCATTAACCAAATAGTGCATATTTTATTTTTTGCTGTTTTTAATAATCCTTCTTTAATCATACACCAACACTTATCAGAACTATTGATATGTTCCTCATCTTTACCAATCTCTTTTATTGTATTTTCCCATATTAAATCAAATTTCCTTTTTTCATTTCTCTCAATTTATCTAAGTTTCATTTTATATATCTTTTCCCCTCATTTTATTTTTTTAAAAGTCAACTTTGATTTAGTCATAACCAAATTATTATTGAAATTTATATCAGCACCAGGCAAACCAAGTGAACCTTTAATAGCATTCTTGCATCTATCCTGGATCGATATATAATCATTTTGTTAGCATTCTCTATCATCTGGAGCTTTCCATATATACAGTCTTATATGATTTTTAAATCATGTGTTTGCAATCACAAACCCATTCTCCTTACAAAATTGTATAAGCGAGCTATCTCTCTTTTTTTCCCAATACCATAATTTCCAACAATTTTTCCTTTCTTATCTTTCCCCGCAACAACATTCCAATCAGCCAATAGCAATATATGTGCATTTTTTGTGCATATTCAATAATTTCATCTATCTTTCATATTTTTCATCAATTTTAATATTACTATGACTAGTAGTCAGCATATAAATTTGAATGATTACCAAATCCTTAGGACTTGCAGTTATTTTCATCATCACCAACCTATCCCAAACAATCTCCTTTTCCACACTATTCCAAATTTTCTTCCCAACAGCAATTCCAAATCTTTTAATTGGTCTATCACCAGCTGAATAAAATAATACCTCCACTACTTACTTCTTCACATTCCTTCCACCTCACTTTGCTTAATTCTATAACATTGATGTTTTTTATACTCATCTATTCTTTTCAAATTTTTAAAATTCCTAGCTCTTCTCAATGATGTAATGTGCCTTATGCCAATTCTCAATCAATGTGTCTTCTCCCAATGAATGAACTTTATGAAGATTTCACAGATTTATATCTTGAGTAACCTCAAGTCTACTCTTGCTAGGCAAGATACCAAAGTCACCCTTAGCTAAGGTCTCAACACCAAAACATAATGATTTGTGGAAACATAATAAAACAAGGAAATTATAAAGCAAAGTGGTTTCTTATTGCCTCAAAGTATTATTTATTGATGGAATTATGAAAAAGAAGGTTAATTGGATGAAACATGTATTGTGAGACAAGGACATTATGAAAACTATTTTGGATGATGGAGGGTAGAAGAAAGAGATAAAAGAAGAAATAAATTGACCAATGATCTTAAGATGAAAGATAATTATGTGTATTTTAGGTGTAGAGGAAGGGATAAAAATATATATAACAAGTTATTTAGTTTTGGTTTGAGATTGGCTTTTGGAAAATAACTAATAATAATGATGAATGAGGTGGAAAGTGTGCCAATTTATTAAACAAATAGGCCATGTGAACTAATTCTCTATGAATTAAGGTTGCAGTGTATTTGTAATTTTAAATGATCAGATTTCTGACCATCACTTGTTTTTCTAATATATTAGATTCACTTGGAAGCATTATTAACTTTCTGAAATCTATAGCAAGTCTGTCCTTTTATTTTATGAATTCTCCTTTATTGCTAATTTTTTATATCTATAATTTGGTGCACATAAGTTTATAATAAATTCAGAAACATCATGTGGGAGGCAGTTGTTATTTTGTACTTGATATTTTATGTGGAAGAATGTGAAAGCAGTTAGCAAAGTCTTATTACATTTCTCTCTTCTTTAATTAATGTAATTCTTATAAAGTCATTATAATTAAGTATTATGAAAAGGTAAAAATTGGTAAAAATTGAAATTCAAAACTTTTATTATGCACTAAACATGCTTTTTGGCATGCTGTATTAATTTAGCAGTTGAAAATTATGCCTGTATATGGACATAATTTATTATGTAAATGAGGCTTAATAATCAAATGTGGCATTTACATGTTCCATTTTTTCAACAATGGAACATATGATTTCTTTCTGTTGATTGCATTTGGATCTTTTGCAATTTTCCCAAATTGCCTTATATACATTTTTTTAATTGTATCTTTTGGTATAAATTGTTCTCTCATTAGTGGGACTGAAAGTATGATCCATACAAAACTCATGATCGAGGAAAATCAATTTTTAATTCATTATTGTGTTTTGCTCTTTGTCTAAATAATTACATATCCATTTACCAACTAGTATGGATAGTAATTTACTCTGAGTTGTCTGATTTGAAAAGAAAATCAAAACAAATTAATTATCTGACAATTTTCAGGACATAGACACTGTTTTATAGGTATGGTGGGCTAATGCTACAATCCCTGCATACAGAGCTATTTTAAAGGATATAATTTGAAACTAATTATTGTAATTTTGAAACATTTTCCTTTATTAAAAGCTTCATTCAAATAAAGAGTGGTCAATAGTATATTTTCATGTTTTTGAATAGTGTGCTGATTAAATATTAGAGGAATTACAGCTGACACTATTACATAAAAATAAGTTTGAATTTAATTTACATCCAGTTGCATTCATATCTGTCAATTGTTGACTTTTATAATAATTTTAATTACTCATTAGTCTTAAAATTATTAATTTTAATTCTAATTATATTTATATTGTGTAGCTTTTTTTTAAATTAACAATATACAAGGAACTTAAAACAAATAATAGCATTATAAAGAAACTACTAAACTTCTAAGCATGCCAGTTTTTTTCATTAAATTATTTTATATTTTACCTGAATTCAATGAATTATCAACCTATAAGAAGTGCTCCAGGATTTTAAATTTTAATGCCTGGCAATTTATGATCAAGTACAGGATTTCACCAGAATATCTCCATAAAATTAATCTTTCTAATCCTGATCCATTTCCTTTTAACATTTTTCTCAAAAAAAGAATTCATAATATAAAGTTTTTTTCCTGAAAATTTCATATTATGTCCTCTCTCATTTTTAGCACCATAACCTAATTTCCCTACAGCACTTTCATTTGTTTACCAGTTCTAGCATTAAAGTTTCTTATAACAATTTTAAAATGTTGTTTACTATGATCAAAATCCTTTTGTACACCCATATAAAAATCGTCTACTACTTTATCATTATGAGAACTTGTTGGGGTATAAACCTGAATTATCTGCATTTGGTATCTACTATTAAATTGAATAACTAATCTTGCCACTCTGTCTGATATACCATCAATCTTTATAATGTTGTTTTTTTTTACTTTTTATTTATAAAGAATCCTACTCCACTTGTACTTCCAATGTTTGGGCCCTTATAGGAAAGTATATATCCACTTTTTAAATCAGTTGTGTCTTCATCTTTTTTTTCTAACTTCACAATGTCCAATAAGGTTCCATTTAATATGAGATAGTTTTTTCCCCAATTTTTGCAATCTTCCTTCACTTGAAAGTGATCTACAGTTGTAAATATCTAAATAAAAAGTCATCATCAAATGACATCCTTGGTCTGCAATCAGGGAATTCTTAGCACCCTCTGCTTTTGGCCTCTAACCATTGCCTTGTCTGGTAACTTTACAGCCTCCTGAGAATAAGACCCATGATTTATTTTTATCTATCATGATTGTATACATCTATTTGCAAAAAAAATTTCATTCACACACACATTCATTCTGCCATATCAGGCAACTGATAAGAAAGATCATTGATTTTAAACTCAGAGGTAAAAATCCAATAAACTCATTATGCTGACTAATGTGTGTTGGTGAGCTACCTATCCATGTTCATATACTATATGAATAATCACATAATAATAACAGATGCAACAACAAGAACATATAGAATGGACATTAGAAATTTGCTCTGCTCGGTTTCTTTTAGACCTCCAAGAGGAATCAAAGGATCTCTTTCAATTAAAAGCAAACTCCATTTATTTGCTTAATTGGAATCAATAGCCTTATAATTTGTTTATGACATATTCAAGATAATGGTGGCTTTTATCATAAACATAACCAGCAAAAAAAAAAAATATTTAATTATTACATTATTAGAACTATATTAATCACTTGTACATTACATTTTTATATAAGTTTTGTATTTAATTTTGACTGCATTTATGTAATATAAATTCACTAATAGTTACTTTTAAAAAAAAAAAAACACTGTAAAAAAATAATCAAAGTTTTATTGGCTAGATAAAACTTTCATGATAGAATATAAAAGTACCAAAAATAAATTTCAAGATATATATATTAGAAAAAATATGTTCAATCTATTTTTGGATTAAAATACAATGTGATCATCACAATTGTAAGTTATTTAAAGCTAAAAAAAAAATGATTTTGTGTATTATTTGGTCAATAATGAACTTTATATGATAAAGTTTATGGAACATAATTAAAAATATTTATTTTTTCAATTTTAAATCAATAGTCACATAATTTATTTGTGAAATATTCAAGCTAATGATGTTTTTTGTTATAAACATAAATAGGCAAAAAAAAAAAAAAGTTATTTAATCATTCACATGATCAGGAATCAATTATACATTACATTTTTTTCATCTAATTTTTTATTTAATTTCAATTGTATCTTTGTAAATTCATGTATTGTTGTATTCTGTGTGGTTTGGCACAGTTGGTAGAGGATCTGACATGGGATTGGGAAGATCTCAGAGTTGATTCTGGTGCTCATAGTTCTGGTGTTCATGAACAATTTAGCCATAATTTTTTTTTTTTTGTACTGTTGCTTAAAAAAAAAGCATTGCAAAAAAAAAAAAAAAGAATACAAAAATAAACAATTTTCATAATAGAACATAAAATACACAAAAAATTAATTTTAAAATGTATATTGTGGTTATTATTTTTTTTTTTCTACATGCTTTATTTTTAATTTAATGAGTCATAATTCAAGAAATATTCTCTGGCTATGTAATAAGCAAAATGGTGGACTATTAGTAGAAAAATTATATGTATATATATCTATTAAAAATATAACTATTATAATGTATTTATCCATAGATTAGTACTTTTTTTAATAATATGCTTAATAAAAGCTTTGTTTATTAATTAACACTTTTTTCAATTTAAGCTTTATTTTTTTAATCAGGTTTTTATAAAAATTTAAATTTAACATAATATATTATTCTTCCCCCATAGGAACTCTTTACAATTACTTATTTTTCATGCAAGCTTTTGATTTACAAGGCATTTTAGTAAAACTGTCCAGGACAGATCTGCATTTAATTAAGATACTTTATTAGCCTAAAGTCTCTAACCATCTCTTTTCTTTTTCTTTTTTATCTATAAAATATATAATACTGCATTTTTATCAAGTACTCATCTGAATATTGTGATTTTCCCCCATCCTCTTTGCAGTTTCTTGCATTCTTTTTTTAAAGCCCATTTTTCTATAAATTGTCATTCAACAAGTGCTTAATTTAGCATTTTTCCTTCCTGTACCACCAGTGATAATGTCCTATTTCTTTTACACATTCAAACCATTTAGTTACTAAATCAATTATTTAAAAAAATTATCATCTACAGTTGATGATCATCTTGTTGATGAATCCTCCTACCTAATTATCGTAATCTGTCTTTAAACAGGTACTAACGTGAACTCTCTTATCTAATTGTCTTAATTCGTCTTTTGATAGATATTTTAGAAGTCAAAATATTTTGCAAATTCTTTTTATAAAATACTTTTCTATAGCTTTTGATTTTTAATCATTTTATTTTCCTTACTTATGTTTCATTGTCTGTGTGTGTGTGTGTGTTTTATTCCCACAAAATAGAATATATTTCATTATCAATTGCGTTTTAATCGGTTGTTTATTCGATATATATATATAATGGATCTTTCATTCGAATTCATTAACTTCAGCAATTTATATTGATTAAATAATGTTACGGAGTGATGTCTCACCAAAAATTATATATTTTTTATATTATATCAATTTATTTTGCAAAAGTTGTATTTCTTATACGCCAGAAATAAATTACAATCATCTTACATCAAGTAAGAAATTATTGCTACCTCTTTTAATTTTAGATGTCGTTTTAAATTTTTATTAAAGATTAAATGTCTTTTTTCATAGTGTCTTTTACATTTTTCTAGTGTCTATAACCATATATTTAAAGTGTCAAAATGATCAGTTGAGGTTAAAATATATATATATATTCACTCTTAAATGCTCACTTAACATATATATTAACATGCTCACATTTATAATTTACCTGATTCATCTAGTTGAAAACATGTTTCGATGTCGCATTTGTTTAGAATCACAATCTTATGAATTTTTTAAGACGGCTGGATTTCAAATTTATTTAGGTACCTCAAGGCTAGCAGGTTACCCCTACTCTTAACCATCATATCACTCAGTTAATTAACATAAAAAATTATAAATGGATAAGATGACACTGTTATTGTAAGTGGTCTTAAGAAAATAAGTTGAAAGGGAAAACCTGATAAATTAAATGTGAAAATCGTGATGTTTTTCACATTTTAAGGTTAAAAATGAATAATTTTATTTAGGAAACTTTCAAAGGAAAAAGACGGGGGAGATAAGGAAATTTGCTTATTTTTTTTTTGTTCATTTTTAGTTTTTGTTAAAGCTTTAGCTTACAACAGCGTTTTCAGTTTTTGTTATTGTTTTTTTAATTTGTCTGTATATATTTAAATATTAATTGTCATTAATGCCAAATGGCTTTTAAATATTCCTCTGCTTAGACAAAGACACTATCCTTATATAGAGAAATTTTGATGGTTTAGATCAGAGGTCCCCAAACTTTTTTGTCCTGTGGACTTCTTTCCGAATTATTTTTTTTGCCGTAGACCCCCTGCCTACCTAATATTAAATTTTCTTAAACTTTATATCGTCAAATACGTTTTTCACAGCTGACATTGTGCTGTTCACCTCGATAAGGCTTTGTAAAAAAGAAAACGAACTTAAATTTTTTATTCAGACCTTTATAGAAACAATTAAATTAAAAATCTAATTTTTATGTGAAATAAAACAAAATTAAACGTTAATAGCTCTAAATAAAAAAAGGCTAAATTAAAATTATATATAAATAATTAAAATTATCTTTAAAATTTAGCACAAAATTCTGTAAATATTTGAATTTTGGACAAAAACCAGAATTTAATAACAAAACCATAAAATAAAACTAAGGTTCAAAACTAAAAGTACTATAATTAATGGGAGGGATGATCTTGATACTGTGATAGCAAATGCTTAATATTTCGAGTCAAATGACTGAGATATAGCTTTAAATCTCCTCCTTCGGTTATTTGCATACAATTCCTTTTTTTTTTTTGTCAGCAGATTAGTTACTGTTCTAAAACCCCTTTCCACAAGGTATGAAGATGGAAAAGCTATCAAAATTTTTCTTGAAATACTTCATAATACAGGATAAGTAACAGCTACATTTTTTTGACGCCAGAACTGCTGATACCCCTTTTTGAACTGCACTTTAAGTTCTTTGTAAGTGCTTATTTTGATGAGTTTTTCTTTTAGTGCAGTGTGATATTTCCATAGTTAAAACGTCATCAAATCTGATTTTAAAGTCTGAGTGGAGGGCTTTTAAATGTTGAACATGTGCCAAAATGTAATCATCCTGAATGTTTATCAGTGATAAATTATGGAATTGTGAAAATTTGCACTTTCCAATGTTTTGTTTGAATAGGTTAAATACTGCAAGAAAGGCTAAAATTATGGTCTTTGTTTTTATTAAATTCAGGCTGTCTTCTTGTAACTGCAAGTTAACCTCATTGAATTTAGCAAATAAATCTTAAATAAGCAATATCTCGTTTCCATTTTATTAAATTTTCTTTTAAAATCGGATTTTTATCATCCAAAAACACTAAAATGGGTTTAAAAAGTGAAAAAAATATTTTCAAATGTAAGGGCCTTTTCATAGCCAGCATACTTCATTGTGAAAAAGTAATCAATAAAAGTCCTCATCATTTTCTTCATATAATTGCCCAAACAACCTAGAATTTAACACACTGCTACAAATCTTATTTACTGCTGTTGTGACAAATTGGAGAGATTGAGAGATTTTTAGCTACTAAATGTTGTTGGTGAATGATGCAATGAATTGCAAATATATTAAGTGTTTTTTTGTTTTAAATATCATATAAAACCATGAGAGCGCTCAAACATGGCTCGTGCTCCATCTGCTGCTACCGATATATTTATTAAGGGGATCACTTTTTTCATGAAATAGTCTTTTAAAACATTAAATATTGATTTGCCTTTAGTATCCATTGTCATAGTTTTTGTAAAAAGAAAATTTCTGATGGATTTCTTGGTCCATAACAAAATGAACATATGCCATTAATAGTGCTTCGTTACCAGTTAAAGTTGACTCATTGACTTGAAAGAAAAAATGGCTTGTTTTTAGATAATTACCCAAGAAGCTTTCCACATCACGTCCCATTTCATCAATATATCATTGAACTGTTTTGTTGCTCAAAGGAACTTTTTGTGAATATCATATGCTGGTTTATGTAGAATAGTTTTTAAAATTTTCTGAATGGCTGGCAAAATCAGCTGTTCTCGGATAGTGTGAGGCTTTCCTGATTTTACTGTGAATAATGTAATATTGTAAGATGCCAGCAAACCATTGTTGTCTTTTTTTGACATTGAAGCAAACATGCTGTCTAGCGTGATTCTCTTCTGAAGTTTTTCTTGCAGTGTTTTAAAGTATATCAAATCTTTACTTGTTTTATCAGGATGCAACCTTCTTAGATGATCCTCCAGCTTAAATGGTTTCATAGCATCATTCCCTAAAACTTTGTTGCTGAAAAGACACATGGGCAAATGCTTGTCTGACAGTGATGGAATAAAGCTGAACTTCAAATAATTAATGCTATACTACCTACATTTTTTTTAGCCTCTGCCATGTTGATTAGAAGATATCTGTCGACAAAAAACAAGCTATTTAAATCTCATAAGATAAAAAAATTTAAATTAATTGACTGGAGTAAGATTCTATTGAGGCACTTACATTAACACTAAGTATAATGAAAATTGAAAAAGTATCCAAACAATTCTTACTACTTTAACACAAAATCTTTAAAAAAACACCCTACACAACAAAAATAAACCTTAAAAAGTAAGAAATTATTAATTTTTACTATATCTAAAGCATTGACTATTTTTTTGTTTGGATATTTAATTTTTTGTTTGAGCATGCCATTAGAGTTTTTAGTTATATGTTTTAACAGGTATTATCTTTATTTAAAATATTTAAATAAAAATGTGGCTGAGATTGTAATCTAGATGACTGACTAACTAAAAGTTTGTGCTTACTTTCCTTAGATACTCCTAAACAATGTGTTTTTCATTCACTTTGATTTGCATCTGTATTTTGCACTAAATAAAGTTAATTTTTTTAACCACTTCTCAAAATTCAGAATAGAAATAATCAATGTTTGATTCTAACAGTCCTATTTATAATTGCCTAATTAAACATGTCCATGTATTAGTTTTGATCTGAACAAGTCTGAACAAACTTTATATTCTAATAATACACAGGAAAAATTAGGTTTAAATATCAGCAAGAAATACCATGACAATTCAAAAAATTATAATTTTCAATAAAAAACATTGTAAAAACTATTATTATCTTTATTTTTAGAAGCTGTATTGTAATTTTGGTGATTTGCAAGAATTATAATAACAAAATCCAAAACTTATTGTACCTATTTATATAGTTAATTATTTAAAATTTAAAATATCTACTTAAAAGTTTACAAAATACCTGAAATAATGATTTCGGTTGGTGGACCCCATTTGCAAATCATGGACCCCCAAATTTTTTGTTGCTGACACAGACCCCTGAAAGAGAAAAATATCGACCACTTAGAAAAACAGTGGTTTAGATAGTATACATAAGTCTAGTTAAATACTAGGTAGTGAGATTTTTTGGTTTTTCTTCCTTGTTTTACTTTTTAGCTATTAGAATATGAGTAATTTTACCAATTGTGAAAACTATATATTACTATACGTTTTTTTTTTCTTTTTATAATCATTACTTTGATAGTCTTTTAACCAAGTTAGATTCTAAACCCTTCAGTTAATAATGACTAAATATTCATTATTTATCACTACCCAATACTTTGTTAATTTGACTAAAAGCTGCTTATGTATATATATATTCTAAGTCTGCTTGTTTATTCTGTTAGATTTTATTTTCAGAATCTGGCATAGCTTGCTAACTGTGAGATTGCTTTATTGATCAGTCTAGCTTATGAATTATCCATGTGGATAAAAATACTATACTTATTTAGAAATCCACAGTGAACCCCCCCCCCCCAATTTGTTAATAATTTGAGCACTGAGTCATTCTAAATATAGGATGCTAGAAATATTATTATTCTCATCACTTAGTATTATTGTTATTATTATTATTATTTATTAAAAAAATAGCAATCAAATGTTACTGTTTGTATTTATTTGCATTTATTGTACTTAACCCTTTTTTTTTGTTTGTTTTCAGGCAGCATATTTTAATATATACTTAGACATTGGTAATAGAAAGTAAAATATTTTTTGCAACTGAAGAGAAAATATACATAATGTGTTCTATTATTATTGTTGTTGTTGTTGTTGTTATCATCATCATCTGTACTGTTATGAAGTACTTAAAAAAATTATATTAAGTATAATAGATGTGAGAAGTTGCCAAACAACACTATCATTTAAGATGAAGTTAATGGATATGAGATCTAAAAATTTGTATAACATTCCAAAATTTAAAAGTAAAACATTAAAAAATTCATCATTAGTAAGAGTACATAGATTGTATAAAAATACTTTAATGTTATTAATAAATTTGAAACAAATGATAGATCATTTAGGACTACTTTACATAAAACTGCAAATTTTTTGTGGACTAGATTAGCTGTGCATTTTTGTTTGTATGTAAAATCTGTTAAATGTACTAAATTAAATAATAATTATTATTATTATTATCATCATCATCATCACATCATCATTCAAAAAGGAAGTTTATTGATCAAAGAAATACAGAGTTTTTTTTATATTGATTTTTCCATTAGTTTTGTATACATGCCTTTTATAGTTTTCAGTTACATGTTTTTCAATAAAAAGTTATCTAGTTCTTATATAAAAAATTATCTGTTGTAGAGAGAGACAGAAAAAAATTGTCTTTGTTTTATTTCTGTATTTTATTTTTATTCAACTTTCAGTGTTCTCCAATTTTGTATGCTTATAGCATTGATTGTTGTTTGATGAGTGACCATGTAAATGTGGGGATTTGCTATTATCTTGCCTCTATTATGTATATGGTTTAATTTGTTGTAGAAGGTGGATGGGTTCTGGAATTGTTGCCCATTAGATAGGTACACCGGATACATCAGAAAGCATACAATACAAAAGTTGCTGCCCTAATGTTGGGTATTGATCTGTCTTGAAAAGTCTTGATTATTTGACTAATAGTCATGTTTTGTTGGTGGTTTATTGCACACATCATTGTTCTTACATTCTGTAATGTGGTACATTGATACAATAGGTGTTGCAGAGTCTCTTCAATCTTGTGGCATAGCCCATCAAAAGGGTCTATTGAAATGTACATCCTTTTATGGTGTAAGAAGTATGTTGTCAGCATTTGCGATGATATTTATTTTTAGAATGAAATCAAAGAATTTGACTTCTAGTGGTCACTTTTTGTATTTGTGTAGTAATTTTCTGTTGTTTACTACTAGTATTGTGTTATCATTATTTAGGTCTCTTTCCTGTTGAATTTGTTCATGAATGTTTCAATATGAATATGTGTGGGTATATTGCTCTGTTCTGTTAAGGGTTGTTCTATATTGATGGGTAATTAGTTGGAGTAATTTGAATTAAGCATTTAGGTTTGGGCAATTGTTTCATAATGGAAATTAGTAGATGATGATGGTGATGATTATTGTTGTTGTTCTTTTTCTTTTCATCCTCTTCTTCTTCATCTTCTCCTTCCTCTTTGTCTTCTTCATCTTTTTCTTCATCTTCTTCTTCTCCTTTTTCTTCTTCTTATTATTATAAACTTTATTTGTCTTAGAGAGTTACAAGAGTTTTACATAATTTATATTGCTGTGTTTACATGGGCAATCTGTAGTTGTAGGTTTACATATATAAAAACTGATTTATTGGTTTACACAAGATTGTAAGAATTTTTACATACTGTGGATTAGTTACAAGAGTTTTACATAGCTTGAATTGCTATGGTTACATGGGCAATTCGTAAATATAGGTTTACATATGTAAAATTGATTTATTGATTTGCATGGCATTATAAGAATTCTTGATGCTGTGGATTAGTTACAATGATTTTACATGACATGGATTGCTGTGGTTTCATGGGCAATCTGTAGTTGTAGGTTTATGTATATACAAGTTGATTTATTTATTTACATATTTTATTACAAGAATTTTTATATACTGTGGATTAGTTATAGGTGTTTTACATAGCTTGGATCAAGGCCAATATGTAGTTGTAGATTTATATATATATGTTATTTTATTGATTTACCCAAGATTACATAAATTTTACATGCTCTGGACTGCTGTATATATGGTTGGGTTGCCTGGGTAACATTGGTGAGGCACTAGAATTTCCATGATAATGTGGCAATTGTCTGTGAGGACCACAATGATATGAAATCAATGTGTTATTTTGGATTTTTTAGAGTGTTGGATCTTCTTTGGATGACCAAGTTTTCCTTTTGGTTTCATTAGCAAGGTGGGTTGGGTAGTATGTTGGTGTGGATAGAAGACATGGCAGGATTGCTTTCATAATTTGTACAACCCCACCATGCCTGCTTTCTGGTGCATTTGAATAGATAAGTGTTCCAGAGGGGGAGAGTGACAGCTATGTTAGAATTGGTTGCAATTGTTAAGTTGGAGTTTGGACTCTGGGTTTATTTGTGTGTTAATGATACAGGCTGAGTAAGGCTTTTGATAAGGTTTAAGCATGAGTTTCATGAGTGGAGGGTCCTGATTTTCAGAGGGTTTGCTGGTACAGTTATGTTAGAACTGGTTGCTATTGTTGAGTTTGATTTTGTCATAGGTTGGTCACACTCTGGATGAGGCTGATGTGGTTTAAGTGTGAAATTCATGGTTTGAGGATACAGACTTAGGGAGATGGTAAATCTGGATAGGTAGTTAAACACGGTATTGCTATTGGAAGTGACTTATGGTTTTTGAAATTATCTATTAACTTGATGTTAGTTGAAGATTTGAATTAAAAAATTTTTTTTTACAAAATTGGAAATAAGTTATCAAGTGATTGGGAAATTGAAAATGATATACAGTATAAAGTTAGTGTTTTTTCTTACTAGCCTAATGTTTTGACTTCATTATAAGTATAAACAGCCAGAGGTTGTTAGCTTGGTTGTGAGCAAGTAAATTAATTGCTGGGAACTTGAAATCGAAATTTCATTACTAAATAAAGATCCGAGTTTGCTACAATAACATTAAAAATAAGCATATGCTTGACTGACCTTTGGACTTTGAAACTCAGTGCTGGTATTATTGGCGACAGACACTTTAGCAGATTTTTTTTTTAAAAAAAAAATTATCATTAGGTAACTTGATTTTAATTGGAAATTTGAATAAAAAATGTGATTCAAAATTGAGGTTTTGTATTCTTTTTAAGCATAAAAAACAGTTTGTTAATTTGTTTGTGAGCTAGTGAATTGCTTGCTGGGAAATTTGTAATTTGAATTTTTTTTCCCCAACAAAGATGTAATTTGCTACAATAGAATTAAAAATTAGCTTATGGTTGACTGAACTTTTGATTTTGAAATTCTGTCCTGGTAATATTGGCGGGAAACATCTGGTCATGTGATGGCATATTCCTATCAATTTTGTTTAATGGTCAGTATTGTCACTGGCTTTCCAGTTTAACCTAGGACTTATCTTCCAGTTAGAAATAGTTAACATATTTATTGACTAATTATTATCTAAATATTTTAATTGCCTATGAGTTTGCTATTTAAAAAAATTTTTGGTTTGCTTAAAAATTTTTAGATATTGGGGGAGGGGTAAGCTTTTTATTTAGGTTAGAAACTCAAATTATAGATATAGCAGGTAAATGTATGAACTCTCCTGGATGATCTATAGTTAAAAAATTATTGGATTAAAAAAAAAAAAATTTATGTCATCTGATTAGGGATAGTCGTTTAATTTTTAAAATAGCTATAGTTTTTAGATAAATCAGTTTACCTGAGATTTTTTTATTTAACATTTGTAATAAGAATTGAATGTTTGCACTTTATTCACTAAGATTCTCTACATGTACCATGTCATTATGAAGAAACAAAAAAATTAAAGAATAAAAAATTAGAAAACAAACAAAGAAAATAAGAAAAGAAAACGTTGGAGATTGAATTGCTGTATGTATTTAAACTGGAATAATGTGGGATGTATAAATGCACAGTTAGTGTAAAGAGATTTCTGTTACTAGTAGAGAGATACTAAACTAAAACAACATGCATTATGATAACAGCATAAAAGCACCGAAAGTCTGTTTCGCAAGTTTAAGTTTGAAATTAAATCTCACCTGTATAAAGATTAATTATTATTTACTTTTAATAATCAAAAACTACTTTCCATGCATAATAATCGTGCTGAAAATTATATACAGCTTTCTCCCTTATTAATCTTTTCACTTTTTTTTTCACCTTACTATTTGAAGTCATTGTGGGTATTACAGAGCCTGATCATTATGGACTTTTCATGTTATCAGTTATCGTTTTTACAGTAACTGTGACAATGAGTTTGTGCAAACATATTTCTAGCCTTTAACTTCTCATACATAAATGTGTCTCTAAATGTTTATTCATTGTCTTTATCTGTCTGTATGGAGGGGGGGGGCATTTAGTTATTTTTTATAATAGTCATATTTTTTGAGTGGCAACTAATGATAATAATTTTATAAATATAATTTCTAAACAATTTGACATTTAAATATGTTAATCTGAAACTAATTCATAGAAATGCATATTTCTCCACTGCTACATTTATTTCATCATTTGACATGATGGTATCATTTCTGAGCAATATATCAACATATAAATAAATGATTGCTGTAATTTTCATAAATACTCACAAGTGCAAGTGAGATTTTGTCTTCATAAGTATGACATTGATAATATAACATAAAACTTATACCATAATTTATTATGGATGCACAAGCAATAATTTTTTTTAATTTACTATAAATGTGTAAAAGTCATTCTTTTAAGGAATTAAATATCTAAATGATATATTTTTTTATATTATTACATATTATTTAGTGATATCCATAGTTTGTTCTTCAACAATGTGTTTTGTCTTTATTATATTAATATAGTGTCTTAAGTTATTAATAGATATTTATCATTTTTGATTATATATTAATTTCTTGAGAGGTCACACAATATTGATTTAACTTAGTGATAGATTGAGTATTTAAAAGTTCCCTTCATTTAATCCTAGTCAAGTTTTTTTTTAAATTTACTTTACTCATGAGAACTGATCCTCAAAACATTCAATTTTATAAATGCCATTATAATTAGTGCGCTAAACTACATAGCACTATCACTATTATTTCTCATTGTTCAGGGAAACTGAGAAATCTGGTGACATTTCCATTTGTATGAACCAAATGGAATGCTTTTTTTTTTTTGTAAGCATTAGTTTCAATTTATAATATTTGGTTATCACAGTCTTTTTTTAATAATTATGCAGAAGTTAATAATCATAAACATGAAATACGCATAGCTTTATGTGTTCCCAGTCTTCCTCAGACTAACAAAGATCAAGAGTAGAATGGTCCACAAGTGTCATTTATTCATAGCCTGGGAGAGACTAGTTTGCTCCACTTAATTATATATCTTATATTAAAAATGGTTCATGATGCAATAATATCATAGGTGCATTCAAATCTGACATGGATACTTGAAGTTCTAATCAATTTTAATATATTGTTTCAAGTAACTGACCCATAACTAATCCAAATAGCTATCCATTATTAGTTGACAAATAGATATATAGCTATTCTTAGCTAGATTTTCATAAAATGGTGAGAAACTTCATAAACCTTTACTAAGTAGCAATTGGGAAACTTATTAAGCACTATTTTCCTCACTGTTTACTCTATGAGAGATTGCTGGAGAAGTTTTGCTCTGCAATCTATGCTAGTTATGTAATAAAAAAGTATTTCATTACTCTCTGTAATAGTCTATTAACAATATATATTTTTAATTTTGATCTGTATTTTGGTAGATATTTTTAATCTTGTATTTTCAATTGTTTTAATGCAAACTTTTTCATTGTAGTGTTTTTTTTTGTTTGTTGTTGTTGTTTTTGGAAACTTTTTTTTTTAAATATGGATTTTATGACTTGTTGCTGAAGAAATCGTACATCTGTAAATTTATTTTAAATTCTTACCATTATGATGTTGTTATAAATCTTAAAAAAAAAATGCCTTTAGTCAAATAATCAAATGTAATATTGTCATTCAAAAATTAAAAACCACTCAACAGAAAGGTAAGATTTATATTTCTGCTAAACAGGCTTTGTCAGCTGCTATATACATACAATCTGTTGGGTTTAATCAACCTTTATTTAGAGAGATAATTTCCAGTTTATATGTATACAAATAGGTTGATTAAATATCTTATAGTATTATAATTTGTTCATCTACTTGCTATATCCATGACCTGAATTCAAGTCCAAACTGAATAAACCTTGGAATTTGAGGATAATGGTCCTTGATTAATATAGAGGGATCAGATGCATATAATCTGAGTGAAATATAATGCTATTTTACCATTTTGGATGATGTATCACATGTCTATATGTATTGAGCCTTTTTTTCTTCAAGTTATTGAAAAATAATTTTTGAATGTTTTTCTTTCTTTTTTTTTTATTTTTTGATATTGTTAATAATTAATTCTGTCAGGTGAAGAAATATCATTGCTATTAAATATTGTTGTAAAAGTGACAGCTGTGTGCTAAATAACCTTAGATATCAGTATATTATTAAATATTTTTTACAGTATTTATATTAACTTTTTCTATTTTTAGTCTCTTTATATAACACGAAATTTTAAAGTTATTCACTGAATTATAAAACTGAAGCAACCTTGAAATAATACAAGTTTTTTGAATAAATTATAATTTTATTTGCAGCTTTAACTTGAGAATGGGAATATTGGTAAGTTGTTATTTAAAATGCTAAAGTACATTTGCTTCACATACCAAATGGACAACTTAAATTATTAGCCTAGAATATTACATTTTAGAAAGAACTAAAGGGATGCATTTTTTTACCAATAAAAATGAACATTAAGCTGATCAAAATGACATAGTAATTACATATTGTCATTAAAAATGGTGTGAGTATTAAAATTTGGTTAAACATTTCAAAGTTGGATAGCAACATAACAATTATTATTATTTGCTTTGCCAGAAACAAATCCTAACATCCAACTACATTTTATTTATTAAATTATTGTCTAGTGAGTATGAAAATAAAAACAAATTAAAATTCTAAAAACAAGGGCATTGCGATATTAAAGTAATAAATATAATTTAGCTGTATTTGAAAAATTATTCTAGTTTTTTTTTTTTTTGAGAATTTTTTGAGTGAGTAATACAATAAACTGTTGTTTTTTTCTTTTCTTTACTAATGGATTTTTTTTTATTTTATTATTTATTGTTACACATTAAATTATTTAATATAAAAAAATAGGTGTATAAAATAAGATAGGTAATAGATTTATCTGTATCTTACTGCATTATAATTATAACATAATATAGTCTTTCACTATTAATGAGAGAGATCTCATAATCTTATGGACACTGAGATTATTATTGTTGATATTACAATAGAACACCCAGCTAAATATTATAAACTTTTAATTGGTAATAAGTATCTTTAGGGCCTCATACACAATGATAGTTTTCCATCACTAATCCAATTAAATAACAAATATTTTAGTTAGCAAAAAAGAATAAAACAAAGATGGAAACTTTTTATATCATCACCATCCAGAAATTAGATAGCTTGGTAAATGATTTTTTATTGTTTATCTATGTGGGATATTGGAGAGACCTATGTTCTATAGTAGATTTATGTAATAGGTATCATGCTGTTCTTAGGTATAACATAAAGATCTCAAGTTAATCTCAAGTAATTGATGGACTGATCATAAAACTAAAATATGATTCAGTCTTTAATTATTGGTGAAAGACAGAGTGCTGATGCCATGGTTTATCTTCACTTTACTATTAATATTAGAAGAAAGATTGAAAAATTAATCTGAAAAATTTAATATATATTTTAATAATTTTAACAAGTATATTAACTATAAGTAATCTATTTTTTTCTACCAAAATTATAATGTATTAATTTCCAATATAATATTACATGAAATCTGTTTTTAAGATTACATCTTATGCATTATATTATAGTGAGTGATTTACTTTTAAGATCAGATAGTATGCAATCAAAAGATATGAATCGTACTATGAGTAATATTAAAATAAATACAAATTAAAATAAAGTCCTAATATTATTATTAAGAGTCTGATGTTTTGTTTACATACTGTCTAGGGTTTAATTTTTTATTGCATAATCTTAAAGTTTGAATGTGGATAAGATAATTGTCATTTTTTTATGCATAGTTTGGAAGGAAGAAAATGAAAATCTTGTGATATTTTGTTATATGATTTAGTTACTCAGGAAATCATGTAATATTTGAATATCAAAAGTGTCAAGATGGAAATTAAGATGAATTTTGATTTAAAATGATTTTTAAGAAACTCTAAAAGACTGTAAAATAAATTACATTTAGTCTTCTTCTTTTGTAAACCTAGACTTATGTTAATCTTTCTTGAAAAGATGTAATATCATAAGTTCACAGACATACCATTTTTTTGTTTTATATTTATTTTCATTTACTAAAAATATTTTTTAATTTGAAATACAAGTATAATGTATTTATTTAACCTAGATGTAATTAAAGGGTATTTGAACTTAGACTTTCAAGCTTCCTATAGTTATCTACTCTATCCAATATAACTGATACACCTGACAACATGCATATATTCTTCATCAAGGTTAATCGAAATAAGTAAAATTCAATTTTATTAATGGAATAGATAATTTATATAAGTAGACATATGCTTATATTGAGAATTACAAAGACAAATAGAATAAGAAAAGAATATATAAAAAGTCACAGCAATGTTTACTGGAATTATAATAAAACCTTCTGAAAAATCTTTTAATTGCGTGCTTTTTTGTGTTTTCACATTGTGTTTATTAAAAAGAGAAAGTAACATTTATGAGTAAACTTGTTGCATACATAATATATAATTTTTTATTATAATTTGAGTTACAATGCATCAAAACTTTTTGCATTTACAACTTTGACATCATCTATTTCAGATAAATGTATTTGTAATTATTTTTTAATATGTATATGTTAATGCACTTGTTTTCCATAGTTTTTTTGACTTAGCATTTGAATTATATGGAACTTTGAAATTTTTTTTTAGTTGCTGAGAATATCTAAGTAGGTTTAGAACTTTTTTCTAATTTGATGTCTGTAACCAATCCTGCCAGTTCACTAACTGATTATTGTTTATTTTATTGTTTTTCTATAGAAAGATGTTGGTATGTTTTTTGCTATGTAATTTTATCTATATATAAAAATAAATATGAATTAATATATATTTATATGGGATAAAATTGATTGTCTAGATCAGACACAATATTTTAGAGTTTCATGCATATTTTTGGGTATAGTTTTATTATAATCCTTTGAATTTCATATGACTATAAAAGAAAATAAAAATATGAAGCAATGTGTTTAATGTTTTGGTAAAAAATAAAATAACAGTTATAGATATGGGTGAGCCTTACTGAAAAAAGATAAAAAAAATACTGCAGAAATTGTCAATTACATATTGCTATATTTAGAAAAAAAAAAATATTCTGTCTGTATGATCTGTATCTAATAATTGTAACTAAAAAAAGAATTTGCTGTAGAAGCAGTTTGTGTTCTGTTATATTTTTTACATGCTTACAGATGATGCTATTGGTATTATCTTTGTTATTGCATAGGGTTGTGGATTTACTGATTAAAATAGGTACCATGTTCATACTCATAATCTTTAAATAAGCACATTATTAAACACACTCACACACCCGCCTAGTTGAGGGAGGGATTCTATGAGCATGTATTTTACATTCATAATTTATATTTTAAAAGTATATTTACATTTTTGTTATGACAAATTACAGATCAAACAAATGATAAATAAATCGATTGAAATAATCCCACCTCCCTTAATTTACAATAGTGATTATAATTAATTTCAATAAATAAAACCAATATCCCTTTCCCATTTTTTTTTTTAATCCTTTCACGAGTAACCTAAATATGTTTTAAATATAACATACTTTTAGATGAAGCATTTTATTTAAAATTACAAATAAGATACCTATTTTCTGACATATAAATCATTTATAATGTCTTTAATAACATTTTGAGCTCTAAACAGAGTTGCGAAAAGAAAATGGTTTACAAGATTGACTACCAGTTTTATTACCCGAGGCAAACTTTGAAAACTGCACCTTTTACAACTATTTTCTAGAAGAACCTTATGAAGCTAAGATTGTATCTGTATGCCATGCCTATAACCTGAAGTTCAAATTCAAGTCAAATAATTTTTTTTTTCAATTGAGTTGGTAATTATAGGTGGATCATGATCAAGCAGGCTAAGTATTTAACATTGGTATAGATATCTTTAATTAGGGGAAACATGAGTGTATAAATAAATGTTCAAATTCCCATCGCCCAATAATTAGCAATCTTGATTGATCAATGTCTTTTTTTTTCTACGATAAAAAAAATATAAAAAAATAAAAAAAATTATGAAAAATAAATAAATAAAAAAGTTTATTCATTGTTTCTCTATGAGAGGCCTTTAGCCTGCAAGGTGCTAATCAATACAATTTTTTTTTATTTTTAAATGATGTACTGGATAAAAATAGAAAAACAAATATGTATTAGGTAAAAAAAGAAATATCTTTACGGAAAAAAAAAAATGAAACACAAAGGTAAAAAAATTATAAAAATAAAAAAAATATAGAAAAGTAGAACAAAATAAATTGAAATATATTTAAAAAAAAGAAATTACAAAAACTCATAACAATATTGAATTATTTTTGCAGCTGTCTCTTTATAATTTATCTGAAAGAAAATAATATTAGTCTCTATATAATTTATTGTTTTAGATATAACCTTATCTATAGAGTTCACTTAATTGACCCTAGTATATTGTTTTTGTAATTTTTTTAAGTTTTAATTTAGAAAAACTATTTTTAGTTATGTTACACTTATAAGTAATGTTAATAGAATTCTTCTAAGACGATAATGTATAAAGAAAAGAAAGAATATGAAAATATTAAAAAATAATTCATTACGACAAAATGAATATATGAAATTCTATAAAATGGTTTGAAAAAGAATTGATAGTAATATAAAAAAAATATGATTACAAATTGGCAAGTAAAGTTAAGGGAAGAGAATAAAAGTATCAAAACTATAAAACAATATCTTGATATTTGAAGAAAAATTATTTCTGCAATAACTAGAGAAGATAAAACTGCTACTTTAAAATGGATAATATTATGAAATATATGGAAGAGTTTAATAAAAAAGAATTATAATCAAAGAATAAGAAAACAAAATAACCTCTATAATTGCATCTTCTAAATTGCCAAACATTCTGAATGAAAAGATGAGATGTGCAATTAAATCTGTGAAGAAAGAAAAGACTCCAAGAAATAATGGATTATTATTAAGATCTTTTAAGAAAGCAGCTGAAGAAATAGAAAAATTGTCTACAAACTAAGTATCCAATGTCTAAATGATGATTTAAAGAATTCAATAGTAGTATTGATATTTAAGAAGGTGATAAAGTAGAAATTATAATCCCATCAATTTCTATAATTTTATACAAGATCTTTACCAAGATAATTCAACTCATGCAGCAAATGTTGGATTCATATCAGGTATAGCGAAAGGACCATTAAGTATGAGTTGATATTAAACTTTGATTTCCACATTGATTAGGCTTAGGATTATCAAGATATTGTCATTATCTAAAGAATATTTATCAAAAAGCGATTGCAGTAATAGAGTGATTCCATATTTCCAAAACTTTTACAATGATTTTATAAGATTTTTTTTTTTTTCAACCACATTTGCGGTTTTTAGATTTAACTTGAAATAAAAACATGGGGAGTCCATAAATTAATTAAGTCAATCTCTTTTTATATAAAAAGAGGGATTGACTCAATTAATTGCTGGATACACACACCCCTCCATGCTTTTATTTCAAGTTAAATCTAGAAACCTCAGTTGTTGTTGAAGATAAAAATATTTTTTTCTATTTTTATTGCATAGTCAATAAAAGCATTTAATATTTTTAAAAAAAATTGTCTCTATTATTTTTAAGTTTTTAGTCTTCAGAATCTTGTAACTATGTTTTTTTTAAGAAATTCATCTAGATATTAACTCAAATTTGCAAAATTAAATATTTCCAAAAAGAATTATTTATTATTAAAAAGTGTTCATATTGATATTTTAAAATTCCAAAAAATTAGAATGCCAAAAATGTGAATGTTTTTTTGAATTGATATTTATCTTTTATTTGATATGTATTGATTTATTTCTCATTCTGTGTATTTAAACAAAATGTACTGTTAACACTTTGGTCCATCATAATTTAAGATAAGAAAGTCTATTTCATATTTTTAATCATTTATATACACATATCTTATTGTGTACAGATACTAAATGTGATATATTGAAACAGTAAGGTCTGCTTTGCAGATCTTCGTTTCACCTTTTCTCACCTATTTCCTACCCTCATACCTTAGTTTGAACCCCAATCTATCATAGTGTGTCTGCAATGCGCTTATATACCGAAAATCCTGCCCAATTTTAAACCACGAGTACAACGCTCGTGTTATATATATAAGTATAACTCATTCCCAAATAAATAAAATATTATGGATTATGTATATGTTCACATAATTTGGATTTATTTAAAAGTAGTTTATATATGTCGTAATTGCACACACACTATGATATGCATTTTAAAACTTATGTTTAAATTGTAAATTGTTAATTAAAATTATTTTGTTTGAATCTATTTACAAAAATATATTACAGTCGTAATATATTTTTAATTTAAAATAAAATTCATATTCTTTTAGTAAATAGATTCAAATATTGCAATTTAGAAAGTAAAATAATTTTCTTTTGAATTTAAAAATCATGCCAAATATTTCTATTAAAATAAATGAGGGCTGGTAGAAACAATAGTTTAATTATTTAATGTTATAAAAGCTTATCTAAAATATACAGCAGATGTCCACTTAAGGTTTTCTTTAATTAGTAAAAATAATTTTTAATTAAATCTAGTTTGTAATTCGAATGTCGACAAGGAAATTAACAATAGAAATTAATTAAAATTTTGTTGAATTCCTCTAGGCATTCGGATGGGTTTAATTACAGCTGATAAGTCCGATATATTTTTGTAATGCTCCAGGGCAGTTCTATTGTTCAATTCCACTATAAAAGGAAGGGTTTTCTTTTGTTCTCCATTCTGGTCATTTGCTGATGAAATGTTTCTAATCAAAATTATTCTAGTTTTTGTTGATGAAATGTTTCTAACCAAAATTATTCTGGTGTTGCTAATGAAATGATTCGAGTGATATTCTAGTAAAATATTCTTCAAAATATATTTTCCTGAGATTTTAGCTACGTGCCTGCGAACTTATATTTGAAGCCGAGTTTTCGTCTCCAAATTAATTCACCATGTTTACCACACAAATTGCTAACCTTGACATGTCAGAGTAGAGCCGGCGTGGAGGCTATTTCCCTCAGGAATGGCCGGCTGCTGCTCTAGACCATTGGAAGCTATCACATAAGGAACCCCGGAACTGCTGCTGAGTTATATAAAACCTGCCGACCATCAATCTACCTGAAAATGCTTCTCCAGAGGTAACCTAGATTAACCCTTTCAATGATTATTATTTAAGTGGCCAAATGAGTTAAAAATCAAAACTTTTAATTGGCCAACTCACAACTTTAACAAAATCTATTGTTAAAATAGATCACTTTTAATAATATAAATACGTTAGTTTCATTTGTAAAAAGTATATTACTGAATTGTCAGATTACGAAAGCAAACAAAAGACTTTTCAAAAATAAAATTTGATTTATAATTTAAAAAATATTCAATTGCGGTGAAATAAAAGTAACCGCTATTCAACCAACCAAAAAAGATTGCGTCAGCAATCTTTTTTTTTTCACTTTAACGTTACGATCAATATGTAGCAATAAATAAATAATTCTTGGTAATATCTTAACTATTTTTCTAAAATAATTTGATTTTTAGTATTATTTTATCAATAATAATTTGTAATTCAATTCAAATATTGTTTAAAATGTTGTAAACATTCGTTTATCATTTTCGTAATAAAAATCAAAACGAACGTAACTTTTTACTTTTTGGCAGCCATTTCCCTTTCTGACAGAAGTGGGACAGCCAATAAGATTCAAGAAAAGTTGGTGAGGAGGCGGTGCTTTGGTTTTGTTTGACATATATGGTCATTTTTATTGATTTTTTACTTGTAAAATAATTCTGAAGAGGGCACCATCTTACAGAACTTTTGATTTTCTTTCGAATGATGTATAATATGTATACGTGGGATAAAAAGTAGCCGATTTAGAGTGACGACAAATCTTCTTGTTTTTTGATGAATCATGCATTCAAACGGTTAACCCAAGAGCTCTTGTGATTCCTAACTAACATGCTATAGCTATTTTAAATTGTTTCTTTTATTTCCCTTGACTTATTATGTACTTCTTTAATGTGTTCAAATATAATCAACAGTTTTGCTCTCTATCCTTGTGTTAATATTTTCTATTTATTAAGCTTTCTTTTATTTTATTATGATAATGTGTCAGAATCGTCTTTGACCGAGTGAATTATTCCCTTTTAAAGTAAGACGCCGCTATTAAGGCATATTTTGAATTTATAATAATTCCCAATTTTATTATCTTGCAAATCACTCGTTTGAGGGCGATTCTAATCTTTAATATATATAAAAAATCACATAGTTTAAAACCTACATGTTATTGATTTTAACCTAATATGAGAGTATGTGCGAGGTCAATGATTTAAATGTGGTTCCCAAATGCACAATTGCGTAAATAAACCTATGCTTTCTTTTCAAACCCGCAAGCATGCATTTTCCTATTTTTAAATACTGTGTTCTACTTTAATTACAAAGTTCATCATTGACGTCGAGAATGTGCGGACCCTTTTTAAATGAATTTCTGGGAATTTGATTGGGCATTTCTCTTAATCCAAATAAAACCCATTTAGTATGTTTTATATACATTAGTCTAGTATTGCTGGTAAATGAATTGGTTATTGAGACTGCTTTGTTTTGATTTTCCAAGGATTTTACATGGCCAAGTCCGTTCTCTCTTTGCTTATTGCGGTTCCCAGGCAGAGTGTGTACTCAAATGTCACACCTGGGAATTAAACACAGTCGTCATCCAGTCGCTAAGTTTTGGCTCTTCATGACAACACTTTCCTATGGGTTAGTGGCGAGCTGCCCTACGTAGTCATTTCTAATATTCACTATTGTTTTATTTATATATTTGTTTTTACAAAGCATACGTGATTTAAATGTATCACAACCTCCAACTTTAATAAATTCATTATTAGCAATACTGACCTCCCATCTGCTCTAATTATAATTATAAAATAAATGCCTGGATCACATCCCCACTTTATTGCTTAGTAAGCTTTTGTCCGTGTTATTCTCGAAATCAATAAATATTATATAACCCATAATATCAAATATTTTATTAAACTGTTATAATTACTCAAAGCACCTAGCACATGTTCCCATCTCTTTAAGCACATTATCGTAATGCTATTAGCCCGAGGGATAGAATATATAATTTTGCTTTAAAATCTTTTTGTAATGTAATGGAATGCTAATATTTATTTAATAAGCGTCCCTGTCTCATATAAGCAGACAGTGGCATTATATATATATTTCTATATAAATAAATTTTTGAAATCATTTAAAACTAATTTTGATCTTTTATTTTATTGATTCCTATCACTGTCTCGGTCTATATATCTATTTTCTACATTTCTTTTGTACATCCATAGACGTTAATTAGCTACCCAAACTTATCTTAGTATAGAGTCTTGTTTCTCCCTGACCACCAGGCACCGGTAAAAGGTTGTACTAGTAATAGCATCAGATGCATTATCATGTAGGTGGCGCTGTGAAATTTAGACTTTAGATTCGAACTTCGTATATCTAGAAGGCAACCCTTTCTAGAGTGTTCAGTTTCGTGTGTGGGGTTTGATTTCTGCAGTGTGTTAGCGAGATAGACGATTCTGACTGTTACAATATATATATCAGGGGTATACATTTTAATTTATATCAGAAATATCCAGTGATATATACAAATAAATGTCCATTAATTTAAAAACTATTGTAATAACAATAAAAATAATAAATTTAATAGTAATAAACTATTAGAAAAAGTCTTTCAATCCACAGAAATATTTTCAGTTAATTCCTTAACCTGCCTCAACTGCCATTAAATGCAAATAATAAAATGGAAGCAAATGTCATCAACTCATAACCCATGAATCCTGAATTTTAAGGTTACCAACTTGTCTATTAATTAAATTTATTTTATTCCTATTTATTAAAATTGCATCCTTAATTTTTTTTATTATGATTTCTCTCTTTATGAAGAATCTTCACACTTTCAATATCAAACTTAAATTTATATTTATATGACTTTTTATGATCCAAGAAAACTTAAGCATTCATTAAATCACTATTACTTTCACTTTTCACATGCTTATATAAAAATTTATGCTCCTTTAATCTTTTTTCAATACTGCACCTTGATTCACATATATATGACAACATATGTCCACAAAAAATTTGATACAACATTACTTTTCTGTTTGACAGGTATGATATTTTTAGAATTATTCACTAATTTATTAACATTATTTGGAACATAGAATCAAACATTAAACACATTCTTATATATATCCTTAAAAAATTTAATTTGAGCATTTGAAATAAATGGAATAAATATCCATTTTTGCCATCAGTCTTCAATACCTTTAAACCATTATAACTCTTTAAATTGACATAAAGTATTGTTAATCTTTTTCATCTTATAACCAACTTCAAGCAATTCCTTGGCAAATATCTCAATATTTTTTAATTTGTTTGAAAGAAGATAAAGGGCTATGGATGTATTTGATGATGAAATAACAGTATATTGAAAAAAAAGTGCAAATGGAGAAACTTGATTTCTTTTTGATTGAAGAATATAATATGGATTGTCAGATAATAAAATTTATTAACATTATTTTTAAAAATTCTAAAAATAAAATCTTAAGTAATAAGGTGGTATTATAAGATATATCCTTCCTGTGCTGTATGCCTTGTATTTTTGCAAACATAAAGTTACATAAAGAAGGTAATCCTTTGCAAATTATGATTTATTTTGATGGTTCTTTTATGTAACAGACTTGTAAATATATTGGTAAACTATTACAAGTGTTTCTAGGATTTTGAGAAAATACTATTACTTCATTTTATGACTTTTGTAAATAGTATTAAAAATATAGTGATTAATGAGAATGATGTTATTGCTTCATTAGATACAACAGAAATGTATAGTTCTATTCATAGTGTGGATTTCATAAAAATAATTGAACATGCATTGAAAAGTAAAGTTGTTTGTAAATATGTGATAAATTTATTATTGATTCTTTAAAAAATTTTGATGATAACATTGTTACTTCTTTTGAAGGTGGGTATTATAAAATGTCTAAAGATTGGTTTATAGGTCTGCCTGCTATTGCACAGTTTGAAATTTTGTTTTATCTACATATGAGAGTAGGATTTTAAATATGTGTGTTTTTTAAAGATATTAAAATTTACAAAAGGTATGTAGATGATGTTTTTGTTTGCGTAAATACCAATATTATAAATTTGCTTATAGATGAATTAAATAATTTGAATGGCTTGTAATATTGAAAAGGAAAACAAAAGTATTAAGTATTTGTATTTAGTTAATACAAGAGATAATAGTATGTTAAGTTATAAATTAATAATCAAACCATTGTAAAAAGAGGGATATATAAATTATAAATCAAATGTACCAATTATGCATAAGATGGCAAGTTTTAGATCATTTTTGTTTCATAATGAAAAATTATGTCATTACCAGTGTAATAAATTAAAAAATATTGAGATATTTACCAAGGAATTGCTTGAAGTTGGTTATAAGATGGAATAGAGTAACAATAGTTTATATCAATTTAAAAAGATTTATAATGGTTTAAAGGAGTTGAATATTGATAGCAAAAAATGGATATCTATTTCATTTATTTCAAATGCTCAAGTGAAATTTCTTAAGGATATATATATATATATATATATATATATATATATATATATATATATATATATATATATATATATATATATATATGTTTAATGGTTCATTCTGTGTTCCAAATAATGTTAATAAATTAGAGAATAATTCTAAAAATGTCATACCTGTCAAGCAGAAAAGTAATGTGTAACAAATTTCTTGTGGGTGTATATTATCATATATAGAGAATGGAGGTGCAGTATAGAAAAAAGTTTAAAGGATCATGAATTCTTATATAAGCATGTGAAAAGTAAAAGTAATAGTGATTTAATGACTGCTTCAGTTTTTTCAGATCATGAAAGGACATGTAAATATAAATTTAAGTTTGATATTGAAAGTGTGAAGATTCTTTATGAAGAGAGAATCCGTAATAAAAGAAAAGTTAAGGAGGCAATTTTAATAAATAGGAATAAAGTGAATTTAATTAATAGACAAGCTGTTAACATTAAAATTCAGGATTCATAGAATTTGAGTTGATGATGTTTGTTTCTGTTTTGTTATTTGAATTTAATGGCAGTTGAAGCATGTTAAGAAATTAACTGAAAGTACTTCTGTGGATTGAAAAACTTTATAATAGTTTATTACTGTTATATATATATATATATATATATATATATATATATATATATATATATATATATATATATATATATATATATATATATATCAATTATAAGTATCCAGTGAATTTACAGTGTGATATAGTTTTACATTTTCAGTTTCATTGGCATTGTAAATGAAAATATAAAAATATATTGTACTTTAAATTGACAGAAGACTTATAGTTAATATATGTTGTGCCATTACAATTTAGTTAGTAGCTAAATTTGTAGTAATGCGCATGAAAGAAAATGTGGAACAAAATCATCATCACATATTTATATACTAAAGGAAGCTGTAGGGCACCCAAGTTTAAAACCTACAGGGTCAAGTTCTATAAAGCCTAAGACAGAAAGAGAGTGGGTGAAACAGTTATGTTCTTTGTTTGTGTGTTGATAAAAACTCAAAAAGAGTAGTACACACATTTAATTATTCAATAGTTAATTATTTTTTTAGGGTTATAACACATATATAGGCAGTGTGTGTAAACTATTTAGTTGTCATATTATATTTCAAATATTAAACTTTCTTCAAAACTAGTCTGCATTTGCTAAATTCTAATATTTTATTTTTATCTGTCTATTTTTGTTTTTCTATGATTATAATTTGGGGTTTAAAAATTGTAAGGATTTAGTTTTAGAGATTAAAACTATAAATTTCTAAAAAAGCATTCAGATTATTTAATAGGCCAGTTTTTATAAATTATTTGGATGATAAAGTGTGTGTGTACATTGCATAAAGAAATCTACATTTATTACATATTGAAAAAAAGAAGAGTTAAAACTTAAATTATTTGTTTCACAATTTTGTGTTAAAGAAAAAAAGATTACTTAAGCTTGGTGAGAACTCTAATTTAAGATTGTCTCATCCTGGATCAAAGAGAAAGAAACTCAAATTTTCAGGTGTGATACTTATGATGGTACTGTGAATTTTTATATTTTTCTTTAACAAGCAGCTAGGAAAGATAAGCATTTTAATTCTGCCAGATATCCTCTTAAAATCATTTTTTTAATATAAAGTTTTTTTTGAAGATTGAAAATATAAGGATGGCGGGCTAGAAATTTATGTGTATCTCATCTGGGAAATCCCATAACCTACCATGCAGCTGCATATCATATAGAAAAAAAATGTCCTGTCTGAAATTAAAATATTCTACACCTTATGACTGATTGAGAGAAATAAGATATTTTAAATAGAAGAAAACATTCACCTGCATTTGAAAGGTGAAGGAAAATAATTAATCTACTGATAAGTATTAAATCATCTGGTTCAATTATTCCAGTGACTGAATTTAAACCCATGAAAAATTGTGAATGGGAGAACAACTGATATACTCCATTTATTAGAAGAATTATACTTAACAGGAAGGGAAGCAACCATTCCACTGCCAAATGATTCCCAATAAAGCAAATATCATCACCATTAAATAATTATAAGCCTCATGAAAAGAAACTGCTCCAGTGAACTTAGAAATTGTTTGCTGTAAAAGTATAGACAATGAAAAGCTAAGTTTGAACTCTTGGGATTGGTAATATGAATTTTCATTATCTATTATCTTTTTATGATATCAAAGACTATTCATAAAATTTTAGAAATGAAGTTTTATATTTTTTTCTCGGAACTTTAACACAACTAAAATCGATTGAAACCAAAATTTTCTTCAATAATAATAGCTATAACCTTGAGTAATAATTTTGTGTATGCTAAAACTATTATACCCCACTTATTAATGAAGTTTATTTTCTAAAGGGTATTATTGTATACTAATCTAAAATTATGAAATGTTTGGTAATATGTAAAATATTTTTTTTGTATTATTTTGTTTTTAAATAATGTTTTAGTTATAATGGTGATAAACATACACATGCACAGTAATATATTAACTTGTCACATGTATATACTTGCGTATGAATGTGAGAATAAGAGACCGCATTAAAAATATTGGATTATTTTTGTTTCGATTTAAGGAATAGTGATCTTAGGAATAGTTCAGAGGGAAAGGGGGAAAAGTAATTTAAAAACTTGTTTCTGGAAATCTTCTTTCGATTCCACTAACATTTTCTCGTTAATCATTCTATTTTATATGTTAATTTTACATGTTGGATTATAAAAGTATGTATGCACCAAGAGTGTTTATTTTTTTTTTTATTATGAAATATTTTTCTTGTGGATGGAAAATTTTAACAAATCAGTTATCCAATTTGATATACATTATATCTTTGATGGGAAAGGGAGAAGAACTTAAAATTAATCTTGTGAGTGCAATATAATCAATTATTATTATTATTATTATTAGTCATATAAATTCTTAGTTTTATCTTTAAATTGTCTGTATATGTTAGTAATGCATTAATAAATGTTAATTTGTTTTATTAAATGAGGCATATATTTTCATTGAGAGTATTCTTTATTAGTTGTGATCATTCATCATCAATGGTGAACATTAATTATTTAAGTTCCAATTAGATATAGTAAGATTAACCAATATTTATGGATTTTTAGAACTAAATTTTATGATTTGGCTTGTTTCTAAAGCTGTAATTTAAACCATTATCATCATCATCACATTTTAATTAATGAGCTAGATAAATGTTTAAAGGCCATAAATAAATAAGTGATTTCATGGTATTTAGTTGACATTCGTGAATCATTATAATAACCACCATTCCATCATCTACATCATGGAAGGATGAGTGAATTGCCATCCTTAATTAATAGTATAATATGAGCTAGTAAAACTTATAAAGATATTGAAACGCATTTATTATGTTAAGATCTAGGAGATGATTTCAGTCTGATGAATTTTATATACTCCATTTTAGTTTAAGGATGTTTTGTGTTTACCTGAATGTCAGTGCATGTAGTGGTATGGGTCTAAAAGCAAAATCCTCCATTTTTGTTAGAAATAAAGTACCAAAAGGGATTCAAACCTGGTACATGTGAAAAGGTTATAAGATATAACTTTGTCTAGGTTCAGATAGCCTAGTGGTGCCCTGCTAGACCATATTCACTTGTTATTCCTTTAAATATGCACTTGATACCAAACCTAGAGATGAAAGTGGATAAAAATCTACTGTTAGATTTAGTAAGAAGATATTTGATTGAGTTACGAGTGTACTCACCCACTTGATGTTATTTCCTGAGTTATAATAGTTTGTTCTTAATAATTTGTTTATGGTTTCTACTTGTTTATTGATGAGACAATGGCTGCCTAACTAGGGCTTGAAATAGGCCAGATACCAGATAGCTGAAATGACTAGTTTCCAAGCATTATTGTTTCTAATTATTGATATTATGATATATTTTTTTAAATCTTAAATAGAAGTTGATGAACAAAAGCCACCAAGCATTTGAATGATCTTATAATATTTTGATCTCTTTTATAATTATGTTACAATGAGTCTTCTAAAATTTAAGTTACAATATATATCACTAAATATTTCTCCTATAAGTTAAAATGTGTACCCTTATATGTATATCATATTTAGTATGTATACATAATATATATATATATATATATAAGTTATATATATATATTGCATTTTTGTTTATCATATATATATATAAACATTACAAGCATAAAGCTAAACTAGTCAATATAAAATCAAAACTACCCCAAATTTTATTTACTCAAAAGATTACAGAAAATCCATTTTAAATGACATCTTTATTTATTTACTGGCCATTGTTTATTTTAAAATTTAATTCTAGTTTTTAATTATCCTAAGATTTTATCAAATTGCATGGTCATTGCTTACTAATGAAAACTACTTGTATATTATGTTGTAATGAATTATAATAAATGCTTATTTTAAAATTTAATTTTAGTTTTAATCAATTCGTTAAACTGAAACAAACTACAAAATGAATTATATATATTCTTTGTATATATTGTAATGGGCCCACATGCTGTTACATTATTATAATAAATAAAATTAGAAATTAAAAATAAAAAGTTTGCAAATAAAAATTTGTTTTTAAAAATTGAAAATCATCTAAACTCGTATATATATAAAATCGCACAAATGGAAAATTATTAAAAGAAAACTTTATTAAAAAAGAAAAAAGTATTTTAAAACTAAATTTTAAGAAAAAACTTCAAAGATTTAAAGATAAAAATATGGGAAAAGGTTTTTTACTTTTTTCTTTTATAAAAACGGAAGGGATTGAAAGTGTGTCTTTTCAATCCCTTCTCTTCAACTCTCCCGGACTTAACACATTTAGCACACCTCATATTTTATTCCCAATCTTTTCCTCTTTATATTAAAATTGCAGATTAACTGGACAAGACATCATGATGATGATGATTCTTTCGCTGTGGTCCATTTCCTGAGGGATTTTTTATTGCTATTCTGTTCTTATTGTTTTGCTCTTCTATCTGAACTTTAATTATAAATTGTGAGATGCCCAAGGGCTAGTTTACTTAAGACTAATTAAAAATAATCATTTCAATTTTTTAATCTTTTACACAATAATAAGTAATTAAATTTTACATTCTTAAAGATATATTTTTATCTTTAAATCTTTTATAAGTTTTTTCTTAAAATTTAGTTTTAAAATACTTTTTTTAATAAAGTTTTCTTTTAATAATTTTCCAACTGTGTGATTATATATATATATATGAGTTTAGATGACTTTTAATTTTCAATTTTTTTAAAACAAATTTTTATTTGTGAATTTTTATTTTTAATATGTAATTTTATTTAAATAATGTAACTTTATATATATAAAAAAGTATTTTAAAACTAAATTTTCAACAAAAACTAAAAGATTTAAAGATAAAAATATATCTTTTTAAAAATGATCAAAAAAATATATCTTTAAAAATATACAAAATTTAATTAATTCTATTGTGTAAAAAGGCTAAAAATGGAAATGATTATTTTTAATTAGTCTTAAATAAACTAGCTCTTGGGCATCTCAAAATTTATAATTAAAGGTCAGATAGGAGAGAAAAACAATAAGAACAGAATAGCCAATAAAAAAAATCCCTCAGGAAACGGACCACAGTGATAGGATCATCATCATCATGACATCATGTCAGTTTTAATCCACCATTTTAATATAAAAAGGAAAAGATTGGAAATAAATTATTGTGTGTGCTGTATGTGTTAAGTCCACTTCTGTTTTTATAAAAGAAGAAATGAAATATTGTTTTCCTATATTTTTATTTTTAAATCTTTTAAGTTTTTTCTTAAAATTTAGTTTTAAATTACTTTTTTCTTTTTTAATAAAGTTTTCTTTTAATAATTTTCTATCTGTGTGATTTTATATATGTACAAGTTTAGATGACTTTTAATTTTCAATTTTTAAAAATAAATTTTTATTTGCGAACTTTTATTTTTAATTTCTAATTTTATTTATTATAATAATGTAACAGCATGTATACCTGTTACAATATATTACTTAAAACATTTATATTTGATATCAAAATGTGTGAAGTTTTATCCACTGACTGCTCTTTAATTACCTTAACTTGTCAGATTGCATGGCCACTGCTTATTAATAAAACTGTGCTTGTAAATTATGTTGTTATTACATATAATAAATATTTATTTTAAAATTTAATTCTAGTTTTAATCAAATTGTTAAATTGAAACAAACTATGAAATATATATATATATATATTCCTTATATGCATATTACTTAAAACATTGTAATTTCTTTGAATATCTTTTATTTTACATCAAAATGTGTGAAATTTTATTCACCCACTGCTTTTTATTTCTGAAAGTGAGTACCCTAATTTTTTGTCAAATTGCATGGCCACTAAACTTTTCTTGTAAATTATGTTTTTATTAAATATAATAAATGTTTATTTTAAAATTTAATTCTAGTTTTAATCAAATTGTTAAATTGAAACAAACTATGGCATAAAATATATATTTCTTGTATGTGTATTGCTTAAAACTGCTCTTTTTATTTCTGAAAGTAATTATCCTAACTAACACATATGATCACCATTTAGCCTGTTTTAATACCCTAATTAAATTAAAATTTTATTAAATTGAAAGGAAAATCTTTATGTTCCTTCTCATGAGTATTATTTAAACCAAATCAAAGTTCTAATAATAATTTCTGTGATACATTGAAATTATGAAATATTTTTAATATTTTCCTACCCTCTGTTTCATATCTAAGAAACTAGTTGACCTACTGAAAAGATAAGTGTTCCCAATAGATTAAGTGAGTACTACTGTGTTATATATCAAATTTCAAGCAATTCTATAGAATTTAAATATATTAAATCTTGATTTTAAAATTTCATTCTAACTTGAAAAAGTTTAAAACTTAAATAAAAAACAAACAAATGGATTTTCAAACTTCAATAAAAAGCGTTTTAAAATGGGCATTATTTACAAGTTTATTTAAATGATTTTTTTTAGAAATTTTGCTTGTAAATTGCCTTAGAAACATATTCAGACTTATTGGTTTCATGAAATAGGTTTACTCTTAGTAAAATATGGAGAGTTGTATATTAGTAATAATAAGAAGAGATTGCAAGTAAAATGTTGATAAGATAACAAACATATATTAACAGCAGTAAAAGAATTAAGGAATTGGAATGGAGCTGGCTTGATATATTGCTAGAATAGATGATAATAGATGAGCAGTTGAACTTTTAAACTGGATACAAAGAAATTTTCAAGGACTAGAAAATGACCATATGTCAGATGAATGGATGAAATAAGAAAGTTTTCACAAATGATGTGGAGAAGCTGAATTAAACTTTTAGAGACCATCATCTTATAGTGGTTCAATAATGTTTGAAAATGATAATTATCTATTTTACATTTTGTAGAATAATTCATACTTGTTATCAAGTTGTTCTCTTGTTTGAAATAAAATATTTTTAACATAGCAAATATTTATATATATATATAATTAAAATGTTTAAATATGAAAGAAATTATTTTTCCTTTAAAGTTTGTTTTATTTGCAAATGATATTCTATGATTATTTAAAGCATTCCACTTCTGTATATTTATAAAATAATAAATTTCAGAATTTTTGTATATTAAGAATAAATTATTATTATTATTTTTTTTAAAAAAAAGAGTTAAAATTATCTAAAATACAAAAGTATTTCTTTAGTAGTTTATCAAATGCATAACTTTTGCAATAGAAGAATAAAAGTTGCGGATCTGGGAATTCTCTGTTTATTTTCATTTTTCTGTTTTTTAAAGAACATGATAAATTAAAATTTATTTGTAAATAATGAATAATATTTCTGTAGTAATTTTCACTACATCACTCTCATGCAAGGTAGAGAGTGGTTTCTATCCGCTTTTAACATCTTGTGAAAAGATGTAATCACAAACGTATGACCAAAGATGTGAAAAACATAGATTTTTTTTTTTTTTTTTACATGTCTTTAGTCATATGTTTATGATTACATCCTTCTGTAAGGTGTTAAAAGCAGATAGAAACCATTTCCTACCTTGAGTGAGAGTGATATAGTAAAAATTACGCTATAGAAATATTATTCATTATTGGATAATCTCTAGCCAATAAATGACTAATAAAAATTATTAATATACTTTTTTTATTAAAGTGTTTGTAAATATTCTCAAACCAATTACGTGTTGATATTAAATTATTTTTAAAAATAACTTGCATATATTTAATTTAAAATATTTAAATATGAAATAAATTATTTTTGCTTTTTGCAGCTCCATATGTTTTTTTTTTTTTTATCTCGTCAAGATGCACAGACCCAATTAAATCACTTTATAGCTGCATAAAGATTTTTTTTTTATCTTTTAGTCCACTTCAGGAACTTAATTCATATTATCACTTGTATATTTCAGGATGTTTAAACTATCTAAGAAATAATTTATTTCGTAGCTAAGAGGGGGAAAATGAGTTTTTTAACCTTATTTGTTTTAATTATTTTTAACGTATACTTACCTCATTAAAAAGTTGCTCACAAAATTTTAAGAGTGTTTGAAAAATTTATTTAGCGAATTTAATTATTTTTGATTAAAGAGAGAGGTTCATAATTCTGTTAAAAATATTCCTAACAAATCTTTTTTTTTTTTTCAATTTTGTTTTATTTAGATATTTTTCTGCTAATAATTTAATAAAACGTTATTTTTTATATCATTATCTTATTTTGATATTCATCCCATATCAGTGATTGAGGCAGTTGTGTTTTTACTTCACTTATCAAAACAGCCAAGTAAGCAAAGTCAAACTATTACTAGTGTGATTTGTTTTTGATAAGAATTAAATATCTATTGTAGATATATGGATGTTAAGGAAGTAAAATAAGTCTACTGTACAATTAAAACATTTTCTGTATGTATTGAGTCAATACTACTGATTAGGCATGATCATTAAAATTTGAAGAACTTTACCTTCCAACTAAGACTAGATAATGAGATAAAAGTAAAGCAAGTACTTATTGTTCTATCAATGATACAACATTTACACCAATGGGTGTATTGTTTACTTATCTGACCAATAAATATATTTGGGAGTTTTATTCTCTTTTAAGAATAGATGCTGATTTACAACCACTAATTGAAATGATTATAAATTAATTATCTTGAGGGGAAAAAGTGCTAGTCTTTCTTAGTAATTCTCAGCTATTTGCAAAAGTTTCTGATGTCCACTCAGATTCAAACACCAAATTATGGATATAGCAAAAGAATAACACTTTGTCACAAATCTGTTTTATTTAGTAGCTTATAAATATTAGATATCGTCCCGGCCGATGCTATGACATATAAAAAAAAAAAAAAAAAATCTGTTTTATTTAGTAACTTATAAATATTAGATAGCTAACCAAAATCAGGGGGGAAAGTTATTAATTAAAAACATGATGTCATTTTGGAAAAGTCTATTTTTATAATAATTGTAATTACATATAACAATATTTAATAATCATCTATAATATAACAAAGCATGCTTATAGACTAAAATGGGAATTAATATCTCAAATTAAAATCTTAAACTCTTGATGGATGATTAAATGAGATCTCAAAACTAAGTTGCTGTATCTGATTATGTCTCCTTTAAATTTTTCATAGATAATTAAAAATGGTAGCTACTGATCATCAAAATGGCAAACAGGGGGGAACAATCCTATTTAATTGACCCAACTGATATTTTTTTCACTTTGTTTTAGGGTGGGAATGAATTCAAGAACCATTATGTTTTCATTCTACTACCCTTATTACTGCATGAAACAATACATGACATAGTTATGGTGATTACAAAGATAAAATAATATAAAAAATATTTTATAATAAATTATTTATTTACTGCACATTAAAAAGCCAAAAATAATTGTTGTTTTCAATCATAATTGAAGTTTTTATATTGAACTTGAAATAAAGGGTGGAACACCCAGAAATTAATTAATTCAATCACTAATAAATTAAAGCATTTATTGTAATTTTAAAATAAAATAATATATCATGGAAAATTTGAAAGGAAGTTCACATACATTAAAAATTGATTCCAGCATTGTTTTGTTTAGGAATGAAACATTTTAAAAGAGCAACTTTTAAAATCAACAGAAGATTTCTTTGCAATTCTTTTTTAATTGACTGTAAATGCTTTCTAATGCAATTTTTTTAAAAAAAAAAAAACATAAATTGCCATGTCGTGTGCAACTTTGAAAACTAACAGAATCAATATCAGTGTGTTCGATATTTAGCCTTCGTCATTATTAGACTGTACAAATGATTAGACAATTCTGAAATATTTGATTGTCATATTGCATTGTCATTGATTTCTAACATAATACAAAATTTAATGGAAATCCTTTTGATAGAAATATTTAATAAATTGATTATAAAATTTAATCTAAACAAACAAGGTTTTTAAGTTAAATAAAATGATTTAAAAAGAAATAAAACAATTTAATATCTTATCTTAAAACAAAATCTACCCAGATCTCTTCCCAAAGAAATATTGAAGGTGTAGCAATGCCTGACTAGATTAGATAATTGCTGATTCGTAAAAATTTTGCAATTTTTTTGAATGTTGGTTTCTGGAATTGAAGAATATGAATATTAAATTTTTTAGCGTGAAAAAATTCTATTCAGATTCAAATAAATAAATAATGAAATTTATTGTTATTTAATATTAGCAAAAGAAAAGTCGTATAATCTGGGGGGGAGGGGGCATTGCTGATTTAAAATTAATCATAAAAAGAAATTATTATCAGCAGAAAAATAATTTTGTAATCTGATTGAATAATGATGAAATGAATTCACAAATATTGGCTAATGAAAGCATAGATGTATCTTGGAAGGATATGATATACAATTGCTTGAGTTACCAGTATAATGAAAAATTAAATATTAATGTACACACTTAATTTAGAAAACCCTTGTTTAAAATAAATATTTTGATAGTGAGTTTATTAGCAGATGAAAACCTATAAAAATGAATTTGTGAAGTAGTTAATTATTGAACTAAGAAGTAAAGAAATTATTATTTTCCAGCAATCTCACCATCTGGTATTCAAAATGTCTACAAGTCTAAAAAAGAAAAAAAGAAAATGTGTTAAAAGTCTTTAGAAGAGACAGAAAGTCAAATTTAATTTTTTCTACATTATTCCAACTAATTTTTTCCAGAATAATTTTAAAATGGAAACAAAGACACTCACTTGAAAAAATTCGTCATCCAGTTAATTACAAATGGAAGCTTGCAACAATATATATATATATTTTCATATTCAAAGTGTTGACCGATAAGCGAACCCAGGCCAGCTGCTTGGAAGGCAGCTACGCTAGGCCACCAACGCTTGGCAATATTTTTTTTTATGATTATGAGCCATTATGTTTTTTTATTCACAAATAGTCTATATATTCTAAAGTTGTAATATTAATGATTGCTCAAAGAGTTTATTGCTCCCTACTAATAAGTCTTGGACAAGTGTTGCGGTTTTGAAGGAATATTTTAACAAAGTGCATTTTGTTATAGTTATGAATCAGTGCAATGACTCTCACATTACTAAATTTTAAAGATAATAAAGTGGATAATAGAAGTCTTAACTAGACCTCAAGAATTATTAGAGATATGTTTAAGGATTAGGAAGATTTGTTGGAGTGATATGGAGAATAGATTGGAGAAACTGAAACTCACTGAGCACTTCGTCTTGCAGTGGATTGATACTGTTTGAAAATGTTCATGATCACAAATAAAAATAATTAGATGGTTAGTTTTTTGGGAGTTGTTATGACATTCAAACACTAGAAAATGAATGATGGGTTGAGGTTCTAGAAACTTATCTCTCAAATCCATCCGCTCTTCGAACACTGAGTTAAATTGCATAAGGCAATGATATTATATACCCCCTCCAATTTAGATACATAAGTCAAAATTAAAAAGTTTAGTTTTTAACTTTTTTTTAATATATATCTATTATGTGTATATGTTCAATTGTTAAGAATAAAAAAAAAGATAGTGCTCAGTGCAAGATTATATTAGTTTATTTAGAAAACTTTACTAAACTTTATTTCCTGTTTCCGTAATTTTTTTTTTTTTAAATAGTAATTAATTTCTATTTTGCCCCTTCTCTCTCTCTCTCTCTTTGTCACTGATTAAAAAAACACAAATTTTATATTTAATTAATTATTATATGTATACAGTATTTAAAAAATAATTTATATTGTAATTTTATATTATTTTTAAATGGTTGCTTAAAGCAGTTCTGCCATCTAGGAATAGTTCTACAAAAACATTTATATCTTTTTTCCAAACTAATTTATTTAATATATGTTCGTACTTCATCTTTTCTTCTTTAACCTGAGTAGTATTTTATAGCGCTATAGGGTTGGTTTTTTTATTGCTAGAATCTTTTTTGCCTCTTTTTATTCTAACTTTACTCAATCTATTCCTCCCCCTCCTCTCCGTAAAAACACATTGTGTAATCTATCATGTTTCATGAATACTAGTGTTAAATGTTAATATCGTAAAAACTTGTAATCTAAAGAATTTAGCCTAATGGCTTATTATGAAAGATAATGTAATATATATGAGACTAGATTTTTATTGAATGGAATTGAAAGAAAAGTAAAGCATTTTTTTTGTACTAAATAAAAGATTGTATTGATAAATAATTACAACTCGCCTACAGAGAACATTGGATTTCCACCAACCAAGAGAACAAGCTGCATTTAAAAGTGGTTTTAGTACCATAGATCATATCCAGGTATTGAGAGAAGTTATAGAAAGGACAAATGAATATGAGTTGCCATTATGTTTGGATTTGTAGACTATGAAAAGGCATTTGATTCTATAAACATTTCTTCAGTAATTAAAGCATTGGATCACCAAGGTGTAGATCCAGGATATTGTCATATTTTAAAGAATATTTATAAAAATGCATCAGCAACAATTAGATTGCGTAATGATACTGGGAAAGTCAACATTGAGAAGGGTGTAAGACTGTGTGACTCCATATCTCCAAAACTTTTTACAGCAATGCTGCAAGAAGTATTTTGTGGATTAAAATGGGAAGCTAAAGAAGTGAAAGTAAATGGATATTATTTAAGTCATTTAGATTTTGCAGATGATGTAGTTGTTTTTGCAAATAATGCTTTAGAGCTGCAGGAAATGTTGCAGGAGTTATCAGATGAAAGTAGGATTAAAGATAAATGTTAAAAAGACTAAAATAATGTTTAATGGATTTTTTCAAAATATGAAAATAAAGATTGATTATGATGAGTTAGAAGAAGTTAACAGTTACAAATATCTTGGTCAGATTATTAATACAGATGGTAACATAATGAATGAAATTAATCATAGAATTAAACTTGGTTGAAGTGCTTTTGGTAGTGTTTGAAAAGGAAGGTTTTTAATAAATGTGTTTACCAGTTCTTACTTATGGATCTCAGACTTGGACACTTAATAGAAGAGCAATACAGTCACTTCAGACCACTCAAAGAAGTATGGAGAGATAAATGTTGGGGATAACAAGAAGAGGTCGAAAACGCAATATATGGGTAAGAGAACAAACAGGTGTTACTGACCTAATTGAAAAAATTAAAAGACTGAAGTGGAGTTGGGCTGGACATATTGCTAGAAGAGATGATAATAGATGGACAATTGAAATCTTGAACGGGATTCCAAGATATTGTAAAAGACCTAGAAAGAGACCACATGTGAGATGGATGGATGAAATAAGAAAGTGTGTAAAGGTGATTTGGAGAGGAGAAGCTAAAGATTACGGAAGATGGATTGAACTTGGAGAGACCTTCATCCTGCAGTGGATTGATAATGGTTGATGATGACGATGGAACTAAATAGTTAATTAATAATAGCATGGCACTTCTATTATCCTTGGCAGAAGCATCAATTCTAAAACTAGAAGTGTTTAATAAAAATTGAAAAAATGAGTTTTATCATATTTACTGATAATGATCTACCGTTATTAAAAAAATTTAAATTACCGTCTGTTACTTTACATTCACAGAACTTTTAACATTCTAAGTAAACTTTACATAGAACCTTTTTAACTAGAAAAAAGAAAATGATGAAAATATTCTTTTGAAAATAAAGTACTTTTTTTTAAAAAAAATAAAGGATATCTCTTTCTACTTTACATCATTTGGAAGAAAACCACTCTTATAAATTTAAATATGATAATTGATTAATATTATAGCTTTCAAACTAAACTTTTATTTATTCGTGACAATTTTGAGTACTGGTAAATATATATATACTGGGATTTTACTCTTTGGGGTCATGAGTTGAAAAATCATAAAACTTGACTGGATTTTATTCACCTATTTACTCTTTTATTGTTGCATGTACTGATTATCACTTATCAACCTTCTTGGAAGATAAATTCTTTCTATTTTATAAGTTTTGTCTCATAAGGTTAGGTAAATCTTTACTGATAAGTTCTTTTATTTTCTACAGAATACTGTTTTTTAGCCAAATAATTTTTTTACTTTGAGGGAATGTGATGTGACGTGATGCACTGTGACTTCTCTTTAAATGGAGTCAGGAATCTCTCAGCAACTATGCCCAGAGAAACCTGTTAGTCACTTTATCTTTCTTTTTCATTCCCCACCCCAAGTTTTTCCATAATCTGTTCCATATGATTATCACAACATAATCTTTGTCAACTCTATGGCCTTTACATCTAAATCCCCTTATCTTTTCCCAAACCCAGCTTAAAAAACAATAACCCACTTTCTGTATAATCACTTTGTTCATATTTATTCTTCCATAACTTCATTATTTGTAGCCTTTCTGCTTTCAAGCATTTACATTCTTTTAACAGATGCCTAATATTTTCTGTGCCTTCCTTACAGAATTTGCAGATTAAATCACCCATATTTTTCCATTTACATGTATATTCTCTTTTTGCTAAAGATCCCGTTCAAACCTTAAACAATAAACTACTTTCCTTGCTATTATTATAAATTAAGTCACACCTAATGTTCTATTTACTTCTAGTATATCTCCAGAGACAAAGTTGCCATCAATAGGAAGGACACATGCTATGCTTTATCAAGGAAATAGAATGTCTAGCATAATCAACACAAATTTGCATATCATTAACCCCATTAACAGTTAAGCTATGATTATGAAGACTGGACCCTTCGAAAGTGCTAAGCATATTCATTCATGTTTATTTATTTATTAACAATTTACAGTTTTGAGGACAATTGTGCTACACATGCAAATGGACTAATATTGTCTTTTGAAAATAGTATTTAATAGATATCTATTTTTAATAACTTAATATTTTAAGTGCTACTAAATCTCTTAATATTTTATATAGTTCAATTTATATTTAATCTGACCTAATCTGAAGATTAAAACAACCCTTGGACCTTGTTTAAAGTGCTAATGATAATAATAACTTTGATATTCCAAATATACTAATATATATAGTAAATTAATAATTGCAGAATAAAATTTATTGTTTAATTATCAGTAAACAATGGCTGACATGATCAGTTTTATACTAAGTCTACATTATATAAGTATTTATTTAAATTTATATGCAGATCATTTTTGTTATAGTTTGATTTGAATACTCCATAAATCTTGAATTTTTCTGAGAAATTTTAATAACAGATCTCTGAATACAATTACTAAATATGTGGCATCCATTACATTATATGGTAGATGAAATATGTAGCAGGGAAATTAAAATATTGGACAATTCCTTTTGAAAATAAGAAGAAAATAAGATCCATAGTCTTTTGCTCTTTCAAGGAATTATTGTTACTTCACCAAAATCTTAAAAATATTTTAATGATTTGGAGATTTTACATATTAATCAAAAATATTATTCATTAAAAAATGATCCAACACATCTAAAATATTTCATAGAATTAGATCATCAAGGTAATGTAGAAAGGCAAAATGTATTGATTTGCAGTAGTTCACCTTCTAAAATCTTCTATTCAGTATTCTACCTGTGGTTTATTAAAATGATATAATAAATGTTTAACACATATACACTCACAAAACAATAAAATAATTGATAAATAGAATAATGCAATTATATAAAAGTCAGTATAACTCCATTGAAAAAAACAAATCACATGACTTGTACAGCTGGATACATGTATCAAATTTATAAATTTGACTCTATAAATTTTCACTTTTTAAGTTTTTATTTAATATTTTTTTAAAATCATGGGTTATTGTATATGAATGTCAATGAATGTATAGATACATAATTATTACTATAGTGAAAATGTAAAAGTTTCACTATATTAGTAATTTTTAATAATATATGTAGTAATAATAATTATTATTTCACAACTTATCTCACCTGAAAGTAAATGGAATAAATTTCAATAAGGGCAATCTGTATACAGAATTTTTTTAAAAAATAATTATTTCTTAAGATCTTTTTTTAAGCAATCCAAAAATCTGACAATTAAATAATGAAGATGGCAAAATATTAAATTGGTATTTTGGTATTCTTCCTGCTATGACATATTACTTTTGTGACATTTTCATCTGGTAATATTTGTTCAGTGTTTCTGTTTATGATGCCATGGCAACCAAGAATTCTGACTTGTCTAATGCATGACAAATAAACTTGTCTTTTTCTTTCCATTTTAGAAGATATTAAACTTTTCACTTCACCATAGTGACTTTTTCACCCCCCACAATATAATATATCTCTCGTGTCATATATCTCTGTGTCATTTGTAAATTATGCAGTTTTATAATTAAAAATACATTTCTTTATATATTTGTGTTTTGTTTTTTGAAAGAAAAAAATTTTTTTTAATATAACATTAAACTTGCTCCAAATGTATTGATTATTTTTAGGTAATTTTTTTATTTTATTTAAAAATACGGTGGTAAAAGTTGTTATATTTGTGTTTTGTTTGGGGTTTTTTTTTTTGCTAAACTATATATACATTTGCAGTTAAAAGTTGTTATATTTGTGGAGAGTTTTAAAAAAGATATTTAAAATATAAGGTTAAACTTACACTTCATGATTTAAGTTTATTTTAGATTTGAAGTTTGCTATTATATGTGGAATATAGTATGCCAGGAGGGGAGAGTGATGGCTTTGATAGCACATAGGGTCATTGTACTAAAAAAGTACAACTCATAAGTACCTGTTTTATTTAGTATCATAATATCTTTTTTCCTTTTTCCATAATGAATATATGTTTCCATTTTTTTTTAGATTTGAACTTTCACATTATACATGCTATGACGTATAACTCCCGGTAATGTATTATTCTAAGCATGTGATATGTTTAAAATAACACCTCCACTGGATCTGCAGACAAATTTTATTAATAAATTTTGTCCGCACATTTCTTGGAGGCATTATATCACAAACTTGAGTAAATATATCATCTGAGTAATACATATTACCAGCGTATCTTAAATATTTTAGTAATATCAACTTACCTTAATTTGTAGCTATGTTCTTATATTTGAAAATAGAAAAATTTTCTACATTAATAAATTAATTCTATTTGTTTACCACTATTAATTTAAAATAATGTCCTATCTTTTGGAAACATTGACTCAAAATTGTGAGTAGATGGTAATTTTTTTATCTCAATATCTCTCCACTTTATCATAGTATCAAATAATGACAGAAACAAAAAGAAATGAAAAGGTGCACCAACAAAATGTTTTTATGTTTTGTTTATAATGCAAACAAATGCATATTTTGTTCCCAGGCCTTATCATTATTTATTTAGTCTTGGCTTTCTTGATTGATCACTTCTACAGTAGAAGTAGAAATTACTATATATAACTGAAACCAATTACCTTCTGTGTCAGATATGTTTTTTTGGTTTCAGATTAAGAGAAAATTTAACCATATTAATATATTGCTATTTATTTGATTACTGATTTATTTTGTTTGTTGGGGAACTGAAAACTATTTAAATATAAGTCTTACATTAAAAATGCAGTTTTTATTTCTGTAAATATCAAAGTTATGCTTGCAATATAATTTTCGGAATCTGAATTTAATTTCAGAAACATTTCTATTTCACTCATTAAGCAAACAAATTAAACTCATATATAATAAAATTATATAACATTAAAATACTAATAAAATTAAAAACTTGGATATTCCTGTTATGTGTTACTAGGGTGACGTTTTCATCCGGTAATATTTATTCCAAGTTCCTGTTTATGATGACATGAGAACCAAGAATCCTGGCATGACTAATCCAGGTCAAATAAACTGATCCTTTCCATTTTAGAAAATATTAAATGGTTCAGTCCACCACCATGACTTTTTTTTACCCTCCACAATATAATACATATGTCACATCATTTGTAAATAATAATATTTTATATTTAAAAATATACATTTACAACTAAAAACTTGATATATTTGTTTGTTTTTTTACTAAAACTTTATATGTTTTTTTTTTTTTAAAGTGCATTTAAAATATAACGTTATGCATAAAGCTAAAACTTTGAAGCAGTTCATCTTTTAAAAAACAGTTTCAAAGTTCTTTTTCATATTTCTCCTTTTTCCATAATGAATATATATCTCCATCATTGGAAATAAGATGTGTTTTTTTTTAGATTTGAAGTTTGGTATTACACATGCTGGGTGTTTATGGTACCGCATTATACTGGGGGGGGGGGGGGGGGGTTGATGACAGAAAGTATAATAAAAATTCCCATAAAGTGTCATTAAAAAGTCACAACTGCCTGTTTTTATTTAGTCTAGTAATGTGTTTTTTTTTTCATACTGAATATATCTCTTTTTTTTTTTTAGATTTGAACTTTTGTACTACATGTGACATGATGTATTACTCCAGGTAACATATTCTAAGTTTGTGAAATCTTTAAAATAATGGATCCATAGGATCTGTGAACAATTTTATCAATTTAGTTTGTCTACACATTCCTTGGAGGCATTATTTTAAGCATATCACAAACTTAGAATAGTCAATCACTGGAATAATACATCATACCAGAAATAATACCAAAGTACCAAAACTTATACTAAAATTCATTTATGATTATGAATTTACCTATTGTGCAAATAAGCTTCAAATGAAAATCAAATGAGCATAACACATTTATTCCTATATTCCATTTTAAATTACGTCTTGTTAAATTTAATATTGAAGAAAAGTTTCATATTAAATGTATGTGCAATAGGTAACCATGATTGTGACAGAATTTTAGTATAATCTGTTATTTTACTAGTTTTTTAATGTTATATGATTTTCTATTTTATTTTATTTATTATTACTAATATAGATTTAGGCAGTATTTAATATATATATGCATGCATGCATTTGTTTGTTCTTTTTGTAATTTGTTTTTCATTTGTTTAAAGTAGAATAAAACTACATTTTATACAAATCTCTTGAAATTTTAGATTACATAATTTACTTGAATTACCATTTTAATTTATCATAATTATTATTCACATGTTTTTTGAAAATCTAAACTTATATGCTTATTTTTTTCAAATAGAGAAATTTATTTTATGGTAATATTTGCTAAGCATTTTGATTCATTTAATGTAGTTGTCATGTCACAACTTATGTGATTTGACTTGAATTTCAATTGTGTTTTTTTATGCAGTCATTTAGGATTTGTTATATTATAAGTAAAATCATGTTGCTAGATTTAATATATGAACTTGTAATCTAAAATTCAAGTCTGCAATAGAAGTGAATTTACTATTTTTTTTGTCAGGTTATTGATCAGTAAATATTGTCTATTTCATTTTAGACCCATTACTATCTAATTAAATAATTGTCAATATTTTTGTCACAAAAGATAAAAAGAAAGTACAATTAAAATAAGATGTAGAATTCAGCCCTGATTAAATAAAAAGTTATCATGCTAAAACTTAGAATATTTGTGAGAAAAAAAAACCCTTTTATATACTTTTTTGATTATAGTTACAATTAGAATACTTATATTAGACTATACCAAGATTTCAGTATATTCTAATGTTGATTTATTGTTGTACATCATTAGATTTTTCTATATATGCATATTATCTATCTGCTTTCTGCCAGAGAACAACATGATTCCCACTTTTTACTTCTTCTTTTACACATTAAACATGACAAAATACATTTGAAATAAATAAATGGAATCTCAAAAATACATTTTTGATAAAAACTATCATTTTTTTAAACTAGTCACAATATTATCTTTGTTCAGTATTTATCAATAAGAATTAACACAATTCAATTTATAAGTGCTAAATTTGTTACCCTCACATATTTGACAGCATTCTCTTTAGTTAAATACTTTAATATAATTATTATTAATTATTTATCATTGTAGAGATTATATTTTTAGCTCAGATATAAATCTTAAGCTTAATTAAACATTTACACATTTGTTCTTATTAAATACAACTATATATTTTTATTCATTCAATTCTATTCCTTTTTTTTTTTCATATATAAAATCTTAGGTAAATCAAAACCTTTAATGTGGCTACAAACATCTTAAAAATATGAAGAAAGGATCTCAGACAAAAGTGATTCCCAGATGAATTTCTCATTGATTTAATACTTTTCAGCTTATCCAAGTCAAAATTGTTCTTATATCTTCAACTTTTCTTTAGTACTGATAAATATTGAAGTGTGTATGTGGGGAGTCATTCACCTTTTTGAGATATCTATTTCTGTGTTTAAAGTTTGAAGTTGAAATTGAAAATTTGGTGGTTGAATTTAATCATAATAGATATATTAATCTCAAATTAAATTTAAAATTTATAAATCTGTTAAAAATAACTAATAACTGATTAGTTAATAATCTTTATTTTATCTAAAATATATATTGTTAAATGTGTGAATGCAAAAGTTTTGTCACTGTATTTCTAAATTAATTTGCAATAATTTAATATTTTTAATAGTATCTATTTTATTTATCATATTATATATTTTATCCTAATATTGTCTTGAAAATATATTTATTATTTTTAGTATTATATACAAGAGTTCATTTGCATACTTACTATTTCCTTTTTTAAAAAAATTATGTTTTATATGTTACATTTTTAATAATAATAATTATAATTTTAAAGTAATAATAGACCATGTTATGCAACATAGAAAAGCAGCCCTTTGTGTGAAACTGAATATAAGATTTGCATTTGACTCAGTTTCCATATCTAAACTACTCCAACTATTTCAAGAATATAATATACTAATACAATTCCTTTACATACTTGCAAATCTATTTATAAATAAAGAAGTTTGCATAAATCTCAATGGAAAAATACTTACTCTTAGCTCTTTTTTCTTCACAACTTATATCAGTCCCCTTCTTTTAGAAATAGAAAGCAAAATTCCAGGAATACATATTCCCAGAATTAACCAAGCTTATTTTTGTCCCTTAAAAAAAAACCCCTTCTTTTACTTGACACTACTTAATAATTATAATAGCAATTTTTCAATTGACTCTAATAAAAACAAATCCTATATTTGGAATATTTTAGGTAAGATCATTTCTTTTAATTTTTCTTCTACTTCTCATAAATTTATTATCCCCAATGCACCTCTCATATAATGCAATGAATACTGCTATTCAAATCAGCTTATTGTTTCAGTTGAAAGCACCATCAATGCATTATCCAAAGCATATCTTTCAATATATGCAAAGGCATCACTAGTCTTCATTTTAATATTTCCTAAAATTAATTATTTCTTACCCATTATTAAATTTACTTTTTCATTCAAAAAATATATCTCCCTAATCACCAAATAAATCTGAAATAAAAAAGCAGTAGCTCTAAGCATAAGAAATATGCAAAAACATATTAAATTCAATGGTCTCTCATTGCATGGCATTTCAACATTTTATCTTCAGAAAGCCATTAATGAAATGACTGAACTAATTAGTTTCTTCCCAAGTGGTTAATAGTGCATTTCCTATTAACTCTATTAACACTCCACCACCCATTAACAATAATTTCATCAAAACCTTACTAATTTTAATAAGTAAGCACATTACTTTCTCACATAATCTATTTCTAAATAAACTTAACTATTGGCAAACATATTAAATTTAAAGTATAATAGTCCATCTTTCTTGTTATGTAGTAACAAATACATTACAAAAAAGTTCAAATATTGGCAACTGGAATCCAAATATTTGGAACTTCTTAAGAAATGTCAAAACCCTTCTTACTAATTATTTTCTCTCCTACAAGTGATATTTTACAAATATAGATCCATTATGTGGCCTCTGTCATAGAAATGAAGGAACAATGGAATACTTTATGGATTGTTCCTCACTTCTTTTTTGTCATACTCCTATTACTAACATTACTCATTCAAACTCACTAATAATAACCAACCTCATAAAAAGTATACAAAATGCCCCCCCCTCCCATAAAAGAATGTTCATTCTTTTTACATTCTGTTTTGTAAGATGCTATCTAAGCTTTAATCCCATATCTCACAATACTAAATCACTCTTTCTAAAAAAGTTAAGTAATATCAAGTCCAGAACTCAAACCCATGCATCAGCTGATATTTTTGCAGGTACATGGAATCTGATCTCATTAACAACAACCCAGTGACTTAGCTATTAAATATATTAATTAATATGTTACTATATATTGATTATTGCTCAATTATATGAACATCTATTTTACTACTTTTCTACTTGAAATCTCTTTTGTTTCAATAGGACTTACAAATAATTTCCAATGTATATAGTAAACCTAATAAAGTTAATTAAAAAAACTAATATTTATAATTTTAAACAAGTATTAAACTTAGAATTTCAATATTAAGATTATTGTATTTTAAATATCAGCATGACATTTTCATATAGTTTAGTATTCATATATTAATATTGACACCAATTTCTTACTATCAATTTAAAAAGTAATTATTTATGATTTACTTATATAAAATGTTATAACATCAACTACAAAAAACTAATAATATAATTAAATTTGCAAGCTAAGAAATTATATTTCACAATAGAAATACAATTGATCTGAAATTAACAGATCTGAAATCTTTCTTTTTTTTTTCATTATAATGCTAAATTTATCCAAAGAATTTTTTATTTTATACAAATTTTCACTATAGAAAATATCTACTTATAAAAGATTGTAATCTCAAGAATATGCATGTAAAATGCGATATTAGGGACTTCTACAGGTCTTAACCACAAGCTTACACTTTGGAACATAATCAATGTGCGTTTAAATAAATTTATAAAAGATTGTACATTTTACTGTTTCAATGACTAATATTTTCTATCATGTTTGAATGGACAGCGTGTAGTGTTATATCATAGAAGTTTTAGTTTTCTGTTATCTGCATGCTATTAGTGATATTTTACATTAACACTTGGTCAAAACAACTTTTATAAAAATAAGGTTAATTAATGCACACTTATTGATAAAATCAGTTTTTTTTAATATCAAAAATAAATATGTACATTTATATTAGCTGATTTATATTTAATATCAGCATTCATTTATATATAAATAAAAATAGTTATTTTTTGTGTTATTGTCAAATATTGAAGGACTAAATGCTTAAGATGTGATTTTGTGGTGCTTAAATTACAGAACTTTTCCATTCAATTATTTTATTGAATAAATGTTATATAAAGAGAAATGCTTTTTTTTAATGTAACACAAAATAAAAAAAATTTAATAATTTTATGCTACATGATATTTTCTTTAAAAAAACCATTATTTCTTATTGAATCTTTTTTCCTATTAAGGTAATAAATAAATTTATTTTGATTATTGTCATTGTTGTTTACAAGCTTTTTAAAGAAGTTCACACTTTCCATTTATTAATCGAGCAAATTTTCCACAAGTCACCCTTCGACATCTACGAGAAGCAGCATCATAGATTTCACCTTTTGAGCATGCTAGTCTTCCAACTCTTTCACTGCCAGTGCTAAAATTTACATCTGTGAGAATTGATAATGAAAGATCACTGAAGTTGGCTTTGGGATGACCTCTAATGTTTTGATGACAATTAAGATTTTTTGGATCATTATTATGACATATACCACAATGGATATTTTTATATATAACAGGTTGTTTTATTGTTTGGTCATACCCATATCGATAAGCTGTATAATTTTGACAGAGCATTGATATATTTTGATCATTCCAATCTTCTGGACAAGAATTGATATTTGGTTTACAATATCGAACTTTATTTTCCAAATTACTTCCTGGGGTAATATAATGTTTACACTCAATAGAAGATGACACAGTGGCATTAAAATACTCAGTTGTGTTGATGTCCCAGAGTCCTGTTTGAATATTGTACTTCAAAAATGAGATTCCATTATCAGTGAAATTAAGGGTGATATTTTCAATAGTCCCAAAACATGTGAGTTTAATATTCCAAGATAGAAGCTCACTATCATCCTCATTATTGCAAACTGCACAAAATATGTTTTTATAAGTAATTTTGTTAATGATATTTGTTACTGGTAAGTTCAGAAATATATCATCTTTCTCCTGGATGGGAGTTTCACAAAGATGTCGAATATCATCTGATCCCCATTCTGAAGAGCAGGAGTTTTTAAGGTAAACACTTTGTGATGTAAATGTAGTACACTGATATTCCATTTTGTTTATAATTGAGAGTTGTGTTGAATTAAAAATATTTTCATTAGTCAAAGGGGACTTCTCATCAATGTCTTGGCAACAGTCATCAACAACGAAACAAAAATCATCACAAAAACAATTTTGATTTTTCTCATTATAGTCAGAAAGGTTTATGTTTTTACAAGAATCTTTTTCCAAGCATAATTTTGCATTAATGTTTGTTGGTTTTGGGGTTATCACATTGTAGCTATCGGTAAATTTACTTATTATAGATTGAGTATCCTTAGATTCACTCGTCGTTGTATTTTGATTGTCCATAGAAACAAAGTTTGAGTTTAAATTATCCATAGAGTCATGGTAATCCTCTAATGAAGATTGTATATTTAATTGTTGATAATTCCAAATATAATGGGATAGACATTTTGAAAACATAATTAAAATAACCACATTCCAAATGACTTCTCTCATTATGTATAACTTAATGAATGTTTCATGAATTATTGTATTTTAATAACTTATTCAGAAATAATTATAGCACAAAAAGATAAACTAGGCAAAAATAGAAAACCTAGTAAAATTTAAAAAGAAGGAACAGCTTTTTATAGGAATTTTGAAAAAAGAATAATAATTATCTGGAAAAACCCATTTCGGAAATGAATCATACATCACTACTAACTTTATTTGATTGGCTGATTAGAAATAGAAAAGTACTATGTATGTGTAGCTCTTCTGTTTTTTATATCTAATAAGTGTTACAGAAAAGGAAATAAGATAAATGTTACTGAAAAAGACTTATAATATTTCTCATAAATTAAAAGTAAAATGAACAAGTTTATTAAAATATAATTACAAAAAGGATATGTTTCAAAAAAAATTTAATATGATATCCGACTGAAAAGGAAGTTGTAATGATAGCCTTATATGTAATATGTAGATAAATTAATAATTATCAATTTCCTAGAATAGTTGTGTTAAATAAAACATTAAATATTTTTTTTTCGATTTATTTGTATTTATATATATATTTCATATATTTACATTCATTCTCATAGGAAATATAACATTTGAGAGATCAATAGGAAAATGTACTCATACACATGTATTCTGTTACAAGGAAATTCTTAATGAAGATTTTTAAAATATATTAATTGTATTGCAATATTTGATTTTTATCAGACAATTTATAGACGTAGTTTATTATTTTAAGAAAATGGTTTTTTTATTTTATTAAAATGAAAATGCAGAATCACAGCAAAAGTCATTTTGTATACTGCTATCCATGTCTGCTACCTAAAAAAATACCATTTACATTTTTTCTAGTGTTTGTAATTACTTATGTGTTTGAAGTGTGAAAACAATAGTTTGTGTTTAAATTTTTTTATAAATATCTGTGCCTCCTCTGATCAAAGATTTTCAACACTAAGGAAATGAACTGCGCCTAATTTAGAAAGAATAATAAAGAATCATTTAGAAAGAATCTTAACAAGAATTAAAGCATCAATTTGTGTTCGAAGAAAGCAAGGAAAAGATTGATCTTGTAGTCTTGCATTGGTGGTCGAGAGGTCAGCGTGACTGCCTTACAAGCAGTTGCCCGGGTTGTGGGTTCGCATCCCGGCCGATGCTATGACACTTGGGAAAAAAAAAGATTGATCTTGCAGATGATATTAGAGATGGGAAAAGATATGTGGAATTGGAGAGCTAGGGAATGAAGAGAACAGAGTGGGGATATGGATGAATTTGTGATGTGACTGATCTCAGACAAAATATTAATGATTGATTGATCAATGGACATACATTGAGGAACTTACTGCAATATTAAAGATTAAACTCAAATAATTTCGGTCTTTTTTTTTGCAATTGTTATTATGAATACATGAAATAGCAATATATATATATTTAATAAGGTAATTTAGTATTCAGATTACTAAATCAAGAAGAAAGTATCAAAAATTGTAAAATATTTAAATTAAAAATGTTAAGATTATTGGAAATATTTTTGAATGGTTAAATGAAGTAAATATTATAATTAATGCACCATTTTGCTTTCATCATAGTGATATCAAAGAAAATAATGGCCGATAGTTTTAAAAAAAAAAAGTCAGAATAGCTGATAGATAACAAAGTTTTATTAATTGTTATTGGGTCAGTTTTCCACTAACTTCAAAATATTAAAAATTAGGGGGGAATGTTAGGTTTTATTTATTAAGAAAAAGCATAACTCTTGAAGATTTGGAAAGTATTTAGACAGCTAATCATATTTTATTAGCAAAGTTTAATTGGGATTTTTTAATCATAATAGCTTAATCATTTATTCAATGCTAGAGAAAAATATTTGAATTAATTAGAAGATTAGCAGAAGATGATAATAATGGGTTTGGATTACACAAGTTTCTTGGATTATTATAAAGTTTACCACTTAATGATGCTATTGCTGTTAATGTGATTGATCAAGCTTCAACAGCACTTATAAAAAGAAAAATAGACTATAGTTGTTTTCTCTTTGTGATACATAGAAACTCACCGACTAATTCAATTAAAAAATGATAGTATTTATAAAATGAAAAAGACAAACTTACCAAAAATTAATATAATAAAATAATAACAATCACTTTTACAGATGCACAGTTTCAAATAAACTGAGAATTTCTATTACCATTTTCATTAGTATTCAGTTTAGAATATCCTATCATAATTTTAGAAGGAAAAAAATGATAAATAGAAAACTAAAAAAATTAGAAGACAAATAAAGAAAAAAAAATATTGGAGTTGGAATTATTGTATATATATATATATATAAAAGATGCAAATTTGATTACATAACATATCTCATTACTACATGCAGTGTAAAAAGACAGTCATTGGTATGAGAGTTTCTTGATGAAAGTGACTGAAGACAGCAAGATAAAAACACATTGAAAAGAAATATGAGTAAATGCTAACAGAAGAGAGATTAATCTTATAATACAGGATCAATAAAAAAAGAAATCAAATATATTTCACTTGCACAATATAAATATTCTTGAAAACAGTTTACCAGTTTGCTTTTAAATTAAAACAATGAAAATCATCTTACTAAGAAATGCTTTCAAAGTCTCTAAAGCGTGTTCAATTTTTAATTGGTATCAGTTTAATACCATTACTCAATAAGGAATTATTTTTTATAATGTTGGTCGAAATATATGTATTAATAACGTGGATATTAGATGCTTTTATGAAAATCAGTTTTTGTTATCATTATATTTTAAATGGATTAAATATTTTTATTAACTCTTTGAAAACCAGGCGGCCATTGTTAATTTTTAGAAAAATTTACCCTAACTCTAATAACTTAGATATTTTGTGTTTGAATGTAATAAATATAAAAAAACATGCTGTAAAAGTAAGGTCATATCTGAAAGAATGTAATGAAGCTGTTAAAATAATCATTTCATAAAGAAAAAGTTAAATATATATATATTTTTAATAGTTTTAAGAATGTTTATTTTTACACTGATTCACAAATCCTAAATTTTGAAATTCAAATGATAAAATGACAATTTCATAAACAGCTTCATCACATCCGTCACAAAATTTAAAAAAAAAAGATGTATTGGAAGTCTTACCTGAGGTAATTTTTCACTGAGAAAATTACTAAAACAGTGGCCTTGCTGTGGTCCATTTTTCTTCTAGAGCCAGATGTGTCCATTTGTTCAAAAGTACCTATAACAATATGAATGGTTTTTAGTGGAGAAAAAAGTAATAGAACAGTGTAATTCAAAAATAAATAAATAAACTCATAAAAAATAAAATGAATAAAAATAAATCAATAAAGATATTTTTTATTATTATTAACAATGATTACATGTGTGGAAGAAAGGCTGAGTTTAAATACATGGCACTATAACACAGAGTGGATGGATTGATGAAGCCAGAAATTGTGTATAAAATATCCTATATTACATGAAATTCCAGTTGTGTAGCATAAACTTGTATATAAATATATTTATTATTTTGCATAAAAGATATGAAGAAAGGCTGAGTTCAAATACATGGCACTATAATACAGAGTGGATAGATTGATGAAGCCAGAAAGGGTGTATAAAATATCCTATATTACATGAAATTCCAGTTGTGTAGCATGAACTTGTATATAAATATATTTATTATTTTGCATAAAAAATATGAAGAAAGGCCGAGTTCAAATACATGGCACTGTAACAATAAGTGGATAGATTGAGGAAGCCAGAAAATCTATACAATATCCTATATTACTTGCCTAAAATTGACACAAATCAATTGCGGGTCATAACTTTAGCACTGATGCAATAATTCGTCCATAAATTCAAACTTGGTCACGCGTGATACACTATTCATATTTATAATCATGCCAAAAAATGCATCAGCTCACACAGTGACAGATATCCCAGTCCCCAACTTTTTTACATTCTACAGCATATTTATTTGAAAATATTATAATTTATTATTCTACAGCATATTTCTTTCTTTCAGTACATCGAAAATATAATTTATTATTCTATAGCATATTTATTTGTTTCAGTAAATAGAAAATATTATAATTTATATATATAAAAGTAATTACATACTCTTGAATGTTATCAAAAAACATTTATTTGTTTCAGTACATCGAAAATATTATAATTTATTATTCTATAACATATTTATTTGTTTTAGTAAATATAAAATATTATAATTTATATATATAAAGTAATTACATACCCTTGAACGTTATTCAAAAACGTAATTTGAGAAAAGGGCCCAGAATCACGGACAACTTCAAGGGAAAATCACAATAAAATCTTCAGTAATTGATCCAATTATTGTGGAATAACTTTTTTACAATAAATAAACTGATAAAAAAAAAATTTTTTTTAGGTACACTTCGCTAAAAATATTCATAAAAAATCTAAAAATTGTCGTACAGAAAAAATTCTTAGAGTTTCAGGTAGATATTGAAATCGCGCAAAGAATGACATATTGCGCGTATGTGTGACATTTACCGTTTACGCGTAAACTCAGCTCAAAATAGAAATTTCTGGAAAAGTCATACAAAAGTCGTACTGGGGATCAATGGGTAAAAATACTACATGATATTATGTTATTAAAAACATACACATCTTATTATAATGCATATTGTATTAGTTATCTTTATTAGAAAAGGGTAAAAAAAATAGCCAAATGTAAAGAAGCAGATTATGATTGAACTAGAATGTGGTTGGTTGATAGCATTTGCCTCTTTGGATCATTCAACAATAACAAAATATATAGTAGCCAACAGATTTTATTGCTGATATCACTGATCAGTGTTACAATGTATCAATGCTAATATCTACTTTTATTGATGTTTAAGTTATTTATATAAATAGTTTACTTTAACAAAAAATAGATAAGTATTTACATTTATCATCAATTATATTTACTGTGTTAGATAATATATTATGGTATTTTAAAATTAGGTGTTAGTATTGTAGTGCTATTGAGCGTTCATAAAAAATTGTTGTCTAAAAATTATTAAAAATAAAATTCACGTTAATAACGCGAAAGTTTTAAATCTAATATTTTTTTTTTATTAAATAAAATGCAGTTTGCTGTCGAAACGTAAAACTAAAAGTCTAAAGAGTTTTTTTTTTATTTCTATTATTAGTAGTTTGAAATAAAAGTTACAATTAATAAATTGGAAGGGGGTAGGAAATATAACTTAGGAGAAAAACTAAAAGCTTAAAATATAAATCTTTACATGAAATAAAAATATCTCTCTTTTCATTCGATTTAAAGAAAAATGGTCTTTCGCTGTTATTTGAAAGAAATATACATGTGCGTAAGAAAAGATAAAATATTGTAACACATAATTTGCAATGGCTATGAATTTAAAAACAACAAATTTGCGATGGCTACTAAATTAAATAAAATCCACAAAACAACAAGTTTGCAATGGCCACTAATTAAAAGATCTCCAACAACAGGATTAAAAGCTTATCTAAGGAATTTCAACAACAAATATAGCTGGCGGACAACAAAATGACAGCAGGATATCCTACTAAATAGTCCAGTTTTTTATCGGACAATCAGTTCAGTTCAGTCAAGTAATCAGTTCAGATTACAGTTCAGTTCAATCAATCAATCAAGCAATCTGTTATGTATCCAGAATCAGAGACCATGCAGTGTTTAGCAGCTTTTAGGAATATACAATCTTGCTCCAGCCCTTAGTCTAATGGAAGATCAGCAATTTGCCCGGTAAAAGTGATGCCTGCATAACAACCTGAAAATCCGCGCTCAATATCTAATTGTATCTAAGAATAGTATCATGGAAATAATACACATAAAAACCACCACAGAGCTTTGAACCCAACCAGTTGTGAAGAGTTTTATTTGAAGCAGCATACAGCAAGAAATATCCACGTTCTAAAATCCTAGGTAATAAATAACATTTTTTTATTTCCATGTCTAAGTAAAGTAGCCATTGCAATAATTTGAAGCCTCCCAGAGTCAAATAATAATGAACTCCATAGCATGCATAAAGAACTATTGATGTGAATGTTTTGAAATGTCGTGTGTGTTAATGCTTTAGAATATGTTATATTGATTCCATGTATTTAGTTAAATGTCAAATATTATTTAATGTTTTGTTATATGATATTTTATTATATGAATTCAGAGTGTGTGCGTAGTCAGTTTATATAATTATCAATGTCTAATTTAATTAAGTTCATCTAAAAGTATTTAAAATTACAGTAATAAATATCTAGTTAATAAATTATCTTAAGCCTAATTTGTCGGTCAATTCTTTACCACTAGTTAAAGCAATAACGTGTTATTGTATTACAATTGACTGAGTTAGTCATGGGATGTTTCGAGTGCTGGATTATGGGCCTACTGTCCAAACACGTTAGTTCTTGTAACTAGCTGGTACCTGAGGTTTACCTCAAAACAAATAAAGTGCTTGGATAGTGGATTTGAATCTAGCATTCGAGGTGGGCCACGGTCTGGAAATGTGATCATGTGATGCATTGCATAGCATGGTCTGATTGTGGGTATTGTCGATAGCTCTGCTATTGATGATGTTCTCCCCTCTGCTTGAAGGGCCGGCCCCTTAACATGATATTTATAATATAAAATTATAAATTTGTGATAAATTAGGTTTGAACCCAGATGAACTTACAAATAGAGTACATTGGATCATCTTACGAACGCACCCAGTACAGTATATTCTAATGCTTCTTAATTTTTTTATATTCTAAACAATTTTATTATTAAAATATTTTGCAATATCTGTCATAAAACTAATAATAAAATTATTAGTGAATATTTTTTTTATTAAAAATTATGGATAAATTATGTGATATTAAAAAAAGAAGGCATTAATTAAAAAATATTTTTATTATAAAAATTGTAACTGAAATAATTAAAAATAATAGTAATAATAATTATTTAAGTTTAATATGATATTTCATTAGTGCTTTTTGCACATCTCAGCAATTGTCAAATCAATATACATTGAACCTTTTTGCACTATTATGTTGACAAATAATTACTATTAAAGTTATTTTATAAAAGATGTATAATCTGACTTAATATGTAAGAGATCTGAATTAAAAATGTTAGAATTTCATCATAAATAGAGAGGCTATTGTTCATTGAAAAGCAAGTTGTATCTTGTCTGCCTTATAAAATAAATATGTTGTTATAGTTTGGTTAAGGCCAGTTAGTAGCCTGTTGAGACAGTATTTTATTTTCCCAATAATCTTTGTGAATTTCTTGAAAAACGTATAACAAGTGTAAGTGCACTAATATTCAAACTAATAAGGTACATATATTTACATATGTGTATACACACTATATATAAAGAGTAACTTGATATTGGGAAAAAAAATTGCTAATTTAGATTAATTTTCCAACTTGGGAGGGGGGGTAATTTCCTGTCGTTATATTTGCTATGAAACTATCTTAATGTAACAAATAAGACAATAATAACCAAGATTGGTTTACTTTCATGAAATCTCGATCACTTTTTTAATCTGCTATTAGGACAAAAATTGTTAGCATTAATATTGTTGTAACTGAACTAAATAAATATGAGGACAGAAAGAAATAATTTTTGGAAACTTTTTATTCCAGAGCTATTTGTTTAAATCTTTAATAGTACTCTTATTTCTTTTTTAGTTTACTCATGCTTTACGTAATGGTTTTGGAGTAGAATGAAGAGAATTCTTCCTAAACGGTATTTTAAATAGAGGAGATATCATGGCAATAATTAAACACTTTAAAATTGGGATTTTTAAAAATAGTTTTTGGTTAGTGAATATCACTTTTAAGGTCAATTGACTAAACTACCAAAAATGCAATTATTGACGATAAAATATAATGAACAGAATATTTCTTTTGATTACACATCTTTTAAATGCATGGTAATTTTTTTCTAGGAAGTATGATGTTTGCCTATTATGAAAAGTCAATTAACTTAATAATACTATTTACAAAACAGATACAAGGAAATAAAAATGTTAAAAATTAATAATAAAATTGACAAAACAAAAATACAATAATCTCTAGTTTAATAAATGTTTAGTAATAATCATTAATATATTTATATAAAGGGATTGATGTCAAAGTTATGAATGCAAAAATTTGCCACTTACATATCAAACTTTAATAATTTGCTACTGAATAAATGATGTAAAGACATATAGCCAGGGTGGGAACTGATGAGCATGATATGTGCATCTTCAGGATCATTTGTATTTTTCATCTATCTTTGTTTATATATTTCCGGAATATATAGTGAACATTTTAAATATATGTCAAACATATATATATGATGTTAAATTTAAATATAATCTAAAATTATATATATATGAAATTAAGTTATTTTATGTGTTTGAATCTAACTCATCTGAAAAGACAAATATTTCCAAAATGTATGCATAGTGTAAGAGATTGGGCTGATTTTCTGTGTTGATCAATGGTTGTGGTTGTTATGATATGGTAGAGTTGAGACAAGATGCACTGATAAAAAACTTGAAAATGTATCTCTACAGTGCATCAGTGTTTATTCTTCCACAAGGTATTAAAAATGGATAGAAATTTGGCTTTAATAATCTTGCATGATAATGGATAGTAAAAGTTATTAAACTGTCAACAAGGAGAGTCTGTTGTTGATACCTCTATAAAAATGCAGATATGACATTGTTTTTTTAACTGAGATTTTAAATTTATATCTGGGCTATGGGTTATCTATAGGTTAATGGAGGCTTACTAATAATAATTAATGCATTTGTATGAAGTAATTGGTGTCAAAATTATGAGTGCTAAAAGTTTGACACTTATAAATAAAAATGTAATAATTTGCCTTCTATAACTACTGAACAGATGATGGTATGGGAAGAAGTTGTATTCTGGACTAACTTATAAATGCTGCTTTGATATGAAATATGCATTTTGGGAGGTCATTTGCCATTTTCATATAACTGTATTCCTATGTTTTAAAAATGTGTGGTGGAAGCGTTAAATATCTCATATATATATATATTGTAACATGTAAAAGATGGGATGGGTAATAGCCAAATAGGCTAATAAAAACTACCAGCTCTGCAAAAAGGTTAGGCTAACTCTTTTATATGCTACTTAAGACAAAATGCAAGTATATGCAATTAGGAGGAGAGTTCTCGTACTCTCTTTCATTAACAAATCTTAAATATTTTTAAACAGAATAATACACAAAAGATTAAGTCACTTTAAAAATACTTTAAATTCAAGTAAATCTTTCTTAGTATATTCCCAAAATAATTCTTTCTTAAAAATAATTCAAATTCAGATCTCACATCTTATGCAAAATAAAGCTTTCTTATAAATAATTTGAATCAAATCTCAGAGTTCTTATTTTGAAATGCTTTAATAGGCAAATACAATTTTATTCTTCTTTTGATTTTTTTTAATCAACAAAAAATGTGATTTTAATAACAAATAACAAGAATAAGATATGATATTTGATTACTAAGATGATGTCTTAGTAATCAAATAATTATTAATTTTAAAATTAAACACGAAAATTGTTGTATTAGAAATAATTATAACATACTAGGATTACATTCATGATATTATGAATAGGAAAGAGATTTTGTAACTATCAAATATCACACCCAACAGGTTCTCTTCTAATTTTATACCAAAATAAAAATAAAATAATCTTAATTCAAAATGAATAAAATAAAGTGATCGTATAATAGATGAATAAAATGATCTTATTATTTTAATTTAGTATAAATAAAATAATCTTATAATAGATAAATAAAGTGATCTTATCCATGGATGTTTTCTTAACATTAATAATGTATTTTAATAATATTACTTTTATATCATATTTCTTGTACTCTTATATTCTTACTGCATAAAATAAATGTGTGGTTTTGTTAGATTTCTGGAAAATGCAGATGATGAGGAGGAATACAAAAGCAAAAATTAATAATGAAAATAATACTAACAATGATGGACATGGAAAAATAAACACCATATTATTTTAATAAAAATTATAAACTACAAAATTATCTCCCCCAGACAAATTAAAATTGCAAATTACAGTTGAAATACTATAAAAATAATAAGTAAATCGAAAATCTTAATATGATTTTTTTATAAACTTGTCCAAATTTTCACAGTTAATAAATTCACATTCTGTTATATAAGTCACCATAAGAAATATTTAGTAATTCTAAATAAGATAAATCTTTCTATCCTTGATAATGATGAATGTTGAGGAAGATGTATACATTTTTATAGCCACATAAACAATTAAAAATTTAATAACAAAATGTTTTATCACATTTTAAAAACATTTAGGTGTGTAAACTAAGCTTATCAGCAATATCTACACATCAATACCACTGTCATTTATCAAGAATGCAAAATGAAGGTATGGTTAGCATCACTCATCACATTCAAAATATATTAAAAGCCAGAATAAAGACATGGTTGGGCATCATACATGACTTTAAATAAATCTATCACTTAGATATACATCAAGGGATTGAAAATAAGGCAAAAATAAGACGATGGCATAAATTTAGATAAGCGCCTATACAAAAGGCAATAAAGAACTAGGATCTTGTGTCTAGTCTTAAAATATGAGAATAAACTGTCATAAAGTGGAGAGATTGCCTAATATATTACTAAAGACATTATAAAACTCACTGGCATAATAAAACAGCACTATCTCTTATAATAACAACAAATAACTGATGTGTAAAACCGATAAAATATTGCAAAATATAGAGTGGCATATAAATTTGTGGCAAACAATAAAAATATACATCATCTTCATGAACTCTTTTATACATTTATTCACATTCCAAATAACTATAAAAAGAGATAAATACAATACACTCTAAATTATTTAATACAATAATAATATTCTGAGAACTTGACATGAGATGCAAATTAAAGCATTCATTCATAAATAAGTATGACCATTCCAGCTCAATGAAAGAATAGAAAGGGCAAAAAACTCTGAAATGACTTCATAAACCAATCTATGAACACAATTACATCCACATATACAATATGCTGGTTTGTTTTTCTGCTTTCTTTCTGAAATATTTTAACACCATATCCAATAGTAGCTGTTCAATGTATTTAATTCAGTGAACATGTGATTTTATAATAATGGACTCTATATTATCACATTGAGCACATTGAAGAATATGTTGATTGGTTTTATAATTGCCATTATATTTTTTAAATTTTACAAAGAACCTTAAATAAAATCTTTGTACTGACTTTTATTGTGTCAATAGGGTATCCATATCTTTTTTTTATATAATAAAAATAATAGCCCGGAATTGCAGTTGTTATTTTCCATGTTGGTATATCCTATCTTTTAACATATTAAAAATAATAGCAGAACATTGGAGTCTGTGTTATATCTTAACATCTAAGTCAACTTTTCTACTCATAATACTATCAAGATAATTAAATTGATTTACATTCTCAAGATGATAACCATTCAAAATAAAAGTCGCTAAGGATTATTTTTTTCATCACTGGCTGATGAAGAACTTGGATTTTTTTTTAACTTTAATTACTAAATGAAAGTTTTTAAATGTTGCATTCAAAACATTAAGCACATTCTATAAATCATCTTTTGAACAGGAAAAAGTAGCATAATCATCAACATAAATTTAAGAAGATGAAATTCTTTTTTTGCTTTTAATTGAGTCAAATTTAAAATTCCACCATCAAAACTTTATCACATGTTTATCCTTGTTTCATGAAGCTGTCTATAAATAGTTCTAAAAACCGTTATAAAAATTAAAAATAATATTGGAGCAAGTACAATCTTTGTTTAACACCAGTCTTCATTTCAAATGCCCCAGATTTAAGCAACCCATTAATTTAAAAAAAAAATTACATAAAACTGTTTGATTAACTGAATCAATTGTTTTGACAAAACTTATATATAATTTTACATTTTTCCTGCATTTTTCTGGCAACAGAAACATGTCTGTAATACTTCTTCATTTTTTTAAAACTACATTGTCTGTTAACCATTCATTTATGTCCAGAACAATCTATTCACCAAAATCCAAGAAAATGCTTTTGCTATGATAGGTAATAATGATATTCTACAATAATTATTGCAATCTTATATAGTCCCTATATTTTTAAAATTGCGATGATAGAAATATTCTTAAGATCAGGTGGCACAACTTCATGAGTTCATATATATATTTTAAAAATTAATATTTTTGAAACTAATACAACATCATATTTTAAAACTTCTCTAGGTATTTCATCAGATTACAAAGAACTATTTTGATTTCACTATGAATATTTTGTACAAATCTAAATGAGTAGATAAAATGAATAAATCATTAAAAGTCATTATTTAAATTCTTGTATCATTATTCAAAAAATAACACAAATATTTCTGCTGTTTAAAATATCATTAACATCATATAATAGTGTACCATAAAAAAGAATATAATAATTTTTCTCATGTCCATATGTTGCTTTTAGTCATCAAAAAAAGTTCTAAAGTGATTATAATCAGCAAATGCCTGTATTATTTTTGCTATTTTAAACTACTAATTATTTTTTAATCTTCTTGTCAATCATTAAACTTCTGCTTTCATATCTCTATATTATCAAGTTTTACATTTGGAATAAGATCTAGTTTTAAATCCATCATTTTAGTCTTGCAATGTACTATATTATGATCCATCCAACAATCTGTAAATGTAAGTACTCACATAATATAAACTTTTATATTCTGACCTCTAAGTAGAATGTAATCTGTTAATTGGCATTGTTTTGAACATGGGTGCAGCTATGTTTTTTTATAGCAGTATTTTTCTCTAAACAATATTTGCATTGTGCAAAAGTTCAATAACAGACCATTTGAATTTACACACAATTACCATTATTTCCAATAATTTTAGATCAAAGTTTATTATTTTTTTCAGCATATGTATTAAATTTCCCAAAAATAAAATTTATTGTTTTAATGTTATTGTGCAATAATGTTATCTAGCAAATTATAAAAGCTTTGTTTCTCTGAATCTAAAGTTGAAGATTAGGACACTAATAAAATGAGCACAAATACTGTTGTGCAAGATAAATTTAACATTATTAGCCTTTTATATATTCAACATGGAATTCCAAGAAAAGAAGGTAGTTAAATTATATATTATGGCAAATCCAACACCATGTATTCTTCTTTCACTGACTTCTCTGCCCTTTTTAAAAATTTGCAGCTATTCACTAGTTCTATTAAACTTCCTCCCTCTGGAAAATGAGTTTCATTTAGTCTGCTTTTCTATTCTTGAATAGTTTATACCAAATAAAGTTTGCAAATTTCATGTATCTATTTAGAGAAAAAAATAGATTTGTAATACTTATCTGTAATTGTGGTACTACTGCTGTATGCTTTATTTCTACTACTGATATTTATGATTATTTTTATCACTATAATGAGTAATCCACTAGATGCAACATCTTAGTAGATTGAATGCAACAGGCCATTTTAAAACCATGTTTTCTAAGCCTCTGGGTATTACTAAAATAGGATCACTTAAATACAATTTTTGCCAACTGGACCTTGTGTCTCAAATTCAGTTTCAAAGAGACTCATTAGTAATTGCACTGCCTCCAGAAATGATCACAACTAAGAATCGCCAGCCTACTAAGCCAATTGCATTATTAATATTTGAAGGCTTGAGATTTAAGAAAATGTAAAAAAAAATATTGAAATCAGAAATGCTATTTCTTGTAGAGAAAGCTTGGAAATATAATTATATAAGTACATGATCTCATTATCACAGTTAGTATAGGGAGATAATTGTGCCATGAGAAACACAATATGAGCAGGCCCTACACTAGCTTTAGTGTCTGAAGAAAGAAAAAAGAGGGATAGAAATGTCTGTTATTTCAGAAACAGTACCTAGCCTTTGATGAATCAGCATTATATTCTATGAAGCAACAAGTAGTATTCTTTCTTATTCACAGTTGGCATTATATTTGAAGATCACATAACTATTCACCACCTTTGAAATTGAGCAGTAGCCTGAGAACAACTCCCAAAATAATATAATTACAACTAACCAAAATAGATCACCACTGTTATAAATATTATTTGAGTTCAGTATTTTATGTGATTGATAGCAATTTATTATTATTTTGTATTATTTGTTTAAATTTTTTGTAATTTTGTTCATTCCTTAGTGTTATATATGACTAACTTATAATTTTTTTCCCCCAGTTCCACCTGCTGTCCAAGAGGTTAGTGTTTTTACTTCTGATGTAACCAATAGAGAAGAGACATGTATATCAAGTTCAGAAGAAATCAAAAGCGATATAAAATATGATTCCGAAGCTGCATTGAAAAATATGAATTTAGATTATTCAGAAAAGTAAGTTTTAAGATTATTTTATATATATATATATATTCAAAGATAACATAAAAATAAAACAGTAAGTATGATCATGGAAGGTTAACAAAATTTTAAGATTTGTTAATTATGTTATAATAAACATTTTATAGTTTGGTGGATTCTATTTTGCATATTTCTTTGTTTTTATTTGTTTTGTTATAACTTCCTTTGAAGCAAAAGGAAATATACTATATTTATATTTCTCACCCAGTGTATTTAAGCTAAATGATAATAGGTTAATACCATAAGGTTTTATTTTATAAAATGTCTAAAGCTAAATGTTAATACTGTATAATGTAAAAGAAGTAAGCTGAGAGCAAAATACCATTTGGTATTTCATTAATAAGTTTGAAATATTCATATACATATGCAATTTTTTATTCAAATAAAAATCAGCTATGCAAGTGATGGGATGTAAAATGATTTCTCTTAGATGAAGATAGAAATTTCTATGCATTAAAGGATTCTCCTTCTTAAACATATTATAAATCCATTTATTTCTTCTCATCCATTATCTTATCTTCCACTATTATATCATTCTGTAATACTATCACTTTCCTTAGTTTTTTTCATTCTTATTTAATAAAAACAACTTCATTAATTTCAATATTCTTTCATCATATTCTTTATTCTTATTGTGCCTAAACAAATAACTCTATTTTGCTTCTCTTGTTTTTATCCTCTTTCTTTTTTTCTATATATATTTTTAATTTTTTAGTATTTTACATCTCCAAAAATAAATATTTTATATTGCCTCCCATCTTTCTATAAAAAAAAATTGTAGTTCAAATTCTTATATCATATTCTTTCCTTGATATCCAAAACTTGCTCATATCACTAATAAGCTTTCTCTGAGTGGTCATAGATCTTCTCATATTGTATAAATTTTTTATTTTTATGTAATTTTAAACCATTTCTTTATTCATTTGTTTTTGTAGCCAATTTATTTAAATTGTTTTTCTATACCTCATAATTATAGATCTATAATATATTCTGTAAATATCTGTACCATTTCTCATACAATGCATAGAAATAAATTCTTTATTTATTAATTTAGTGTATTATAAAATCTTTTCAGTTCACTACTTTTGTTGTTTTCTCCATATTATCCAATTAAACTCTAATTTTACTTACCTATTTTCATTCATATAATGTAGTCTTCCAAATATCCTACATTTGCATTTATTTATTTTTATTAACAAAGAAATTCATCTTATTTTCTATTGAATACCTTCATTTGTGGTGCTTACTTTACCACCCAAAACATTATTACATATTTATTTAAAAATTCTATCTAAACTTTCTAAGTCACTGATCAATGCAGAAATCTTCAGTTTCAAATGTACTATCTTTTTCAATTATTTTACATATTCTATATTTATTATATAAAAAACAACAGACCAATTTTAAAAATTATTTCAATTTTTTTACTTTTTATCTTAATTTCTAATTCCCATCCATCTGTCTATCTATCTATCTCTTTGTCTTTTTATCTGTATCAATTCATACATCCATCAACCTACCTATTACTTATCTGTTCATATCATTTAACAAAGTATCAATATCTATATTCTGTTTTTTACTTTCAATGCAAATACTTTGATTGTTTCTTCTACAGTCTTATTCTACCTATTAGTTACTAATAATGCAGTCTTTTTCTAGTAGAATTCAATTTTCATATTTATTCTATCTCTGCTCTCTACATCATGGAAATCTGTTAATATTATCATTTATTTATAATTGAATAATCAGTGCTTTGATAATATCATTTGACTGAATGAAAAAAAGAGATCAGCTCTATTAATAAGTCATTGTAAATCCTGCAGTATAATAAATGAGACAAATGCTAATATTCTGTAATGAGAGGTTGTAAATTTAATTGAATAATACACAAATTTGAATACTGATAGGATATTTTTTTGTAAGACAGGAAACAATGTACATAGGCAAAAGAATATGGTGGCAGTTTTACTTTAATGTATTTGCATAAAAACTGGGATAAACAAACCATGGGAGCATACAATTTGTTAATGTGTGTGATGAATAGAAAAATTACTAAATACAACATGGAAATGATAAGTACAAATTAAGAATAACTAATATGGTATCTAAGCAAAAATATTATGAAAATATAAAACTATTTGTGATAATTTTAAGAGAATCTTAGATCACAATCACATTGATTTAAAATATTTTTATGAAATTCTTCATATAAAGGAAGTAATTAGCTGACATTTGATAAATCACATTTTTATTCATTTTTTGTTCACATTTATATTAAAAATTGCTTTTTTTTATTATGATGATATATCATATCAATCTAAGTAGGTAATTACAATGGATTACCATTACTAGAAATTTTATTTTCACTTTTTCATGTCTTCAGTTTTGGTCAGTTCATTAACACAAAGATTAGTCATAGCATCTTTTGTCATGGTAATCTGTTAGACTTTCTTAGTTGTTCATCCATTGCAGAGTAAATATTTTCTATGAATGCTTATTATCTCTTGATATCCAGCTAAAAATCAGTCTAACTTATTGATTTTCTGTTTGTTTTTTGCTATACATCTTTATCTCAATTAGTAATAGATCTTTATGTGAGGATTTTTCATAACAGTCATCATCAATCTGTGCCCACTCTTTTGATTTACAATCAATTATTTACTATTATCCATCTTTAAGTAAAAATTTCAAAACTTATTTTTTAAAAAACAATCATCCTTGTGAATGGCAGTCAAAAAATGGTGGTTATTTTTTTAAGATTGATGACATCATAGAACAGTGACGTCTTTAAAGCTATATCGTCCAAAAATAAAATAGCAATATTCATGTAAAGAATGTATAGTACAATTTATTCATTATATGGTATACAATATTATATTTTGAATATAAAACTAAAATATGAGAGCTATGAATATGTAAACATAGAATTCCTGAAAGCGCTTAGCCTATTTACTTGTAATACAGCTTCATTAATTGTGTATAAAACGGAGGTTTTGAATTAATGTATTTTAATTAATTTTCATGTAGTGTCTTTACAAGACAATCAATACTTTCATTTATAATAGATCCAAAGTAAAGAAGATTTTCATCTTTAATAATCACAAAATCAAAAAAAAAATATCAGGTTTATTCAGCATAGTAATCAAAAAGATACTTGGATAATGCATAACAAGTTATGGTATTAATATTTAGTTATAAAATGTTTATATTAGCCTAACTATATTCATTCGCTAAATATTATGAATTAAAATTTTTACAAACCTTTTTTTGTGTAAGGCAAAAATATGATGATCATAATTTTAATTGTTAAGTTATAGTAAGAAAAAAATGATTTTATGCACTATGCAGCTAAAAATTAGCTTTATATGATCAATGATTACTAACTGTCAGCTTAAAGTACCATTTATTTTTGTAATTTTAAATCAATCTCATAACTTATTTGTGATTTATTTAAGTTAATAGACAGTTTTATTGTAAACCTAGATCACCAAAAGAAGAAAAAAGACAATCATTTGCATATATTATTATAACTACAATAATCAACTATGCATTACTTTTTTTTTACCTAACTTTTATGTAATTTCACTGTGTTTATGTAAAATAAAAAATTTGTGACTTAAAGAAAAATTAACAGCACTTAAAAAAAATTCAGTCTTATTGGTTAGAAATTACAAAAATAAAAAACTTTAATAATTGAACATAAAATCCATCAAAAATAAAATTTAAAATGTATATTTTATTTTTTTTTTTTTTTAAATTTAAAATGTGCAACTGTAGTTACTTTTTTCTTCATGCTTTATTTCAATTCAACAAATTCTCATTCAGGAAATATGCATATTGTCAATGAAAAACTTTTTTTTTTTTTTTAAGTTATACCTATCAATATGTTTTTATTAGATTTACCACAAATTAGTACTTTGTTTTTTAAATAATATGTTTAATAAAATGTTTATTCATTAATTTATACGTTTCAATTTAAACTTTATTTTTGTAATTGAATTTTTTTATGTTTTGAATTTAATATAATGAATTATTTTTTCTCATAGAAACTCAATATTATTGATTGATTTTAATGTAATATTTTATTTTATCAGACATTTTGAGGGATTCTTGTTAACTGTGGCAAATGTATATATCCAATGCATCTCTACTTAGTTATTTTTTATAATCATCTCAAGTCTTAAATCCATTCCTTTATTTTTTCATATTATTCCCATTATAAGTATGTTCTATGTGATTTGTAATTTTTGTTACTTTTGAGATTTCAAAGCCTATATTTTCCAATTGTAAGCCAAAATAGATAAGTCATACTGATTTAAGGCTTATAATACTATAATTTTTTTTGAATACTATATATATTTCTAACTAGTGTATTGAGAATATACATAAAAAGTAAACTATTCGGAAGTTGCAAAAGTTTAAGATCAGATTTATATGCAGCATATGTGTTTTAGTCTCCAGTTTTATGAGTTTCTTTCCAAACTAGTCTCATGTTCTCAAAGTAGTCAATCACTTTTATGTCATACATAGTTGAGTAAATCATACTTTTTGCTTTCCCTATATAAAAAATTAATCATGCACATATTTATTTAACTGGAAAGGCATGTACACACACACACAAAAAGAAAAACTGAATATTTTTATTCTCTTATTAGCTTTTTTTTTATTAATTAATTAATGAATAGTCACTTTATGAAAGTGAGTGTATTGAAACAGTTATTTGGAAAATAAATCTAATATTGGGTTTTTTTTTGTTAATGTTCACTTTACTTTTGATAAATGTGATTAGCAAGATTTATCCTTTATCACATTATATTCACTTGCTGGCATTTTTTAATTATAGACTTTTACATCTATCTGATTGACTCATATTATCATGGTAAACAAGAGGTAAATGTCTCATCATGCTATTATTCATGATGATAAAATAAAAAAAACTTAAGAGAAAGTGCAATTATCATTAACCCCAATAGCATTTGTCTAAACCGCATGTTGTTATTAAATCAGTAATAATTGAAAGGTTGCTATACAAACAACTGTAGCGCATGTGAAAGAATAGCAACCTTTCAATTATCACTCATTAACCCCAATGAAAAATGATTTTCACAATTTATTTAATGGCATGGAACACCTCAATTTACATAATTATCTTAATTTATCTCATTTTTGATGATCTTTTGGGAATCATTTGGATCACATTAAATGATTATTACTTATCATTTAAAAGTGCATAAACTTTTTTTAGCCATACTCTTTAGAGTTTCTTCAGTGCATTATCTCTTCAACCAGAAAAAATTTATTTCATTGTTAGTAAAATAAGGCTAGATCAAAAATTTATTCACTTGTAAGAAATATCACCAGTTAAACTTATACAGATATATGTATGCACAAACATTGAGGAACAGAATGAGAGAGAAATCGAAAGAAATTGATAGCTAATTGTATGGAGAAATGATTATAAACTTTTGAAAAACAGAAAACTAATCATTGAATTTAGTGAGCGATTCAAACTGATGTGAAGGTTTGCCTTATGGCAAAAGATTAATGACAATGAAATGTAATTTGAAAAGGAAATAGTTTGATATGCAAATGATATTTAAATTTTATTGACTGAGAATTATTATTTATATGTTCATATATAATTATTTAAAAAATAATTTCTGAAACAGTCTAAAACAAGGGTCAGCAAACTTTTTTTTGAAGGACCAGTTGACAAATTTTAAGAATCTTCGCAGATCAATAAAAAAATAAGCCAGGACAATATGTAAATAAAAAAAGTCATAAGCAGTCCAATATAAAAATATTTATTAAAAAAAGAAATAAAAATATGCATTTTTATATGTGGGTGAGACAAATATGATGATTGTATTATTTTCTGTTACTAGTAATTCTCAGTTAATATAAATTTATGTTAATCTACTTCTACAATTTTTTTTTTAATTTTTTTTAAAAATTAATTTATTCTGATATTGCATTCTTTTGAATTAATGAATATTGACAACCAATTTAATCAAATTATTTGAATATATTAAAATTTATAAAATTGTATATATTTTTTTAATATTTTTATGAAATGACAAAATAATTATATTTTATGCTGTCTGTATATGCAATTTTTAAAAATTTTCATAAAAAAAATATTTTTCTTTTTATTATCTCTTTTATAAAATATTCTAGTCTTATCTATTTTTAATTTTTAAAAATGATATTCATCTGTTGAGGGAAAAATAAGACAACTTTTATGTTTTCTACACAAATATGAAAAATTTGTCCTGCTTGCACTGGTATGAAATTTCTTTTAGTTTCACTTTTTGATTGCAAATATTATATAATCAAAAAACAGCTTTTTTTTTTGCTTCATTTGTTGATTGTAACAATATCGGAAAATAATGATTTACTATTTGTCGATTTTCATTCTGTGAATCATGGTGTTTCGATGGACAAATAAAAAACTTTGTTGACCATAGTTTGCCAAATTCTGATCTAAAATAGAACTATCCTGCAAATTTTTTGATTTTTTTTTCTGCCTGGATTCTCTACATTTCTTTTTTTTTTTTTTTTTGTAAATGGTTAACTGAATTGTAAAAAAATCGTATGTTAAATAAATCACCATTTAAAGTTTTTTTTAAAATTATTGTTAAATAATTTTCTCTCTTTTTTTGTTAATGAGAATAAATATATCTTTCCATCTGATAGAACTATCATTTGGAAAACTATGTTATGGTATTTTTAGGTCACTCATTATCAATGTGAATGTATCACAGTCACTGCTATCAGAACACCTAGTGTGCATTTGTATTATAAGAAATGATTAATAAATACTGATATTCTAATGTGTATTTGATAGAAAAAATGCAACTATATTTATACGTCATACAAATATATTATCCATTTAAATATACAAATAATTATGTTATTATAAAAAATAAAAAAAACAGAATATTAGTTTTTAATGAGATCAATCATACTTATAAAAATTAAAATGGAATAAATGTTGTGTTCAATCATCTTTGTTTATTTAGAATATGCTATTATTACACTATAGTTGAATATTGTTTTTTTAGAAGCATGATGCATGACCTTAACATCATGGTTTAAATATTATTAAACTTTTGTGAGTTATTCTTGAATAATTATTGAGGACTTGAAAATTTATTTTATTTTATTTGAAATCACTTAACAATTCTCTGGATCATCATTTGTTTGTTTGTTTTTTAAATATAAATGAATGCACTTTCAATGTTGGGAAACACCACTCTTGTCTTTATAATTCTTCTCCACAAAGAATGCTAGTGATTCTTGATGCAAATGATGGCTTTGTATTGTATTGTATCGCTAAAATTATCATAGATGTTATTATTTTGTCTATTTCTGCATCTTTATTTACGATTTCAACTGATGCTGATTATCAGTTTACTGCAGTCTTAATGCTTTCAAAATCAGTGCACTAATTATTAGCATTTATGTGTGCTCTTTTTGTCAACATTATCAATATAAAAGCATACTAGTCCTTATATGAAACAATGATTCAAGGCATCAGATATTAATGGAAAAAACATAATATGCATTAGATAACTTAACATAGACATTAATTGATTATGATGATTTATTAATACTATTCACTTTTTTTAGTATGGTACTTTTGCTTTGTCAATTATTTAACACAAATGCTTTAAGGATTATTTTTTATGTGATTGTGTACAAACATAAGATATGACTTGTATTAAGCATGCAATTCATGTTTGCAACATAGATTGATCACAATCATCAGTATTTGACTAGTGTGATTATTTGTAACTTAAATTTTAATTCAGTATATGAAGAATTCTAATTCTCATTAGGATTAAAATATATATTACTTTTAAACCCAAATTTTATAGATAATTACTAGTATTAAATTGTTTATAATTTTACAGAATAAATAATTAAAAGACATACCAAAGTTTTTACTAACATTATCAAAATATTGTGAAACTAAAATTAAGATTACTCAGTCTGCAACAATGAGTGGATAATGATTTTATTTATTGTATAGTCACTTATGGGAGATATTATGAGATATTCAAACACAACATTACATGCCGTACACACACATATATACATTGCTTATTAGTAGACTCATTTATTTTTATTATATTTATAATTCTTATTAAAATTTGATTTACAAATTTATAACTTTTTACACTCATAACTTTGACACCATCAAATTCAGACAAATATATTAATGATTATTATTAATTACTTATTAGGCTAAAAATTATAACATTTCTAGTCCAGATATACATTTTAAATCTAGCAAAAAATTGATATATGTATTATTTAATTAAATGCATAGAATAACTGATCTATCTTCATATCAGTTTTAAATATACTTAAAATATCCAGTTAGTCACTCATTCTTGAAACACCTGAATAAAGACATCTGAAAAAGAGAAGTGATCAAAAATTTCACTTTGAATCAACACTATTATGTGGACCCAGGTCACAATCTCTTTCATATGTCTTCATTATTTATTTAGAATGAATGATATTATATCTAACCTAATAAATGATTAATAATAACCATTAATGTATTTATCTAATATGGATGGGGTCAAAATTTTGAATTAAGAAAGTTTGTCAATTATTAATCAAATTGTAATAATTTGATATTAATAATTAGCCATAAATCATAAAGATTTAAAAAATGTGTTTTAGGACAACTGATGAGTACTGCTTTAGCATGGCATGCATCTTGGGGTTCATTATCTTTTCCAGATATCTTTATTCATATGCTCAAAAATGTATAGATATTTTAAATATATATAAAAATATACAATATATAAACTATCAGATGTATCTGGCCTTTTGAATGGTTGTCATTTTTATTCATGAATTTGACAGCTTTACTTTCTTCACATTAAATTCTTTGTAATAAAAATTACATATTTTAAGTACAATATTTGTATTTTTTTAATTGATTGCTTTAACAAATTTTTTTAAGATTTAATATAAATTAAACAAAAGATCTTAATATTATATAAATAAATGTGAGAAATTCACAATTGGAAAAAAAAAATGTTGGAAATAGTTTTGTGTTAATGGCCAAAAGCCTGGTCCATAAAACTATTAATAAAGCTAAATTAAAATTAGAATTTTTAAATATATCTGTTATATTTGATATGTGAATTTGACAGCATTAGGGACAACTCTAAAAATTCCATTTTATTCATGGTGGAATACAAAAGCAGCAGTCATTTTAGGTTTTTGTTTTCATAAATTTTTTTTTGTACTTAATTGCCATAGCAAATTCTTTTTAAGATTTAGTGTAAATTAAACAAAAATATTTTAATTATATAAATAAATGTGAGAAATGTAGCCAACTTGAAAGGTTATCATTAGGCTGTTATATTTGATATGTGAATTTATTAATGGCATAATAATTTTTTTGAATTAGTTGTGGGGTGAATTCAACACATGACAGCCTTGTGGACAAACATTCATTGGAAAAACATACACACCATTCAGACAATAGAGAAAATAGGAATTGTATTGTACCATTTATTTATATATGATACAAATATATTGGCATTTGGTAAAAGCTAAAAGAAAAAAGTAAATTTAATGATCTTTTAAAAAGTCACATTTTAGATTTTTGTGTAATTTATTTTTTTAAAACGTACAATGAAAGTTAAAAATAAAAATTAAAATTGAAAAGAATAAAAGCTACGCAGATGTCAATTAGTAAAATCTTTTTAACTTCGATTAAAGATGGCGGAATTATGTTAAAAAAAGACTTTATAACTTAAATTTAAGAAAGAATGTACAAGATTATTATCTTGTATGCTGATAAAAGGACAAAAGAAAATATGCACAGAGAAGTTCAAAGATGGATCGCGAATATAAAAGGTCAAAAAAACTTAAAACTGGATCTTTGTCTTTTTCTTAACTAACAGCTTCCATTAGGTCCAAGATAGAGGAAATATCCTATCCCAGACTACTCATCGAGTCTACCCATTAGGATGAGGATGGGCCAAGAACCTACAAAAATGTCAACAGAGTGAAACTAGTTAACAATGAGCTCTTCAAAATGTGTACTACAAAACTTAACAGTAAGATTATTCATATCCCGATTGTGAGTAAATTAAGTGTTTGCAAACCCTCTCAAATATAAGCTTATGATTTAATCCCAATAGAGACATTAATTTTTTTATTCACGAGACTTTCATTTATGGCCTCAAAATACTAAGTGTAATATGAACTGTTTTAATTAATTGATTCATGTCTGGATTAGCATGTGGGTAGCCTTTCTAATTAATTAGTAATTTATGTTTTAAATATTTTAATTTGTTTGAATAAAAATATTTTACTTTTATTAACTTTTCATTGTGCGTTATTAATGTTATTTATTAAATTTAATAATATTAGTTAATTGTGTGATAAATGTGTAAATTACCTTTGCCAATATGTTTATTTATTAACTAAACCCTGGGTGTAATATTCTCTGAAAAATAACTAAGTTATGGGAAATCAAAATCCCAATCCTTTAAATTATTTTCTTTTTAATTTAGGATGTGCATCAGCAGATTCTTGTATGAATCCTGGTGCCCTGATTAAAATAAATAAAAAACTGATTCAGCTCACATCGCATGTCGTAATAATTAGTATGCCAGTTAATTAGGAAATATAGCTATGTTTTTGGAAATAGGAACAAGATATTTTCTGTCTTCATAGCTTGATTAACTTTCACTTTAAAGAGTGTAAAAGAAGGCCTACCAGAATGTACTAAAACATAAAAAATGTTACAATATATATATGAAAACAAAAAGTTATTGCATATATTATGTCTTAATTATGTTGCAACATGTTTCTTAATGGCTAATAATTGAAAAAAATTTCTGTTGAATTTACTTACTTGTGTAATCTTTCTAAAGGTTATTGAAGTCTTACCTACAGATTCAGAATAATTTATAGATATTATACTCATTTGTGTCATAAATGGAATTTAACGGTCGTTGATCTATGAAGGTGTCATGAATACACAAACCATGAACTAATTTGCTAATCCATGAATATTGTAGCAAATTGAAGGATTTAATTAAGCCACTAATGAATCTTTCTTCTGATTGGAATCTATAAATGCTTTTATGATATTTTATTAAGCTATGAAAAATAAGACATGCTAGATAATAATTAAAAAAAAACAAAAACATATTTATCATTCATTATATGTTGTAAATAATGTATCATTGTCATTAATATATTTTTTTAAATTAAATGCTCTCCTTTTTTCATTTCAGTAAAGAATCAATCCAGGTATTTATTTTTTAATCTGTCATTGTGACTTCTATGTCAACTGAACAAGAAATTTTTATTTAAATTATATGTAATGTTGACTTGAAAATTATAAATCTCAATTAAAATAGTTTTCTATTTTGTTATATTTATGAATTTTTTTCAGATGTTAATGTCAAAACATTAATATACTTTATCTCCAAAAATGTAATTCAAAAAATAGATAAATATATACAAAAGTATTTAGAGAAAAGTTTTAATTTAATCTTCACTTAGCTTGGTAGGCTAGCATGTTTCCGACTATTCAATAGTCATCCTCATAGCACAGATTGTAAGAGGGATTGTGTTATGAAGATGACTGTTAAATAGTTGAGAGCATGCTAGACCTACCATGCTAATTGAAGATTAAATTAAAGTTTTTCTCTAAATATTTTTGTATGTATTTATCTATTTTTTGAATTAAATATATTAAATATGTTTGCAGCATTTGAGTTCCTCTTTTTATATATAATGAGAAAATCAGCAATCTATTTAAGAGTTCAGTTTATAACAAGCACACTCCAATATGAACATTTTTTTTTTGTTTTAAGATTAAGTATTTCTGAAGGGAAGCCAAATAATTACCAAGACACTTGGATATTCATATATATCATTAAAATAAATATAATAAATCTAAGGATAATTAGAGTAATCTTTGAATTATACTTTAAAGATATAATTTACAATAGCTCAAGTTTTTCATCAAGTACTCTTCCAATATTTTATTATCATAATCATGGCACACTAAAATATGTGTAAAGATTTTACATATAATTAATATTCAAATAATAATACTTACCAATTTCAGTATCATTAGATAATTGTTTCATCGATTTTTTGTTTGTGATCAAAATTAAAAGAAAAATTGAAAATACATTTTCCCATATAATTTTTAAAAATGTAGTATTTTTGCCTCTAAAATGTAACATTTCCAGTCACTTCACACTTGTATATCTGAAGCATTCCGTCATATTCTTAATAATCAAAATTGTTCTATTATTGCAAAATTCTTCCATTTCTTGTATTCTTATAAATATCTACATTTCTTTTCAAACATTTTTTTTTTACTAATTAATCTATCTTATTTGTCCACTGATTATAGTATATAATTAGTTATAATTTTCTTGTTAACCTCATATAAAGCCATTTTATAATAGGAAGTTTATTTATTATTCTAAGATTTAATGATCACAAGTAAGATTATATAAATTATTAATTTTATAATATTAATTTATTATGTATCAAAAGAATATTGTTTAATTATTTTCATTTATATATGTGTATATTTCAGGTCACAAGAAATCTTTCAGAGTTCACCTGAAAGCTATAATGGAGCTATACGAGAAAATTATTGCTGGTGCCAAACTATTAAGGATTTAGATGTCCAGGTGAAAGTTCCATCTAACATTACAAAAGCCAAAGATGTCAAAGTAGAAATAACAAATAAGGCTATCAAAGTGCAGATTAAAGATTCGAGTCAAGAATGGTGTACTTTAGTGGAAGGAAATCTTACTTGGAAAATCAATGTTGAAGAATCATTATGGAATTTAGTACCAGGAGAACATGTTTTGGTAAGTTTATATATATCATGAATTTTTTCACTGCATAAAAGAATTTTCTTTTAACTGAAAATAGACCAGCAGGACAATTTTTTAATGTCCATTCCATATGTTCTTGTCATTGCAGGTGTTATTACTATGTGATTATTCATTTAGTAAACAAACATGGATGATTGCATGTATCAATGAAAGTGTTGAGTTTATTGGCTTTTTACTTTTAGTTTAAGATCAAGAAACAGTATTGTTTGTCAGTTGCTGAATATTTTTTAATTAAAACATCACTTGAGTTTATTTAAAGGCGGAATGAATTTTTGTGTATGAATGAACTAATTTTTTGAAAATAGATATTTATAATCATAATAGACAAAACTTCATTAATATTCTTCTTCCTTGGAGGCTGTAAAGTCACCATCCAAAACAACAATTGGCAGCTGAAGTTGGAGGGTACTAAAAATATTCCTAGTGTGGATCCAGGCTGCCATTCACTAGGTACCTACAACTTCTGATTATTTTTAAGTGAAGGAAAATTGCATGAATTGTAAGAGGAATTGCCTAATTTTAAATGAGATATATAAACTTTATGAAGTTAAAAGAAAATATGAAGAGAATTGATTTAAAAAGTTGACTTATACTTTACTACAGTGCAGTAGAGAAGTGAAATTTATTGTAAATAAAAAATGGAAAATAACGTTGTGAGACCAAGTGGCAAAATTAATTATTCAATTTTACGGAAGATATCAAATGCAGATAATTCAAGTTTATGCTCCTACAAGTTCTCATTGCAAAAAAGAAATAGAGGTTTTTTTGTATGGATATACAAAATGCTTTTAATGAGACCAGACAATATTTTAATATTATTATGGGAGACTTTAATGCTCAACTTTTTAAACAATTAAAAGATGAAAATACTGTCAAAAAATGGTTATGCTAATAAAAATAAGAAAAGACACAGACTTGTGAATAAATTTCAAAATTACACTGTAGAAGTAATCTTCATTAAGTGGATAATGATTGACTAATAAAAATTATTAATAGACTTGTGAAGTTTGCAGAGAAAAAAACAGTAAATTATGAGTTCATTTTTTGAGAGAAATGCTAAATATAAGTAGATATGAAAGCATCCAAATAAATGTTCAGCCAGAATTGGATTATATTTTAATTAACAGAAAATATGCATTTCAAGATGATGTTTTTAATAGATTCATCACCAAAAATGTTCATAAATTAATGAGATGTAAAATACGTGTTAATACAAAACTAGACAGACAAAAATTATTAAAAAAAAATAGTATTTTTAAAAGATGATAGTTCTAATTTTCAGAAATATTTTAATGAATTTAAATTATATTGCGAATTGTTTTAAAATATTAAACAATTTTGAAAATGGTTCATATTTGAATGAAATCAACAAGAAGATAAATGATACTCTAAAAAGAATTGCAAGAAGGATAGCAAGTACCAAAAAGCAGAAATTTACCATTAAATTTTCTACTGAGACAAAACAATGTACAAAGAAAAGAAGAGATATGAAAATATATAAAATACATCCATTAATAAGAATTGAATATATAGAGTTCTATAAAATGATATAGAAAAAAATTAATAACAATATAAGAAAGTATAATTGTGAATTAGCAAAGTATAGAAAAGAGTAAAGTCTTAAAAGTATAAAACAATATTTTGTTATTGGAAGGAAAAATTATACAATAATAAAAACAAGAAAACAAAATATTCTCTATAGTTACCTTTTCTGAATTGCCCAACATTTTAATTGAAAAATTAAGACATGCAATTAAATCTATAAGGAAGGGAAAAACTCCAGGAAATGATAGAATTATAATCAATATCTTAAAAGAAACACATGAAGAAATAGAAAAATAGTTGGCAAAGTTATATACCAAATGTCTAAATATTAATAATGTCCTAAGTATTCAGAAGAATACAATAGTAATATTGATATTTAAGAAAGGTGATAAAGAAAGTATTAGAAATTACAAACCTATTATTCTTTTATCAGTTATATACAAAATCATCTAGACCGAGCTTTGAATTTAAGCCAACCCAATGAATTAGCTGGATTTAAAAGTGGTTTTAGCACAGTGAATCACATCCAAGTGTTGAGAAAATTATAGAAAAGACCATTGAATATGAGTTGCCATTATGCTTTGATCTTGTAGATTATGAAAAGGTATTTGATTCTATAAGCATATTTACAATGATTAAAGCATTGGATCATCAGGATATAGATCTAGGTTATTGTCATATTCTGAAGAATATTAAAATGTAACATGAATTATTATGATACATCATGTTAGTTAGAAATTTAACATTGAGAAAAGTATATGACAGACTGATTCTAAGTCTTCAAAACTTTTTTACTGCAGTTTTACAAGAAATATTTTATAGATTAAAATGGGAAGCTAAAACAGTAAAAGTGAAGATTATTTAAATGATTTAAGTTTTGCAGTTGATGGGATTGTTTTTTTTTTTTAATAATGCTTTAGAGCTTCTGGAAATCTTGTAAGAATTAACCAATGAAAGTAAGAAAATAGAACTAAAGATAAATGCAAAAAAGTTACAATAATGTCCAATAGAGTTTCTCAGAAGGAGAAAGTGAAAATTCATAATCGTGAATTAAAAAAAATGAAAACTAAAAATATTTCAGTCAAATATACAAGGAAACACAAGGGATGAAATTAATTGTAGATTGAACTTGAAAAGAATGCTTTTGATAGAAAACACTTAATATTAAAAGAAAATATGTCTCTGTTTTTTTAATAGTAAACCACTTACCAAAATATGGAGAGATGTATGTTAGGGATAAGAAGAGACCAAAAACAAAATGCCCGAATAAGAGAACAAATAGATATCACTGACATCATTGAAAGAATTAATAAACTGAAATGGAATTTGGCTGGACATAAACTATATTTCAAGAGACTGTATATGACTTATAAAGAGATTGCACATGAGAGGGTTGTATGAATTGATGAAGTTTGCTGGTGTGTTATGGAAAAAAGAGATTGGGGTTTGAGAGAAATTAGATTAAACTTGAAAGATCTTCACCCTGCGATTGTTCAGTAATGATTAATAATAATGATTGTGAATATGAATTGTGTATAATATATATGTAACTATAGTAAAAATCTTTAATAATATTGGTAGACATTGCATTATGTTTATATTAGATGTGATAATGTTGTGAAAAATATGAAATTTTAACAGAAAAAAAGTAATATTTTGATGTACCTTTTTTTTAATTATAATTTTTATTTGTTCATAAATTATATCAATGAGACATTTAATATTAAACAATACTTTTTCCAATTTGGGAAATCTTTATTTTTTAAAAATGATCTATAATGGTAGATAAACAAATAAACAGTCATTATCAAATGGCAGTTTATTACATAACCTGTTATTTTTTTAATATTTCTGCCTTTAATCGGCAACAGGGTTACAGACAGACAACCTTGCACAATCTAGTACATGATAACTATAATTTATTTTTGATTCTATAGTTTAGATGGTCCAGCTATATAAAATGTATACATTAGTTTATTATTCAATACTCATGCATTCACATAAAGAAATAATTTTGAAGTTTTTTTCTTTTTTCCAAACTATCTGAATGCTACAGTAAATGGATATGATAAAATTGATTATTTGATAATACAACATGTAATATTGATTTGTCTTAAAGTTAGGTGAGAGGAAACAAAGATCACCATCTTTAAATTGTTTTCCCATTCATATCCAAAATGTGATTTTTTTTTCCAAATACGTTTTAGCTAATTAAAAGGTGCACTTAATCATGTTTGCAACCATTGTTCAAAATGCTAAGAAGAATCTGAATTACTATGCTGATAGATTTTGTATTCGTGCACTTGTTATATTAAAAATCTGTAAAATCTTAAGAATGTTTTTGCTTCTAAATAATTTTTATTATATATATATATATCAAAACTACCCCATTTCTAAAATTAAACCAGACCAGCATAAAAATAATCTTAAAACACAACCTAAGGTTTCACTGCTACAAGCAGACTTCTCAAGTGTAAAGAACTACAAAAAAACTACACAATATATATACTATTAAAAACTACCCACAAATCCATTCACTTCCCATCCACCCTTAATATTAAAAGAACTCTTAAATAAGTTAATTGCTTCAGAATAATAAATTTTCAATAATAAAGACTCTTTAATTCTTCTTTTGATTTCATTTCTCTCAAAGAAGACAACCTTAGCTTCATCAAAATCAATAGTGTGGCCTGTATCTTTTTCATGGACATACAAAGCAGAACTAAGATATCTATTTTTAACTCTACTTTTATGAACCTTTATTCTTTCATTTAAACTCAAACTACTCTGACCTATGTAAACCTTCTTACAAAATAAACAAGGAATAAAATATACTACACCAGGAATAGTCTTTCTATCAAAAACTTCTTTTGTATTATTTAATAAATTATTCAATGTAACACCCCTTTTTCAAGCAATTTTCTTATTTCCAAACAATTTACTATTTCTACACACAATGTAAACCTTCTTACAAAATAAACAAGGAATAAAATATACTACACCAGGAATAGTCTTTCTATCAAAAACTTCTTTTGTATTATTTAATAAATTATTCAATGTAACACCCCTTTTCCAAGCAATTTTCTTATTTCCAAACAATTTACTATTTCTACACAATTCTTCTTACAAAATTGTGTGTAGAAATAGTAAATTGTTTGGAAATAAGAAAATTGCTTGAAAAAGGGGTGTTACATTGAATAATTTATTAAATAATACAAAAGAAGTTTTTGATAGAAAGACTATTCCTGGTGTAGTATATTTTATTCCTTGTTTATTTTGTAAGAAGGTTTACATAGGTCAGAGTAGTTTGAGTTTAAATGAAAGAATAAAGGTTCATAAAAGTAGAGTTAAAAATAGATATCTTAGTTCTGCTTTGTATGTCCATGAAAAGGATACAGGCCACACTATTGATTTTGATGAAGCTAAGGTTGTCTTCTTTGAGAGAAATGAAATCAAAAGAAGAATTAAAGAGTCTTTATTATTGAAAATTTATTATTCTGAAGCAATTAACTTATTTAAGAGTTCTTTTAATATTAAGGGTGGATGGGAAGTGAATGGATTTGTGGGTAGTTTTTAATAGTATATATAATGTGTGGTTTTTTTGTAGTTCTTTACACTTGAGAAGTCTGCTTGTAGCAGTGAAACCTTAGGTTGTGTTTTAATATTATTTTTAAGCTGGTCTGGTTTAATTTTAGATTTGGGATAGTTTTGATATTATATATATATATATATATTCAGTCTTAGTTTGAAGTCTTTTGCCCACCTCAAATAAACTATTATGTTACCAATAGTGTGATACAATGAGTTATTAAGAGTTTGTGTACAATTTCAATTAAATTTTCAATAAATTTGAAAAAAAGATATTTTGAATGAACTCATGTTTTGTGTTTCATTTAAAGGACTGAAATTATTGCTATTTAAAATTCTGACAACACCTTTTGTAATTTATTGGAATATATAATTTTTAATATATATATTGGAATGGAACAGGTTTTTACCTGGTATGATAATAGGTTAGTTAGGTCATCCCAGTGGCTAAGAGGGTCTGTCCATGATCCCTGCACTTATATACCCACATATACTTTAACTTCATTCTTGGAAGATAAGAGCTTAATTCTTGAATACATGTTAAACACTCTACATATATTCACCTCATCTTTACCATCTGTCATTTCCGTTATTCCCATGTTTCAAATTTGGGGAGAATCTGCATAGTCATCTAGTTCAGGGTATATCAATATCAATCTGGGCATGCATAAATTAGTATAGTTGTATGGGGATAGACATGAATGTGTGAAAATATGTGTGACTGTGTAAGAATATATATAGGTATGTGAGAAGGTATGATAAAATGCACCTAGAATTTTTAATTTAAACACTTAAATATATTTACAATAAGCAACATTTTAATAATAAAATATAAAATATGTTAATTTAACATCTATAGTCACTCTTTGATTATAGTTCATTTCAATTATTACTCCAAACCCTTATTCTCTACAAAGAATAACCCTTTGGTGTCCATATTAATATAAATGAAATTTATTTTATTCTTATGGTTGTCTAAATCATTCTTGCTTGCTAAATTATTATATTGAAATTATAATTTGTTTTATTTTCATTAACTTGATAGATTAAGTTCATACTAATCATAATGATGATATGGGATCCCCCTGTTATATAATGTAATTATAATAAAGATAGGAAAGATCATTTATAATATAAATAATTAGTCAAGTATCCTGAAAACATTTAACTTCAATATTAGTATTAACAAACAAACAATAAAAAAAGATAATCGTGTAACTGTACAAATGTTGAGAATAAATATTAGGTAAAATCTTACCTTTCCCTTGATGATGATTGGATTTGCAAGCAAGCAAGTTCTCATCATGACCTACCTATATTTTATTTTTAATTTATGTTACTTATTAATATTTATTTCCCCCCTTGTGTCCATATTAAAGGAAAGATATGAACGAAGACATATATATAAAATATATAACTAAATAAAATTTATGACGTCAATCTAAATATAATTTGAAAGGTTCATCAGGAAACTGTCCTAATGAATGAGTACAATAATCCTTGTTAATCCATTTTGGGTATAGATGATAAAATGTGATTATTCTAGAACATCCATTAACTCACTTATAATGTTTTTCCTTAGAACTTCTGTTTTGGAGTATAGAATTGTTCAGTTCATTTATTAATAATAAATTTGATGTTTTGAAACGTAAATGGTAAACTCTAGATCAATTTCATCCCAGTTTTGACACTTATAGCTTCATGGGTGGTGATTTTCTTTCCCCTATGTGATTTTGCAATTAGCAACGCATGATTGTTTGTATTGTTATTTATATATGAATGATTTAAGAGCAATATTTTTCTTTTACTATTAGATATCCTTAATTATAGGTAATTTAATCTATGATTTAAAATGAGGAACATTTTGGAAATTCAAGTAATTCAAATTTAATTTTGGAGATTTCAGTTTCAAATTCCCCAGTTGGATAGTTTTGAATCCATCTGCTTTTTATTCCTTTCTTGAATATCCAAATAGTTTTTTCTATTACTATTTCAACTCAATGACAGCTGGTATTTCTGTTCAAACTGTAAGTTTGAATTCTCTGCTTAACGTTACACAGGTTTTTCAGCTGATGAGAAATTTTTATTTGAATTTAGAGAAGAAACTCGTTGGTTTTTATATTTTCCTATTATTAAAACAAGGATGTTTGGTTGAAGGTAATTTTTGATGACTTTGAATAAGAAGTTTATGATTTAGATTGAGGTCCATTATCTATGTCATTACTAGTGATTATTGTATATAGATAATATGTTAATATATTTTTATTTATTTCTTTTCTTTAAAATAATCTTTCATTTCTTGCTTGTATTTACCCTATCCAATCATATTTTCCTTGTGTTGTTGTAGGGTATTGGAGTTATATAACGATTAACAAGATAATTTTAATATAGGTTAATTGTCATGCATGCATTTTATAGTTTAATTCAAATGCATATTTATCATATGATTAAGTTGGGGATTTAAATATATATAAGAAATATTGGTTTCTCGATTATACTGATTTGTTTTTATTAATGAAGTGTTTAGTAGATAGTGTCATTATACTGGTCTTGGATTCAAATAAGGCAAAAAGGTGTGTAAATGGTACTGGAGAGATGTAAGGGAAACATCTTACATTATATATATATATATATATATTCTAACCTGTACTCTCGTGCATCCTCACTTCCAGATAATATATGATATAAAATAAAACGGGTTCTAGCTCAGTTAATAATTAATAAATAAAATATTCAGCATTAAAATTAAAATGTTTCACTAGCTCAAATTTAAAATACGAATAAGGTTCAGTTATAAAAATAAATTAAATAAATATTTAATATTTTCATGAGACTTGAAGTGAAAATACAGGTGACAAGATAGATTACATTGAGCCAATATCCCACAGGATACTACCTCAATGGCATAAGAACACTATCCCCCCTTATTACTATTTCAAAATAACAAACTCATAGTATTCTTACGACTTTAATAACTTCTACTCACTAAGATTAAACTAATAATTAAGTCTTAATCTTCTATTTGTAATAATCTAGCTCAATAAAATAATCTCAGGTTCATAAAGTTTATTCTAAGTTAATAAAATACAGTAGTAAAATATGAGAAGGGATTTTATGTCATAATCTACTACACTGAAACTAATAATAATAAATAACAGTAATAATATTCTTCATTGTTTAACTAATTCTGTATATCTTTTCTTTTTACTATAATTTTATTACCATAATAAAATAATGAAATAATATAATATGATCTTATATCTTCATGTAATGATATAATAAATATGTGGTAGCATTTTAATAATCTGACAAACAAAATATGTGTGACAACTGATAGCATATAATTTAACATAATATTGTGATAACTGATTTATGACCAATAAAATAATGTAAGATTATGATTATTTAATTATAATGAATACCAATAAAATATTTAAAATTCTTAAATAATTCTCTATTTATCTTTTTGTGCAAAATTATATATTTGTTTCAATTATTATGCATATATCGTGATTTCATGCAGCGATGTGGAGAAATAAATAACTCTGACACAAAATTTTTGAAATAACAAAATTTAACAAAGTTTATTACTAACAACAAATAAATAAACAATTTATTTACACTATTTACAGTGGATATCCTTAACTTTTTTACTTTACAGTTTGATCTACCGGGTTATAAAAAAAATAATTTATATTTCAATTATATCCTTATTTAGATTTAGGACAAAATTTAAAAAAAATGTTACTATTTGGTTTCTCATTATGGTTAACTTATTACAAATATATTTATCTACTTTATTAGTAACAGCATTTTATCCTTAATATTATTAAACTATCTTATTTTAAAAATTCATACTTAGAAAAACATTCTATAGAAAACAAAATTTTATAATGAGTATGGATTTCTCAAAATATTAAAAAAAATTTCATCTTGCAAAGTCAAAGATGTTACACAAAATATTATCCAAAAATTCAGTACTAGATTTTAGTATTTATCACACAATGTTTACTAATCATAATATATTCTTCTTTAAGCCTTACTTTAGTATGATATAAGTGTAATCATTAATATATTTCTGTTAATCAATAAACAAAAATATACTATGCATATTGTTTACATAATTTACTTTGTACTATTGTATTTTAAAAATATGCAATACTTATTTTCTCTTAAAAAAAAATAATACTAAAGCATTTAAAATTATTATCACTTTAAATAAAATATCTTTGTTTAGATACTTTATTTTAAAAAAGTTTATATTTCATTTCCGAAATAAAATTCAAAATATATTCGATGATTCTTTTCTTTCCTTAGGATACTTTGGATCTTCAATTTTAAGTTATAATATTCTGCTCCTTATAAGCAAATAAACTAATCTTATCCAAAAACGATAGCATAACCTTAGTTCTAAATTATTTATCATTTCTCTTAAACATATCTTACTGAACGATGCAATTACATGAAATAAAGATAGCGAAAACAGATGCATAGGATTAAGGAAGAAAGCTAGAGTATTACTCTTAACATATCTCAAAATCATGGCACAGTGTGAAGAGGTATGACATTTACCTGCCTAATATCCTCTAGTATAGGGACGATGTTAAAGCTATTTCTTCAGCTTTATTAGAACATCAAATATTTAAAGAAATATAAACACTGTCCAAATAAAATGTGTATCAGTCTTAGGGCTTTGTTAACTATGCTGATATTCACATAAGACTAAATATTATTTCCATTCCTTATAACATCCTATTTCTTAAAACATCATCTTGGTTTCCTGTTCACTAAGTACTTCCAAGCCACTATCTCAACATTATTTCTCAAGATTTTCCACATCTTACATCGATAAATAACTATCTGCGTTTACAAAACAATAAATAAAATTCATTAATAGTTAAATAATCTTACGATTCCATAAGAAAAGTTGCTTACTTCATTGCTCTGTATGTTTAATCCTATACAATCTACTTAGACAATATTTGAATATCCTAACATGAAAATTTTAAAAGAATCACATAACTATTTGTTATATGTTGGATTTTATCACTAATATAAAAAAAATTGTCGTATGCATATTTTCAAATCAATCCTATCTCATAATGTTTTTTAAAATGTTGTATGAAATGTGGTACATATAAGTAAGAAACTTTTACACTTCATTCTTCCAATTTATGGATGATCTAAAGAAAACAAAAAAAATATACATTATAAATTATCAATAGTTATTATTATTACCAATAACCTTCATCTGGTCATCGTGTTCAGTAGGCTTCCTTTATCCACTTGAGCATTGCAGATATAAAAAAAAAATTCACACCCATACACTTTATATTAAAATATTTTTAGCTAAATTATTAGATTGTTATACTATAAAATTTTAATATTAATAAATTAATGTTTTTATGTTTTTCCTAATCTTATATAAAAAGTTAGATTTAAACTAGGTTAACAACATAAAAGGAATCAAAACTATAGTTACATATTTTCTTGACGATAGTTCCTGATAAGTCCAAAATGCTTATTATTTTCTCTAGAGTTTTTTAAAAATGTTCTTCTTCAAGCGCATTAAAGTTTAAAATAAAATAATTATTAATCCATTTGGTAAAATTTATAGAAAATAATCCTTGGTTTTAGTATTTAGGATGATAATTATTAAATCATAATATTAATTAATCCCATGAAGCTTCTTAATCTTCTCTACCAATATTCTCTGCGTATCCGATGCATCAATCCATCTAATTTAACTTTAAAAATATTCGATAAACTTTTAAGTACTATTTGTATTTCCATGGATCCATCTTTTATTCATCTATGTGTTCACTTTTTTTATATAAGTTTCCTTCTTAATACTTTTAAACTTTTGTTTGGTATTTTTATATATCACTTTAAAAAAAAAAATGTTACCTTCAGAAAGGATATAACATTTTACTCCTTTTGATATAATATTATATAAAATAATTCATGCAATATACAATTGTCTTATTACTATTTAAAAAATAAATCTTGGATCAGCTTATAAATAATACATTTCAATACATTTTTTTTTTTAGACTCCGTATAATGTCCGAGCTGTGGTTTTTATGTAACAGAACAGTTCTTCGGTTATGCATTAATAAAGCTGTATCAACAAATATTTTAAATATTTTTTCAGCATTACAACTTATATCCATTTTATTTCGTAGTATATCCATCCTTTATTGCAAAGCTTAGGTTAAATTTTTAGATAAAATACGACTGGTAAGTAATTTAAAAATTAGAAAATCATTTCCACGAAGTTTCTAAATTATTATATTTTAAAACTCTCTTTTGCAAAAAATACTTTTTAAAAATTATCAATTATTTTTTTTTTGCAAATAAAACGATAAGAAAGTACTAAAAAAAATTGACTAAATAAAAATTTTAAAAATACTATCTTTTTGATAGTTATAATTTACCTTTCTCCGATTTCAATACATTATTAATCTCCCCCTATACCCCTGTGCAAATCATATTTATAGTCTGTAAGAATACCTATTCCTATTGGTTAATTCTTACTTTAGCTTGAGAACAAATTTACATATTTTTAGTTTATAGTAGAATTGAATTTCAAAATTAGAAATTATGACGTAATGAACTTAAAATATTATTTAAAATACCACTTTTAATTCAATTATAACTTTATTTAAATTATTTTAATCTTTTAAAATGACTTTTAAAATAACATTTAATAACTTATTCCATTTCTTAATATTCAATTTATCTATTTTTATTTAAATAAAACATTTAATTTTTATTATAACTGTATTCATCTTTATGATACTATTTAAAACATTACATCATTTAAATATGCAATAACGACAGTTAACTTAATATTTATTTTTATTTGCTTTTATGATAGGCAATAATTCTATCCAGTTCTATAATATAACTTTTAAAATATTTTAAACTTTGTTATTATTTCAAACAAGCGTGTGTGTGAATGTATGTAATATACAAGTCACATGATCAATAACTTTGACAGATGATTTTCAATCTATTTCTCTGCCTAGACTAATAAAATTGATACACTTATTATATTATATAAAATAATTATAAAAATTTGGAAGAATAATTTAGAAAATATAGAATTAAATATAATTCTCACCATCATAAAGTTTATTTTTAAAATATACGATATTAATTTTTGTTTATTAAATATGATTATAAATTTAAACACTGTATTTATTAACTTATCAGTTTTAAACTATTAAAATCGAATTTATTAAATATACTTTTAATTTTTATAGCTGTGTTATTTAATATGGCCAGCTTTTACAACCATATGAAACAATATTTTAAACTTTACATAACTATTTTTAAATGATTTTATATACTACGCATTCTCTTTACCTTCAAATTGTACTTTAAAGATTTAATTGACTTAATATAATTAATGTATTAAAAGAACATATTCTAAAATTTAAAATTTTTAGTAATTGACTGTTATAAACTATTACTGACCTATAGAAAAGGGCACAATATATATATATATATATAGCTTGTGGCAGTGAAATCTCAGTGAGATATTGTAAAATGTTTATGAGAAAATGAATTAATTTTCTATAAAGTATCTGATGATAGTCTAATAAGTCTTGTAATGATTATCATGCTTTTGAATTAATCATCTATATGACTGGGCATTCACTGCAAACATATTTTTAGATATTTATTTTATGTATTGTTCAAGTAGTATTGGGTGAAAGAGAGTGAGAACGAATGTTTTATCATGCAGAAATTTGAGGCTTATTAAATCACAGAAGTCAGTTTTTTTATAAAATTTATATACGTGTGTTATTTTCGGTTGTAGCTTAATTTAGAAAAGTTTGATGAACGATGGTGGGATGCCATTTTAGAAAATGAACCAAAAATTAATATACAAAAAATTGATGCAAGCAGGCCATATGAGGATCTTGATGCAGAATCTCAGGCCAAAATTCAAGAACTGCAATATAATGAGCATATGACCCAACTTGGGAAACCAACCATTCAAGCACAGGTAAAAATCACATATTAACATAGAAAATTTATAATACTACCTAAATATTTAATCTATGAGTTAACTTATCACGTTAAGGCCTTGAATATTTTTTACTTTTTTTAAACATTATATTTTAAGATTAAAAGGCAATATTTTTATTATATTACTTTCATAAATATCATTTGACATTTAGATATTAAGCAATAACTGTTGTATATTTAAGTACGTTAGTGTTTGATTATCATCTTATCTTTGGACTTTAGGAATTTATTAACTCCTTTATATTTGCCTCTACATATTTTTTTTTGTAAGTACCTCATTAGAGAATAGTTAACATATTAAAACAAGAATTTTATTATGTTGCAGTTATCATCATTAATGAGGGTTAATGATGCATCTACAGACTGTGAATCTATGGGTTTTTTCATCACTTGAGGTATATGGCAGATCGCTTGGGAATTCATGAAAATATTATTTGTAATGGCAGAAAACAAAAGCAATAAAGTGTTAAATTGTAAAAATAAAAACAATGTTATAATTTAGGTTTACAGAGAGAGCTATAAGAACAGATAAATCATGTCCAGATGTCTAATCTTCATATAAGAAAATAATCACAGTTTTGAAAACTCTTATTTGAAAAATTGTTATTAAACATTTTAAATGTAAATTTAAATTGAAACTCTTTGATATCATGTAAATATTCATATACAATACAAACATATCAACTGTATATTTATTTATTTTTCTTATTTTTTCTTTGTAAAAACAAAATATTACAAAATTTCAATGTATTAACTATTATATAATTTTTTATATTAATTTACATTTACACAGCACATAAAATCTAAAGATCAAAGCTGCAGTCAAATTATTAGGAGCATCTTTACAATTAATTTACAAAAACAAATCAATGGAAAGAGTTTATTGTAGTTACGTATTTTATCTTTAACTGTTCTTTCATATTAAATTTGTGCTTGCACATATATATGATGTTCATTAGAAATTCTAGCAATAAATATTAAAAGAAAAATAATTATGTAGTGTAAAATTTTTGTACGATAAAGAAGTCTAAAGCAATTTTTACACTTTCAAATTTTTGTATATAATTATTTGAAAGCTTAAAAACTCTGTACTTTTACACTTTCAAATTATTTGACAAACATTAGTTTTCTTTTGATTATTGTTGTGTCAACTTGTCACAGAAATACAACAAAAATTTAGAGAGTGCAATAGTGTATGTTGGGATGGTATTATGTAAAGAAGATGAAATGGAATTAAAAAAAAAAAAAAGTAAATGGACTAAAAAATTTGTAAAAATAAATATTTTTACAAAATAATGATGAATTTAAATAACACTATATAGTTTGAATGAAACTGTTATAGGAGTTAAATAAAGCATTTTGAAAAATGCATTAGGAGGAATTTATCAAACATTTGATGCAAGTATTACAAGAAGAGTAGAATAGATGTTGAATATCTTGGTAAGATTGTGCACATTACGTTTTAGTCTGGAAAAAAAGTTTAGGTTATAAATTGAAAGGATATATTATTGAGACATCTGAAGAGGATTTCTAGGCAGTTGAAATAGTTGTAAAGGAGTTGTGAAAAGTACAGTTTTTTTTTTCATATATTTTTAAATTTGAAATATTGCAAAACAACAAAATTAGTTTTTTTTTTCTGCATGCAATTTTAAGATTGAAAATTTTGATTACATTTTTTTTTTTTTACTTAGATTACCATAGAAGGATTGTCTTAGAAATAAGAAAAAAGAGTGATTACTTAACATTTCATATTTAAACTATATAAATGTTAATACATTTTAATTATAAAAATAGTCATATGATCAGCTGCTCAAGTCATGTGACATATGAGTTACAGTGACAGTTTGAAAATAACAGTGTTATTCAATTAATCATGCTGATTTTTTTTCTCAGATGAAAAGCAATTGAGGAACCTTTAGCTCTTGAATTTCTACTTTAAATTATATAGGTCCTAACCTTAATTTATTATCCATTTAAAGTGGGGTTGATGTTAGAGTTGGTACACTGTATTTGACTCGCATTACATTTACAAAATTAATAAATAGTGATATGGAATTTTGTTGATACTTAAAAATTAAAGAATTTTTATTATTATATCAGTTAGCTAATAAAAAACAAATATAAATAAAGAGAATCTTTAATTCATTCATATATTATTTAATAATTATTTCTTATGTGTAAGCTTACCGATAAAATTATTCATAATTTTTTTTTAATGCTTTGATTGAAATTAAAATGACTAAAGTACTTATAATTTTCATTGTCCCAGTAATAACATTATACAATTTCTCATGCGTAATCAATCATATGCTTCCAAAAGCAGTTATCTTCACCCTGTTCTATAAGTATCCTTTATAAGGTTTAGTAATCAATAGACACTACATTAGATAGTCTATTGCTGTAAAATTCTTATCTCTAGGCTGGTTCTTTGTTTTGTCTTCATCAATGAAGACAATGATTAAAAGAATACACTTATGCATTTGTCAGGCAATATTGGTCTTCACTTATGAAGACAAAAGATAGAAATTATTCATAAGATATGGATTCTATAGCATTGTGCCATCTGGTATCCATTGATTACTTAAACTTACAGTAGATAGCTCTAGTGTTAGAGTTATAGATTTTTTTTTGGAAGCATATGAGACATCATGTGATATTATCATTAGTATTAACCTTTCTAACCAAAAGATAAAAGATTTAATTGTTATATATCTGAAGTTTTTAAAACATAGAAAACCTAATTTGATAGATTATTTAGCTTGGGTTTAAAACCTTTGATTTTTTTTAAAATTGAAGTTATTGGCTTAAATAGTGTAAGATAGCTGGTAAATGTATATTAGCTTCAGTTAATCATACTTTTCACTGATGAAGACAGAACCCAGAAACTGGTTTGAAGATGGGAACTTTTTAGCATTGATCATAGATTACATATGTTTACAATAGATTCTATCAAAATAAAGTAAAAATAACCACTATACATCACATGATCACCATTATTTATGATTACACAAGTTGTTTAATACAGAGGCAAAACTCTCCATAAAGTTGTTGCTCAGTGCAAGCCAAAGTATATCAATGGATACAGGAAGATTTGTGCTAATAAGGTGAAAGGTGTCTGATAGAGAGTAGCATTAGATCCTAAGATCTAGGTGCAATGCTCTTAAATCAAAGGCTCCTCACTGATGAAATCCACAAGCTAGAAACTAGTGTGGGGATGTTGGATGAGTAGGCACTGGATGGGGATTTTATGCACAAACTTTCCTGCATCCACTGATTACTCTGGCTTGCACTGAGTGGTGCTACTGTGTGGAGTTTAGTCTTTTTGTTAAACGGCTTATGTAAGCATAAGGAATGGTGATCAGGTGATGTATAGTAGTTTAATTCTAATTTTGCCCAATAGAATTATGATGATTGTGGTTATTAAAAAACCAAATACACCAAAAAGTATGGATGCTGAACTGAGTTCAGATCTATGTGACTATACAAGCTAATGAGCTTGAATTGAAAACATTATTGTGTTTTCATTTTGGATTCAACACTTTATAGTGAGCTAATAAGGTGAAATGTGGTTTCTGGAGGATCGCATTAGATCCTAAGATCTAGGTGCAGTGCTCTCAGATCCAGCACTCTTCACTGATGAAAGCCAGAAGCTAGAAACTAGTCTGGAGATATTGGATGAGTAGGCACTAGATAGAGATTTTATGCACAAACCTTCCTGCATACATTGATTACTCTGGTTTGCATTGAGTGGCGCTACTATATGGAGAGTTTTGCCTCTGTGTTAAAGTAAAAATACTTTGATTTAAAATATAAATTGAAAAAAAAGGAAGTGTAAATATTTAAATTTATTTCTATGCATTTAAATACATTTCAGTTAAAATATTTTATTCTGTGCTCAAAAAATATTTAATAAGTAAAATCATTTAGTGAAAAACTTATCTATGAAAATATGTGTAAATCAAAGAGTACATTATATTAATACAAATTAATAATTTATTGCTTTGTACATTTTAGAACAGGGTTGAAATATATATTTTCTGCTATGAAAAGTAATATAAATCTGTTTATTGAATAAAACTAATGTGTTCATCTTTCATGATTTCACAAAGCACTAGTTGATACCATTATTCGTTTTATTAACAATAATTCGTTTATTTTTATAATTTTTTTTATCAATTATAGTCACATTCTTGACTGTTAATTTATCATAAGATATTTTATTATCTTTTCAAGTTTATACCTCACTCTATTGTGATTTGTTAGTAAAAAAAACTTTTTTTTCATATATGTAAATAATATAGGTTATAGTCAACTTATATTCAGTCAGAAGTAAAAAATTAAAAAAATTACTTAAGATAATGAATCTCTTTGGTACGCCAATATTTTTTTTAAGATTGGTCAATCTTCCAATCAAGAAAAATCAGTGAATTTTATTTAATTATATTAATTAATAGTCTATACGTTAGATATGTACCGAAAAATAATATATTAATAAAGTTTTACTTTCAAAAACTAAAACTTTTTTTACACATTAGAGTGGATACAAAAGAAATCAATGGTAGGATAAAACAATTACAATAAGAAAATTTCAATGTATACATATAAGTGTGGTATGAAAGCCATGTATATAAAAAATTCAAAAGTTGTATTAGATCAATAATATAGTCTCAGGAGCAGCATAGGAAAATCATGATAGTTAATTAATGCAAGTATGAAAGAAACAGTTAAATATAAATAAAATCAAAGATTACACTAATGCCTTAAGGCACTGCATCATGTGCTTAATTAGCTAGGAATATAAAGTCAAACCTATGTATAAGGTTTGGACTAGATTTTATCTGGTAGTTGTTTGAATTTATAAAAAAAAATACAGAAACTGGAGATGCAGTTTATGAAGATTGTTATTAAGTTTTTCATGGATTAGTATAAATTGACTAAATATTTTTACATTGAAATTTCAAATGGCAATTATATTTTCTTATAGACTTGTAATAGTTTAACTATATAGATATAATAGTATAGAATTTTAATGCATATGAATAATATATGCAATTTTTTTTCAATTCAAGAAAGGGAAAGCATCAATATGTTGTAGAGCAGGGGTCCCCAACCCTATGCCCGTGAGCACCATGGCGCCTGCAGACCATTTTATGTGTGCCAGTCGCTATCTGAACACGATAAAAAATAATTTATCTGATACAAATAAATTTAATTTTTAAAATTTCTTATAAATTATTGTATTATATTGTAATCAAATTGTAGGGCATACTATACTTTTACAGCGTAAAAAAATAAACGTTAATTATATGTTAAAATTTTATTTTTTGAAATAAATATTTTTTTTGTACATTATGTGTATTATTAACAATATCCAACTATAAATTTACATTGAAAAAATAAATGGTGCCCACCATATGGTTGAAAAAAAATAAATGGTGCCCGCCACCTATCCATTATTATAGAATGTGCTCTTAAGTGCAAAAAGGTTGGGGACTCCTGTTGTAGAGGATTATTCTATTTTCTGAATGTTTGAATGTATCTTTACAACTTTAAGGTTCTCAGTAGTAATTAATAGTAATATGAAAAACAGGGATACATTTGGACACTTTTGTTCATATTATTGTGCTAGAGAAATTTGTTTATTTATCTATTGGATAAAAGAAATAACATCAACTACACTTATTCTTTGTATTCTTTACTGACTATAATTATTTTCTTATTGTATGAAGAACATATTATGATTCAGTTTGATTTTAATATATTTGTTTGGATTGGGTTTTATCACAATATTGTTGGTTACAAGTGTCAAATTTTATATTTTATGTTAAACATTGCAAATATGTTTCTAAAAACTTAAAAATGTTATTACAAATGAGATGGGTAACAAGTTTTTTGCAGTTGTAATTTTGTTATATTGGCTCTCATACTTATACTAAAAACAAAAACTGACAAGTCTGATTTAACTCTGATGAAATTTGTGTCTGTTTATTGAAATGACTATTAATTTTATGAGTTAGAGGATTAGCACAGTGCAAAATGATAAATCACTGATTTTTAACTACACCCTATTACTCTTTAGCCTTCTCAAATTAGTTTGGAAACTGGTATCTTATCACATTATTACATTTGGTATCATTTGAGTATTTAAGTTTATAATAGATGGTTTAGAATAAAGTATAGATAATTCTTCTTGGTAGCATATGAGTGAGCATATGAAAAAACCATGTGATATTAATGTTGGTATTATTTTTAAGCAAGGAAATTGCCAGAGATCATTCTATTTTGAAGTCATAACCAAAAAACAAAATTCACTTCAGTATAGTATCATTCATAATGATGTCAATTAGAAACAAAATCAAAGAGATTCACATATTGGTCCTTTATACTCATTATGTTTTGATATATACTAGAGAAAATTGTATGTTACAATAAAACTATTGATGATAATGATGAAAATATAATTAAATAATTATTTGGGTGGTCATGTGACATTCAAATACCAGTATTAACCATATTAAGTTTCAACACAAAAATCAATAGTTCTCAAGCCCATCATATTAACACTGTGTAAAATTGCACAAAGCATTGATGAGAGCAACGTGGCATTATTTGTATTTTGCAAAGCAGGTTTGCCTTTTTTTCATTTTTGTGATGTGAAAGGTAAATAAGAGAGGACTCCTAAAAATCCATTGATCAGAATTTTTAAAGAAAAATGTTTAGATAAGAGAATATAGCAAAAGTCAATATCAGTGATACAAGGGAAATAATGTCATGAGCTATTCTCAAGCAGTTTAAAAAATAGAAGTTATTTTTTGACAATGACCAATTTTGAATATTGGTTTCGGCTATTACTAAAATAATGACAGGAGTCCAAATAAACCTATACATTAAATTGATTCATTTAGAAATGATCCTTTGAGTAAAGTTGAAATAAATGAATCATATAAACAATTGACTCTAGTATACAATTTTATGACTGTGATTATAGCAACTATGTATTACATTCTTTGTAATCTAAATTAATATGAAAATGGCTTTTCAAAAGAAAAATTTTCATTTCTTTTAATATAAATAAATTACTTTATTTTTAATTCTTATTGTAAATAGATACTGAGTTTAAATGAACATCAAATAAATGTAGATTTTTATTTTAGTTAAATAAAATTGACTTTTGTTGTTTGGATGTGTGTATTTTTATATCTACTAACAATAAATAAATAATTATTAACTATCTGTATATAATTTTTTTAAGACAAATTATACATAATGCAACATACTAAGATAGATGCTAGAAAAGCAAAATTGATTTGGTCTTCAAATTGCAAGTTTACTTTTTTACGAATCCAAAATTTCATGATAAATTATGTTTATTTACTTCTGTATTTTTTTTCCTCCAAAATTTAGCTTATCACAGTTGAAGTGTATTTTCAATGTCAGAAAGAATAATAGTTATTTTAAAGCAACCAGTTTTCCATCAAACTAAAAACATGAATTGTAGTGGTAGGAATAATTATAATATGAGAGTTTCATGTGATCACCATCTCTTATACTAGCACATAATTGTTTATAAACGAGGCAAAACTCTCCATACAGTGTGCCACCCTGTGCCAACTAGAGTAATCAATGGATTCCAGAAGGCTTGTGCATAAAATCCCTGTCTAATGCCTATTCATCCAATATCCCCAGACTAGTTTCTGCCTTGTGGCCTTCGTCAGGGAGGAGCTTTGGACCTGAGAGCACTGCACCTAGATCTTAGATCCTAAGATGAGTAGGCATTAGACAGAGATTTTATGCACAAGCCTTCTGGCATCCATTGATTACTCTGGTTGGCACAAGGTGGCACTACTGTATTGTGCCAAGGCCAAATTGGCACATGTATATAAAATAATTTTGTCGTAAAAAAATTATTAAAACAAAAAAATCTTTCGCAAAAGAGTTTGAAATAAAAGTTGAAAAATCATTGATTTAAAGTGGGAAGGGGTTTTTCTTAAAGTTAAACTGAAGGTTTTATAAAAAGGAAGTAAAACTTTATTATTATTAGTGAAATACAATTTAAAAGCTTTAAAATATATATATATATCTCTTCATTTAAATTAAAGAAGAAAAATAATCTTAAAACTAGTTTTGATGTGTAGAGTAAAATTATATATGTGTGTGCGAATGTAAAAAAAATGTATATCAGTATTAAATATTATAAATAAATGAAAAATGTATTTTTTTAAAAAAAAAAACACAGCGGTGCGCTACTAATTAAAGATATGAAAACAACACATTTTGAAATAGCTACTTTGTTTGAGCATGTGGAATTTTCATTTGTTTGTGGAAAATTTGCACATATTGTATTCTTCTACATCATCATCTTTATCTTCTTCTTCTTCAGATGATTCATATAATTTTTTTAAATCTACCTTTTGGCTTTTATTCTTCTTCCTTACACTCATCCACTTTTTCATTTTCTTCATCTGAATCAATCAGTTTTTTGAACTTGTGTTTTTTTCCAGTGTCACTATCAATTTCCTTTCCTTCTTCGTCTGTTAGTTGTTTGCTATCTTTTTCTTCCTCATCATTTAAATGGTTTGTAATAGCATCTGGAGGTGGTGCAAGTTTAAGAAACTGATGAAGTTGGTCCAATTCATTGGCATTATCAAAATCATCATAATCTCCACAATAATCTTCATCATTGAAAATTTGAGGAGGCAAAGGAGGTTGGCCATTAATTCGAGGTTTACTATTTTGTTTCATAAAATCTCTATCTGTTTCATTTCCAGTCGAAGCAATATCAATTTCTTCAAATTCAATTTTTCGTGTTTCCAAAATTATCAAAACTCTCTGCTGTTTCTTTTTCACTTCCTTATTTCCCGAAATGCCTGAAACATAAACTTTGATAACCATTTTTTAAAAAATATATATGTTCCTTTCTAGTTTTTATACACACAGAAGCACTGGTAATAACTCTACAAATTAGTGCATCAAAAATAGAAAAATATTTCCAGTTGATGAAGTTACAGATCAAATCGTGAGCATGCTTCATAATCGTTCTGAAATTTGTACCTTCAGTAAACTGAAAGCTGCAGTCCAAGAACAAACTAGGTTTGTAGATCTAAATACTTCCTCCAAAATACAATATTTGTATGGTAATATTAAAGATATAACTTCTGGAGATGCCAATGCATGGTAGCGTTGATATGCAGGAATACTCTTATTAGTCTGAGTCGATTCTTTTATCATACTAACTTGATCTTCCATGTGTAAATCAATTTTTTTCTGAGATTCATTAATTTTAGGTATTTGAGAATTGATATCTGCCAGCATTTTTTTCAAACTTGTAAGTGTTCCGCATTTTGCTAGTTGCTCTTTTAATTTCTCAGGTGTTAATTTCCTTTTTTTTTAATGATGATGATTCCAATGATTTTAATTTCTGAGAAACATTTTCTATCATTGTAAATTTATCTTCTGGGAAGTCATGTAAGGACACTTTTTTAGAAGACGATTCAACTTTTAATTTATTTTCATTTTTAATAGGTGAAATCATTTCTGGCATACTTTCAAGTTTCTTTTGTGTAAAAAAGGCTTCAGTTTCTGACAACAAATAGCTTACCCATTTTGGGGGCAATATCTAATTTTGGAGAATCCACATGTTTGTGAGATTTTTGTGCAGTTGTTCCAATAGCACCCAATTTTGGTTTAGATGTTTTTATTTCATAATTCTGCTTGGAAACACTTTCGCTATTTCGGCCTTTAGATTTATTTGTGAGATCAAGACGCCTGCAACAACGTTTATAAGTTGAAGTAGCATTTTCCAATATCGCAGACAGTTCATCTGAATCCTTGGATCTTTTCCTATTGACAACATTGCAGAGTTCTTTAGATGTAGGGGTATACGTTATCATAGGATTAATCTAAAGGAATTTCGACAACACCTATTGCACCATTTGCCAGAGGATATTAAAACAAAACCCATTCACAGATATAAATAGCTAGATTTTTATCGGACATTCAGTCTAGTTTGAGTTTGCAGTTTCAGTCTAGTTTTGCAGTGTCAGTCTTGTTTACAGAAATGCAGTGCTGAAAATCTTATGGAAATATACGCTCTTCTTTCAGCTCTTTGTCCAACAAGATCATCAAAACCTACCTGTGAAGTAATGTCTGCATAACAACTCAGAAATCCTCCGTCAAACGTTCAACTGTTTTCAAGAATAAAACCAACGGATTAACATAGGATCTCTTCAATAAACGTCAAAATCTAACCGGTTAGATATACTTAATGAGGAGCAGCCAACGACAAGCAAAAATGCTAGGTAAACATTTATTTATTATCATTTATAAGTAGTAGTCACCACTGTAATTCGTAAGCATTCAAGATTCAAATTATATGAACTCTATCATACATAAAATGAACTATTGATAAGTGTGTTTAAGTTTCAAATGCTATTAATGCTTTATTATTATGTTTGTGAATGTGAGATAATTTAAATGTCATAGATTATTTATACTTTTTTTCATAAAATATGTTATAATGTGTTTATTTAAAAATATGCATGTATTAAATTAGATTGTCAAGATATTTAAATTTAGTAATATAATGTTGGTTAATCAATTATTTTTAAAACTTAATTAATGTTGATTAAAATAAATTGTCTTTAAAATTAAACTTTATTTGTCGGTCAATTCTGTTTATCAATTCTTTTTCTATATTTTATTACTGATTAAAATTAGACTGGGCTAGTTAAGGGAATTGTTTCGAGCGCTGGATTATGAGCCTACTGACCAAAGACGTTGTTTATTCTTTTGAATAGATAGCTGGCACCTGGAGTTTACTCTGAAACAAATAAAGTGTTTGGATAGTAGGGGTTTGAATCTAGCAGCCAAGATGGGCCATTGTTGATAGTTAAAGCTATCAATAAGATCTCCCATTTTGCTCGAACATGCTGGTTCGTTCACGTAACCTTTATAAGATTATAAATGTATTATGAAGGAGTTTGAAACCGGCCAAAACTTATATATACGTATAAGTAGGTGGTTTCAGCAGTTCGACCCAGTACATAAATGGCTATACCTAACTTGGGGCTGGACCTAAGAAACAATAGTAAATAAATGCTTTGTTTCTTGTTTAAAAAAATTTTTTCTATACAAAAGCTAAATTACGTATGTTAAAGCGTTTTAATTTTGTAAAAAAAAAAAAAAGAATTGACCGAAAACTTTGTTTTCTTTAAATGAAGAGAGATTTATGCTATTTACATTGGTTAAAATAAATCATTATGTTAAATTGGAGACAGGTGGATGTTTGGGCAGAGTTAAAGCATTAAGATCAGGTAGAGAAAAATGGACAAAGGAGGGTGGAATCAGCGTATATTTCCAGTTTAAAAGAAAGAAATAAAATAGAAATTAGTAAACTTATTAAAATAAAATACGGTATCAAAAATAATGATAAAAAGTGTTTATAAATGATAAGAAATAAAGCCAAAATGGAGGCTCAAGGTAAAAATATAGAAAATATTCCCAACAAGGGAAAAAGGGAAATCATAGCTTTATTAACTTGCATGTTTGAAAAACAAAAAGAAACAGCCGAAGAATATAAAAAAATAGCTGAAGAGCTTAAAAATCAAAATAATGAAATGAAGAGTAAATTGGAAGGGCAAGCTGAAATGCTTGAAAAGTTAAAGGACCAGATCGAAATGGGCCAGAATAAAATAAAGAAGAACCAAGAAGTTATAGAGCTAGATTTAATTAAAGAAAGTCAGGAAGTTGAAAAGGAAATTGACGTGATAAAAGATGTAAAAATTGAATTAGAACTAGATAGTGTTGAAACAGAGAAGACTGAAATAGAAATTAAAGCAGAACAGGATAGTGTTAAGACAGGGGAAAATATAGATCAAGAAATAGAAGAGAGACATGGGTTCAAAGTAGAAGATAGCGTAAAAAAGTTTTTACAAAGAATTAAAAATAAAAGGTTTAAAGTAAATGTTCGTGTTCGCAGATTTAAAAATAGATTTAAAAAAAGAAAGCGTAGAAAAAAATATTCCCAGATTGAAGTAATTCGGAGTTTGTCTAGGTATAAAGGTTTTCTGAGTTACAAAGTCGAAAACAGAACAGAAAGAGAAAGAGATAAAGCAATAAATTATAAAAGCGGGACCAATAAGAGAGGAAAGTTAGTTGATATTATAGAATTTGTAGAAAGAAAGAAAGAACTGCCAGACAAAATTAAAAATATGTAATCTGACGGATTCACCGGCTTGACCTAGTTATTAACGACCATGGACTCAGAATAATGGAAAATGTTTAACAAAGTATAATGAAATAGAAATAACCTATAGTTTTTTTTTTTAAACAAATGTAAAAATGAGAATCAAAGTTAGTTTGAAAAATGATTAAAGTTAGTCTTAGTAAAATAAAATAACAATTTTAGAGTTTTTAAAATGTCAAAGCAACGATAAACAATTTATGTCAAAACCCTCGATTATGTCTTATCGATTATATTGATATTCCAGCTCATAAGTCTAGAACATAGCAGAGCGTGACGCAAACAAAACAAATGTGTAAAATCAAAATAGACAAGCAAAATGAAAATGTTTTTTTTTTTTAAAAAAAAAGAGAGTAAAAATAACGCTTTAAAAATAAAAATGAAATAAATAAGTGTATAATGAACGTATTAATGGAAATAAAACATTATCAAATAAAGTTAAAAAAAAAAAGTGTATTAAATTAGGATTGAGGTGTATGCGAGTATTTGGGCAAGGAGATAAATTCCATGCCTGACTTTTGTTGGATTAAGCCTCTTCTTGCGGTGACTTTGTTCTACAGATGGGTAGTGCGAAAAATAAATAATACTGATGATGATGATGCGCCAATAGAAAAGTCCTGGCATATAAAAGTTAATAAATCTGGAGGAAAAATTCCCAGTAACCAAATAAAATAAATATTTTAGTAAGTCGAATATGCAGTAGAGATAGTCCTGCCATTCGCAATCTTAAAGTCCCTGTTCATGATCCTTGTGCACAAAAATGCCCATGCTGTAGTCACGACTTCTGCAATAAATTAAAAGTTGGTTTAAATCAGCACAAAATCTATCTGTGTGTTTGAATTGCCTTATACTTAGCTGCCTACTTCTCTTAAGATTACATTTATTACCTAATGATGAAAATAAAACTAAAAATGCACTCGAGAAAAACAGTTTTTTTCTTTTTCTGAGTACACGCACGTTAAAATAAAATAGTTTTGAATATACGTAAGTTAATAAAAGGAAATAAATAAATGGTTTAAAGTAATTAAGTCAAATCAAATGTCTGTATAATAATGAAGAGCAATAAAATAAAATAGTTTTCTGAATGCATGCACGTTAATAAAGAAGTTATGTAAATGATTTAAAATATGATTCCGTAATATAAATAAATATGTAAACTGATGTCCGTGATGGTTTAAAAATAGTATCGTAAAACTAATATTTAAAATGTTTTCATAAGGGTTTGAAAATAATATTGTGAGATTAGATTAATACAAATGTTAAAGTAATGTTCATATGAATTTAAAATAAAGTTGTAAGATTAATAATATAAATATAAAGTCAATCTAAGGTGTATTAAGAGTGTGTAAGTATACATGTGTATATACGCGCACATACACTGGTAATATTCGGTAAATACGATACCTTATGATGAGTATCTTAAATGTATTTATCCAGATATCCTTTTAGGTTATTTTCTTGGTACTGCTGCACCTTATGATGAGTGCAAAAAGGGATTTATTTATTATAGATTCCCTCTAAGCAAGTCCAGTAATAACTCGATATCTAGAATATTAGTAGGTGTAGAATTATGCTGCACGTATACACATGTGTAGGAATTATCTAAAATAATAAATTAATAAATCTTTAGAGTCAAGAATTAAAATTGCAAAAGGTAAAATGGTCAAAAATGACGCATTTTACTCTAAAACGGAGGGGGGTGTAATGTGCCAAGGCCAAATTGGCACATGTATATAAAATAATTTTGTCGTAAAAAAATTATTAAAACAAAAAAATCTTTCGCAAAAGAGTTTGAAATAAAAGTTGAAAAATCATTGATTTAAAGTGGGAGGGGGTTTTCTTAAAGTTAAACTGAAGGTTTTATAAAAAGGAAGTAAAGACTTTATTATTATTAGTGAAATACAATTTAAAAGCCTTAAAAAATATATATAAATCTCTTCATTTAAATTAAAGAAGAAAAATAATCTTAAAACTAGTTTTGATGTGTAGAGTAAAATTATATATGTGCGTGCGAATGTAAAAAAATGTATCAGTATTAAATATTATAAATAAATGAAAAATGTATTTAAAAAAAACACAGCGGTGCACTACTAATTAAAGATATGAAAACAACACGTTTTGAAATAGCTACTACTCATTAAACAATCAATCAAACAACACGTTATCATAGGATTAATCTAAAGGAATTTCGACAACACCTATCGCACCATTTGCCAGAGGATATTAAAACAAAAACCATTCACAGATATAAATAGCTAGATTTTTATCGGACATTCAGTCTAGTTTGAGTTTGCAGTTTCAGTCTAGTTTTGCAGTGTCAGTCTTGTTTACAGAAATGCAGTGCTGAAAATCTTATGGAAATATACGCTCTTCTTTCAGCTCTTTGTCCAACAAGATCATCAAAACCTACCTGTGAAGTAATGTCTGCATAACAACTCAGAAATCCTCCGTCAAACGTTCAACTGTTTTCAAGAATAAAACCAACGGATTAACATAGGATCTCTTCAATAAACGTCAAAATCTAACCGGTTAGATATACTCCATGAGGAGCAGCCAACGACAAGCAAAAATGCTAGGTAAACATTTATTTATTATCATTTATAAGTAGTAGCCACCGCTGTAATTCGTAAACATTCAAGATTCAAATTATATGAACTCTATCATACATAAAATGAACTATTGATAAGTGTGTTTAAGTTTCAAATGCTATTAATGCTTTATTATTATGTTTGTGAATGTGAGATAATTTAAATGTCATAGATTATTTATGCTTTTTTTTTTCATAAAATATGTTATAATGTGTTTATTTAAAAATATGCGTGTATTAAATTAGATTGTCAAGATATTTAAATTTAGTAATATAATGTTGGTTAATCAATTATCTTTAAAACTTAATTAATGTTGATTAAAATAAATTGTCTTTAAAATTAAACTTTATTTGTCGGTCAATTCTGTTTATCAATTCTTTTTCTATATTTTATTACTGATTAAAATTAGACTGGGCTAGTTAAGGGAATTGTTTCGAGCGCTGGATTATGAGCCTACTGACCAAAGACGTTGTTTATTCTTTTGAATAGATAGCTGGCACCTGGAGTTTACTCCGAAACAAATAAAGTGTTTGGATAGTAGGGGTTTGAATCTAGCAGCTGAGATGGGCCATTGTTGATAGTTAAAGCTATCAATAAGATCTCCCATTTTGCTCGAACGTGCTGGTTCGTTCACGTAACCTTTATAAGATTATAAATGTATTATGAAGGAGTTTGAAACCGGCCAAAACTTATATATATGTATAAGTAGGTGGTTTCAGCGGTTCGACCCGGTCCAGTATAGAGAATTTTGCCTTGTTTAATATGAGTTAACTTTTTGCCTCATTTTTCATTGATGATAGTATTCCAAAACATGTGTAAATTAAAACTACTGCAAACTTATATTTTTTTAATTTAGTTTGAAAGATTATAATTTAAAAAATATTGCAATTTTGTTAATCATAAACAAATAAAAATATATTATTTTATTTGTTTATTGTTAAAATAAGCATCATTTGTGTTCACAAACATTATAAGATTAGACTAAGATTCTTAGAATTATATATTATAGTTGAAGTGCATCTGCTTGTTATGCGTACTTATGGATTTGGTTTTCAAGTTCTAATCCATTAGTCTATACATTTTAGCCAGAGAATAAAATAAATGCAAAAATAATCTGGTAATCAGCAACCATAGCTATTAATAGTTTTTTTTTTGGTTCACTATTCCTGTGATGGAATTCCGTTGAAAAGGCCTTGGTTTTGTAATGGGATATTTCCCAAACTTTTTAGGTCTAAATATTCAATGCTAGATTGAATTATATTTATGGTTTGAGAAAGTAATAGTAAATTACATTATAAATGCCTTAAGTAAATTACTATATACATGCCTTAAAGTGTGTTAATTGCTTGATCATAATCCCATATTACATTCATTGTTATTCTATGAATTCTTCTATATGCATAAATCTTTTGAGCATGTTGGGTTTAAGTTACCAAATAGTTTGATAGTGGGTTTTTTTAATAATTGCTAGACAGGCTAATTGGCATTTTTTGTTATAGGAAATACTGTTGAGTAGGAATCATACAAACTGCTATTTAATATTCATTAACTTAATCAGAGAGTATCACTGATTTTTAATTATTTTTTGTACCACATTAAAATATAGTTTATATTCTTTGGTTTTTTTTATTGTTATTCAGATATCCATATAATAATTAGTATTTAAAGTGATAGTAAATGAATGTCACTATTACCTGATTTGTTTTAAGTTTCTCTGCTCATCTTACATATCAGTAAATATAACAAACAGTGTATGTAATCTATTTTAAATATATGAAATCTTGTTTTTGAAGCTTTTATTTAAAATAATTTGTACTTTTAATGTTTACTTTACTATTTTTTTATTTTAGAAAACACATGATATGCTGAAAGAGGCTTGGAATGCTGAAGGTTCGCCCTTTAAGGGACAACCTTATGATCCATCTATTTTCAATGTTATTCCAACTGAAGATGCCAAAAAGTCTACTTACTAAAGCTGTCAAAAAAAAGTTGAAGATCTGAATGTAATAAGCAATTTTATTTTATTATTTTTTTTTTGTCATTTTCTGATTTTGACCGGAGGTTTTTACTAATTTATTGTATTTTTTATTTTGAGTTTAATTTTTGTTTATTACCAAAAATGAGTTTTATGTTGTTTTGAAGCAAAAATTTTTCCCCCCTCAGTCTGTCTACTATTAAATTTATTGGTTGTTAAAAGTGCACCACACCCATTACACAGATAAATTTATATTTGCACTCTTATTAATAAATATAGGTCTGTTTATAAATTTCAAGAAATTAGAGCCTATCTACATCACATAAACAATGTAACAATGCCATTCTTACTGCTCTATATATTAAACTATTAATTTTTTCAGTTTATTATATATATGTGAGAGTATATAAATTACATTTCTTTTAGCAAAGACAAGTTTCACACAGTTTTTTAACCAGTAGATTTTTTTTAAATCTCTAATTGCTTTTTATCTCTCATAATTTCTGCATCTAATCAATTACTTTATTCTCTCATCTTAACAACAAAAGTTCCTTTTTTGTTTTCATTTAACTATTTATTCTGATTTTTTTCCCATTCTTTTTTATACTCATATAGCAATAGTTTTTAGATGTTCTTTTTTTTTCCATCTCTTAACTAATGACTTATATGTCTGAGTAATTAATTTCTAGACTTTAGACTATTAAATACTTAGAAACAAATGGGTTGCTTTAAAAGAAATTAAAAGTATCCAATTTCAATCACTTTCTTCAGAGAATAGCCTAGTGTGTTTCTCTTTGTGTTACATAATACTCATATAACCAATAACTGAAAAAGTAAATTAACTTCTATCTTAATGATATCAGTTTTTTTCCTTGCATTGTCTATGATTTAATTTTTTTTTTTTTTTAATCATTGACAAAAAAAAATCTCTGACAGTTTTTTTTAATTTTAAATTCTGATATCCTCGTAAATATGTATATATGAAAGAACCCTAACATAAAAGTTAGTATATGTACATACTATGCTTATGACCTCAGCTTCGAATCCTGCCTGTAATACTTAGAAATTTTGTAGGTTTGTAATAATCTTTGAATTTTTTTAGTTGTAGCTAATCTGTCTAACTATTCAATATTTACAGTATTATGTAAAATAATATTGGAAGAATGGTAAAAAACTCTCACAGCCTGGTAATCAGCAAGTCTGATGGATAATAATGCCCTTTCCTTTATCATTTTTTAAATGGGAACTGTTTGAGAAGTTTTTACTTTGCAGTAAGCTATTTAAAAGTTGTTTAACTTATTTACATAAATAATATAAACTGCAATCAGTATATGTAATAAATAAATTACAGCAATATGATTTATTATAGTGAATATATAAAAATAAACTCAATATAGAACCCAGTATATTAATTGATTGCATAATCTGCTTTTTACTTGTCTATCACATGGTATTTTTTATAACATATAATAATTATAACAAGTATTTGTTTTTGGATGTGGTTTTGTTAATGACATTGATCTATCCAGGCAGGGAAGGTAGTTTGCATTCTTATAGTTCACTAATGTTATAATTGTTGCATTGTTAACCGAGAGGGCAGCGCAGCCGCCTTGGAAGAAGCAGTTGGTTGCAGACGGTTGTTGTGGGTTTGCCTCCCGACCGATGCTATGATATATGGAAAAAAAAATACAGGTGTTACTTTGTGTGCATTATATATATAGACACACATACACTTGGGACACACATAATTCCAATTTCATTGAAAAAATTTCTATTCCTAGGATGCTATGTCTGCTGCAGATTACATTATATATATTTTAAATCAAAATATAAGGAATAACAAACAATATGCAGTTTTTTTAATGAGCATTATCAAAACGTATAACCATACACTATATACTTCGGATTTTAGATAAACTCATAAAAATCCAGAAATACAAAATGTAATTTTAAATGTTTGTTAGTTGATCTTCTGCACTTAATGCATCAACTGAAAAGAGCATTATCCAACTGATTTTTACCTATGGAGTGTTTTGTTTTTCATATGTCATAGCATCGGCCGGGACGTGAACCCACAACCGTCTGCAACCAACTACTTGCTTGCATGGCGGCTGCGATGACCTCTCGGTTAACAATGCTTAACTACCTATGGAGTGTTTTTTAATGTTTTATGAATGATGAAATTAAATATAATATTGTTTTTTTTCTTTCTGATTCCTACAAGATCAAAGTTATGGAATACTTGACAACTATGTGTTTCTAATGTGTAATTGCAAGCTATATAGTATGCAGGCCAACAATCAATTGGTTAATCATCATAAATGCAAATAAATGTTTTCAAAGTTTAATCAGTTTGAAAGCTATTTTTATAAAGTGTTATAATTCATCTAACTTTCATCAGAAAGACTCAGGCATTGGAATAATTATTTATTTAAAATATATAGTCTATTTTAATTAGAAAGTTAGTGAGTACTTATTTCATAAATTGTGTAAACAAGTCATTGGTGTGCTTCTCTAACATATATGGTATATAATTTCAATAACTATAAATTACTATTATATTTTGAGGTATTTATTAACATGGCAATTAAGTATCTCTTTTGTGTGTATGTGTGTAAGAGTGCTGCCATGTCTGATATTAATTATGCTTTGATTGTTCTTGAGCGAAATATTTAATTGAATTTATAATTGACATGTTTTAACAACCAAGGTAATCAAGATTAAAATAGCTCAATGCCATATCAACTAGGTAATTGTCAACAGAGATCTATTGACTATTTTCACTTCTGAGTTATGTATTCCTTTTCTGATCAATATTTGTATTAATAGAACAAATAATTATTAGTTTGTTAGATTCAAACAAACATGAATCCTACCTGAATTAATTTGTGTTTTCTTTTTATTTTAATTTTTTAAGAATAATAAGTTTTAAATCATAATTACTTTGTTTTTAGTTTTTATTATTTAAATTTTTTTCAAATGTTATTTGCGTTTATGTAATTTGTATGTATGAATTTGTATTTATAAAGAACTTCATTTATTCTATAATATAACTAAACATTACGATTCATTACTTTTCATATAGCTTTACGTATGGCATATTACCATAAATTGTATTGGGAGGATAGCCATCACTACTCAGATATTATTACTTAATTCTACTTTATATATGAAGCACTTTTTTTTCTATCTGTATTTGTAATATATACATATACATTTGTCTCCATTTATCAGTCTTAAAAATAGATTTGTAACTTTTTTCTTCCAGAATAGTTTATGCTAATATAAAATTTCTGCTGCTAAAGAAATTTGAGTTTAATTAATGTACGAATATACAGAAATAAATATATATAATCACTCAAAATTTAATATAGTGATTTGAAAAATATATTTTTATAAAAGAATCAAAACCTATCATCATTTAAATTTAACTTTTATTATGCCTACCAGAAATGTAAAAGTAAATGACTGATTACAGATAAGTATATTTATACAAAACATAATGTTATATGTTCTATTGTGATTGTGCCTTTCTCATTGTTGAAAAAAATAAAAGTTAATCAAAACATTTAACCAATTACTCAAGATGTCTTCCAATCCAATACTGCAGAATTTAGCAAGTGAAGTTTGAAGGTTTTGTATTGAATTAATTAGATTTTTATTGTAACATATTGACATTGTAAGATAAACATATACACACATATGTTAATAGATAAATATCTCATTAACAAACATTTATCACATCCAGTCAAACCTTGCCATCGATTATCAAGGCTAATTGGTTCAGATAAAAAATGGAACTCTATTTATCTATCTAGATCTTAAATAGACATGTTAATCTATGATATATGCCAAGGTGAATTTTCAGATCAGTCAAAATATTAATGAAACTTCTTTCTAGTTGGCTTAAATTAAACTTTTATAAGGCAGAAAGAATTTCTATTCATTTTAATAATTTTAATAAGCAAAGTAATATAATAAAATATATAATAAACCCCAGCTCCATTTTTATCTGAATATAATTAGCTTTGGTAATAGATGTTATATGTGCTGGTAGAGGTTTATGTATGTGAATGTATTTTCTCATACATATACAAATATCAGTTTTTATCATCTTCATAGAATCAAATACATTCCATTATTATTGTGTATGGGTCTTCCTAAAAGTGATTTACTACAAAATGTAAAACAATAAATAAATTATATAGGTAAGAGAATGGATAAACTTTTTAATATTTTGATTGGCATTTAGTTTTTTGCAAGAACAGAAAAATTCATGTTTGATTATAATATTTAAATGTTTTAGTAGGTTTCATTTTTATAATTTGGTTCTAATATAATTTTATCTACAAACATACTTTTGCTTCTTTTTTTTTTTATCATAAGTCGATTTCTAAATAAATATGCTGCCAATCACACCAATATGAAAAAAAAAGAAAGAAAGATTGCAAAACAACAAAACTAGTATTTATCATTCTAAACAATAAATTTGATTGTGAAAAATATTTTTACATTTGAAAATTCCAATGTATAAAATATATTTTGTGTCTTTTTTATATACTATATGTATTTGTAATGTATGTGCAATTAAAGACATTTGTATAGTAACATTTCTAGTTGATATTGGTATATGAATCAACTGAATACATACTAATTATTATCAAGTATAATTGTTTCATATATAAACAAACAAACTTATCTACAAACTCTTCAATATGACATCTTTTTTAATTAGATCTTTAAAAACATTCTTTTATTTTTTTGCAGTGATTTATTTTTCTTTATTAATATATTTTAGTATATTAACTTTATATTGTAAAATATTCATTTTCAATTTCAAAATTCAATCATTCTTAATTACAGAAGTTATATTTATTATTTCAAAAATATATTATTTTTGTTCTATTTGTATAGTGTTCTATTTTTTTATGTGCTGTAAATATGTAATTATCTTGTATTTATATATTATATTTATGTATAATAAATTTGATTTACCTTTTTATTTCTCTGATTTTTTTTCTTTTTTTTGCACAAAGTAAATTAATTAATCTTGTATATCATATGCAAGAGTTAGACAAAAATACAAAAAACACCAGTGATATCTTTATTAATATGTATAAACATAAGATCTCTATTTTATATAAAGAAAATATCTATGTAATAATGAATAATATATGGACTAGTATTAATCTAATTTTCTATTTTATTTAGTAGTGCAATAGTCATATGTAATTTTAAGAAGAGGTTTGCAGTGTATATGTAGGGCATGAATTCTTTCTTAAAATTATAAACTAATTTTCATAAGAAAAAGTTTCAAATTCTATGAAAGATGTATCTTATTATTCAAGAATGATTCACTGAATCTCAGCAGTATTTAAAGTGGTTATCAGAGAGATAATATACAATATCAATTCCATACCCTTAAATCAATATTTGTCTATTTGATATGTTTGAAGTTTTTCATTTATATGATAATGTCTGGAAATTATATACTGCAAGTGAACTTGATTCCTAATGTATTCAAGCAATTGAAAAGTGTGATACATCTATGGAGAATAATGATTGTACTAAAAAAAAAATACCATGGATTGACATTCCAATTCATGATTGTTATATTATTATGTTTCACAGTAAGAGAAGTTAGTCTATTTGTCAGTTTTTTTGTTTGTTTGTTTGTTGTTTTTTTTTTTTTTTTTTATGATTGCCTGCACATGATAATACAAGTTTTACATTGTAACCTTCACATCAGAAACCAATGGCATAAAATTAGAAGCTATCCGCATTCATTCTTTATATAAATTTACAACTAATTGTCTTGGTATTCATTGTGGTGTACAAATGTGTGAAGACCTTTGAAGTGAATTGTTGCACTATATTTTTTATACATGTTTGATTATAAATATTTGCAATATTTTTAATCTTCTTTAGTAATTATTGATTTTTTGCTTTCAGGTGATTTGGGAAGGTTTGTTTTCCTATCTTTATGTTCATTATGGGTTAAGTTTTGTTTTTGCACAATTCATTACTTGTATATAGTGATGCCCCAGATAAATGATTAACACCAATTTTAGTTTTTATACATTCATACAAGTCTGGTTTCTTTCATTACCATTTCATTAATGCATCACATGGAAAATGCAAATAAACAAATAAAGTTTGATTTGCAGAATATTCAGTTTGTTTGTTTTTTCAAACATTGTGTGTGTATATATATATATACACACAAACATGCATACCATAACAAGAATCTTTCAGTATAGTTGTTAGTGCATATATTTGTATCTTAATAACATTGGATTTATATCCAGTGAAATTTGGAAATTTTTCAGAGTAATTAACAATTTGCAAACAGGTATAGAATTTTTTCCCCACGTATCTATCCTCCATTCAACTCATTTATTGATCAAAATATTGGTCCGTAAATGACTATGTTGATATTATTAGCTACAATATAAAACTTGAGACAAAAACAAACATCGTCATTTATCTTGTGAATATTATCGTCTTTGCTATCTATTTATGGGGAGATTTAGAAAGGGTTTTGTATTTCAGTTGACAGTTTATTGTGGTTTTATTTTTACCATATATACCATTACATTTTTAAAACTACCATCATTTTTTTTTCTTAAGAAAAAATAGCTTGGAAGTGGAATTGAAATTGCAAAGAAGATAGGGTCTTTTGATTATTATCAGTTTAGGTTTTTTTAAGTAATATTCAGACATGGAAAATGATACAATCTTGTAAATCCATGGATAGCACTTTTCATGATATTATTGAACTGATGGGGAGAATATATTATCATTTTTTAAATAATGATGCAAGAATTGAAATGATACCTTTTAATGATATGTCTATCTTATCTGTTTATTTAGGCAAAAATAAACAGTTTAATGAAGTTTAAACAACTCTATAATTTTAAAATAACAAAATATAATAATTTTTCTGGAGAAGTCTCAATATATGTTACCATAAAAACTAATGGATTTTTGGGGGAATATATGTGAAACTATATTTTGTCATTTTAAATATTCTTCTACTTTTTCCAACTTATAAAAATTAAGGCATTACAAAAGGTATAACTTTCAATAAATAATATTCTTATCCATTTTAGCAAAGATTTTTTAAAAACATTTATTGAATTCATTGCTTTTAATTATAAATAGTTAGTAAGCAGAAACTGAATGGAGTTTTATAGAATTAAGAATCAATATAGACAGTTTTAATTGCTTAGACAATACAATAAATATATCAGGAGCAAAAATGTAGTGTGTATATATAGAATGGAAATATTTAATAAATAGGGATTCAATTTTAAAATTAATTAATTATACTAATAAAATAAAAATTGAAAGTGCAAATAATATATATGAAATTATGTCTTGATTGCAAATATAATAATTTTAAAAACATACATTGACACAACCAAAAATAAAAACAAGATTTAAATTCAGTAATAAATTTACATTTTAAAATTTAAAAACAATTATAAAATTAAAATACTTATAAATGTAAAAAAATACAATGGATTTATATTTGCTATATTTTGTTCTCTGTCTTCCTCATGCATATTATGTAAAAAGAATAAGTTTTAGTTTTGCTTAGAAGTCTTGATTACAATATAATATGAATTGTTACTATACTGCTTTTGAATACATCTATAACATGCTTTTTTGTGTATAATATGCATATACAAATTAAGATTATAATATGAGCCAAATTTTAAAGTAATTGTTAATATATTGAAAGAGCATATTTACATAATTTTTTCTGTATACATTCATTTATTTATATTAATTTAAAAAATGAAAAACTTACTGTATCACATCTTAATTTTTTCAATAAAATGTACAATAAACTATAAGATTCTCCATAAATATTTTTAGGTTTCCTAATAAAATATATTAATGTCTATCAAAGATGTTTTACTGATTCATATCTCTGATCTATAAATTCAATGCCTTACCAAAACATTTTAGCTATATCAAAAGTACAAATAATCTATAGCATGAATAGATTTCTCTTTTCATAATTTTTCTAATACATAAATTATTCTTTTTGAATACACAGTTTACTTTAGAACATGATTTTTCCTTTCATTATAAATTGATGACGTTCATTTTAATGCTTTTTAAGGAAAATACAAATTCTCAAATTGGACTTGAATAACATTTTATCAAATAAAATTAATGTATCATACTTTTGGAAGATAAAATGATTGTGCTTTCAATGTATTTAAGACAATGAAAATGCAATTAAAAAATGAAATTGCATTAGAATTAATGAACACTGCAAGATAAAAAAATGACTGCTGACAAAATTTTCATGATAATACTTGTAAAATTTTACTGTTTTGTTTTAGATTTTTTATTTGTATTTTGCAATGTATAATTGAAATAGTGTATGTTATTACAATTCTTATTATGGTTTCACAGTAAGTATTGAAAAAAATAGAAAAAATTCATATTAATAAGCTAAAATCTACATTTAACAGAAGAAATATTAAATTTAAAAGAAGAATTTTATCAAGATAAAAAAAAAATATAGATAATTATCAAACTTTTTTATAATATTAAAAATCATAAGATAAAGTTGAGCTATATTAAATGGTTTATAAAAAATTCTGTATTTTTACTATTTAAGAGATAAGTTTATTAGATGGAGTTGTAAATTTTTATTCTTTAAAAATTAAAAATATAGTTTGTAAAAAAAAAATTTGAAGTATTTGTATATTTTTAGAATATAAATTATATTAACTCAGATTTTGTTAAAAAGTATAGAGCATTTTCCACATATATGATATTTCAACAAAACAATTTGTGGAAAAAATATTTATAATACTTTATATATATTGTAATGTCTAAATCTCATTGAGTTAATTCATCTTATGTAAAAGTATTGTCAGACCATTAGATTTGTCAAACTTACATGCTGATGCTATATCAATAAAAGATCAATTATATATATTAATGATAAAATATTTGAAATGTCCATAACTATATTGTTTCAAACACACTCATCTTTTAAGTAAAGAATAGCTTCAAAAATTCAGGTTATTTACTTGAAGAGGCTGAAACAATGTAGCTATGGGACATTTCAAATATTTTATATACATTTCAGCTAGTCTTATGCATTGTTTCCATTCGTGATAAAATTATGTAGTATTTTAATTTTAAATATATTTTGATAAATAATAAAAAAAAATTCAATACATAAAGTCTGTACTAAAGAAATAAAATGTTTCTTTAATTCTGAAAAAAAAACCAATGTTATACCAAAGAAAAGTTCTACCAATGCTTTTATGTAAATAGCAGATTAAAAAGTACAAAATAAAGCAATCAACAAAGAAATCTGTTCTAGGTAATTCATATGATGTTATTTCAGATTATTTTTCCAACTCACTTTTTAATCTGCTATTTACATAAAAGCATTATTTAAAAAAGTTTCTTTTACATACTATTTTTTTCTTTTTAATTTTACTTATATATTATTTTTAAAATAGTTAAAACTAAAAAAAAAAAATTGACCAAAATTATAATTTAATAATAAATTGTGAAAATAAAAAATACTTTCTCTAACAAACAAATTCTAAATTTAAACATCGAGAGCATTTACTATAAAAAAAATTTGCTTTTTAATTAATTGTCTACCCTTTTTTTTTACACTTTTTTTTTTCCCACAAAATATATTTGTAATAGTCATTATTTCAGATAATATTGACAAAATTTTATTTTATAAACAATATTTTTGTTGGCTCAGTTGCTAAAAATTTTTTCTTCTGGGAAACGTAGCATGTAATTTTGATTTCTAAAGGAAAACAGATTTTTTTTCATTGTTAGATATTCAAAAATGTGGAGATTCCAACAGAACACAAACAAATCAAGTTAATATAAAAGCAATTAAAAAGAGGGAAAATTACATTAAATTTAGTATAGGTAATGTACTTATATTTGAATATTATATATATATAAATTTTAAAAAATGAAAAAGAAAAATAAATTAATAAAATGGGGTTTTGCTAATTTAAATCATAGCCTGAATAACAAAGTAACTAGAGATAAAGATTTTATTAATTTGTAATTTTGAGATTTAATGTATTTATAAAACAATATGGTATTAAAAATAAGTAGTATATGAATATATCAGTTGGTGTAATTGTAAAGGTATATAAATTAAATTTTATTGAGATTAAGCATATGGCAATATTAAATATTTTTTGTCCATTATAGTAAAGAGTTGGCATAGCAGTAAAATCATGTAGCTATAAGTGGGGAAAATGTCTAAATAATATTTTTAGATTAAATTAAGCAATATTGTTGAAAAAATATCTAAATCTGTTTTAGGTATGGTATCTATGCCTATAATGATGGCTTGCTAGTAATAGTTTCAATTTGAAGATGTATATAATTTTAGTTTTTTACTATGTGACAAAACCCAATGGCCATAAATCAAAATTGAATTACTTCAATTTGAATATCCATTTCTTTGAAAAGTAATGTTTCTAAATATGCATTTCTTGGCTTGAAAAAAGAGACTACTAAATATATATATATATTAAAGCAAATAAGAAATGTCTTTACTACTAAGAGAGTTTATAAAGATCAAACTAATAAGCAAATCATCTGCAGAAATCTATGATAACCAATTTTGACAATTCTATTTAAAGAAACAGTAAATGTTGCTATATTTTTGTGTTTATATATTGTGACCTTCTCTTGGATCAACCACTAATCTAGACTCACATTTGGCGCTATAATCTGCCTTTGTGTCCTCTTTGAATGCTGGAATCGTACATGAATCTGGCCGCACATTTCATGGCACCAGATCCGCCTTTTGTAACCTTCGCTACCCGAATAATCAAGAATTTAAACAAAGAAACAAAAATGTAAAACTAATGAGATGATTCCGTTATTGCATAAAGGTAGCATGAAACTATAGATCTGCAGGAGATCACAAGGTGATTAATAAAGATGATAACTTCTGGTCAAACCAGCTTTAAAATCCACATAAACAAACAAACAAAATATGAAATAAATTTTATATTCATCAAACCAATAAATAACTAATAATTAGCTAGTAAAATGAAATGAGTAAGAATGAAGAGAAAAGAAACGAAGGTGTGTGAGAATAATGAATGATTATGGTAAAGATAAAATAAGAGTTAATGAATATTTAAGATGATAAAAGAATAAAATTAATGAATGATTAATCAATTGTGATAATGAATTAATGTCAAATGAGAATGAATAATAAAAGAATGCGAACAATGTTGATGATGGAGACTGAAATCTTGAACTATAAACTAATATTGTATTAAATGGTAAGAAGCTAAGCTAAATAAAAATAGGGATTCTAAGCTTGACAAAACCAGAATATTTATCATAAAGTCAAAATAAGCTATACCTTTTTATGACAAAAAAAAAATAGTTTACATCTTAAAGTTTGGTTGACTTTCATAAAACAGTGAAAGTAATCTACTTCAAGTATAACTATGATAAATAACTAGCTATAAAATTTATTATAAATTTAAATTCTACCTTGAAACTTAACAACTAATTTTTCTCAGGGTTCTAGCATTTCAAAATTGTTATACAACATATATTTGGGTCAGTGAGAGGGATTTTGTCACTACCCAAATATAATGCACATGACAGTGCTTAATATAAACTCAAATTAACAACTATATTTAGCAATTCTAAAGAAACTTGATAACTAATATAAACTTTAAAATTTAGGAAGAGGAATGACTTTTAACAATTATAAAACAATAACTTACCAAATTCCTTTTCTCATATAATTTTCAACCATGTGACCAAGATCAGTGAATGATAGCTCTGCAGGTTTAATTAAATCAATATTATGTTTATCTTTTAATATATCACCTAAAATAATATGTACTCTAGGTTAATAACATTTTGATTATTGTGTGATGATGCATTAGATGTACTCTTAAGCATTAGGGCTTATCAAAATTATTTCGGTATATTAACCAATAGTTACGATGATTATTTCAATATATAATCTTCTGATATGTTGATAGCAATAACAATAATAGTGTATATGGTGATTAGCAATAAGACTACAGACAACTAAATAAATTCTTAACACAACAAGATTTATTTACAAATTTCAATTCAGAGACTGTATGAAATAAAACCAAGATAGGGATTTATGTCCAAGCCTTCTGGCATCCATAGATTGCTCTTGTTGGCACAAGATGGCACTACTGTATGGAGAGTTTTGCTTTGTTTTGAATTGTTTAATAACAATTATGTGCTAGTATGAGATAGTGATCATGTGATGTTTAGTGGTTTAACACCAATCCTGCCTAATAGGATAGTGGTGGTTATGGTTGTTAAAGAGCCAAAGTCATCAAAATGTATGGGTGCTGAATTGAGTTCAGACCCATATGACTATATAAGCTATTGGGCTTGGAATGAAAATATTGTGTTTTCAATTTCATTCTCATAGTTTTGTAGTTAAGTAGAGTTAAAAGGTGGCTGCTAGAGGGTTGCATTAGATCATAAGATCTAGGTGCAGTGGTCTCAGATACAAGGCTCCTCACTGACGAAGGCCACAAGCCAGAAACTAGTCTGGGGATATTGGATGAGTAGACATTAGATAGGGATTTTATGCACAAGCCTTCTGGCATCCATTGATTGCTCTTGTTGGCACAAGATGGCACTACTGTATGGAGAGTTTTGCTTTGTTTTGAATTGTTTAATTATATATGTATATTGTACACATCTTTTTCTCTTTAACTCAATATATATTTTATACCACAATAAATAAATAAAAAGAGAACTTCTGAAATATTACCTTACAAACACATATTACAATAATAGATCTAGGCCATAAATAAAAATAAAAAAACATTTACTCCTGTTGTATTTTCTCTTTCTTAATTCACAGTTTGTTCCCTCTTTTTGAACTGAATGATCCAGATACTGATATAATAAGTTAATGTTCATAAGTAATGCATGTATATATATTATGATTATTATCTTCAATTTTGGCATAGAGAAATAATATTCAAATACTTCCAAGTGTAACACAATTAAACAGATTGGTTTATTCACATTTTAATCCAGATAATTTTGTTTTTAAAAAATTACTTTAGAATTTCATTCTAATTAACATATTCAATTTTTTTTAAAAAAAATTATTTATTGATTCTGTTTTTTCCTCCTGCGGCAATATATGTAACAATCTTTAAACAATCTGGATATTTTTAAACTATTTTTAAAATCTTATTACGATGCAATCTTTAAAATCTTATTACGATGCAGATTTCCCAATAACTTTAAAAGTAAATATTTATTTTTATTCCAATTTTATTAGCAAAGTATTATGTGATTAATTATATTAAGAAGAGTTTCTTCAATTATAAATACGATATCCTTAGTATTTTAATTAATCTGTAGTTTTTCCATTTCCATCCTTACACGAATTGGCGCTAAAGAAAAATTAGCAGATGAGTTTAGTTCTCAAGAAAGAATCGAGACTAAAATCACCTAACTATCTTTTAACTTTATTAAAGTTATATGATATAAAAATTACTTTTGAGTTTGTTTATAATATTTTCTGAAACATTTCTTCAAAACCATTTTGAATTATTTTCTTGAAATTACAATTTACAAACAAATGTATTTTCTGCTTTATGCTTAATAGTGGTGCGAAATATAAACATTATCAGCTCTTTCTTTTAACTGTAAATAATTTGTGCGTCATTTTTAAAGATGAGAATTTAAAATTATAAACTAAATAAAAGTAAAGGCTTACTTTTTCTTGAATTGTTCTGGATTTCAAGTTATATTTATGGAAGTAAGTTATGATCCACTGGGTTTCCATTTCCTTTCCAGTATGACTTTCAAGAACTATCAATCGATGGAAAAATGGTGTTAAAAACGATAGCAAGGCTTTAAGATTTCTATTCAATCATTTTAGATAATATACTATAATCCCATTCAATTATATTCCAAATTTTTGATTTTTCAGCTTTTTCCTCCTTATTTTCTAAGATTAGAGTGGAAGTCTGTTGTTTTTTAGTTCTCTTTTTCTTAATCACCCCCCCCCCGGTACAACTTGGTTAGATAATATATAGCTTTTATTACAATGCATTGTGGTGCTAAATACACTAATAACCTTAGTGCGAATATATTAATGTTACCCCCTCTACCTTCATTTTAAACAACTATTCACAATATGTAAGAGTTTTGGATTCACTACAAAAAAAAATATGCTTAAGGAATTGACTATAACCATTTATTTTACAAGATTTAATAAATTTAATTTATTTGTTTATTTATTTCAATTGCTATTTAACAATAATAAAAATAGCAATATTTATCTCCCAATTAATAATAATACTTATAAAATTATTATTTTGTCCCTAGTAAAAGCCTACACTGGGTTTAAAACCTCTTCTCCACTCAAGCAGATTTCCTAGTGCATCCAGAACAGTCTTTATTTAAAGCCATTCATTAAGATTTTAATGCCAGATATATTATTATGATTTAACATTTTGGATTATTTAATACAGGGACCTAAATAAAAGGTCACAATATGAGTGTACATATTTTGATTTAACTAGCACCCTGTATGATTAAGTGCAGTAATATAGTATCAGATTTTGAAACATGTAATCCTGGGATTGATTCCAGTTCTGGCACTTGTTGAGTTGGAACTTCTTATAAATTCTTGAGCAATAAAATTTTGATTCAATTTTAGATGAAATTATTTAATTACACAATTTAAATATGATTTTCAAACTTATATTTTTTTATTTATAGATTTTATTTTTAAATTCAAAAATAATATTTTCAATTTTTAATGTAGATATTTTTTTAGGTATTTATTTCAAATTGAAAGTTCATATTTTTTACCACATTTGCCTTTAGAATTCATCTGTTTTCTTATTGAACTATATAAAAAATACCTGTTGTTTTAGAGATTTCCTTTTCATACAAGGTAGTCATAATCATTAACTCAATATACGAAAAAAGTATAATTTAAAATTATTAAACAATCAATATTTATCTCTTAATTATTATAGAGATATGGATTGATGCATTGTAATTATCTTACATTATATTATGTTTTAACCCTTATCATTAATTTTAATTAAATTTAATTGAAGTTAGAGGCACTCTCCCAAACATTTTATATCTTTATGCTTTACATACATGTGATTTATCTGGTCATTGATATTTTAAGAACTGCTTTGAGGGTCAGATTTCACTGAGGTTTGAGTTTCAACCATAAGGGAATTCTGAGTACCAGGGTAGAATATGTTACGTATTACTTACTCTGCTAATTCAGATAATGATGCTCCAATAATAACTATGGTCATTAATAACTATCATTATGTCATTATTAATTTTACATCTGTTCACCTAGTATCTATTTTATTCTAGTCAGTTTTTTTAATAAAGCCATTTACAATTACTTGTTAACATACCAGTATAAATTACGATGTTTATCATTAAATTTGAATAACCAATTTTCATCCCTACTTCATCTCATATGTTTAATTGTTACAAAATAACACCACTAGCACTGTAATACATCATCAATATATATATATGTAATAATATTCGATGTCTGTATTATTTAGTTGCTGTATTTACAAATATTCAGTTATATAATTACACATATATATATATATAATAGTTGAATATATATATATATGAAAAAATTTGAAATGTTATGAATAATTTTAAAAAACAAATATTCAATTTTACTGATAAGAAAAATCTGAATGAAGTAACATTTTTAGTGCTGGCATTCATTTCAAATTATGTATAAAAATATATATTGTGAATGAATAAATATATTAAAATATTCATATGAGAACAAGGCAAAGGAGCAACATTATCTCATGAATAGCAATATTTCCTTAATGGTTGAGCCAAATGTAAAGGAAAACTAATAAAATTTGCCAAAATGAATGCTAAAATAAGTGACCTTCACTGAATAATTTGCAAATTTAGGTAATCATGAATATAACAACATAATAGCCTGTAAGTGCCTCATATATTTGGGCAACCATATATAATAAATAAAATCATGAACAAAATGATTTTCTCTACTTATGCACTAAATATTTGAGCACTCTAAAACATATTACATAAATATATTTAGGCAACTAAAATATGTAACTAAAAATAGACAAATTGATTCAAAAATGGCTCTATGGCAGTTTAAATTTATATTTACAATGGTCTTATGAATTTTTAAGTCACCAATGGTCCAGAAAATGAGTATTTTTCTTGGTAGAGAAAATGAATTTAGTAAATGATTACTCACTTTATGATAAAATATAGTATGAGATATAAACTAGAATATTTTAATTATAAAATAAATTGTGTAATAAAATAATTTTATAATGATTGAATGAAGTACTTAGGTTAATAACATAAATTTATTGAAATAAGCAATAACTCATTGACACAGCAAAAATAAAAATCATAAATCTTATTTACCAACTGCAATCTAATATCCTATAATATTTTTATAATTTGCCTCTCTTTTTTAAGATTGGAATCACTAGATAAGATATACATTTTAAATTATAGCATACAGTCAAAAGAGTTAAAGATAAACTCTTTCAACAAAATAGTGTTTAATATTTTTTTTAAAAAAAAATAAAACTTATTTGACAGCATTAATTCAAAAGATTTGTTTTATTACTGTGTTACCACAGTTTTGCATATATGACTTGAACTGATATTTCATTATTCAGCAATATTTCCTTTGGTATTTTTTTTGCTAGCAAAAACAAACAGGTATGTATGTATAAGCAATTTGAATCATTAAGTGATATCCAATTATTATTCCTATTGATATTACAATCCATGGTAAATTCAATGATATTAGTTCTATGGTGATCAGCATAGCATTTGTGATATTCATTTTATTTTAATCATAAAGATACTAAATGAAAGGAAAGCTCATGCCCACTCTAAATTATCTTATGGTGCATATCTCTTTGCTATATGTTCCAAATATATTTATATAAGTAAGGTAAAAATAATGTACAAGGCTAAAACCATTGACAGAAGTGCTTAAAAATGCTTATGCGACAGGCAATCAGATGTAATAATGACTGCATGTAGAACTCTTAATTCAAGAACATAAGAAAAGGATAGGACCCACCTTCTATAAGTAAGGTAAAGTAAACAAATTTTTAAGCAAAAGAAAGTCTTTTTGCTCAAATTGTTTCTGTAGCTATGGTGACAAAAATACAGTTCTTTCATTAAACACTGGTTTGTGAGCATGTGACCCTAGTTTAATTCAAGTAAGGCATTATTGTCATTTAATTTTAAAATATTTCATTTTAAAATTTAATAAATTGTTCATTTATTCAGATTAATTCAAAAGAACAAAATATATTTTATTAAATAGATGATCCTTAATTGTTTTCTTTTAGTTATTTATATACTATAAGAAAAACCACTGTATATATTGTGCCCTTTTATATGGGTCACCATTTAAGTTTTGTGCTAATCTAGTGGAAAATTTTAAATTTAAGAAGTATTTTAAAGATGTGATGTTGACTTTGCTTGTGGTAATGTTACCATAAGTTTAATTAAAGCAATCTATGAGTGTTTGATATGTGAATTGTGTTGATCTTGGGAAGATATTTAAAATGATGATGATTATGATGTAATACTGCATTAATAAATTTAATAACAAATGTTTGAAGCTAAAATATTTAAAAGACAAGCTAAAATTAGATAAAGATATTTATTAAGTTCAAAATATATGTTAAAAGTGAATAAAAATATTTTAAATTATAAGTACTTAAATTGAGATTAATATTTGATTTTAATCATATCAAATAATTATTTTAAAATCTGTTGTAATATCTTATTTATTTTAAAAATAAATATTTATTTTAAAAAGCAATTGTTAAGTTTATTTTTAGACGACAGCAAGCGTTCTTGTATTATAAAGAACAGATGTTATACACACACGCGTGGAAGTTGTCTAATAAAGTTGCATAATTATTTTAAAAAAATCATGTTATAAAATTTATAAATAATACGTGAGTTATCACGAGATAAAAATAAAGATATTAATGTAAAATATTAAATTTGATTTTAAAAAATATTACTTTAAAAATATAACGTATTTAAAAAGATTTAGTTTATTTTAAATGATCTTATAAAAGTTAAGATTTAAATTAAGTGAGAAATAATATTTCAAAAGAATGTTTAATAGATTTAAATAAACGATAAATATTGTTTTGAAAGAATTTGATAAAATATCAAATATTAAATAAGTCATTATTTTATTTTTAATAGTGAGTTGATAAATATGTAAATAAGCAAAGTTTGATTGTTTAATCGTACCAATCAGATAAGGAGTTTCTGGCAGTATATAAGCTGGATTCAATTGTTGAGGGGGTCTCTCTACAATAAAACTTCTAAGTCGTTTGTGCTATTAAAAAAATAGCTAAGTAAATTTATAAACGCTCTTAAAATCAGTTGTAAAATCATAAGAGTGTTATTGAATAATTTATAATATTTTAAAGTAATGAATATGCAGTAGAAACTTAATAATTCCCTATTATCTTCTCAATATCGAAACTCAATTTACGTACAAATAATCAATGGAAACCTCACACATCGGAGAAATATATCAGAAACTTTATGCTATAGAAGTAACAGACGCTGGATTAGTACATAAAACTACAAGATGGAGAAAAGTAGTATTTTGGACTATAAATAGTTTTCAAAAGTTAAATTACTATTGTCTATTACTAATAGATATTTTAAAGAAATATAAATATTTCTGTAAAAGAAAGTATTTTGACAAATTATAGAAGTAAAATATGTATCTTAAGGAAAGATATAAGAAGCAGTAGTAATTTTAAATAAATACTTGCCTTGTTAAGTCTTTATGCTTAAAAGACTAGAGATTGATAATTTGAAAAGGCAAATATATTATAAGTATAAGTATTTTAAAAAATCGTAATATAATAAAATTATTTTATTAAAGTTATCTAAACGCTGGACGTTATAGATGGAAAAATTAATTCTTACCGGAATATGGTATTTACAAATGCGCAAGTAATACATGGATATCCAAATCAAGTTAAACTAAGCCAAGCCAAACTAAGTTAATTTAAAATAATTGAAGGATAATTTTATAAATTATAACTTAGTTTTGAAATAATAACTTTTTGAATAATATTCTATGAAGAACTGGATCCAGAGAACTTATAAACTATTTTATTTTAATTTTATTTGTTTTCTTATTGGAACTTATTTTTTTTTAAAAAAGAACGTTATCATTTTTTATTATAAACTTTCAAGAAACACGTGATTCAACGGAACAGGAAATAGTGTTCTATTGACTTTATATGGAGGATATTTGTTAGAACTTTTATGGTAGGACAAAAATCGACGCTGGACTATGTAATATGATTTTATTTTATTTATTTAACATAAAATTTAAATATTATTAAACTCTTAAAAAGTAGGTTAGGTACATTTATTAAATAGTAACTTAAAAATAATATAATAATTAATTACATAAACTTATTTTTATAATTAATATAACACGGAATATTCTAATGAATGTTTATGAGTGAAAATGTGAATGATTTTTATTTTATGAAGCTGCAAATTCCGAAGAATACTGGATAGCAGAATGGACAATATTATTATTATGGTAAAAAATATTGTATAATGATTTTTAATGAATTTAATATGTTTTTCTTTAGATCAACTGAATATTATGTTGTTGTAGAATGAATGGATAAATATATTATGAAAACACATACATTATATTGACAACAAACTTTATTAAAATATGCATAATTTTTAATTTATAATATAAACATGATACAACATTACGTAAAAGCTTAGAAATAATTATATGATTCTTTCGTAAATAATTTTGATATTTTTATTTATGCTTAGTATTAAAATGATGTTTATTATTTATCTAAGTAATTATTTTATTTTTGCAATTTAGAAAAGGATTTTAAAAGTCTATATTTTTGTGTATTTTGTTTATTGAATAAGTTAAGTTACGTTATGAGTAGAAGCCTATATTTAGATTGAAAAGTTTACTAAGTATAGACAATATAGTATGAGTAATTTGGATAATGAATATTTTATTTGAAGTTGATATTTGTTTTCCGGAAAATGTTTTAAATGAGTTTAGAATATGTTTTATAGATAGAAATTTATTAGAAAGGTTAGTAAAGCACATAGGGTAAAATAATGATTTTACACAGAAAGGAATCATAAAATTTATCTAATGTAATGTTTTATGAATTTAAAATTGATAAATGATTTAAATATTAATGTTTGAATAATACAGATATAGAATGCATATTTTATAAAACATATAACAGGAATTACATTAGGTGGAATATAATTATAGCCAATCATTTGTTTTACATTATAAAGAGATATTGATTTTATATAAAGCTATTAAGCAATGCTAATAACAAAGTGAATACATGATAATACATTATAAATGATATTTAATTAATGTAGTTATTTAATAGGTAGAGCTACATTATGTACACATGCTACATAAATAGTCTTGACATATATTGTTATTTGTAATAATTAAAGTACATTACTATTTATTTTAAAATCTAAGTTTTAAGAAAAACACACTGTAATAATATTAATATAGCATTTGAAGGAATGTGTAATTGCTTATTAAGTACATAAGTTAATAACAGTGTAAGCCTCTTATATTTGTATTTCTTATTTTTTATTTTATTTGTTGTCATAAATTTTAAACTGTAAATAGTGTAAATAAATTTTATTTGAAGTTATTGTAAATAAATTTGTTAATTTGTTTTAAAAGTGTGTCGAGTTTCATTATTTTTCACCTCAGCATTTTGACATCAGATGATTTGAAATAAACATAATATTTGCACAAAATTGAATTTGTTATTATTACTTAGAATTGAATACCATATTTGCTTAACATTATTTTATAAGAATTGATTGACATGAACATAAATATTACAATGGTCATAAGATGATTATAATACACATTATAAGAATACAATATTGTTTATTGCCACAGATTATTAAGTATAAGATTTTGATCTATTTTAAAATGAAGATACCATATGAAATAAAAGATATACATATGATTGTTTATTCATTTAATGATTGATTATATCATAAAAATATATGAGATTAAATTACACTCTAAGATTAGTATTTATTATTATTATTAAAATAAGTTAGGTGTATTTAAGTTTGATATAAAATCCCACATCATACTTATTTACATGAGTTATTATTATTTTAAAACAGCTTAGAAGAACCTGAGATTATTTAATTATATTTTAAGTTAAAAGTTAGGAATTATTTTAGTATTATTAAAGATAATTTATTTCATTTAAAAGTCATAAGAATGCTATAGATGTAGTGGTAAGATGATAAGGTAGTGGTAGTATTCTTATGCCATTGAGACAGTATCTTGGGAGATATTGACTCAGTGTAAATCTGCTTATTACTTTGTAACTTTACTTCGCAGTCTCATAATTTTATAAATACTTATTTAATTAGTATAATCTAGAACTATATTGATTTTGATGATTGATAATAAATTTAATTAAGATATGATAATATAAAAGTATATTAAAGATAGATATGCAAATTTTAATTAAGCATAATAATGTAACTGAGCTAGTTGTATTTTAAACTATTTTATATATCAAGAAGTAGGGGTACAATATATATATATATTGTGACCCTTAGTTTTTTCTGGAAGATAAATGCCAGGGCATGTCTTATACAAAATTTCTAAATATATATATATAATTTAATTTTATAGTAAATAGATTTTTGTTAGTGCCTTATAATGCCATGATTCTGCATTTTAAAAGTTACTACATCAGTATATTTGTAAATTTTATAGCTGCAAAATAATTTTAACAGTTTGACTTATAATATTAAATAGAGTTTATCATGCCAAAGTATTTACATCTAATAGTTGATAGTTTAAAATAATTAGTAATGTATTTTCAAAGTTATTGGTGTTAATGTAGTCAAAATTTAACCACTAAAATGTTTTAAAAAGCTCATACTAATTTTAGAATTAAAATGAATTCAGATCCTACATTTAGGTTTGCTAATAATTAAATCAAATTCATAATATTCCAATTTCGTCTTAATTTTAGCATTAAACACTATAATTAAGTATTATAAATTTATTTACAAGAAGTTGAATAAAGCTAATAATAATTAAAGATAAAGATTTGAAATAGTAGATAAATAATGAATGAATAAATATATTTAATTTTAACATTTATTTTAAATTACTTATTAAATGTCTAATTTTAAAAGACAACATAAAATTATATTCTGAATAACTTTTGTACATTGAAGATAATGGTAAATGAATGTATTAAATATGGATATTTATTTTACTTGATGTAAATTTTATTTATGTAATATTTTATTTTTGTTCTAATTTTTAAATTTCTAAATAATTATTATAATAAGAAATATCTTTCATTTTATTGTCTAGACATGGAAATTAATTTATTTTAAAAACTAAATAGTAATTAAATTTTTCATTAGCAACCTTCTTTAGTTTTTGTAAGACATGAATTTAAACCAATGAAGAGAAGGGGTATAGATTTAAATGTCAATAATCAGGGTTTTAAAGTGATCACCTGACTCAAGTTTTAAAAAATAGATGAAATTAGTATCTGCATATAATCTCTGGTAATAATTTTTACCTGTTGCATTTGTATTTCTATATTACAGTATCCAATTAACAAGTATAATTTTATTTAAACCTTTTTTTATTTTCTTAGCTAATGTCTAAACAGGACTTTAAGGACTAGGAATCATCATTGCAGCCAGTTTTAATGATGAAATTTAAATATTACAATGTTTAAAATTTTAACACTTAAACTTTGTACATTAGGAAACTTTGAAAGACTATTATAGTCACCATGATAAGATACAGACTGTTATCAATTTCAAAAATTTAACCATCTTTCATATTTAAGTTTGGTGTAAAATATTTGAAACACTTTGCAGCAATAACAATGTTTTTAAAAGTATTTAATGACTTTATTCTAGTTTTCCTGAGAATGTTCATTTTATATAAAATATCATAAATTTACCTCATGTAAAGAACTTTGAATTTCATTTATTAAAGACTTTTATTATGACAAATATATTATAAGTTGTCTATAAACAAGAAAGAAAGAAAATATTTAACTTAATAATGTATTGCTTAAATGGACAATTATATGTGCTGCTACTTAAATATTTACTGTTTTATAACAGCATAAAAGTAGTTTTCATTTAATATGCCTACTTCCATCCAGAGGAAAGAAATCAGTTTCTTGGATTCAGGAAAGTGAAACAATTGATGTGTCATAAACAAATGCTTAATGAATATTGTAAAGTGTTGGAACAAATTACATAAAATGGAAATATTAAATTACTCATGAAAAGTAACATTTAAAGTGAATTTAAATAAGCTTTACTTGCATTTAATTGTAAAAACCTGCATATATTCTCTTTCAATGTTGGTATAGATACCACTGCTATAGTTTTAAAATGTAATATTTAAGAAATATTTCTACTGCTGAATACTCTTATTACTGTTGATTAATATAATGTTCTTAAAGGATTAAGTGTTGAATACTTAATTTTAAGTATGAAGAAATATTTTATTGCAACTTAATAAAGATTTATTGTTATTTAAATCCATGAAAACTTATTCAATGAATGACCATATCTTATAGTTTGCTAGCATAATTTATTTTAAATCTTATTTAAAGATAACTATAAAGCACTTTTATATTTTAATTGCATTATAGACTGTTAATGTTTTAATCATGGAAAAGTGAAACAGAAGGACTATTTTAAATGGTAAAAGAGTTAATGTTTTATTTATGTTTATGATTTTGCATACAATGTTTTTATTTCAGTTGATTATTATTTTATATATTCTATATGCTATTTTTAGAAATAAATTTTGGATTAAAATTATCAGAATATCAGTATATGATATTTTCATATTTTAAAATAGTATGTGTTCCTTTTTTCATATGAATTATTTATAAAAGGTATATCATACTGAATGCCATATAAATAGATGTATTTTTCTATTATATTATTGCTTAATTTTAACTTAGCTATGTTTAGCATTAATTATTATTTATAATCTTTCACATTCATTAGTTATAATATTTTTGTTTAGGGATTGTAGCTTTAGCTCTAATTAGGAATGTTTATTTTACCAGTATGTTAGATATTATAGCCTAGGCTCTCTCACTAGATTATTGATATATTTTCTGTGAATTTTATTGAACTTATTGTATCCAAAGCACATGATACTTTATTAAGGCAACTCTATTTAGTGTTTTTGTGCCTGATATGCATTCTCATCATTTCATGAGTAATGACAAAGTTTTAGATCTTTTTATTAGTGCTCTCAATGGTAAGTGCACTTATTTATGAGCTTTGCCATCATATATTTACTTTGCCATTTCTCAATTATCTCAATATGAATCTAGTTTGCTGTTGGTAATGCATTTTGTAAAGCATATGCAATATTTTAGCATGGCTTTATTCTAGAAGTTAAGTTGTTTTTAGCAAGGTATTGAGGACCACCACTCTTACCTCTTGTAGCATTTTGGTTTATTCAGATGTGAATTATATATTTCTGATGTGTAGGTCCTGTATTTAAACTTTACTAAATTAGGATATAAATACAATAAATAATTAACCTCAAATTTTTAAATTGTATCTTAAGCATAAATAAACAATATACATTCTTCTTATCACTCCTTTGTCAATTGATTGGTATGCTTGTATTTTTAAGTAATGTTAAATATTTATAAAAGGGACACTATTCATAAGAATGACACTATCATTATGTAAATGCTTTAATAGTGAGAACATTTCAGAATTGAAAGTAATAGAAAGTTTATTTTGACCTCCTAGATAATTTTTAAGAAGTCAAATTTATTTAGTTTCATAAATCCAGTTGTAATTTTAACCTGATATAATTTTAAAGAAAGTAATGGTTGTGAAAACCATTGGCTTTGTGAATTTGAAGGATATTATTTGTTTTTTTTGTGGAATAAATATTTGTTTTATTATCAAGAAATTTCTTATAGTCTTTTTCCCACATCATCCACTCATTAACCAGAAATCTAAACAATTGTAAGAGTATAATAAATTATCTTAAATATTTTGTTGTAAAAACACATGAACATTGAAATTAATAGAAGAGTTACTTTATTGAATTATATTTAAATATTAGAATTACATCTAAAAAAGATGAATTTTGTTTAATAAAAATTATAATGGCATATTATTATTCAAGATCACGTCAGCCAATTTGGTTTGCTTATTAAAAGATCACTGTTTATTTATTTAAAATTATCTTCCATAAATATTAAACTATATTTATTCCATAATAAATTTAGATTATGAAAGGACTTAGTTCAAATTTAGAATATATTTAAATAGATTTATTCTATGATATTTAGAGTGGCTATAAAATCCCATACCTATCCATAATATCAGAATGTCATTCTAGATTATTATTTATCTTATTCTAAATTAAGAGAATGTAATGTGTTTTAATTTAAATTAATTAATATTATTATAATTGAGATAAGATATTAACTTAAAGGTAAGTGTATGCATTACTTATTTATTAGGATTTCATTTTATGTTGAATAGATTATAAAAATCAAAGAGAATTGTTTTATGATTAAAATCAATCATATCATGAGATACCTTAATTTATTTCATGAACCATATTATTTAAAGATGATTTTGCTAAAGAAGAAGTTGTTTTCAAAGATGATAATCTTTGATGACAAAGATTTAAGAGACCACTTTCAAATTTTATAAGATTAAATGTATTGTTTCATCTGATCATATCAATGAGGAGAGATGGTCATGAAAGATGATAGTGGTAGTAGATATTTGTAAGAAAAGGATTTTAAATATGACCTCAATGGCATATACTTGGCAATATCAAGGACTTGAGTAAGCCGAGGGTTCTTCTCTTAAGTTATTAATAATATTGCTTTATGTTTTTATGATATTTTATTGCAATTTCTTACCCCGCCATCTCTTTTTATTGTAGCATATGGTTTTTATATTTTTCCTAAACCCACTGAGATTCCTTATGCTAATTTTTTTTATTAACCACATTTTACTATGTTACAATTTTTGCTTGCCCAGCATGCTGATCTTCGATTGGCTGGAAGTATCGATTGATTGTCCTGAATAAGCATTGGCTATATTTTATCAATTTGTTTCTGCATTCACAGTTTCTTGGCTCATTTCTTAAGATTACAATAGAAATAATTATTTTTGCTATATTACAAAGACAGCTTTTTTAAAAGTACAAGAAATTTTATTTATTGACCAAAAATCCACAAAGTTTTAAAAAATTTACATGAATATTTTACATAAGCATTGACTGACTACAGTGATAACCAGGGAATTTGAAGTATCTCAAATAGCACACCATGTAAAACAACAGAACCATCTTAAAGTATCTTGTTTATTATTACATCATCGTATTAAAGAATTAAAATGTCAGTATATTAAAAAATGTAACATTTAATTCATACTAAATTCATTTTGATTTAGTTCTATAAAATATGATTAAAAATTTGAAAAAGCAAAGAGATATCTTAAATCACAAACAAATATGTCATGAACATTTAAAAGCCCATTATTTCTATTTATTTGTTATATCATGTATTTGTTATAAAATATTTTCTTGAAAAATAATATTTTTGTAAAATTAATTACTTTTGAAATATTAATTTTTTGCCTTTCTATTATAAATTCTATATTAACAAGAAATTTGGTATTTGAGCAGATAATATTCACAACTTTTATACTTTAAAATAATTAGCCTTAATTAGTACATGATTCAAAAAGTTTTATGGTACTGTAGTTACTTTGAATAAATAATTTACTTAAATCAAATGATCTAATTTGGGTAATAGAACTTCTAAAATAATTATTTGCTATCTTTGGTTTAGGTATCATTTAGCTTGTAATGTCATGGGAATGGTAAAAAAACGTTATTGAATTGCAAACATTCTTAAATATTATTGAATTTTTTTTATATACCAAGATTAACAAATGTGCATCTGTACTATGTGTAAACAATTTCTATTTTAACTAAATAATTTAATGTGCAAAACTTTAAAATAAGCTCATTTATTTTAATATGATTACTATATTTTGGGGAAAAAAGTTTTTGCTTATTTCATTAATTTGTTTTTACTTAAATGAAGTAGTGTTTTCATAAGCAGAAAAAAAGAGAAAAAATTGATGAAATTTCTGTTCGTAAACTCTTTTACCTTAAGATATATATTGAATGAACAAGAAGTAAATATCTATTGTGTAAATTAACAATTGTAATAGGTGGATAGTTACTTTAACATCATTCTACTACTGGATATATAATCTGATTCTTCTAAAGCAATTTATTCACATCAGCGCACATCAAGTAACGAGATTCAGTATGTCATAGTAGTTGTAATATAGCTAATATTTATAGTAATAAACTTCAAATAGTTAAACAGTAGCAATATATACAAATGCCGAGAATCTTGTACTTTGTAAGGTTATTCTCCACCAGTTGTTTTCTAATACAAATGAGCTTTATTTCTATTACTCTATATACTAAATAAACTCACAAATGTTAGAGATTTACTATATTTTATTAATATTTTTAATTTGATTAAATGCTTAAAACATACTAATGCGGTTCAATACTCAACATTTATTGGCATATTTGAATTTGTAGATTATAAAAATGCATTTAATTTTATAAGCATTTCTACAGTGATTAAACCATTGTAAATTGTACATATAAATGCAGGTAGTTAATCTTATTGTTATCTTTTTAAATTATTACCATGCAGGTAGTCTACTTTATAAATCTTGTTCTTTATCTCATACCTTGTGAGGGAAACCACCTATATCACACTTCATATATATATATATATATATATATATATATATATATATATATATATTCCCCCTTTCCGTGTTTGGGCCGGTCCCCCCCCGCCGGGTGGCGGCCCGTGGTCCACCTGGTCCTCTCCTCCCTGCCGGCGGCGCGGGCTGGTCCTGACGATGGGGGGAATAAAACCCCTTTTAACAAAAAAATTATTAATACTTATTTGCTTCACTGTTTTCCGGAGGTGGATTTCATTCTATGTTCTTTTGATTCTTTTGGGAGAGTGTTTCTATTCACTTTCTTTTCCTTTGGAGAGGGTCTTCATAGTTCTTTTCTTGGAGAGTCTCCTTTCCTTTCTTTTTGTTTCCTTTTGGAGAGTGTTCCCTTTGTTTTGTTCCTGGGGGAGGCGTTGGTTTTCTTTTTTTGGCCGTTTTGGTTTCTATTCTTTGTTCTTTAGGAGGAGTCAGTTTTGGTTTTCTATTCTTTGGCGTCAGCTTTGTTTTCTATTCTTTTGATTCTTTGGTAGACTTGAGTCGTTTTGGTTTTCGTTTCTTTTTTGTGCACTTTTGGTTTTCTTTCTTTGTTCTTTAGAGAGCTGAGGCGCTTTTGGTTTCTATTCTTTTGGTGGTTTTTTCTTTTGATTCTTTGGTAGACTTAGAGCGCTTTTGGTTTTACTATTCTTTTGAGCAGTCATTTGGTTTTACTATTCTTTGTTCTTTAGGTGATGAGCAGCTTTTGGTTTTACTTTCTTTTGGGGTTGTTTCTATTCTTTGAGGCAGCCTTTGGTTTTACTATTCTTTTGAATTCTTTGGTAGACTGAGCTTTTTGGTTTTCTTTTCTTTTTGTTTTCTGTTGGAGTTTTGCTCTTCTTGGTTGGGATTTATATTTGATATTGAGGATTTATATTTAGAAATATAAAGTATATTCTTATAATAAATCTGTTATATTACCAGATGAAGTAATATGAATTAAAGATTTCTAATTCTATAGTAAATTTTCAAATATTTTTATAAATAAATTTGTGTAGCTACTTTCATACTTCCTTTATATATGTAAAGGTTTTAATTTTATAAAAAATTCTATTAATTATTTATAATTCTTTATAGTATGTAAAGTTTTATTTTTATAAAAAATTCTATGTATTATTTATATTCTTATAGATGTAAAATTATTTTTAAAAAAATTTATGTAATTTTTATACTTCATTTTATATATGATAAATGTTCTAATATTTTAAAAAAATTCTATGTAGTATTTATATTTTTATAGTATGAGAAAGATGTTTTAATATTTTAAAAAAATATTTATTTATGTAAATTTCTATGTCTTTATAGTATGATAAAAATTTTTATATTTTAAAAAAATTTATTAATTATTTTATTTTTTATAGTGATGTTTATATTTTAAAAAAATTTATTAGTTATTTATATTCTTTTATAGTATGTAAAGATTTTTAATATTTTATAAAAAATTCTATTAATTATTTCATATCTTTATAGTAAGATAAAGATGTTTTAATATTTTATAAATAATTCTTCATTTTACATATTTATTCATAAAGAAGGAGGTTATTTCATTTATGGAGAGTCATGATAGTGGAGAGAATGAAGTAAATTACCCATTATTATATAATTCTCTAGAAAGGTTTCTTTTCATTTTAGTTGTTAAAATTATATTTTAGTGTAAAAGAATTAATAATATTTTTTAAAAAAAAATTTAATATTTTCTCTGTTAGGAGAGAAAAAATTCTTTTCTTCGAGGTTCTAATTTGAATACTGCTCAGTTTACTAATATTTTTTTTTTTTTTTTAATGATTGGATAATTAATTTCTTTTTTTTTATTGAGAGATAAAAAAAAATAAGATAAAAATTTATTTAAATATAATACAAAATTAAAAATATGATTTTTTTTTAAAATTAGCTTATTGTTCCAATTAGATTGAATCGCTAGTGTTTTAAATGGGGGGGTTTTTGAATATTATGAGAAAGCATATATATATATATACACACACACTATACTGGACACTCCACTTCTTTCTATCACCAAGGGTACCACTAGGCCACTTAATTCAGAAAATTTGATTTATGATAATAAAAATTAAAGTAATAATTAACATTTTGAAATAAATGCCACAGCTAGACCCAGGAAGAGAAAAAGAACTTAAACATTGTTCAGGCAATTGAGGGTCAGGACACAGAAACATACATTAGCCAAAAATAAATATAATTATTAATAATTTTTAAATTTTATTAAATTCAAAAAAAAATATAAGGTGATCCAAATTCCCCAACCTACTTTGTCTGAGAATGCAAGTGAATATTGTGGTATATCAAACACTTTGGCAAATAATTTTGTTTTCTCACCTATGTTTAGAGGACTCTGTATGATCTTGCCAATGATTTATCTGCTCAACTTCCACTTTTTTTAATTGGAGATTTTAATAAAGATGATCTTGGATGAAAGTTAACAAACAGTGCAGAGTGATCTTTCATTAACCCAGTAAAAAACATTGGAACAAAACAAAGATGTCCTGTGCTTTTTAAACACTCATAAGGGCTCATGTTTATGATGTGGCCCTTAAGGTTACCTCCATGCAAGCAAAAAGAAAAGATTACAATTTTATATAATCTGAAATATAATAAAAACCCAATCTCATGCTCTATAAGGCATACTAGAAAAACAGAACTACTTAATAAATCATCAGCCAAAAAATCCATGGTCTGTAAGAAACGCAAACACACATTAAACTAAATGAATTTTAACTAAAATAGGGAACAGGTGATATAGAAAGAAAAACTACTAAATCTTTTAACAACAATTAATAATAATAATAAAGAAAAACAATTAGTATAAAATTTAACTCACAATACATTCTTTGACAAAGTGATAATTCTCTAAACTTTATAGATTTCATAAAGAACAATACATATAATAAAAGAAAAATTTATAAATTAAATAATTATATCTAAACTTGGATGAATAAACCTATCATACATTATTTTTGTTCCTTAAGTTTCAAGCTGTCTGATTTATTCTAGTGGTGTGTGCAAGGTTTTAGTCCCATGAAGAGTACACTACTGTGGTTTTTGATCTCATGTAATCTGGTCATGGTGTACAAAAGCAACCTTCAGGACCAGCTTCAAATTAGGCAATTAGGAAATGTTTGTGTTGACACAATTTCAAGCTCCAGGATTCATATTGGGATTGGTTTAGCATGGCATACTTTTAATATGGTTCTTTAAGGTGGATAGTTTCTACATTATGGATGGATGGTTGCTATTTTCAGTATTAAGCATAGTCACATTTTTCTTATTTTCTCAAATAGTTTCTTTAACAGTTAGCAATTAGCAGTTAATATTCTGCAATCTTCTATTAGCAGTTTCCACTTTGCAGTCAACACAAAATAGCAATCAGCAAATTCAATTCACAATTCATGTCATCTAATCCAAAAGACAGAGCTTTTATATACTATTTTTATTTCCTGCCAGATCTTAATTAAAAACATTTATCAGGGCTATTCATTATCTCCTGCCAGATCTTGATCAAAATTTTAACCAGGGTTATTTCTTGTCTTGTGTTTTTTACTTTTCAAATTAGAAAATAAGTCTCTACTTTTAAAATAGATTAAAACAAAAATGAAAAGAACTATCTCAATAAAAACTCTTAAATTGAAATATTTTTATGACTTCAAAATATAATCAAATTTATGTGTTATGGCATGTATGCTTACAAATAAAAAATAAAATAAAATAATACAGAACTTTAAGTAAAATATTATCTTCCCTTAGTTTTGATTTTAGAAGGAATGATTTTTGAAGTGGAGAAAGTCTCCAGTTCAATATACATATATATAATGTTTTCACAGTTATATGATTTAAATAAAATATTTTTCAGGTCAAACCATGTGTTATTTTTGCTTTCCCCCCAACATTTCAATGAAATAGAATTCACTATTGTCAAGGTTAACATTTCAAAGAAAAACTACTAAATCTCAAATAGTAATGAGATCGAGTGTGAGATAAAGAATGAGATTAAATTGGAAGTAGTTGAGCATGCAGAATATGTAAATTAAACAAAATATTCATTTTCTTCAGTTTCACTTTTAATTTTTTTCAAGTATATATATATATATTGTAGTGGATGCTTCAAAACACCATTACAAAATTGAAGTTTTATAGCAGTGAAGAAAACAAAATAAATTTTTTATAAGATTTTGTAAAACTGGATTAAAGGTTTTTTTTAATGCTTGTACAAATATATATGTATGTACTTGAGAATTTAAAAGAAAAAAAACTAAGATTGCTTTTTTTGTTTTTTAATTTTTGTAAAAGTAAATTGTATAAATAAATTGCTTTTCAGATTGATAAGAATAATTAGAAAGAAAGAAAATAATTTTTCATTAGTTAATTCCTAGATCTGTAAATGGAAATTTATTTCGTTAATTAGATAACAATTGTTAGCTAGATAGAGAATTTTATAAATTTTAATTAAAAAGAAAAAAGTTTTGTTATTGATGGAGATATGATTCAGCTATAAAAGGCTTAATCAATTCATTGTATTATCTTTTCACTAACTCTGAGATACTTCCAACTCTGAGAAATACTTGCACAAACTATTCCTACCAAAAATACTTGGAAAGAACAATTCCAGCATATTCTGAAAGCTGATCTGGTAATTCTATCTAGAATGAACATTAAACCTACCGTAGATATATTTTCTTCTACCATGATGTGCTAAGCTTTTTGCCAGGACAGATTCATGCTTCCTATGTCTCCATTAACTGCCTATAATGCCATAAAAACTTGGCTACAAAGAAATCACTAACCAACTCACCCAAGCCTACCATCAGGGAATCCAGATTAATGGACCATATTCAAGAAGTCTAATGCACTAGCGTTTAACTAAATTATTAAGGTACCTTATGTTCCACATTTTAAATAATTTTTTTGTCTTAGATTTGTTTTTGTTTTTAAATATAGATGTTTTTCAAGTTTTATATTATGTAATTTGCTTTCTGTGTGTTTGATTTTTTTTTTCTTTTTAATGAGTGTTAGTTTTAAATCTGTCACTGTCCATACCATTTAAGTCTTAGTAAGTAAGGCAGTATATATAAAGTTATTTGTAATCTCACATTTTTTTTATTATTTAGAGCAGTCTGGGTATTACAGACTATTTTAATTAGCTTCTGGCTCATGGCTCATTTTGTTATTAGTCCTACTTAGGTTGTGAAACTTTAATTATTTGTCATAGACTATTATAAAATATGATAATCTTTAGTTTTATTTCTTCAAGCTTCCCATTCGTATATTAGGGGCATGTACAATTTTTTTAACCTTTTCAATAGGTAGATTGTGAGCTCCTAGCCTGTCTCACTGTGAGGGAGGTCAATTGATTGAAAGTAATATCTTTCAACACCCTATTTTGTTTCTTAAAGTTAATGTTTCGGAAGCTAATTTTGCATTTCCCCTGTTTTGACATAAGCTCTCAAATATGGAGATTCAGCCCTTTCATAACTATGTGTTATAAGCAGAAAGCTAACCTCCCTTGTCTTGCATGAGATCACTGTATACTTACTAATACTTCTGCTACTGTCAGTATTTTTGCACTCTTTTACGCTCAGGAAATCGCTCTCTAAACCATATAAAAAATATATATATTTAAATTTTGACGAATGTATAAGCAGTACATTTTAAGTGTGTTTTAAAGATTATTATTTAGAATGTTTATTTAATCATACCCATAATAAAATTATTTATTCTTTTTTTTACTTAGCTGATTTTGTTTTCTGTTGTTATCTTTCCAACTTTCTGAACAAAACATGATCTCAGTTGCTTGATTGAGCTAGTCCGGTGCATTTGGGTTTGTATATCCTGTCCACCCTTAAAATAAATGTCTAGTTCCAATTTTTGGACTAGTGGTGCCCTTGTGGTCAGTATATGTGAGACCTAAAGCTTTTGTCCGGTACAATATATTGCAATAAAATTACATATTTTATTGAAACTGCAGATTTTATAAATTTTTATAATAACAATTTTGGTTTTAATTTTACAAATAATAAAACAAAGGAAAAGTTCCTTAAATAATTTTTCAAGGTTTGTATTTTTAAATGTTTCATTGAAGTTAGAAAATTTGTTTGTTAACTTTTGAATCTTTTTCAAGTTAGAAATTTAAAAATTGAGGTTTAATATATTTAAATTCAACAGAATTGCTTGAAAATTGGTATAGAACTAAGTTATACCAGCCTAATTCATTTGAAATACTTATGTTTTCAGTATGTCAAACTAGTTTCATGGATATGGAATAGAGGGTAGGAAAAAATATTCAATAACTTCATTTATTACAATTAACAATTATTTTTAGAACTTTGCTTTATTTTAAATAATCCCAAGAAGAGAGTATAAATATGTTTTTCTTTCAATTTAATAGCATTTTTAACCATTTTAAACTTTTTATGTATATATAATATTTAGTATGTGTATATAATTATATGTGTATAATAAATTGATAATTATGTTTTCTATTTCAAATTGTTTGATAATTTTTATTTTAAAACAATTGTTTTTTAAATAAAGCTAAACTAGTAAACTCATTATTTAAACACCATGAAAAGGTAAAAAAGAAAACTCATGATAATTATTTAAAATTATGATAGGGAGTTTTTTTCTTTAGCATTTTTTTAAAAACAACTATTTCAAAATTAAAATAAAAACTATCAAACAATTTTAAATAGAAAACTTAGTCACTGATTTATTATACATATATAATTGTGTGCACATATTAAATATAATATATACATTAAGAGTATATATGTTAATTTACTTCAGAAATATCTGACTTGTATACACTATATGTGTGATATTGATTTAAAGTAAAATTATATATATTAAGTGAAGTTCATTTACAATATATACACATGTATTATTATGTACATATACTAAATAAGATATGTATAAGGTGTAAACATTTTAACTGATAGAAGAAATATCTAATGATATATATATATATATATATATATATATATATATATATATATATAAGTGTTTAGCCAAATTATAGTATTATGTAGTTTTACATCTTCATTTACTGTGCTAATACTAAAAACTTAAAAATAATAGAGATAAATTTTTTTATATTAAATGATTTTATTAATTTTGCACTAAAAAGAAATAAAATATTGTTTCATCAACCACAATTGAAGTTTTTAGATTTAACTTGAAATAAAAGCATGTGGATCTAGAAATTAAGACAGGGATTGACTTAATTAATTTCTGGACCCCCTCCAAGCTTTTATTTCAAGATCAATCTAAAAACGTCAATTGTCGTTGAAGAAACAATATTTTATTTCTTTTTAGTGCACAGTCAATAAAAGCATTTATTGTAAAATAATGCATCTATTATGTAAAAAAAGATTTTGATTAATATTTGTTTTGTGCAAAGCTATATCTTAAAATATTATATTTCTAGAACTAATGAGACTTCATAATCATTATTATTTTGTTTGCATATGATGTTTGAATAAAAGATCATGAACCAATTTAATGTTTCTACAGCTACCTCTTATTTTATTCACTCTTTATGAGTATCAGAAAAATTTGGCACAATTTCTTATTGCACTGTAACAAAAACAAAATGGTAGGACTAAAGTACAAAAAACTTGGCTATCACCTGAAACTATATTTTATATTACCATCATCAACCATTATCAATCCACTGCATGAATCTCTCCAAGTTCAATCCATCTTCTCTGATCTTTAGCTTTTTTTCTCCACATCACCCCTACACACTTATTTCATCCATCTATGTCACATGTGGTCTCTTTCTGGGTGTTTTACAATCTCTTGAAATCCAGTTTAAGATTTCAATTGTCCATCTATTATCATCTCTTTTAGCAATATGTCCAGCCCAACTCTATTTCAATCTTATAATTTTTTTAATGAGGTCAGTAACACTTGTTTGTTCCTTTACCCATATGTTGCATTTTCGATTTCTTCTTGTTACTGCCAACATGCATCTCTCCATATTTCTTTGAGGTGGTCTGAAGTCTCTTTATTTCTCTTCTATTAAATGTCCAAGTTTCAGATTCATAAATAAGAACTGATAAAACACATTTATTAAAAACTTTTTCAAACATACACATATTTCCTTTGAGTATCAAGTTCTTTCTATTAAAAGTATTCCAACTAAGTTTAATTCTATGATTAATTTTATCCATTATATTTCAGTTTGTATTTGTAACTGTTAACTTTTTGTAACTCATCCTAATCAATCTTCATTTTCATATTTTGACAAAATCCATTAAACATTACTTTAGTCTTTTTAACATTTATCTTTAGTCCTACATTCATCTGTTAATTCCTTCAACATTTCATGCAGCTCTAAAGCATTATTTACAAAAACAACTACATCATCAGCAAAATCTAAATGACTTAAACAATCTCCATTTACTTTCACTCTTTTAGCTTCCCATTTTAATCCACAAAATACTTCTTGCAGCACTGCTGTAAAAAGTTTTGGAGATATGGAGTCACTCCTGTCATATGACCCTTCTTAATTTTGTCTTTCCCAATAACATTATGTAGTTGTATTTTTATAAATATTTTTTAAAATTTGACAAATATATATATATATATATATATATATCTGTATGTGTACACAATGAATTAAATTTAAAAGTGAGCACTGTAATTGTTGCTTAATGAAGCATTATTCTCAACACCAGTGTTTAAAGTTTTCACTCAAGCCAACAAAAAGAATGAAAAGCAAAGACAATTATTCTATTTTCTTTTTTTAAAAACTATCTTTATGAGGAAATATTGCATCAGGAGTATGATTTTTTAATGATAATACTATGATGAACAATGGATTATGATATATATAATACTATTCATATATCGTTAATTCTGGGACCAGACAAAGTATATGGGATATAATAAATCAATATTTCATTAAGGTTGATAACCCTAAATAAATTGTGTACCTAATCATTTTCCAAATTCTTTACTATGATATTTATAACTTGTATGGTCTTTTTTTATGTATTTTATTTGCATAGAATTAAATAAATAATAAATCCACTTTACTGAAAAATTGATTTTTTATCATCAAACTAAACTGTGATTTAGATATTTAAGTATTTTCATCTCTCTCTATATATGAATCATCCCTAGGATAATTGTTCAAACTAGAATTTGAACATCAAAGAAATGTATTGTCATGATAAAACTAATATGATTTATAATGGCTTTTCTAAAGTGCTGTAATTACTATTAAAAATCTAGTTGATAAAAAATTGAGCCTTCTGCATAAAAAATACCACTAAAACAAGTTGTATGTTTATCACTCAACAACTAAAACAAAAATTATGTGATAACTTACATTGACTGGAGGATAAATTATCATTGTCTACTTTTTTCAAAACACTTTCGATTAAAACATGTCATTATTAAGTCTCTTATAATTTATTACAATGATTTTAAATAAATAAAATTATATTGTATCTTTATAACAATATTATTTGAGGGAAGTGATGTAGTGACTATTCAAATTCTGATTTCTTTCTCACTAAGTAGAAGTAATATGAAGGGTGTTCAGTGTTAGAAATAAATAATGGACTTATTACTAACTGATTGATAACATTTTCCTTATGATTATAAAAATAAATGAATGGCAGTTTACAAAAGTTTAAGTACTGGAAATGTTAGAATTGGGGCTGAAATTTATAGATTTGAACTTCGGAATCTGCCATTCTATCACTATACTAAGCACCAGAAAGAACAGACTAGATTGCAATCCATGTATTACGAGCTTGAAAGTCTGCCAGTAGGTTTTATTACTATTTGGTAATTTTTTATTAGAAATATACTCTCATAGTTAGATACCAATTTACTGATTAGACCTGGCTTCTCAAAACAATTCTGATCATAACAGGAAAGTTTTTTATTACCGGAGGTTTGGACTTTAAGCCATAAAAATTTCAAAACCTCTTTGAGTTTAAAATATGCATCTTTTGATATAATTTTTATGTTTATTGTATTTTAAAAATCTGATGATAATAATATATACATTACAGAACTTTTATAAACATTTTGAAAAATAAACCATTGATAAGCAGCTGCAAATACATTATTCAATATTTCTGAAATAAAGACAAAATTCTCATTATTACTGAACTGATTGTGTGGAAAAAAAGAAAATCCATAAAAATCTTTCATAGCACTCACAAATATTTTTGATATCTGTTATTATTTATTTCATTACATTTCATTAAATACATAAAAAATATTCTGAGTACAATAATAAGCTGTATAAGCAGAATATATAGGTGTAAGTTTTAACAAGTGTACAAGACTAGTTTTTGATTGTGATTTAATTAAATCTTTCAAATGTAATTATAATTATATACAGTGTTTACAAGGTATGTTTTTCATGAATGTCATTATCATATCTTCTTTGTAAGATTTTTAGCATAAAACTTGTGCGGAACTTTTTGTTTACTGCAAAATAGACATAAAATGGTATAACAAATTTTAAGCTTTCTGGAGCTGCAAAAATGTGAACCCATAATTCTATTTCATTTGGAGATCTTGTAGTTTTAAATGCTGAAAAAAAGAAATATGACACTGTAGCTGGTGAATCACATATGAAATGTATTATTATGGCTGCAGCTAACAACTGATAAACATTATCTTGTGAAGTCTTTTGAATGTTTTCATTTTTTAAGGCTGTTGTTTTTTCTAACTTTTTTATAAGCATAATAAATTTTTCTATTATAGTAAAACAAAAACATTAATACTCCAGTTCGAGAAATGGTAATATTAATGCATAATAGAATGAAAAATGACTGAGTTGATATGTGATATACTCAACTGAACAAAATAAGAAAGTATGCCAGAATTATAGCATAAGAGTATTTCTTTAACATGATATTGCATAAAATTTATTGTAAAAGCAAGTGTCATAATAAAGGTTACTGTGCAAGCTGTTACCTTTTTTGTGGTGAATTTTTTCCAATGTAATGGATGACACAAAGCAATGTACCGTTCTATGGTAATAGCGCATGTTAACAAGGAATTAATGCTAATGCATGAACAATAAATTGGAAAAATCATGTGTGCTTGGATAAGTGCTGTTATGTAGTTATCATAAATATTGTTCAATATATTTCCATAAAATTCTGATAATGATATTGTAATCAAAGCCAATATATCTGTAATGGTACATATTCGAAAATAAGTGTATGTATATTTAGTGTTTGTTAATAAGATAGTAGTCATTGTGTTTCCAAATAATCCAAAAAAAATTATAAAGGGAAAAATATACAGTATTAATTTTTTTAATAGCTGTTGTGAGCTTGTGTCAATTGTAATAAATGTCAAATTAGTTGAATTTATAAACTCATCCCCTGACATAGAACAATTAAACATTTTTTCCTATTGCTGAAAATATAATAAAATATAAATTAGATGTTATAATTAATTCTAAATAGTAACAATATTATGCATAATTCTTGTTTAGACTCTTTTTTATTGTATCTGTGCTATGTCTACTTGCAGGTAATTTATAATTAATTGTGTAACAATAATTTTAATTTCATAGATAAAAATAATACATTATAATTATTCTATGAATTGGTAATAATTTTAATACCTATTCAATAATTGTTATAGTTAAGTAAATTCTTGCCTATTTATTCACCTATAGACATTTACAAGAAGTAATATTGATTGATATAACCACATCTATCTCTAGTTCTATTTTCAACATAGATTACCCTAGGGATTAGTCTATTTCAGTTTATCAACATATGGTGATATCCAGTGTGTTTATTGTATTCATAGAGGATTTCTTTTTCACTAAGACAGTGATTCTGGTTCATAGTTGACTTTAAATATATGTTTTTTCTGGTGCATAGTTACTGAGCTTATGTTTATAATTGAATTATCATTGACTAAATTTATTCTGATCTCTTTGTTGTAAAAACAAATTCTACACCCTATTTGTGCAGTATTACTAGCATTAATTAAATCTTTCAATGAATATTATTGTGTTGAAGTTCAAATTACACACAACTTTATTTTATACATTTACTTTATTTATTTAACATTAAATATTTCTAACTTTATATTTTATATATTTAAATGTTACTCTTTATATATATGTAAAATAAATAAAATGTTCGTTAATTAAAACAAAATTGTAATTATAATTGAAATAATAAATTTAACGGTTTACAAACTATTATACACAATCCTTAAATCTGCAGAAGTACTTTCGGTTAATTTTTTGAACCTGCATCAATTGCCATTAAATTCAAAAACAAAGCGGAAGCAAACATCATCAATTCAAATTCTATGAATCTCATATTTTAATATTAGCAGCTTGCCTATTTATTAACTGCATTTTATTCCTATTTATAAAAATTGTCTCTTTAATTTTTCTTTTATTATGGTTTCTTTCTTCATAAAGAATTTTCACATTTTCAAAATCAAATTTAAATTTATATTTACATGTTTTTTTATGATCAAAGAAAACTGAAGGAGATATTAAATCACCATTATTTTTACTTTTTACATGCTTATATAACAATTCATAAGATTGAGGGAGCATGAATTATTATATAAGCGTGTAAAAAGTAAAAATAATAATGGTGATTTAATGTCTCCTTCAGTTTTCTTTGATCATGAAAAAACATGTAAGTATAAATTTAAATTTGATTTTGAAAATGTGAAAATTCTTCATGAAGAGAGAAACCATAATAAAAGCAAAATTAAAGAGGCAATTTTTATAAATAGAAATAAAATGCAGTTAATAAATAGGCAAGCTGCTAACATTAAAATATGAGTTTTGTGGAATTTGAATTGATGATGTTGGCTTCCACTTTGTTTTTGAATTTAATGGCAGTTGAGGCAGGTTCAAGAAATTAACCAAAAGTACTTCTGCAGATTTAAGGATTGTGTATAATAGTTTGTAAACTGTTAAATTTATTATTTCAATTATATATGTGTGTGTGTTTTAGTGCATACACATATATAGAACTTTTAACTTTATTTCAAAGAATTCACTTTTTTATATATATAAATAAAACATAATGAAAATAATTGGATTTCTTCCATTTTCTATTGGCATAATTTTGATTTTGTTTAAATTCCAATTAATTCTTTGGTGATTCATTTATTTTATCTAATGACATGTTTGACTTTTGGTTTTTCTGTAGAGACATACCCTGCCCAGTTTGCAACAGTTAGTAGAGCATTCGACTTGAGATTGGAAGGTCCCAGAGTCAATTCTAGCACTCACAGTTCTGGTGCTTGAATTTGTTATGTACTCCCAAGCAATAAATCCATATGCCTTTTTTTGTAGAGACATAACTTGATCATCATTGTTCACATTTAACTTCATCTGCTACCAAATTTTCTAACTCAGAAACACTATTCTTGCTTAACTCAGAAACTATAAGGCCTTCATTTTGTGTTTATGGAGATGATTAATGTGTTTGCGCATTTTTTTATCATCATTTATTTGGATCGCTACAATCTGGCTAAACAAATTTCTTTAATCTTTGCTAGGATTCAATATTTGTTTAAATTGTTTTTGAAAAAACTTTTATTTCTGATTATCTGTCTTAATTAGTACTGTTGTTTTAACATTGCCACTAAAATACTATATAGATATTTTTACTTTATAACTTCCAGCCTAAGTATGATTTACCTAGAAATGTGCCTGATATGATGGATAGTATTGTATGATGATGAAGAAAATTGTCTCATGTCTTATTATTCTCTAGTTTATTCAATGAATCTTTCAGTTTTTCCAAGCATATGTAAATCATGTCTGAACAAATAAATTGATATCATAAGTGAGAAACTAAACATTCATAGGAAATGATTATGATCCAAGGCTTAAAATGATGCATTATGATTATGCATGTCTTCCAGTGTATGTGAATGGGAATCATTAGATCCTTTGCCATAATTCTTTTAAACACTTTTCATTTATTTACTGAAGATTTAAAATAATTATATATTTAATATTAAAGGAGTTTCAATTATATGTATTTTAAGTAAAATTTATGAAAAAGACACTGTGGAAAGGAGTTTGCTGTTAAATGAAAGGAGACTCTTTAATTATACTTTGGGGCCTTAAAAGAAATAAGCAGAGCAAATTCTCAATGTCCATTTCACATGCAGATGTTGTTGCTATGTGATTATTTATATACTTAAAGAATATGGATGAGATACTCATAACATGCATTAGCTGGAGGGATAATTTTGATTTTTTATCTATGAATTTAAGATCAAAAATACAGAGGTCTTTCTTTTCAGTTGCCTGATAACTTTTAACTGAAATATTAGTTGAGTTTTTTTATAGGAAGGATGGATTTTATCTCTTCTTTTTTTTAAATAAATATTTACATTTAATGCAGACAAACTAAATTATAGACCTAATCCAAGAGAAAATTGGTTTAAAATGTGGACACATTACAAAGTCACAAATATTGGAAGCACAAGTGTCAGATATATTATAAATAAAAAGTGTTAGATTGACATTGGAAGATTGATGGTATATCAAACAGCAGCCAGATTATTTATTCAACTTAATGGAACATACCAAATGCAGATAATTCGGGTTTATTTCCCATTATGTTGAAGAAGTAGAGAATTTTATATGAATGCAGAAAATGCCTTTGGTAAATGATAGATGAAAATGCTGTTGTTAAATTTGGTTGTGTCGATAGTAATGAGAGAGAGGCCTCAGACTTGTGGAGTTTGCAGAAAAAAGAAAAACTGCTCTCTTTTTTTTTGGAAAAAAATGCTAAATTGAAATGGAAGCAATTAAATGAAGATACCAGAATTGGATTTTATTTTGACTAACAGAAAAAATATATTTTAAGATTATGATGTTTTTAATAAATAAACATAGAAAGTGATAGTCAATTAATGAGATGTAAGATAGTATTAATGCAAAAATAGAGAGATGAAAACTATTAAAGTCAGTAGTAACAACTGATGCTCCTAATCTTCAGAAACACTTCATTGAATTTAAATTAGAACTTGTAAATCATTTTAAAATCTTAACAAACTTTGAAGATAGTTCAATTTTTACTGAAATTAATAAGATAATAAGTAACTACAAGAAATGATAGCTAGTACAAAAAAATGCATTTTACAATTAAATTTTTTACCAACAAGAGAATATATATAAAAAGAGATGGAATATAACATTTTTAAAAAATGATCCATCAAGTAGACTTAAACATATAGAATTTTTTTAAATGATAGGAAAAGAACAAAAAGTGATACATGAAAATACAATTGGGAATTGGCAAGCACAGATGTAGAAGAAAAAAGTCTTAAAATTGTAGAGAAATCTTGATATTGGAAAGTTATTTCTACAATAAGAAATGTGTGGAAGTTTTATAAAGAATTATATAATATTTGATTGAATACAAGTATAATTTATATAATGAATAAAAAAATATTTCCTACAATTATTATATCTTCTGAATTAACCAGCATTTTAAATGAAAAAGTGAAACTTCCAATTAAATCTATAAAAAGGGAAAAGCTCCAGGAAATGATAGAATTAGTAAAAAAAAATAAAAATAGTGAAGAAATAAAAATGTTAAAAATCTATAAAAAGGGAAAAGGTCCAGGAAATGATGAAATTAGTAAAAAAATAATAGTGAAGAAATAAAAATGTTATAGTAAAATTATATACTGATTATCTATCAAAATGATAATGATGTCCCAGATGATTAGAAAAAGGCAGCATTAATATTGAAATTTAAGAAAGATTATAAAGAAGATATTAGAAATTTTACATCTACCAGTCTTTTGACAGCTTTATACAAAATATTTTTTAAAACAATTACAATTAGTCTCCAGTGAACTATACATTCTAACCAACAAAAGAATCTTTTGGATTTAAATTGGTTTTAGTACAGTGGATCACATACAAGTTGAAAGATGTTATAAAAATATTTAATTGATTATGACAAAGTATTTGATTTTATAAAAATTCTTACAGTAATTAAAGCATTTGTTTATAAAAATATAGGCTGATATTATATTCTGAAGAATATGATTACATTACACAGTGAAACTAAGATTAGTACTGAGAAAGGTGTATAACAGAATGACCTCATATCAGCAAAACTTTTTACAGTAGTTTTACAATGAGTATTTTGTGGATTAAAATAAGTTTTGGAACTAAATGCAAATGGAGATTATTTAAATCATCTACACTTTGCAGATGGTGTGATTGTATAATGCTTACACTTTCACAAAATGATGCAAGAATTATCAGATGAAAATAAAAAAAAATAGGACTAAAGATAAATTCTAAAAAAGTCTAAAGTAATGTTCAATAGCTTTTCTTAGAAGAACAAAATAAAGATTGATAATCATGAATTAGAAGAAATTAATAAGTCCAAATATATTAGTTAGTATTTTAACACCCATATAAACATAGTGATTGAAATTTATCATAAGAATTAAACTTGGATGGAGTGCTTTTCGAAGAAATAAGTTAATACTAGAAAGAAATGTGCCTATGTGTTTGAAAAAGAAGTTGTTTAATAGATGTGTTTAACCATTTTTCACTTGGAGCTCTGAGACTTGGATACTTAATAGGAGCACAATAAAGAGAATTTAGACTACACAACAAAGCCTGGAGAGATATGTTAAGGAGTAATAAGACATGATTGAAAATGAAAGTATCTAGGTGAAAGAAGAAACAGATATGATTGAAACAAAAGACTGAGATGGAATTGGACTTATAATATTAGTAAAAGAAATGATATTAGATACACAGTTGAGATTTAAATTGAATCTCAAGAGTCTTTAAAATACCTAGAAACAGACCATATGTAAAATAAAGGAGCCAAGAAAATTTGATACATTGTGGGAAAGATAAGCTAGGGATTCAATTAACTGGATCTAGCTTGAATAGACTTCATTATTCAGGGGATCAATAATGATGATGATGATGATGATGATACTACTTGTTAAATATTTTATTATAGTTTCTTTTTGTTAAATTTTTTAATAAAATTGAATATCTTCACCAGCACTTGCCTTCTGGATCAATCTTTTTTGTCTCATGCTCTTTACACCTAACATAATCACAATGCAAACTAATATAATGATGAGTTACGAATTGAATGAGGGATTGCACGTACAATCATCTTTGATGATTATCCTGACTTTCATAATGCTCACTAAATTATAAATGCTGTAAATGCAGATGGCAAATCTCATTTTTATTCTTTTTAAATCATTACTATATAATTAGTCGACGTTATATTTTTTGTTTTTGCTTTTTTTTTTTTATTATCTCATACACTGTTAGGATAACCATATGTAGCACACTTTCAAATATCACTTTACAAAGTACATATATAATTTTAATATTATAATAATTATATATAATGTTTTTGAAAACTATATTTTTTTTATGATAACAAACTTGATTTTAATTTCACAAATAATAAAACATAAATGAAATGTTCTTTAAATTATGATTCAAAATGTGTATATATATATCCTGAAAAAGTTTTAAAACTATTTATCAAAAATTTTTGATTGGCATTTGTTTTGTGTAAACATTATATTTCAGCTGAAAGTATAATATCATCATTGTCATTGTTAAACATTATCAATCCATTGGAGGATGAAGGTCTCTCGATGTTCAATCTATCGTCTCCAATATTTAGCTTCTCTTTTCCATGTCACCCCTGCATATTTTCTTATTTCATCCATTCATCTTACATGTGGTCTCTTTCTGGGTCTTTTACAATCTCTTGGAATCCAGTTTAAAATTTCAATTGTCCATCTATTATCATCTCTTCTAGCAATATATCCAGTCCAACTCCACTTCAGTCTTTTAATTTTTTCAATGAGGTCAGTAACACCTGTTTGTTCTCTTATCCATATATTGCATTTTTGATCTCTTTATGTTACTCCTAACATGCATCTCTCCATACTTTGTGTTGTTTGAAGTCTCTGTATTGCTCTTCTATTAAGTGTCCAAGTCTCAGATCCATAAGTAAGAATTGATAAAACATATTTATTAAAAAGCTTCCTTTTCAAACACATAGGCATATTTCCTTTTAGTATCAAGTTATTTCTACCAAAAGCACTCCAAACAAGTTTAATTCTATGATTAATTTCATAAAATTTTATAATTAATTATAAAAGTATAATATATCTAAAACAAAAAGACTTCCATAATCATTGCTATCTTGGTAGCTTATGATGCTTGCATAAAAGTTTATAAAACAATGTAATGTTTCTACTCCTATAAAGTTTATAATCCATGAATATCAAGTAAATGTGGTATAACATCAAGTTTACCATTTATTCCTTCATATTTTATGCAATAAAATATAGTCATTGTGCTGTAACTGAAACATAACATTGGCAAAAATAAAATATAATAAACTAGGCCAATGTCTGGATCTATGCTGCTATAAACAGTTTGCAACTAGATAAAATATAAATGGAAGTGTTGTTTCCTGAAGCATTCTTCAACATGATTGGTTTAATGTTTTCACTCAAACTACATAAAAAGGAAGAAAAACAAAACTAATTATATTTTCTTTTTTTTCCTTTAAAAAACCATCTATGTAAGGAAATATTATGTCAAGAGCATGATTTGTCAATGATAATTCAATAAGACTGTCTAATGAATAATGGACTACTATATATATATATATATATATATATATATATATATATATATATATATATATATATATATATATATATATATATATATATATATGTAGTATTTATATATCATTAATTCTGGGACCAGACAAAATATATGGGCAACACAATCAAAATTTTATTATATGCAAAAAATGTCTGTCCGTACTAAATAAATTGTTTACCTGATAATTCTCCCAACTCTTACCGATGATATTTATAAGTTTGATGGACTTATATATATAATTTATTAGCTTAGAAATAAATAAATAAACAATAAATTATTTATATAAGTCCCCCCCCCAAAAAAAAAAATATTGATCATATAGTCAATATATTTTCAAAATTTAATACCATAAAATATTCTACATGTAAATAAACAGGCAATCATTGTTGTAATCAAGTTTCCAGTTTCAATTCTAGTTGCTTATAAAGTGACATCAAAATCAATGTGTAATTGGTACTTTATATTGATATATTTTTAATAGCACTTGCTAAACAAATAAAATTTGTTATGTAACTCTAAAATATTGAATTTGTTCAATTTTGAATTAAATATTTTTAAAACTTTCATTATTGATTTTTTTATTGGGAAAAATTTTGAAGCGCATCAACTTTCATATTCAATAAATATAATAGCTACTAAAGTCCATTTAAAAATTGTAAACACTAATGAAATAATGGAATAGTTAGCTGAATAAAATGCCTGAGATATTTGAGCAGTAAAAGTGATAGATTAAACCTCAATCCGCAAATCTTTTCTTGATCCATCACCTCTTTCTGCACCCAACTTACATAAGGTTAAACAAAATTTATAAAAAATATAATATGAAGAATTAGAATATTTTGAACAACAATAAAGAATAGAAAGGAATATATGGTATAAAACTGAGTACAGCATTTAGCTATAAATAGGTTTTACTATATGAACTAACAGATCAAGAAAGACTAACTTGAGCAGTCAAAACGTATAGCTGAACCATTTTATATAAACTGGAAACTTCTTTATTTTTATTTAATCTTCCAATCTCTTATTTTAAACATTTAACATGACATCAACATTCTGTGCTTCAACATTTCTCCAAGATAATTCAAAACTTGCACACACCTCCTCCACTATCTACCAAGTTTATATAATATTCTTTCAATGAATAATTTTATCCGACTTGATTGCTATATTTTTGTAATTTGAAATAGTTTTTGGTAAAATAAATTTGTAAAATCCTTGTTTACAAACTCTTGAACTTTTTTATGCCCAATTTAATTTAACAATATGCTGTCTTATCACCTATATAACAAACTACTTTACATCAGCAAAAACTTTTGTAGAAAATCATCTATTTTCACTGTTACTAAAGGCATAGTTCAGGATTTTCTATTAATTTCAGCATCATTTTTATACACATTGCATTGTTTCAACTAATTATCTTTTGTGTTCAAAATATTTTATTTTTTCATTGATTCAAAACCTCTTTAATATTAAATACATGTTGACAATTCTGTCATTCTCAAACAAGCCATGGTTATTTTTTTCAAATGTTTTTTTCATGATTTGGGTGGGATTCAAATACAAATAAGATAATGTTTTCCTGAAAGTTTATGATGATGGTATTTTAGTTGTAATATATATTGGACTATTTCCACAATCTAATATTGAGTATTGTATGTTTTTAGAAAAATTTAATTTTATTGCAAGAGCACAAAATGATGATTAGAAGAGAGAAAACAGATGGGTCTAAAGTAGCAGACCATGTATGTACCAATAAACATATGTTCAATTGGCAAAATACAAAAATATTGGATAGATAGGAAAAGGTGCAACAAAAGAAAATTAAAAGAAACTGCTCATATGACAATGGTAAATAACCCTGTAAGTCAACCTAATGTGACTATATAAAATGTATAGAGACCACTAATCACCTTTGCCCTTAGGAAAAAGTGGAGAAATCAGGAGGAATCTCATAGATAAGTATATGAAATTTCTACTGACTATGGCAGGGTGGTGCTGTTGGTTAGAGTGTTACATTAAAATTCTTACTCAAGAATCTAAGGGTTCAGGTTTGAATCCCATGCTAGTACTGTCACTAGTCAAACAAGCAATACCTGAGGAAGAAAAAGAATAATCCCTCTGAAAGAAGAAAGGAGAATAATACCTCTCAAAATGTTGTGCATATACTAACCTGTGTGCTATTATGCACTTTGAAAAGTTAAATAAAGTTAATTTTTTTTAAAGACATTCAATGCATAATACTAGATAATGGATATAGTCTCATATATAAATATAACAAATATAATTTTTTCAGGGCATAAGGTAATTTTAAAATTTTTCCAATAGTTAGTATTTTGTCAAAATAACTAATTAATTAAAGTATATCTAATTAATATTAATTTGAGGATAAATATCCCATTTAATAAGATTTTGGTTTAATGTAGTCTTAGTTGTGATATGATATATCTTATATTTTTGGTAAATTATGTGTCATTCTCTTATAAGTAGTGAAGTCATTTTTACTATTATGCTTCTCTTATTCAAAAAATGATTAATATGAATATAATATTTGTATTTTTATAATAGAAAATGAATTAAATTATTCTAAATGCATCTGGTTTTGTTTTACTTTAATGGAAAAAAGTAAGCACATATTCTGAGTTTAATAAATCGTTTCCATTTTGAACTACATTATGGGTTGAATATGTCAATGAGTAAAAATATTAAGTAAGTAGGTATAAACAAAAACATCTGACAAATTTGTGAATAAGAATATCTGATTTTTTTATTATAAAGTTTTTTACATATCAAAAACTAGAGAAATTAATCTGCAGGAACAATAATAGAATCTGATTGATGTTTTTTAATATAAAACTGTTTAAGACAAGATATTTTATTTATTTAAATGTGATATGTTTTAATGCTCTGTTCTGAAGTAAACTTATTTTAATATTGATAAAATACATAGGGTTTTATACAGTGCTGAAGTGGTGACTTAAGTTGAGTAATGCAAATAGAAAGTCTTGGCCAGAGTAATGTTCAATCTACTTCAAATATATGACTTCCTGAGCAAACTAATATGATTATTTTTATGTTTATATATTGAGTGTATACATTATTTATGAACAGAATGTCCCATTGTGTTTTACATTGAAAGTATTGATCTTGTAATAACTCTAGAATATTTATTTATATAAGACTGACATTTTAAAAAAAATGTTGGAATTATTTTGTTGATTTTTGTTAGTAAACATTGATTATGCAATCCTTGGTACAAAGATTTAATGCTATAAATAGAAATATAATACATAGTATTCATAATTCTATAATTGAAGAATTAATAAATGGTGTTATATTTTTAGTGATCATGACATATCAGTTAACAATGAATCTGAATAATTATACTCCGGATAAAAGTTAAAGAACTGATTGCCTGGTACATCATAGGCCATTGCGAAAGTGAACTTACGTATGCTTTTAAATTCATCCGTATTTATTGTAGTCATTGGTGCAGAATTGACTTAATTTGTAAGAATTTGAATAATATTCAAACAGAAAGAATAAAATAAAATTTCTTGAAAACATGCAAAATAGAGAAATAAAATAAATTACTTCTCGTAAAATATAAATAAAAAATATTAACTTAAAAATGAAGTTAAAAAAAGAGAAGTTATAAATAAATATAATAAAAATAAGCTAAACGTTTTTGAGGATCCATGCCTCATAATCATACCTTTCTTAAAAATACATAATAAAATGTATACAAAGATATATAAAATTAGCACGTGTTACATGGACCATTTCTTCGATATATCAAAGCAAGTGTCTTTTCTATTTATAGCATTAATATTTCCATTAATATAGAATGCTTCTTTTATTTTCCTCTTATAATCATTTGATTCAGTGCATAAAATTACAGGATTGGAAGGAATAAAATTGTGTCCATATTTCATGGAATGCTCCAAAAATACAGAAGATACATTGTTGTTTTTCTGAGCTCTCTTGTAAGTGTATATGTGTTGAGCAAGCCTAGTATTAACAGTAACTTTAGTTTCACCATAATATACAGCAAGACATTTTTCTTGAGGACATGAAATGGAATAAACTACATGTGGGGTGAATGAATGATCAATATGATCTTTTGAGTTGTTGATCAATCTATTAGAATTAGGAGGAGTTCTAAATCCAATTTTAAACTAATTGGATAATGCTTTAGTTAATTTTTTTTAGATATTTTGGAAATGTAAGGAATAATAATTCTAGGAAGTTGAACACATGGTACAACACTATTTATTTTATTATGGAATTTAGAAATATAATTTTTAATAGACCAAAGTTTAAGACCTGCTTTCATCAAATCTTTAATAAAATTATTCAGATTTTCTTTTCTGTCTGCTTCATATTTACAAAGATGCAAATTTCTAAATAAGAAAGAATTTAAACCAACAAATTTATGTGATGCAGGTGAGTTAGATTTAGGGTGAATACAGCTTCTAATTTCAAAAGGCTTAATTATCATCTTGTAATCTATACAGTTATTATTTCTTGATAATGAAAGGTCAAGATATTTGATTTCTTTATTGTTATTTTCATATACAATGCTAAGTGATAAATTAGATAAACTTTGAAGTTCTTCTGTATATGTAAAATATTATCCATAGAGGAAATAATAAATATATCATCCACATACCGAATATATGTAAAATCAAGAGTGGAATTGTAATATTTCGGTATTATAGAGCTCTCAAATTCATTTAAATAGACATTAGATAAAATGCCACTGACAGGTAAGCACATTGGCCATCCATCTTTCATAGTATACCACTTGTTTTCAAAGATTGTAAAAATGTGCAAATCAAGCCAAGAAAGAAAAGCAACAATAAATTTAACTCTATCAGAAGGGCAATGTGTCCTCAAAAGTTTTTCATGCACTATTTGAATGGATAATTTTTTATTAATATGAAAGAATTATATGGATCTATTAATAGAAAATTATCCATTCAAATAGTGCAAGAAAAACTTTTGAGGGCACATTGCCCTTCTGATAGAGTTAAATTTATTGTTGCTTTTTTTTCTTCGCTTGATTTGCATATTTTTACAATCTTTGAAAACAAGTGGTATACTATGAAAGATGGATGGCCAATGGGTTTACCTGTCAGTGGCATTTTATCTAATGTCTATTTAAATGAATTTGAGAGCTCTATAATACCGAAATATTACAAATCCACTCTTGATTTTACATATATTCGGTATGTGGATGACATATTTATTATTTCCTCTATGGATAATATTTTACATATATGAGAAGAACTTCAAAGTTTATCTAATTTATCACTTAGCATTGTATATGAAAATAACAATAAAGAAATCAAATATCTTGACCTTTCATTATCAAGAAATAATAACTGTATAGATTACAAGATGATAATTAAGCCTTTTGAAATTAGAAACTGTATTCATCCTAAATCTGACTCACCTGCATCATATAAATTTGCTGGTTTAAATTTTTTCTTATTTAGAAATTTGCATCTTTGTAAATATGAAGCAGACAGAAAAGAAAATCTGAATAATTTTATTAAAGATTTGATGAAAGCAGGTTTTAAACTTTGGTCTATTAAAAATTATATTTCTAAATTCCATAATAAAATAAATAGTGTTGTACCATGTGTTCAACTTCCTAGAATTACTATTCCTTACATTTCCAAAATATCTAAAAAATTAACTAAAGAATTATTCAATAAGTTTAAAATTGGATTTAGAACTCCTCCTAATTCTAATAGATTGATCAACAACTCAAAAGATCATATTGATCATTCATTCACCCCACATGAAGTTTATTCCATTTCATGTCCTCAAGAAAAATGTCTTGCTGTATATTATGGTGAAACTAAACCTACTGTTAATACTAGGCTTGCTCAACACATGTACACTTACAAGAGAGCTCAGAAAAACAACAATATATCTTCTGTATTTTTGGAGCATTCCATGAAATCTGGACACAATTTTATTCCTTCCAATCCTGCAATTTTATGCACTGAATCAAATGATCATAAGAGGAAAATAAAAGAAGCATTCTATATTAATGGAAATATTAATGCTATAAATAGAAAAGACACTTGCTTTGATATATCGAAGAAATGGTCCACGTAACATGTGCTAATTTTATATATCTTTGTATATATTTTATTATGTATTTTTAAGAAAGCTATGATTATGAGGCATGGATCCTCAAAAATGTTTAGCTTATTTTTATTATATTTATTTATAACTTCTCTTTTTTAACTTCATTTTTAAGTTAATATTTTTTATTTAAAATAGAGAAATAATGTTTTTTTAAATATTGTACACCTGGGTCTCGTTTTATGTGGTAGATAGGTTCCACAGAAAACCTGCATTAAAAAAATCGCACAAAAAGTAGACTTAATTTATCTTAAAAAATGGGAGAGAGGTGCTGTAATTTTCAGAATTCGCATAAAGGCAAAGCAATAAGGAAAAATTACTTTAAAAATTTGCATTAAAAAAATAAGCAAATAAAGTATGACTAATAAAAAAAATCAAATATTTGAAAAAAATTAATACAAGATAAACTTTTTTTTCCTTTTTTTATTACTACAGTATTTAATTTTACATTTTTCATACATATTTTAATCATTATCACTAGTGTTTTTTGTAAACTGGTAAGAAATCAGATTCGATGTGATGTGATGTATTGTGGCTTCTCCTTAAATAACTTCAAAAATCTCTCAGCAATTATGCCCAGAGAAACCTGTTAGCCACTTTATTTTTATTCGTGATGTGATGTACAACTAGCCATTTTCAGTCTTGTGCTGTGTTAATGGTTTTCTGTTTCTATATTAAAAAAATGGGATCGCAATCAAAACAAAAAGATTATCATTAGAAAGATTATTTTCAATTTATAAAATCTTTGTTTTTTATTTTAAAAATCTAAAAGATTATTTATTTCTGTTATATATAACAAAATATATGGTTTAAAAGTTTAAATTTTTTGAATATTTATTGCTATATTTTTATATGTAAATATAAATCTATTATTATTATTTATTCATTAGTATAAATAGGTTATTTACATAGAAGCTAAGTTCTAAATACAGCTTCAGGCCATATTCACATTACCTGCAGAATATAACGTTATATTTTTGAAAAAAAAAAGTATTTCAAGTCAAAATAAGTTCTTGACATGTAATAAATGTAGTGAAATATGAAAGATATTAAGAAGAAATATGAATCGCATCACTTCAAAATCACATTAAATTAATCCGCATAAAAATCTGAGAACTAGACAAGAAAATTTTATTAGTTTTCTTTTTTGTTTAGCCTAGAGATAAAGTATGGAGAAAATGCTACAGTAGTATACTAGGGTGTAATATTGTCATACAATTCCAAAATGCGTTTCTATAATAGGCACTGCACCAACCCACATTCACATTATATTTGCTAGCCTCTAAGTCTTAAATAGAAACAAAGCTCAAGTTTCAAGTTCTCATATTTACCTGCCTTTAAGACTCAAAAGTTTTGCAAAGATTTTATTATATCTTGTTTTTGCCTTAAAGAAGTTTTTTTTAATAACAAAGTTTGTTAAACAATAAAATATTTGATTTTTTGCAATAAAAAACTTAAAAAAATAAACTTCATTAAGAGAATTAAATAATTCGGAATCTTCTTTGTTAAAAAAAATTATGACTTACAATTATTAGAAAGATAGAAGATTTATAATTAGGATTTTTTACGATCAGTTTAAAAATATGTACAAAATTATTTTGGCAATAAATCTCCAGTTCTTTTATTTTTGGGTATAACCAAGTTTATAAATATACTGATGTGCATTCATTTGTTAGATGTTCTAATAGTAGCCAAATGTAATGGTGAAGTAAAAACATATAAAATAGAAAAAATCCCTAAAATTATTGAAGTTCAATGAATTTTTTTATGAATTATTTTTGCTAAATATAAATAAATGTTGACTGTCATATGGAAACATTAATTTTTGTTAAAAGCTTTTTGAAGTGGATAAAGTGATTTTCTTGGTTTCTTATAAATTATACCAATAATGAATTGATACATTATGGTTTCATACTGATAAACATCTAGATGTCTAGTTGTATTTTTATATTGGAATATTTCTGTCATCTAATATATATATTGAATGCTTTTAGAAAAATTTAACTTTATTTAAATATTCCAAATACATTCAACTGTTAGTTATCACACATTAAACAGGTTAGTTAGTATATGCACAATGTTTTGAGGGGTATTAGTTTCCCCCTTTCTTCAGGTGTTGCTGGCCTGACCAGTGACAGTACTAGCATGGGATTCGAACCTGGGTCCTTAGATTCTTGGAGTTTTGAATTTTGAAGGAATGCTTTAACCCATTGAGCCATCCTGCCAAAGGCAACAAACTGTAGTAATTTTATATACTTATCTATGAGTTTCTCCTAATTTCTCAACTTTTTTCTATACATAATGTATGGAAATCACTAATCAACTTTGCTCTTAGAAAAAAAGGAGAAAGCATGAGGAACCTCATAGATAAGTATATAAAATTACTACAGACTGTTGCCTTTAGCAGGATGGCTCAGTTAGTTAGAGGGTCACCCTAAAATTCAAAACTCAAAAATCTAAGGATTCAGGTTCAAATCCCATGTTAGTACTGCCACTGGTCAGACCAGAAACCCTTGAAGAAGAGTTTGATGTGCTATTACTAACAGATGAATGTATTTGGAATGTGTAAATAAAGTTAAAATTTTCTAAAGACATTCAATACATATATTACATGATAGAAATATTCCAATATAAAAATACAACTAGAACACCATCATCACAAACCTTCAGGAAAACACAATATAGAAGTCTACTTTCAGGTTTTAAAAACATATATTCAATTTCTTTTCTAGAGAGAGACAGTTAACTCTGCCCTTCTGTAGCTATAAATAGTCATCATGTCTACCAGCAGTATAATTAAATAACACATTAAAAATATTTTTTTGCTGGCATGGAACTCCCACAATTATTAATAATGGATTTCCATTATATGTCAACTCCTTTATCACTTAAAGATGGATGCATGCTAATATTATGGGTAAAAAATTTTAAAAATCTACATTTTTCACTAGTAACTCTTTAGAATAATCTTGTATTAATTTTAGCAATTTTGGAAGATTGATTCAAATGCTTTTACTTTCTTAAATCCTGCTTCTCATAATTTTTTATGAGAATTCCTAACCTGAATTTATTTCAAATAAGAAACTCTGATTTTTGAAAGATTTTTGAGATAACTTTTTTACCATAAAATCAATAAAATCAGAATGAAAAATATAAGGCTATCTATCTTTTCTTATTTGAATTTTAAAAACTTATATTCTTTGAAAAATGATTTTACTTTTTCCATTAAAATTCATGAAATGAGACATTTTTAAAATGCTAAGGTTGTAGCTGTTTGATATGTACTAGTATATTTAATAGTTTCTTTGCTAGATAGACTTTTTACCATTTTCATTCTCACTTGAAAAATTTATGAAAGATGTAGAAAAATAAGTCACCTGTATAGATGTGCATGGCAGAAATGAATAAATATGATGACAGATTTTTATGTGACTAAAAGCCAGGCTAACTATTGAGTCTTTGCCATCTTGGGAAATTATTTAAACCATAGTTTTGATTTACAAACTTGGGTAATAATCCATAAGAATATAACCAAAAAAATAATGCTGGGATATTAAAACATGTTGATCATCATCAATGCTCTGACCACTTAACATCATTAATGTACTGTCCAACTATAAACTTATTTTCTAATAGAGACCAAACTAAATAAAATGTAGTGCACAAACTTTGAAAAATATCATCTTCATGCAACCCAGACATCATCATCATCTGGATGCCCATACACTAAATAGAAATCCCCATTCATATATTCAGCCATTATACTTGAATATAGCTCAGAAAACATGAACTCTATAAATGTTATGGAGTTAAAAAGATAATGATGCAATATAATTTTAAAAATTGAATTCAAGTTTATTAATAACAATATTTAAAAAATGATATTAAGGTCTATAGAATATGGCTATATATTAATTAACCTTCTGATTTTGATTAACATACCATAAAATATTATCACATTGTGATTTATATATATGTAATTTATAAAATACAAGTTATTACATTGATTTACACATATATTCCAATAGGTTTATTTAAAACCAGGCAGCACACAAACATGTGGCTTAATATAAAAGGAACATTTTTGAACTGACATTTAATGATAAAATAAATGATTAAAAATTTACATAGTGTCTATCTGACACACATTGGTATTTGCAATACTGTTGACATATATATACACACATATAAATTGTGTGCATGTAATTTTGAACATATTTGACTTGCCATAAAATAAACATTTTTAGTTGTCACTTTTAAATGAGATAAAATAATAATAAAAAGTGATTAAAATTTACATATATATGTTGATTAACATAAAATCAAAATTCAGTTTATTACATTGTGATTTACATATATGTTCCAATAGGTTTATATAAAATACCTACACATATCATTGCCCATTGGGGCAGTATAATTTATTATTTAATATAAAATGTTTGTATTGTCATAATCTATAAAGGAAATTTAGTTTTATATGTATTCAATGACATATTTAACATACATGTGTGTGCATAGGAATGTATATGCACATTGACATTTCTATTGCATATTGTAATTTAACACAATAAAATTATTAAAAATTATTTTTCATATAAATGCACACATATAACATGTATAAATAAAATTATAGGTGATATGAATCAAATTCTATCATAATAAAATTTTTTTTAAAAAAAATATCAGTTTATATGGTCTTCCTTTTTTTTCTTTAAAAAAGTAGTATCAACTTGTTTTTTTTTTTTTAAATATAAAGTCAATTTTTGTTTGATGGGTAGTTGATTGATTGATTAGATAAACACTTTAAAAACAATACTCTGGCATGTTTCTTTTAATTCAAGCAAAAAATAGTTATTTGTTTTAAGTTATTTTGCCCTTGCAGGTTGCCATTAATCATAACATTATTAAATTTAAAAATATAGGATTTAAAAAAATTGTATTTTTAAGGAATATTAAAATAACTTCTTTACCAAATATCTTCTTTTAGATGTGTGACCCAAACAAATTATTTATTTGTTTTACTTTAAGGTATTAAGTTATAACTTTAAAAGACATTTTAATGATTTTAAACAAACTCACCAGCTATATATATATGTTTATCTGTGCTTCTCTGCATATAACTGAAATAGCATATGTATAATTAATTCTTCATCTACTGATGGTTTCTCTGGGGAACCTGGTAGATTGGCTTGACATCATCAAAATAGATATCAGGTAAGGGTTGTTCTGCAGTTGGTTCTACTTTAATTTTTGGCAAGTTAATTGTTTTGCCCATATTTGATCAGGCTAATGACTCATTAGAAGTTGACCTGGACTTCAGGTGAATCAAAACTCTTCTGAAAGGGAATTATTAGCAGCTCTTAGATCTATTGTCCTGTTTTCATCTACATCTCATCCATAGTAGCTTTCTATATAGCTCTGTAAACTCTCTTTTGGCCAGCTAAAACCAACTTCTGCAAACTTCAATAAGCTGCAACAAAATATTATAACCAACTACTGCAGCCAGCTGCTTCTCAAAAATATTAAAACCAAACTGAACTGATATTTTATTAGTCCTTTTTATAAGAGTCATCTGAGTTGATAAAAACATCTTTATTAAATACAGTTTTTTTCCATCTAATCCTTATCTTGATTCAAAACAATTTCAATCTTTATGAAAGCAACTTTGAAGTTTTTATCAATACAAGTTCCAAAATTAATTATCAGCTTAGAAAAGTAAAATTAAAGATCTAAAAATTTAAATTCTTTATGATATGAAGGGGAAGAGATTTGCTAACAAAAATAATGCAATCAAAACAATATGTAAAGTTCTTTGACCAAAGAAAATCCTAATTAATAAAGAATTATAACAAAACTTCAAAATAAAAAATATTTTGCAGTCCACAAAATTTCTCTTATAAAATATTTATTTACATATGTAATACATGAATAATATAAAATATAGGTATCTCTTAATGACGTAAGAGGCTTTATTACGTTATAATACAGCTCTAATAATGAAATGCTGGAACAATTTATATTAAAGGAAGCAAATAGTGGGAGACTCTATTGCCTAGTTATGCCAATCTTTCTTCAGTCAGAGTAAGATGCATATATTTATAGCCTCATTAAAGTTTGTGGCAAAGCTTTGAAAGTGAAGTGTTAGAATAAATTATTAAATGAATCATAAACAACAGTCATCTATCATCAATTATAATCTAATAGTAAATGTTGACATAGTACTCTAATACTTGACTTTGTTATTAGAAGGAAAACTTAGGATAGATTTACAGGGATCACCAATGAACATAAACCTACAGTAGTAAAAGGCATTATATATTTATTTTAAAGTTAATAAGACATTTCTTGTTATTATATTTATTAATTTTACTTATTTATTTGTGTTTAAAATATGAATTAAATTTTTTTATTTATTCAGTAAACAACAAGTAAAAATATTGTATATAAACGCCATAAAAAAATCTTGAGTGAGGAGTTTAAAATAAAACAGATTATATATATATTGTAACGGTCTAACACACTGCAGAATTTAAACCCTAGACATGGAACTCAACATGAGGAACGGTTACCTCCCAGAAATCCCAAGCTCAAATCCAAAGTCTACACTCCACAATGCCCTCTAAATGATAATCCATTTGATGCCACTAATAGTATAACTTCATGCTGGTGCTGGTGATAAGGGAGAAAACAAAAGAATCTAAATCTAAAATAGCCCTAGATTCATTTAACATTAACTTATAGATGTGCCCAAGATAAGTCTAATATGCTATGTAATTTATATTGCATCCTGAATAAATGAGGAAAAGAAATGAATTTAAAAATAATATTTAATAATTAAATGTTAAACAAAATTTTAGTTATAAATTTAATAGTTATATATGAAAGCAAACAAAATGGCTGATACCTCATACTTGGGTTATAGTTTATATCGTGTCCAAAATACATTGACATGGTAGGCATGTGCGAGTCACATAAAGTCTTTAACAGAATTTTAATATTCTAAAATTATTTAAATTGAAATCTTAAATGGAAAATGGAGAGTCACTACTGAAGAGATTAGCTAAATTATAAGATCGAATTATGTGGAACGGACTTAAAATTCATTTAAAATAATAGATATCATGTAAAATAATTACTAAGGGAAATGTACGGTGGTGCCAGCGATATGTTGCCAAGGAGGGGGTGCAGTTTCTGAGTATGCAAATTTATAAAATACTATGAAGAAAAAGGTCTTGGTTTTGGATAGGCATTTCACCTCTTATTTGGGGCATCTCTAACCCACTCACAGCTCACCCAGGAGCTTCGTAACTGTGGGGACGTACACAAATAATTCCCATATGCCATTATAACAGTACTGGGAACCGTGGAGTAAAATAGGGGAAATGGATTTAACTATTGACGACCTTTGAAAATGGTAAGGTTTCAGCACCCAAGCACATTCACTATCAACACAGTTAAATTTTAAAATATACTTAGTAAAAAAAAGGCAATTTATTAAAGAACAGAAATAACTCTTTCTCAAATTTCATATTTTTAATCACCAGCAGACTCTCAACAAAGCTTAGAGAAATAAATACTTATTCTAACAAATTTATTATGCATAAGAAATACTTTTTAAACATATATAATAGAAAGGAGGGGGGTGCGTGTTTGCGATTTAATAAACTAAGATGACAACCATGCATTATTTAACTTCTGTATGTAACTTGCATTTGCCTAAAAAAATTAATTAGATATTTACCATTACAATACAGTTTTAAATAAAACATTTATAGATATATATATAGAAAATTAACCCAAGCACAAGTTCAGCGTGCATTAAAAGTCACTTGAATAAATACATATTATTGAGTATATAAAATTTATTCACTATAGCATGAAAGTTTCATGAGATCTCGGGTTAAGTTTATTACCTCATTCTTTCAGATCTATCCATGGGCATTTGCAAATTTGTAACAGAGTTCTTAAGCAAAATTTTGATTTTCCTGGGTTTGTTGTTTAGCAGCATCAGTTAGTATGTAGATTTCAGGAGCAGCATTATTTGGGCTGTTTCAGTTGGGCTTGATGGTACGGTGTCAGGACATTGGATGGTGAATGACGGATGGCCAAGGCACTGGTTCCTGAGAGAAAACAGCCTACTGCCCCTTTAGCATGTCATTCTAAGGTTAAACAATTTCAAAACTTGTTTTAAACTAACAAACAATCCGCTCAGTCCGATAATGCAAATCAAACAAGCTATCAGAAAATATCAATTTCAAAATTACAGAAATAACTTTTGCAGTCACAATATCAGGCAGATTAATTTATTATAATCACCAATCAGCCCTATTTATATGCTCTCTCTGATTATAGTCTAACCCTGCGGTGGTAAAATCCATTCCTTAATTTATTAATAAATTGGAAAACACGGACTGCATTTTGTAATTAAATCTGCTTGTAAGCACTGTTTTTTAATCTTATCAAAATCTACTAGTAAAACTGGTGCCAATATAGTTAAAATTAGCCACTATTGTTTTTTTCCCTACCCTCACTAATTTAAAAAGAAAAATGGCATGATTTTGAAAAATTAAATAAAATTTTATATTTATAACTTTCTTTTGAATTTAATGTTCAGAATCTATCAGTGATATTATTTTATTAAATGCCAAAAAATATAGTGAATATAATATCACAAGATAAACAGACCCAAAACAAACTAACTTTAAACAACAATTATTTTTATAATATTTTAAATATTATCGCAGTATGTGTGTAGATGAGAATATGTGGCCTACTTTATTGTGAAAGCATATATATATAATATATACTTGCTGGTTTGAAAATAAAACCGTTTAAGACAATTTTAATTATTATAAAACTCCGGGCACCCCATTAGACTCAAAAGTTTAGGCAGGATTTCAGTAAACATACACAGTACACACACAAAATGATAAAGTTAGGGTTTTAAATAAGGCATGAGGGTAGGGAACAGGAAGGCAAGGTGAAACTAAGATTGGTAAGGCATATCTTACTGTTTCAGTATATATATTGTAAAAGATCGATAAATCTACGTTTATTATAAAAGTCATTTTGTTGGTTTAAAAAAAATCTCTTTGATTTGATGTTTATATATTAAGTGTTATTACTGTTTATGGTTATTAGTTATAGCTATTGTTGTTTGGATTTATTATTTTATTTATTTGCTGATGGTACATCACTTTAAATATTTAATTGTTATTATTATTATTATTCTTAATGGTGAGATTTTTAATAGTAATAGTGACATGTTCTAATTATTATAAATAAATAAAAAACATATAAATGGTTAATTATAAAAAAGATTATTTTATTTTAAGTGATGATTAAAAAAATGGAATGTTGTTATTTATTATTTATCTATGTATTTATTTATTTATTTATTTATTTTTAAAAGCTATCAAATAAATTTTCGATTTAATATTTTCTTTATATGATTAATATTTTTATTTTGAATGTTATTATTTAAAAAACACATATGTAACAATGGTTTTCAAAACTGCATGTTCTGTGGCACATAAAAACAACAACAACAAAAGAAGGTCACCATGATGGATTATTAAAATGGTTATTAAAAGAAACTGAAGGAGAAAAAGCTAATTGTACTTTTATATTCAGTATCTTTATTTGTCAAGATAATTGGATAAATTAAACACATAAACCATGATCAGCTAAAATATATATATCGCAGCCAAGTGGCTGCACCTTTTCTCTATTTATCCCAGATCAATTTAAAAAGAAAAACTAAGCAAAAACTTGACATGAATTTCACTGCATCTTAAGCTGAAATTTTATATAGATATCTAGGAATCTACAATGGAGAGAAATCTTTAAAAAAAATGGAATATATGTATATATGTGTTTGGAAACTGATAATTTTTATTAACGTGATATTTTCTTCAAAATTTAACCTTGGTTTAGAATGCATTCAAATATTAAAAAAATATAAAGGAATAAAACAACGGAACAAGTTGAACATTGAAAAGGTAATAAATAACTTTATTAATGTAAATGATATACATATATATTTTGAGATCGATATTCATTGTTTTGTTTTGTTTTTTCCATTAGAAAAATGAAATGTTTATATACATATAATTCTGTTCCATTTAAGTGTCTTGTTTTAATAAAAACAAACATTTTATAAATATCAAAATTAACACTTAAGTATTTGAAATTTGTAAATAAAGCTTTTAAGTTTAAATTGCATATGGGTTATTATATATATATATATATATTTTTTTTTAATAAGTGAAATTTGTCTTTACAAATTTTATTATCCAAAATTTTTTATTATTTATACATCTTAATTCTTTTAATATTTTTATTTATTTATTTTATAATTAGATATGTTCTTAGGGATGGATCATAGATTGAGTTGATTTATTGAAGGTTACTTATCAATTAGAAATCATCATTATATATATATGTGTATGTACGTATATAAGATAACAAATAACAAAATGAGGTGAAATAAGTTCCATATTCATATTAAGTTATAAGTTAGCACTAAATGACCGAGTAGTCAAAGATATGTTATATTTATAGGCCTGAGTGAGCCTCATTGTAAATAATAAAAAAGAGTATTCAATGCTTGTAGAAATAAGTATAGTCCAAAAGTGGATATAATATATAAACCTTTTATAATGTAGTGGAGTAAATTTTGATGATTTCTTTTGATTTAATGATATTTAATCGATTAACTTAGCTTTGAGAGCATATCTATTATCTATTTTATTAATTTACAATATTTTACCAATCAATTATTTACTTATTTATTTGTCTATTTTCATTTTTAACTTCATATAATAACTCTTATGCCAAAACATAAACAACAATTCATATATTTGCTAGATATAATTTACTTTTATTTTATGTTTTTTTTAAATTTGAATATTTGGAAAATATAAATATTGGTTTGTGTTTATATTAATGTATACTTGTTGAGCACAAATATGTCTTTGTCTATTTAATATATATATTTATTTATTGCAGGTATATATATATATTTGTATTTGGGTTTATATTTAAAAAAATATTTAAAACACTGATACTACTTAAAAATCAAACCATGATATAAAAATAAAGAATGTACTATTTGTTTTATAAGTAATGCCTTTGTATTTTATTTGGAAAAGTATTAATATTTTATTCTTATTTTTCTTTTTAGTGCCAGAGTCATTATGAAGTTTTTTAAATTCACAACTTAATGGAGAATAATTTCGTATTTCAATTATTATTTAGTTTTTAGGTCACTTATACAAGTCAATGTTCATTGATATGTTTAGATATACATAAGTTTATTTATGTAATGTGTATATTAAATTCAACAAAATTCCCTTTGTTTCTGGTATATATATTTTGTTAGTTAGTCAAATTAACCCTGAGAATAAATTATAATGATAGGTCTCATTATTGCTCTGTACAATTTTGATTTATTTCATATATAGCTAGTTGGAAGGGCAGATAAGTAATTTGTTTAAATATAATTGGGATAATGTTATCTATTACATTTTGTTTCCTCAATGATTGGGACAATTTTATATTTCTTCATTTAGATTATACTATCACATTACATTATGCTTTCCCAATGATTGGTTCCATTTAAATTGTTAAGATCTTTCTTTATATGTATATTCCAATCTATTATATTTGTTGTTCAACATTTTGGGAATTCTTTTCTCAATATATGTGTATGATATGCTATGTTTGTATTATTTAGATTGGATGATATATGCATTCTATTACATTTCACGCCATTGTTAGGGTTTGGTTAAGTGGTAATTATTGTTGCAGAGTCATACTATTACATTTGATGCCTAAAATGTGAGGCTTGATTCATTACAATTCATTTATGAGGATGGAGAATAATAATGCAGTTATACCCCTACTATTACATTTATCGCTTTCAACTAGAGCAATCGTGATTCTATTACATTTGGTACCCAATGATTGGGGCCCATTTCAATTGGTAACAGATGTTCTATTACATTTGGCACCAATGTTCGGGGCCTTCTTTCTTTATATGTGTATTTTTATTTGAGATCATTTAGATTACATATATTCTATTACAATGTATATATATTATAATTGAAATAATAAATTTAACGATTTACAAATTATTACAAACAATCCTTAAATTTATTATTTCAATTATAATTACAATTTTGTTTTTAATTAATGGACATTTTATTTATTATATATATATATATATTTCCAGGAAGCTGTAAAGTCACCAACCAAGACAGCAGTTGGTGGTGAAAGGTGGAGGGTGCTAAGAATCCCCTGATTGTGGACCCAGGCTGCCATTTGATGATGTCTTTTTATTTAAGTACTTACAATTACAGATCACTTTCAAATGAAGAATGATTGCAAGAATTAGAAGAACTATCATATTAAATGGGACATTATTGAACTTTGTGAAGTTAGAAGAAAAGGTGAAGAGACAATTGATTTAAAAAGTGGACATGTACTCTTTTATAAAGGTACAAATATTGGAAATACAAGTGGTGTAGGATTCTTTATAAATAAAAAATGGAAGACAACATTGTGAAGATTGATGGTGTATCGGACAGAGTGGCAAGATTAGTTATCCAACTTAATAGCAAATACCAAAGGCAGATAATTCAGGTTTATGCCCCAACAAGTTCTCATAGTGATGAAATAGTAGAATTTTTATATGGATGTACAAAAGGCTTTTGATCTGAGAAACAACATTTTGAAATTGTTATGGAAGACTTTAATGCTAGAATTGGTAAACAAATAAAAGATGAAAGTACTGTAGGTAATTTTGGTTATAGTAATTGTCATATCTGACCTTGCCTTTAGAAGTGGGCTATTCCAGATTTCTTACCTGATTCCAAAAGGATTAAATCCTTCCTTGGGGTTTATGCACCAAATCCACGTTTCCAGTAAGGTAGAGGACATGCCATTAAATAGTTAGCCTTTTGGAAGCAAGGCAGAAAGCAATTACTTCTGTTAACCTGAACGAGAGAACATGCTCTTCATTAAACCTTCTGCCATCAGCAACGGTATTTATCTAGTAATTATCATGACATCCTGACAGTGACTGGAAACTGCTATGTCTGAATTTGAGATGATTTGAGGCAAGATAGATACATAGATGGAAGTCTTACCAGAGTTCATGATGCAGACTAATCATTTAGCTAGAAGTGAGTTCCATACTCAGCTCGACTATCTCAGTATTCAATTGTATCAACTGTATTTATTCATTTGTTTAACTAATGTGTGTATATATTTTGAACTGATAAATTGTACATATTAATTGCTGAGTAATTATTCTTTTTGTGTCTGATGGTTTGGAAACAAACCTGTAAACCTAACCAAACACAACAGATTTGGCACAGTCACAGAGACATTTTTCCCTTATGGCTGGAAAAATTATATTATAAAATATGCGAGTCAACAGATCTAAATATATGAAATAAATACTCGAGTGCCTATTTTGCATATTCATTTTATTATTTTTCTTTTTGAAAAAAATTATATTCTCATAATTTCATTATGGTGATTTTTTTAAAAAAAAAACTACATAAAACTGTTGAATAAAATTGACCGCAAACATAAAGGCATGTCAATTTGAAGCTTCAACCAATCATGAGAGCTTTACTCACAAGAAAGTGACAAAAGCTCATACTAGTGGTTTAAAAGCTTTGTTGAGTTACTTACAATGACATAACTATAAAAACAAAATAATTATGAGTGGTTACTCGCATAAATAAATAAATATGGCTAAAGCAATCGTCTCTATGAAATCTTTTGATCCGACTCAACTTGAGAGCTGGCCAATTATAAAGAGTGTTTGATTTTTTATCTACAGGCTAACCAGATAAAAATGCCTGAGGTAAAGTTAGCTACGCTAATGACCATAATAGGTCTGCAAATGTACTCAAGTTCCAATCTATGGCTGTAACACCACTACGCTGGATTTTGACAGAGTGTTGACTATTCTCACAGACTATTTTCACCCTAAACCTTTTGACAATAATGCAGAGATACCATTTTAATCTCAGCATACTAGAATAAAATGAAACAGCTAGAGAATTTGCAACACAAATCTGAATATTAACCTTGAAGTGTGATTTCAAAGACTTCATGAATGAAGCACTTTGTGATCATTTTATTTGTAGCATAAACAATCACAATTTGAGGCTAAAAATGTTAATAACGCCTGACCTGACCTAGATTTTGAGACATTGGTAGCTCATGCAGGAATAGCAGAAACAATAACTAATCAAGCAAACACATTAAAAAAACTTACAAAGCATTAAGTGCAAAAAATTGAGCATAACACTGGGTCATCCAAATACACAGTCAGCTCAGAGAACTCAGCATCAAATAGCCCACAGCTTTCTTATAGATGCAATGAGTACATGCACATGCATAGAGAATGCTCACACCACAAGGCAACATGCATGTTTTGCAAGTAAGTCAGAAATACAAACGCAGCATGTCTGAAATTGGAAAAATAAACAGCCAAGTCTAAAATAGAAACACCTATTCTTAAAAACAGTAAAGGCACTTGTAAGAAACTTAAACAAGTTGCCTATATAAACCATATCAGAGATGACAAGGCAGGGTTTACACACACTGTCATAATTAGTGATACACCAATTAAGATGAAACTTGACACAGGGTCAGCAGTGTCTATAGTTTCAAGAAAGACCTGGGTGATCATTAATAAAAAGAATAAATATAAACTGCACTCTTGCAGTAGATCAATATCCGACTACCAAGGGAATAAAATCAAACTCTTGGGTCAGACAAAAGTTAAAATTACTATGCATAACAAGATGAGACACCCACCACTGGTTGTGGCATCTGGTGATCACAACAACTTGTTAGGCTGTGGCTGGTTTAGTCACTTAGGCTTCAAAGGGACCAAAGTGAACCAGCTCACAACATTATTAAAGATGAAGTCTAATTACTCAGAAGACTTCAACAAGAAGCTAGCCATGAAAATGGATGGAAGCTGGAACACCAGAATTGCCAGGATTTTGCAAGTGCAGCACTCTACTCTGAGCACAGTAATAGGGAAGACTCCTACAGAATTGTTATTCAACAGACCTTTAAGAACTGTGCTATCAACCCTGAAACCTGATGCCAAACTTGAATGGGTAGATAAAAAAATAAAACTTCAAATAGAAACACAAGTACTATGTTGTATATACTATGAGTCCAGAAAATGAATACCAGCAGTGGTGGCTCAAATAAAAGGTCTTTATACTGTTGTGCAAACAGAAGTTGGTCATCATCATCATAACCATCATAACCAGCTAAGATTCAACCACATATCAGATGCTACCAAAAGCAGTGGTCAACCTGGGATGAGTAGTGCAAACAGAGAAGACAAACAGCAAAATCAAAACAGCAGCAGACAACCAGAAACAAGTTCATTAAGTAAAGAAAATGATGACAGGAACAACAATCAACCAGAAAATCCTCATCCAGCACATCTCAATGACTATATCCTCCAGGACTAACATTAGCCAGGGGAAGTGATGTCATATCTGACTTTGCCTTTAAAAGTGGACTATTCCAGATTCCTTACCTGATTCCAAATGGATTAAATCCTTCGCTGGGGTTTGTGCACCAAATCTACATGTTCCCAGTAGGGTAGAAGATCTGCCATTAAATGGTCAGCCTTTTGGAGGCAAAACAGAGAACAATTACTTCTGTTAATCTGAATCCAGTATGTGGTCTTCATTTAACCTTCTGCCATCATCAAAAATATTTATCTAGTCATTATCATGACGTTCCTGCAGTGAGGCAAGTCCACCTATGGACTGGAAACTGCTATATCCAAATTAAAGCTGATTCGAGGCAAGCTAAATACATAGCTGGAAGAGTCTTACCAGCTAGAAGTGTATTCCATACTTGGCTCAACTATCTCAGCATTCAATCGTATCAACTGTATTTATTTGTTTAATTAACATGTGTATATATTTTGAACTAACAAATAGTACATATTAATTTCTGAGTAGTTATTCTTTTTGTGTTTGTTGGTTTGGAAATGAACCTGTAAGCCTAACCAAACACAACAGTAATAAAAATGAGAGTGGACGCAGACTTGTGGAGTTTGCAAAAAAATAAAAACTTTATATTATGAATTATTTTTTTTGAGAAAAAAATGTTAAAAGGAAATGGACATAGAAGCATCGAAGTGAAGGTACAGCAGAATTGGATTATATTTTGACTAACAGAAAATACATATTTAAAGATTGCAATGTTCTTAATAAATTTAACACAGGAAGAGATCATCGACTAGTAAGATGTAAGATACGTGTTAATGCAAAACTGGAGAGACAAAAATTATTAAGAAAATCAATATTTACAGTTGATACTACTCATTTTTAGAAACATGCTAATGAATTTAAATTACAACTTACAAATCGGTTTCAAGTATTACTAAATTTTGAACATGATTCAGATTTTAATGAAATTAATATGAAAATAACTGATACACTTTTAAAAACTGTAACAAAGATAGCTGGTAGAAAAAAGCAGCAATTAACCAGTAAAATTTCTACTGAGACTAAAGAATTCATGAAGAAAAGAAGGAATATGAAGACACAAAAATAATGCATTAAACAGGATTGAATATCTTGAATTTTGTAAAATGGTGTGGAAAAGAGTTGAAAATGATATAAGAAAGTATAACTGTGAACTAGCAAGGAAAGCTGCAGAAAAAAATAAAAGTCTCAAGAATGTGAAACAACATTTTGGTATTGATAGGAAATTTATATCTGCAACAAGAAAAAAAGATAGAATTATTACTAAAAAGAGAGATGGCATCATGAAATGGGTAGAAGACTTTTATCAAGAATTATATAGTAATAAAGAAAAAGTATCTCCTATATCTATTACATCTTCTGAATTGCCCAGAATTTTAAATGAAGAAGTAAGACATGCAATTAAATATATGAAGAAAGGAAAGGCTCCAGGTAATGACTGAATTACAATTGATATATTAAAAGAAGCAGGTGAAGAAATAGAAATTTTTTTTAACAAAGTCATATACCAAATGTCTAAATGATAAAGTTGTATGAAATGATTGGAAGAATGCAGTAATAATATTAATATTTTAAAAAAAAAAGTGACAAAGAAAATATTAGAAATTACAGACCTATCAGCTTTTTGTCAGTTTTGTCTAAAATTTTAATCAAGATAATTACAACTGGTCTACAAAGAACATTGGATTTCCACCAACCAAGAAAACAAGCTCGATTTAAAAGTGGTTTTAGTACAGTAGATTATATTCAGGTATTGAGAGAAGTTATAAAAAGGACACATGAATATGAATTCCCATTTGTAGATTATGAAAAGGCATTTGATTCTATAAACATTTCTTCAGTGATTAAAGCATTGGATCATCAAGGTATAGATTCAGGATATTGTCATATTTTAAAGAATATTTATAAAAATGCAAGAGCAACAAGTACATTACATAATGATACTGGGAAAGTCAACATTGAGAAGGATCTAAGACAAGGTGACTCCATATCTCCAAACTTTTTACAGCAGTGCTGCAAGAAGTATTTTGTGGATTAAAATGGAAAACTAAAGGAGTGAACATAAATGGAGATTATTTAAGTCATTTAGATTTTGCAGATGATGTAGTTGCTCTTGCAAATAATACTTCAGAGTTGCAGGAAATGTTGCAGGAGTTAGCTGATGAAAGTAGGACTAAAGATAAATGTTAAAAAAGACTAATGTTTAATCAATTTGCTCAAAATATGAAAATAAAGATTGGGTATGATGAATTAGAAGAAGTTAACAGTTACAAATACCTTGGTCAGATTATTAATATAGATGGAAACTGGTTGGAGACCTTTTGGTAGAAATAACTTGATATTAAAATAAAATATGCCTAGGTATTTGAAAATGAAGGTTTTTAACAAATGTGTTTTACTAGCTCTTACATATGGGTCTGAGACTAGGACACTTAATAGAAGAATACAGAAACTTCAGACCACTCAAAGGAGTATGGAGAGATGCATGTTGGGAGTAACAAGAAGAGATCAAAAATGCAATGTATGGATAAGAGAGCAAACAGGTGTTACTGACCTCATTGAAAAAAATAAAAGATTGAAATGGAATTGGGCTGGACATATTGCCAGAAGAGATGATAATAGATGGACAATTAAAATCTTAAATGGGTTTCCAAAAGAATGTAAAAGACCCAGAAAGAAACTACATATGAGATGGATGAATGAAATAAGAAAGTGTGCAGGGGTAATGTGGAAAAGAGAAGCTAAAGATCAGAGAAGATGGATTGAACTTCGAGAGACATTCATCCTGCAGTGGATTAACAATGGTTGTTGATGATGATGATAATATATATATATATATATATATATATATATATATATATATATATATATATATATATATATATATATATATATAAAATCACTTAATTAAAACAAAATATTTTTTAATACAACATAACCAATGATTTAAATATTTTTGAAAGTCAAATAATTGGTGATAGTGAAATTCAGAAAATACTCTTACATAAAAATATTAAATAATTTTGGAGCATTATAATAAATAAACTGCTGTCAACTAAAAATGTTGAAAAATTTTATTATATTTATTTGATATTTAATAGATGCATATTTACAACAGAAAATCTAGGATCTAAATAAGATTTCCTACATATAACAAGAATTTATTTATACTGATATGAATGAACAATATCAAGCATACTATGTGTCTCATACATATTGTTAATAAAATGTGATATGAAATCTGATAAAAATAATAATATATAAAATTCAGTAAAATTGGTAAAGTAGACATTGAAAAGTAGAACAGTTTCTCCAAACAGAAATATTATGCCATAATAAGTTTTGATAACATGAAATAAAAATAGTCACTAAAGCTGCTCAAGGTAAAACTGAGATAAACGGAAGAACATAATATTTAGTTTATGTAATGGAGAACATATAATTCAATCAGGACATTCTACAATCAATAAATATACTTATACTATAATACACCATATACTCCTTAATTTATACTTTACAATGCAGTTAACATAAGATTTATTTTCTTTCTTACAGTTTCAACTGTCCAGCAGTCATCATCAGAGCTACAACATTTAAACATATACAATTAATATAAATTTAATATCTATTCATACATATATCAACATATATATATATACACATACATATACATATACAAATATACATGTAAATAAAAACAACATTCCAAATATTCCAACTATTGTCTTAAATATGGATCCTTAATCTCTATAATCTAAACTTCGTTATCCTCCCTTATACTTAATTAACTTTTTTTATTTAAAATTTTTTAAAATTTAAAAAAAAAAAAAAATTATGTATTTTTTAACGTTTATTTTTCCATATTAATATCATTTAAATTTTAAATTTACTTTTTAATTTAATTTTTCTTCTATTTTCAATTATTTATATATTACTCATTAATCAATAACAAATAATATTAACATAATATCTTTACAATTTTACTTTCTCTTAATTTTTACTTTTAACCAATCTTACCTATTATCTCAGTACCCTTTCTTCTACAACTGAAACAATTTCAAAAAATTTAAAAATTTCCCTACTTCCTTAATCTCTTCACCCTTCCGCCATCTATGAACTCATTCTGAAGTTATATTTTATTCCACCTCTCAAAATTTTCACATACCTATTCTTTAATAAGACATCACTACACAATCAACATTTTCAAACCATGATCTTTATTAAGAGATGGATTAATGCTTCTAATTAATAGAGCTTCCTTTTTTTTCTATCTCTCCTCTCTTTAGTATGATTTATCATTCTAATACTTTCCTTCTCAAAAAAAAAATTTTTTTTTAAAATTTTAAATAAAAAAAGTTAATTAAGTATAAGGGAGGATAAAGAAGTTTAGATTATAGAGATTAAGGATCCATATTTAAGACAATATTTGGAATATTTGGAATGTTGTTTTTATTTATATATTTATATGTATATTTGTGTATGTATATGTATGTGTATATATATATATATGTTGATATATGTATGAATAGATATTAAATTTATATTAATTGTATATGTTTAAATGTTGTAGCTCTGATGATGACTGCTGGACAGTTGAAACTGTAAGAAAGAAAATAAATCTTATGTTAACTGCATTGTAAAGTGTAAATTAAGGAGTATATGGTGTATTATAGTATATATAATTAAGCAATGCAAATAAGAAATGGATTAAAATTTAATAAATATACTTAATAAGAATATCTATTAACAAATCAAATACAAGTATTACTACAATGTAAAACATAATTATTAGAAATAGTAATGTCAAGATATGGGACAAATTTATTAAAAACAAAGTAGTTTTGTTTTATTCAGATTAATTGACAAACAATTAAAAGCTATCCATTTGTTAATTAAACATAAATCATCATTATAATCTCTTAAGCATATTCTTGGTTTGAGTGTTAATGTTTTTCCTATCTAGTTGATGATATTTTCTAAATCTTTTTATATGTGAATATTCCATATGTTTTTTGGTTAAAAAACAAAAACTGCAAAATATTTCCAATGTATTTATTATTTAATGTATATGAAGAATATTTAACCCAATCCGAATTTGCTGTGTTTGTAATAGTGATTGAAAACTTAGTAGATTAGCTTCTTATGCCATTAAATTACTTCTGAAATAATAATAAAAATATGAATAATTTCTCATAATAACATGAAGAAGAATAACATCTTAAAAATTTTGAATTACAATATTCTTTTATTTTTAGATAACTCTGCTTAATTCAAAATGTTTGTGGTATAATAGTTAACCCAACTGCTTTTATGCTAGCTATTGGTTTTCAATCTGGTGAAACTTGAATTTTATTTAAGAAGTTGAAAATTTTAGAAGCTCACAACATGTGTTAGAAAGTAAATCCTTTATATACTCAGATAGCTCTCTAATTTATAGGCAAGAAAATGGGTGTTTAACTATTCATATAAGAAGAATGTAATGACCTTAGGTTAAAGTATATTATGCTTAGATAACTATTCAACCACTAACCATAAACTAAACATTTCTAAGATGATGCAAACATTTATAAAAAGTTGGAAATATTGTAGTCCTGTAAACTAATAGTTAATTTTTAACATTACCCAAATTAAGATGTCAGTAATATGCATTCGTTTTATTCCCTTATATTTTAACCAGGTTTCTGTTTATTCTTATATACAAATCAAGTAATGATCATGTATGCAATTTTTATTTCGTAATTTCATTTACTATCTGACATTTTGAACACAAATGTCGGAATTAATTATCTATATCTTTCATCATTATTTCTGCAGTTAAGTCAATTTTGATCCTATATAATATTTCGCTATTTTTTGTAGTTTAATAGTTAATTGTTTACGGGTGTTTTTATAAAATTTTATGTTTAGGATTTTTATTAGCTTTAAAAAGTTATTTTTGTCCCCCAATATAAATTGAAATAATATATTAACCTCTTATAATGTTCTGTATTTTTATCTCCCAATAAATGAAACAAATAAATATTCATTATAGATATATTGATATAAAGTTTATTGACCCATTTCAGTTTTATTCAGCACTTGAAATTAAATCTATACAAATGATTATGAAACAAAAATTTGCAGTTTTATTTTCAAATAATTATCAATTGTTTTTTTTTAAATATTGACATTTTGATCAATAATTATTATTATAATTTAAGCTAATATAAAAGGATTGTTTAATTGCTTATGAACAGACAAAATAAAAATGAGGGAAAAGACCATACTATATATTAATAGTATTATTAAAAACATTTATGATTGCAAATAGGTAACATTATTATTTTATTACAAAATAGTTTTTTTTTTTTAAAGTAAAGGCTTCACAAACACTATTTACATACATAACAAGACAGCGGTTGATAGTAGTCCGCGTGGCATTTGATTAGTGATTCAAACGCGGTGAACTTTTTTTTTAAAAAAAAACAGTCAATTATAGCTATTATGTAAATGTTTTACAAATAAATGAACAAAAATCATATAGTTGTTTTAAATCGGCTGCCCATAAAGCAGATAGGGTTTAGCCAGGAAAAAGCTGACATGATCAATTTTTATCTTTCATGACTTCTATTAAAACTTAGATTAAACAAAGGAATTAAAAACTAATGCTACCATTATTTACCTAATCTCAACTAAGATTCGGTTTGGATAAATGATTTTCTTTTAGTAGTATTTAAATTCTTAAAAGCAGGAAAATTCTTAATATTGTCAAAATGCTTTCCAATAAGAACAATCAAAATAATAGTTGTTTCAATCTTTTATCGAATGATCTTCATCAGAGTTCAGTCCTTTAACTTATGATACTTAATCTAATTATTGCTGATTTAAAAAAAAACAACAGATTTTAGGAAACTTTCCTATGCTAATGATATTACAAATAAGAAACATTTTCCGGAAATAAAGGTCTAATGATAAGGATTTAATAATCTTCGAATCTTTGTGAAAAATATTCTGAATCCGATAGAAACACCCTTTCCCGAAACAACGAAATATCTCTCAATCAAATAAAACTTTTAAACTGAAAAGATAACATGCTACTTAGAAAAAAACTTGAACAACGTAATAATTTATTAAACATTTTTATTAGTTATTATTTATTATAATAATTTATTTTCTTTATTATGAAAGATCATATCTAAAATAATATTTAAGAATAACCTTTCTATTAAACTGGAAAGGAATGCTTGAGTTCCAGTAATGAATAACTTAGATAGTTCTAGGTATTCCATTGGTGAATACAATGAATTTGTTTATAGAAAAGTCACCAACCTAACCTGCTGGATTGTCAGTTTAAAATTATTTTTTTCATATGTCATAGCATCGGCCGGGACGCGAACCCACAACCGTCTGCAACCAACTACTTGCTTGCATGGCGGCTGCGATACCTCTCGGCTAACAACGCAAGACCAGTTTAAAATTATTATGAGAAATATTACTGGAATATCAAAATCTACTACTTTACAATAGCTTTTTGTACTTTCATACATTTCCTAATCAAATATCTGAAGGCAAGTAAATAAAAAGCTACATTTTTGTATAATGTTTTGAGAAAAAGCATTATTATAATGAAAAGTCTGACGCATTTTATAAAAAGAAAATTGATGGTTACTAGTGATATAATCAAGCTATAATCATTTTGTTCATTTTTATGGCATCTGTCATTAAAACATTTTGTAATATGTGAAACCAGTTTCAAAGTGTAATGTAGATTTAATGGTGGAATATTTCATTTAGATTAATTAAAAATCAAACCAAAAGCAAAATTGGTTTTAAATGTCCAAAGGCTGATAATGATATTACTCTTTCTAATTAAAAGAACGATTGATAGAATGTTATTAATATTTTAAAGAAAGTCTTTAAAAATTATGGTTTGAAACCTATAGAGATACATTGTAGAAAATAAATTTTCAGCAATCTATATCTTTATATTGTACAATGGACAGTGGATATCGATGTCCTATATAGACTCCAAACTTCAGCTACTGCAATTAATAAATTAAATTTTGAGTCAACTTAATCATTTAATGTAGTAGAAATTTGATAGCTAGATAAAGCAGCTAAAATGTGATATTGATTTGTTGGTGGATTTTGACTGATTAAAAGCAAAAACCAAAACATTAATTTTTTTTTAATTGTACAATTCCAATTCGGTGTTCATTGTGCTGTTTTAACAATTAAGAAAATGATTGCCAACATGTTATAAATGCTTTGAATGAAACACAAGCTTATAAAGACAATAAAAATTAAAATACAGAAAGAGCTCTGTAACCCTTCCAATATTTGGATGTAAGGCATGAATCCCTTGATAATGTAATATAAAAAAGTGGTAAATTGATTTTAAAAAAAATCAACACCAAAATACTAAACTGCTACACTTGCTAGCTTTGCTAATGTTACATTGTAGCTGTTTTTATAAAGACAACTCTTTGTTATACTCGATATGTAAAAAAAAGTATTAACAACTTTAAAAATTTTACATTGTTTTCATGTGAATGAAGAACCCCATTTATATTATGAATATTAGCATAAAGATGCAATGTAATTGCTTTTACTAAGAAGTACCCATGGAAATAAAATACAATGGTGAACTACAAATAAATGAAATACAAAGGCAGTCAAATACATCAACACAAAACCTCAAATAAGAAGGCTAAAAAAACACTAAGAATTAAGTATGAAGATATTTATGATTGCTTATTGTTTTTATTGTTATTTCATAACTCACCCTTTTTTTTTTTTGATTGAAGAATAGCAATGTCTACAAACTGTAAATGGTAAGTTCAAGTTAAGATGTACTTTCATAAAGTATCTTTATGTACTTGTTATATCTCAACTTATCTTCAACTAATGGACTAATCCAGAATCCATCTTATCTTGATATAATTGATTATTCCAATATCAAAACAGATCAATAGGTGATGATACTCACTAGATTTTTATTATGGAAAGGGATCTGACCATAAATAGTCCATTTGGATGTAAATGCAGTCATGCTGCTGTCAGAGATGAAGAGCAGTAGGCACATTGTCCACTATATGGTTAAAGCAATGAGGCAAATTAATGTTAGAACTGAAATGAAATACAAGGTAAACTGTCTCAGAACAGCTGGAATGTCATTCTATCTCTACATAAAGCAAGCTGTTATGATACAGCTGTAAATATGAGGTAAACATAGAAGAACACTCTGAAATTTCTTGTGGTAATAGTTTGCATGGCAACCAAATGCTATACTGATCCAATCCATGATGTATAAGTATATTAAATATGCTGAATAAATAATATTAAGTCATATATACGAGTGTGTTTATTACAATCACTCATAAACATAATAATACTATATATCAGTAAATATAAAATAGCAATTAATTGAAAAATTCTAATTAATTAAAATTATATCATAAAGTTAAATAGTATGTATATTTTTTCTAATGTTTGAAATATAGAATAAATAAAATGATGCGCAATATTACACATGAACACTATTATTCATTACATTATGCAAAACATTTTAGACTAATATCTATCACTATGCATATATTTTACATGACAAACTTATTTTCATTTGGAAATCTGCTGATTTGAAATACTGTGCAGGACTAGTAACATGTTTTTATAGATCTTATTGATGGTATATATAAAAAATATATAGTTAGATCTTTGTATTGCTCTCTGAAAATAGTTGCATGTTATGGACATCAACATTATAACAGAATGGAATCATAAATATAATAGTCTAGGTCTAGGTTACAGAGGACACTGAAACTGATATTGTAAAAGTTCTTAAATAACCTTTATTACCAAAATAATGGGAAATGAAATTCATTCCTAAGTCAGTATAATATTGATTTTAACGAATGCTGAAGATTTGTTCACATTTTTTATCTGCAAAAATGTTCACTTTAATACATCAATAAAACATACATGGATGTAAAGTAATCTTTCTTTAGCTATTGTATAACTGCAATATATTCACTTTTAGTATGCTAAAAAAGCTATTAAGAATACAATATTATAGTTTTAATGGATTTTCATACAATGAAGGTAAGTGTGAGTAATTATTCATAACTAAAAATAGGAAATGCTTATGTTCTATTTATAAGTTGTGATTATATATATATACACTGTAATCTGACTTAAAATTATTAAATATAATATAACTATAAATAATATTTTCAGCATTTTAAAAAATGGTTATTATCTCTACATCTATGGATAATCTTCTAAATTCAACTAATATAACATTCGTTTGGATAGATGAAATCACAGAAGAACTATTAAAAAAAATCATTCTCTATATTTTACCTTTTGTAACATTTTTTGGGTTATTTGGAAATCTAATGACTACGATTTTACTAACAAACACTAAAAACTCTTACATCTATTTTCGACTATGTACCATCACAGATTTGGTAGCTTTGGTTGTATTGACACCCTCAAAATTTTATGAAAGCTTAGTCAATAATATTTATAATAATTACATGGTAGCCATTATTCAAGCCAAAATAGCTTATGAAATTTACTTTCTTTGCATTACCATTAATTCCTTCTTGACATGTGCTATTACCATGGAACGATATATTGCTATGTGTCATCCATTGCAGTGGAAGCAGTTTACCAAAAAAAGAATTTCTGCTATTGTAACTATTTCTATCATAATATTTGCGATAATAATAAACTATCCGGCATTTAATATTAATGAAATAATTTTATGTCACAATTCGACCACAGTATATTATTATGTTCAGTTAAATCCGCATTTTATAAATTCACAGCTGTTTTTAATTTTTTTATGTGTTAACATCATTTTTTCCAGGACTGGAGTTCTAATGTTTTTGTTTTACTTTAATAGGAAAATTTATTATGCTTATAGAAAAGTTAAAAAAAGCAAAATAGCATTAAAAAATGAAAATCTTCCAAAGGTCGCTCAAGACAATGTTTATAAGTTGTTAGCTGCTGCAGTAATTATGCATTTCATCTGTGATTCGCCTGCTACGGTAGCATATTTCTTTCTTACAGTAACTAAAATTGCAATGTCTGAAAAGAAATTACAAATATGGTTGCATATATTTGCAGCTCCAGAAAGTTTAAAGTTAGTTATACCATTTTATGTATATTTTGTAATAAATAAAAGGTTTCGCAGAAGTTTTATGATAAGAATTTTAAAACGAAGATATATTAATGACATTGAAGAAACACAAACTTTATAAGCAGTGTTTATTTGCAAATATGTAGAATTATTGTAAAAGATTTAGTCAAATCTCTAGATAAAATTTGTACTTTAGCCTATAGTTTCAATCCTTAACTATTATATAAGATAACATGTAGCCCAGAATTTATTTTTCAGTGTGTCTGTTCTAATGAACAAACACACATTTTATAAAAAGACCAATTTTTAAATCACCCCTTACAATCCACACACTGAGAACATCATTAATAATTGTGGTAATCCCAAACAGATCGTAAGCTAATAAATTTTATTATTAAAAATTTTTGTCATAATATTTTGTAGTAAAAAGGTGTTATAAGAATTAAAGATATATGCTTAAGAAAACCTACTAATACAATTTCCAAACCAGATAAATATTGTGATGCTAAAGATGGTAATGATGAAGTAATGAGAAAAGAAGAAAGAAGATGTGTGAAACAAAACAAGGTACTAAAAAATTAGAAAAGATTTAAATTTGTCAAATGGTTTATGTGATTGGAGACAGAAAATTATTGAATATTTATTATTAGAATATAGAAAAAAGCAAAAAATTGATATTTTTTTTAGGCAAGTGAAAAAAAATAATAATAATATGTGTATGGAAAAAAATAAGGGTCTGCAAATTATGCCTCTTTATTAAAAAATGTTTCTAATGTATCAAACCATGCATATATCAATGGAACATATATTTGATTAAGAAAACACAAAAGTATTGATCAGAGAGGTAAAATAAAAGAAAGAAAATTTTACAAAACAACCTACATGATATAGCAAATAGCTTCAAAGCCATTAGAGTATGGCAATTGTTAATATTTCAAAATCATTTATTATTCTTTTTTCCAAAAATTTTATTAAATAAGTACAATGTTTACAGTGACAATTATGTATACATGGTAAATTAAAAGGAAAGCTAGAATTACAAACATAAAAATGAATTACATGATTATAAATAAATAAAAGGTAGTATTATTCTGGGCAAGAGGTAAACCCGAATACCTGGTCTACTGTTAACACACAATTAGACCAATTAAGCTCACCAGCTCACCTAGATAAATTGCCTCATGCTACCAAGAGTCACGTAGTCAATCTAGAGTTTGGTCAGATCACCATTGGAAAAATCACTACAACTATGAAGGCTTAGGTATTTATGCTAAATCTGATGTATTCAGTTAAATATTATCCATTTTGATAACATAAGGATCTGAACCTCTGATTATTAACAAAACCACTTTCAGCAATATATTAGACAGAAGAAACAAAGTGTTTTACCAGCAATCATCTTTACAATGCAATCAGAGTCCATGTTTCCTCGAATAATACTTTTGGAGCTAGGAGCATGTCACGGTTTTTAAATTTTATAAGTTTATTCAGAAAGAATTTTCCCTCGTGAATTGCACCGGGATTGAAAACCATTTTACAATGAGTAAACCACAGTGCATAGTTGATAAATAATGACAGCCTAATAGTAGGGATGGATCTTGTCTTAATACTGTTCTTAAGAGAGGTAACAAGGTAAAAATTCATTTTAAGGTAAAAAAAAGGGAAAGAAATCAGGTGATTTTCATATGTAAATATTCACAATTTTTAATAACTATTGGTCTTGACTGGATAGCATAGTTGACTATCACTAATCAAGCTAGAAAAACCTGAAAAAATAATAACACTTGAAAATCTATCTATGTTCTATAGACTAATAATTAAATGTATTTAGAATTTAATTTTTTCTAAAAACATTTAACATTTCATAAGTAAGTGATAAAAGATTTATTTACATGACCTTGGTATAAATAAATAATAGTTAGGACTTATTATAAATGACTTCTCACTATATTTCATCATTATCCAAAAACTGCTTCTTACTGATACTATATTATCATCAAGATAGTAGCTTGAAACTTTCAAAAACCTTAACATTTATCATGCAAACACAACTGTTTTCTTAGGTAGATAAGAATAGTACCACATTAATGACTATAAATTTAGATATTTTAGTTATAAGTTAATTGTAAACACTTTTGATAATTTTAACCAAAGACTATAAACTAATCTGAGATGCCATTACATCTTATAATCTGGTATTTGTTAATGACTCATTCATCGAAGATAGGACTCTGGGGCATAATAAGGCAATGACAATATATCCTTTAACTGTGCTGTATCAACACACATGACCTCAATTATATACTATCCAAAAAATATATACAAACTAAAATCAAAAATATAAACAAGCATAAAATGACAAAAATTTATAAATTTAATATTCAACCAATTTTTCATATTTGAGCATTGTATGTGATGACATTAAAGTAATATGCCAACAGCTATATATTCATCTTAAAGTATCATATATAATCATGTTTATTAATGAAATTTCATTGGTTTGTGTTGAAAGCACATATATTTTAATCTTTTTTAACTATCTTTTCCAATTTTGATGAACACTGTTTTGCATAATAAAATGTTTTCTAAGCATAATACTAAACGTTTTATAAAAGTTTAGGACATACTTAAAGTTTATACTGGCTTAAAAACATCAAAAAAATTAGAGATAATAGTTTTTAACAAGGAAACTTTTATTACATCTTTATAAGAAAAAAATATTTGAAATAATAGTTATAATTTTTTCTATTAAATGTTTTTATTGACCATGCATTAAGAAGAGAAAAAAATAATTGTTTCTTCAACCACAATTGAGATTTTTAGATTTAACTTGCAATAAAAGCATGGAAAGTCCAAAAATTAATTAAAACACTTCCTTGTTATAAAAAATAGACATTTGAATTAATTAATATCTGGACCCCATGTTTTTATTTCAAGTTAAATCTACAAACCACAATTGTGATTGAAGAAACATTTTTTTTTCTTTTTAGTGCATGGTCAATAAAAGCATTTAAGATAAAAAAAATCTCTATTTTAATAGTTATTGGTATTTTGGTAGGATCATCCTCTATTCCAAAATGCACTTGCCTCAATTATTTCTAAAATAAAAAAAATGAAAATGTTCTTGTAATAACAACATTGAACAAATTTAAATTATGATAGTGTTTTATGTTTAGATAACTCTGCTTGATTCAGAAAGCATGTGGTATAATGGTTAGCACAACAGACTATTATGCCAACAATTTGATTTTCAAATCTTGTGAAACATGAATTTTATTTAAAAAGCTGAGAAATTTTAGAATCTAGAACTTTTTTTAGAAAATAAACCCATTAAACTAATTCACAATAACTTTTTAATTATAGGCAAGTAAATGAGTTTTTAAATAATCCTATAAAAAGAATGATAATGACATTAAGGTAAAGAGGATTGTTTTTAGATGTCTACTGAAATGGTAAAAATAAATTAAAAATTGTAATATGATGCACACATCATCATAAGCTGAGAAATATTCTTCTGTGAAATAATAATTAATTTTTAACTTTACCCTAAGTTAAGACCTCAATAGCATCTATCCATTTCATTCTTTTCTAAATTAACCAACTCTCTGCATATTCTTTTGTAACCAAATCAAATATTGAACAGGTATGTAATTTTATTTAGTTATTTACTTTATTTACTATGTGATATTTTGGATGCAGTTATTGGAGTTAATGTTTATATCTTTCATCGTCATTTTTCTATCCAAGTCAATTTTAATGTTGTATATTTTTCATAATTTATTATAGTTTATTGCCTTTTTATAAAATTTTATGTCTAGAATTTCTGTTAGACTTAACCAGTTATTGTTTCCTCCAAATATGGATGCAAATAAGATATTAACATGGTATAAAGTTAAAGTAATTAAATCAAAATTAAATAAATAATTAAATCATCAAAGTTATATCAATAAAAGTTAATTTATCTATTTGACTTTTATTTTGGTTTATGGCTATTTGAAATAGAATCGATACAAATGATTATGAAGCAAAGATTTGCTTTTTCATTTTCAGATAATTATCAGTTTGGTTTTTATTATAAAGTTTAAAAAAAAAATTGACAATTCAACCATTAAGTTATTATTACTCCAACTTATATAAAAGAAATGTTTACTTGATCATGCACAGACAAACAAAAGAAGTTATGGAAAAATATTATATTATATATTAATAACATTACATGTGAACAGTTCTTTATGAGAAAAAGAAGATAAACATGTTTACTTATTGCTAAGTTGTTATTCTTTTTTTAAATAAATAAATAAAGAGTTTATTTAGCACTACATGCATAACAAACAAAAGATAATGGGTTGGTAGTCCACCTATCATTCCTGAAATATGGTTCAAACCTTGGTGATTTTGTTTTAAAAAGTTCTCTACAGGCATCATGTATTTGTTTAAAACAATCAAATTAACAAAAGTCATGCAATTGTCAAAAGCCATCTACCAATTAAGCCAATGGCCAGAAAAAAGCTGCTATGAGTTAGTTTTATCATTAGCAACATTTATTGCAAATGCTCTAGAAATAGATGCTAACTTTATTTATCTAACCTCAAGACTTTGGTTGAAAAATGTTTTAGTTAGTAGTGTCTAAATCTTTAAAAATAGGAAAAGTATTAATTTACTTGACCAAAGGCTGGTTAAATTTAAAAAAATCAAGTGCTACTAATTGATAATAATAATTGACATAAAATTTTCAAAGGAGTCCAATTCTCACTTATTTAACATATTCATCAGTGATTTTATGGAAGGAAAATGCAAGAAATTTCCCAATGCTAATAATATTACTTAGACTTCTAAAAAAATCTTTTTTAACAATTAAAAAAGGCTACTAACAAGAATATAAAATCTTTATTCAAGACTAATATCTTAATCATGACAAAAGATAAGTTTAACTTTTTATCCACATAAGAAAGAAACATTTCTTAATGTAAATATGTTTTCTAATATCAGATGCAAACATAATATAATTTATGCTAATTAAGAATAAACTTGAACAAAAATACTATTTTTTCTTCATTTATGAATAGTTAGAACTAAAATAATTTTTAAGAATAACCATTGTGGTAAGCTGGATTGCAACTGCTTAAGTTAGAGTTATGAATAGCCTCATTAATTACAGATATTGCATTGTTGACTAATGTGCCTCTGTTTAGAAAAACAAGTGTTCAATTTAACTTCTGGATAGGCAATTTAATATCATTATGAGAAATATTACTGTCACACTATAGTTTACCTCTTGACAAGTGCTTTGTGTCCTTTCCCATATTCCTTAGTCAAATATATAAAAAAACAAAATTGCTATACACAAAATGAATAGAAAATGCATAGGTTTTACATAATACTATAAAAGAAGCATTATTATAACTGACAAAAATTCTGATACATTTTGAAATAAAACTGGTGTATAGTAGTGATATATACTAACTACAATTTTTTTTTTTTTTAATTTTTATGGCAGTTGTATTTAAAACAGTTTATAGTCAGATATGTGAAACTGATAGAATTAATGGTAAAGTATTTAATTTTGACTAATTACAGCAAAAAAAAGACACCACCTGTTTTGATTATTAATTTTCAACATGTTAATAATTTTAAAAGTTAAAAAAAAAAAAAAAAATTCTTTAACACTTTTTCTTTCCAAACCTTGAATTTTTTTTATTTTTTGAATCGTTTTTAATTTGATTACCTCTGACATATCGACTATATTCTATGACCATTGTCAAAGATTGATTATATATATATTGATTACAAAGAATGTCCAAAACCAAACAAATAAAAATATTTTACGGACATAAATTCAATTTTTTTTTAATAAAATTACTTGTTGCATACTTTCATATAGTTACCTGCTTTTATATGTAATTTTTTTTGTTTAATTTACATTTTTATGTAAGTACACTTCAATTATTATATTTACATTCCTATAATTACTTGAGATTCATAACATTTTCTATTAAAATTGTTTTTTCATTTATATATACACACTTTATTTAATTAATTTTTGTTTGAAAGATCTCACGTTTTTCAATGTTGGAAGAAAACTGAAATTAAAAACAAAACGTTCATTAAAAAACAAAAAAAAAAAAAAACATTATTTGAAAAAAAATAGTTTGTTAAAAGATTTGTGTTTTTTTAAAAATAATTTTTAAATATATTAATGATCTATATTTGCAAAGAAAGTGTTAAAATACTTAGTATTGATTTTACTAAATGCTAACAATTATGTTAATCTTTCCAATTCAAAGAATAGTTGACAGCAGATTATTAATGTTTTAAAGAACGTCAATAAAATTTACAGTTTGTAATCTATACATATGCATTATGGAAGATAAGACTTCAACAAAATAAAGATTTGTTTTATGAAAGTGGATTTGGATATTGAAATACAATACAGACTCCAAAGTTTAGTTATTGTATTTGATAAATTAAAATATTAGATCAATCAATATAATTATTTAATTTATTAACAATTAATATATAGACACATATCTGGCATTTTCCCAAATGTGATGTTTGAAAGTAAACATAAATTTTTGTTAATGTAATATAATAATAGTGGATACATTAAATTTAAGATAATAAAAACAATATCAATACCATAAAATTTTTTTGCTACATATTTATCTTTTCTAATATGATGTTTCCACTATTTTTTTACAAGGACATAACATTTTTATAATGGATGTGAAGTAAAGAAATATCATTAAACTTACTAAAAAGCTTTTCAGAGATCTAAGTAAGGTTTGGTTGAGAGAGGAGCTTTATGTATGAAGATATTTTTGATAGATTCATTGGTTTGATATTTATTCAATAACTTTTATTTTCCCCTTTTTACCTGACATAAGAATGGCAATACTTATTTACAAATGATACCAATGATGGTGTTAATATATTTTGCAATAAGAGCATATTAAAAAATGCTTTTATAAAATACCTTTATCAATAATTGTGAAATAGTAATAATATGATCACTAATCTAAATGAAAAACCCTGCTTATAAAACTGAATATTAGCCTCCCCCCCACAATGTTTGAAATATTAGACTATCTCATGAAACATCATATGACAAATCTATTTTCAACTGGTAATATGGAAGTTTGCAAGACTACAATTCGCAACATATTTTACAGATTTGATTGATTTTATAAATATGTATATAGTTATATCTCTTAAGTTGCTTTCTGTAAGTAGTTGCTTGTTGTTAACATAAACATTACAATAGTATTATAGTGGAATCACACCTACCACTGCTAGGTAACTGAAGGTGTTCAAACTGATATTGCAAGTATTCTTGCACAATCTTAATTACTAAGATGATAGCAATTGTGATCTCACCAAAACAACAGTATAATGTTAATATTAATGAATCTTAAAGATTTGTTCACAATTTTCTACCTGTAAAAATCTTTTGTTTAATGTATCAATAAAATATAAATGGATGTAAAGTAATCTTCCTTTACCTGTGAATAAGTGCATACACTCACATTCATTATATTGGAAACATTGTTAAGAGGAGAACATCTTAATTTTAATGATTTTTGATGCAATAAAGGTATGTGTATGATACTTATTAACAGTTAAAGAGAGATCAGTTTGTATTTCATTTATACATTGCCATGTTTATTACTATGTAATTATATATATATATTGCCATGTTTATTACTATGTAATTATATATATATATTGTAACTGGCACATACGCCTTTACATTAATTTTTTTTTCTAAAAATTAGTCATGAAAAATAAAAGTTCACATACAAAAACTTCTTTTTTAAGAATTAAAAATTGAAAGTTAAAAATCATCTAAACTCTAATATAAAATCGCACAGATGAAAAATTATTAAAAGAAAACTTTATAAAAAAGAATTTTAAAACTAAATTTTCAGTAAAGATTTAAAGATAAAAATATATCTTTAAGTTTGTACAATAAATTAATTAAAATGGAAATGATTATTTTAATTAGTTAAAAGTAAGCTAGCTTTTGGCATTTCAAAATGTATAAGCAAAGGTCAGATAGGAGAGAGAAAAAACAATAGAAACTAATAGCCAATAAAAGAAATCCCTCAGGAAAGTGACCTCAATGAAAAGATCATCATCGTCATGACATAATGTCCACTGAATCCAAAAGTTTACAATAAAAGAAAAAGTTTGGAAATAAAAAAGATTAATTAGAGAAGATAGAGATGTGAAAGCAGAGGCATGCTAGAGTTGAAGGAGAAGGGATTGGAAAGATGCACTCTTCAATCCCTTCAGTTTTGCTATAAAAAAGAGAAGGAAAAAGAAATGGCCAATCATTTTCCTATATTGCGGACCACAGGACATCAAGGCCTGGAAAAATACCATCTACCATGAAGGACCAACAGCTAAGTGGATACCAATTTCTTTGGGATGGCGTGGGCATTCACATTCAAAATCACAAGCAACTACAAAATATGGACCTTTTAAAACCGTAAGAACTTTAGATAATTCATGAACATTAAGTATAAAACTTTCCCAGTATTTAAATTATAGCAATAGTATTTTCTATCTGACCAAACTAAATTATTTATTAATTATTTTTATTGAATGTATTATTTGTTTGTTAAATCATTTCCATTAATTTATTTTCCATTCTTTTAAGTTTTTGTTATGATTTTTTTTTGTTAAACAACTTTTAAAAAAATGTTAAATTTAAGTCGGGCATGAATGGCTGCATAGATTCATAAAGTTATGTTAGTTTAAGGGAGAGTAAATCTTAGGTTATTTGTTTCGTGGTTAAATTGGGTTAATAGATTGAATATATTGGTGTAATTAGTAAATGTAGTATGAGGTCCACTATGTGCAAGATCACCTTATGCACCACACTCGGGTGAAATAAGCCTTTTTTATTGACCAGCAGAGACAGATGGTATTCCCCTCTCCTTGGATCATCCCTTTTTAGCCTATAGAATGAGATAGTAAGATGGAAAACACAGTCCCTATGGAGTTTTTTTTTTATTGCTTTTCTCATCAGACAGATATAATATTCCTGTTTTGGATGAGAGTCAATGTCTTCTATAACCATGCTGTTCAGATGTACATTCCTGTCAGTATGGTATTTGTACTGTCGTATTTATGCTGCATTGAATACATCGATATATCAGATGGATTGACATTAGTTTGACTGCAAACTTTTGGCCTAAGATTAAATAAGGGATAGAATATTTTTTTTTCAAATGCAATCTATGTAGTCTATTAATACTCGACACTTTAATAAAATATTAAATTCATCTGTGCAAACTTCCAAAAATAAAAGTTAAAAATGTAAATTAAATGTTAAAGTAAACATACTAAATTAATTTTAAATTTATATATGTTTAATAAATATTTGTGTGTTATTACCGGCAGTGGCTTCTTTTATTTTATTTTTAATTGAAATATTATTAGATATGAATTTATATTTTATAAATCTCTGCATCTCACTGAGCTAGTGGCATTGGGCTGATAGTCGGAAAAAATAAATACATAAAGTTAGATCTTGACAGTGCATATCTCCCTACTCTATAAATTTTCTAAGTTCAAATGGACTAGTGGCGCCCTTTATGGCAGATACGGTAAGACTCCAACTTCTAATTATATCCGACCATTATAATAGATATATTAAACAACTTTATATATTTAAAAAATGTCAATTTGATCCACAACTGTGGACAATTTTCTAAATTCAACTAATATAATATTCATCTCAAAAGATAAAAACTGAAAAGACCAATGAAAAAAAAAACAATTCATTTTGCTTATTTTTTTCTTTTGTATCATTTTTTGGGACTATTTGGTAATATAATGACTACAATTGTATTAACAAAGTCTAAGAACTCATACACCTATTTTCAAATATGCATTATTACAGATTTGTTAGTCTTGGCTATAATATTATTTACAGAATTTTTTAAAGAAGAGAGTGGAACCACTCCTTTCTTGTTAAATTCTCTGTCTCAGTATTTATGATTTGATTGGCTAAGCACTTGAGAGGTTTGCATTCTCTCAGTTTAATTTCAATACCTTAATAAATAATATTTACAATAATTATATAGTAGTCATTATTCAAGCCAAAGTGGTTTATAAAATTTACTATTCTTGCATTACCATTAATTCATTCTTGATATGTGCTACTACTGAGGATTGATCCATTGCTATGTGCCATCCATTGCAGTGGAAAAACTTCACCAAAAATAGTTTCTACTATTGTAACTATTTCTATCATAATATTAGCTGTAATATTAAACTATCAGGCATATAACTTTAAAAAATAATTTTATGTCACAATTGATTCCTAGTATATTATTATGGCCAATAAAATTTATATTTTATAAAATCATAGCAATTTTTCATATTATTATGCATCAATTCCATCTTTTCCCAGACTGGAGTTTTAGTGCTTTTGTTTTATTTTAATAGACAAATTTATTACACTTATAAAAAGTTAGAAAAAATAAAGTAGCATTAAAAAATGAAAATCTCCAAAAGGCTGATCAAGATAATGTCTATCAGTTGTTAACTACTGCAGTAATTATGTATTTCCTCTGAGATTCGCCTGCTATGGTATCACATTTATTTTTTACAGTAAACTAAAATTGCCATGTCTTTAAAGTAAATGGAAATATGGTTGCATATTTTTAAAGCCCCAGAAGATTTAAAATTAGTCATACCATTTTATGTATATTTTGTAATAAATAAAAGGTTTTGCAGAAGTTTTATAATAAAATTTCTAAAACAATGATACATTAATGTTATTCAAAAAATACAAACTTTATAAGTACTGTTTTTCAAAAATGTGGATTTTTGCTTTAGTCAAATTGCTAGGAAAAATATTAAACATTAGTCTATACTTTCAATCTGTAAAAATTATATAGAATAAATGCAAAATCCAGATTTTACTACTTTTAATGTGACAGTCTAATAACTAGCATACACTGACATATACTTGATTTTTAAAATCATCTCTTACATTCATTTATTATAAAACCATGAACAAAAAATGAACACTAGATTATATTTCTAAATAGACTCTAGGCTAATGATTTTCATGATTGAAGATTGTTGTTTTAGAAGCACAAGCTCACCAAATTTAGTAATTAAAAATGCTATGAAAATTCAAAATACATATACGATTAAAGAAAACTATCATTATTACAAAACAAAAAATTGTTCTGGTGAAACCAGAAAAGAATTGTTGCTTAAGATTAGAGCAGAAAGACTAAGTCAAATAAAGTGTACTAAATACATGAGAATGATTTGAATTCATCAAATGATTTATAAGGTCAGAACAAAAAATGTTGAACATTTTTTGTTAGAATATTAAATGATGATGAAATTATGATATGAGAAAATAGAATGTCTGAAAAAAGAGTGGATAATTTCTCTTTTGATGGTAAGTAAACACATAACAGAAAAATTACAAATAAAATGGAAACTAAAATGATCTTTGAAAATGGTGTTTGAAAAATAAAAATAAATGTCAAGATTTGTCTGAAGATTTGTGATGATAGCATTGTACATGTATATATATATTGTAACAGGATTTTCCATTTTCCATATATATATATATATATCATGCATATATATATATAACCATTTGTGAGATTGCATGTATGTGTATAATGCTACACGTATATGCATAATTGTTAAAAAAAATATTTATTCTTAAAGTATTTTGAAAACTATACTCCTATTTTTTGCCCAGCATATTTATGAGCATCAATTTATGATCTCAAGCGCCAAACTTATATTACTATAAGAATTATGCTGGGAGAGCTGGAATACCAATATGGAAATGTCCTTGACTATCTCACTCAAGGTGGGTGATTGACAAATCGAAGGAAATGTACGAGGGGGGGGGTTACTATACTAAAATATGTTTGATATACTATTCTAAATTTCTTATACTTTTATAAAAACAGACCTAAATAAATAATACCAATAAACATACATTTCATTTTAAAATTTTATACAATATTTTATTTATACCCTGATTAAATATTATTTGATTTTGTGCTCTTTATTTACTAGAAAAAATGCATGCATACAAACACTGCCTAGATATGTATAAAATCAGATAAATAAGATATATATATGTATATATCAGGTTCATATGAGTAGGGAAAGGTCATTTCTGATTATTTTTTTTACAAAAGTTTACGCAGATCATTCATGATCAGAAAGTTTATTAAGATAAGTTTGTGAAAAGTTCAAAAAAAAACAGACGCTATCTGGAACACTAATTAGCATATTTTTGAATGTGCACATACCTGAATTGCTTTTCTTCCCCAGGGTAAATGATGGATTATCAAAAGTGAAAAATTTCATTCGTTTTGACTCTTTTTTATAGCACTTGATGTAATGGCAATCAAATTGGATTGTTTATTCCGGGTATCCTATATTCTTGCTTATTGATTCCATTCCTTTTTTTGAATTTAATTTAGACTTCGGAGCAATTAGTTTCTATCTTCGACGGTTACCCTTTTTGCAGCCATTTTCGGACTTTCATGGGGTAAGATTGCACTGCACGGCACGCTTACACTTTCTTAAGCCAGCTTGTACACAATTCTACCAGCCATTTCTAAAACAATTCTCCACTGCAGCACTCTACTAAAATCAGCAATAGAATAATCTTTTTAGCAAGTTCTGCCGCTCAAAATCTGGATTCTTTTTGAACAAAAGCTTTTTCCACCTCAAAATCTAATTTTGTTCTCCTTTTGTTTTCATCGAAATTCTTTTGAATCCAAAACTTAAATCTCTGTAATTAAATTCTTTAGATATCGATCAAGTTTTTTTTTATATATCTTTTTTCATTTAACTTCTCCAAAATGAAATTGAAAAGCTTCCATATTGAAAAATAAAACATATTTCTATATCTGCATTTATACTTTTTTTTTCTTTTCACATTATTCTATCCAGCAAAATATATACACGTGTTTCCTAAAACAAAGAGCACACATACCCTCACCTCTTCTGTTTATTTTAACTTTTTTTTAATCCCTACCTAGTTATAAATATAAATCTGAGAAAGAAATAAATTCAATTAATTGGGCTATATTGATGCATACATAGGAAAGTTTACTTTTGAAACAGGGATCGAACTCAGCACTGTTTCAATATATATTGGATTATATGAAATACCATATAGGATGAAAAAATATGTACCCATGAATTTAGCCTCCATTAAAAAATATGTAATGTATCAAACCCTGTAGATATCAAAAACATATTTTGAGTGGTAAAATACAAAATTATTGGGCTGAAAAGTAAAACGAAAAAGAAAAAAAATTAAAGAAACTGATTTGATGACAATAAATGGTAAATAAGTTCTAAGCCATTTTAGGATTGTAATTCTTAATATTTCAAAACCAGTTATTATTTTTGCCCTTAAAAGAAAATAAAGCAGATTTTATACATATCATATGTATATGAAATTTTTACTGATGATTGCTTTTAACAGAATGGTCTAATTGGTTAGAGCCCAACTTTAAATTCAATATTTATTAATCTAAAGGTTATTGTGCTAGCATCATCACTGTTCAGGTCATCAATATCTGAAAAAGAGAAACAAATTACTACTTGAAAGCTTGTCTTTTATAAATTAACTTTAAGAAATATTTGGAAAGATATAAATAACTATTGTATTTTTTTCTGAAAACATTTGACATTTCCAGGTACATGATAGAAATAATCCAAAATGCCTGAGAATAAAATATAAAATTTTTGGTAATAAAAAATGGACAGAAATAAATAATAGTGTAGACCTGTTGTGATTTCTCACTGTATTTCATCATTATCCAGAAGATGCCTCTTATATTATACTACTAGTCAAAATATGGTTTGAAAGATTCAAAAACCTGAAGGTTTGTAACCCAAACACACTTTTTTTAGGTAAATAAAATCAGCATATTGTTAGCAGCTCTAAATATAGAAATTTTACTTATAATCTAACTGAAAATACTTTTGGCTATTTTGATCAATGGCTTAGAGACTAATCTGAGATCTCATTAGATTCCATAATGCAATAATTATTAATGACTCACTCTTACATCAGAAAATTTGAAAATTAATAATGTAATTACAGTGAAGCCTCAAAATATGCTATATCAACAAATGTATTTCAATTGTATATTATTCAGAAAATTATAAAAAATAAACAAAAATGTAAATAAACAATAAAACATAAAAATTTGTAAATTTAATCAATTTTATCATATTCAAGCAGCCATTTTTCCATCTCTGATCAAATTTTTTTTTAAAATTAAAATTCGTAAATACATTATACAACATGCTAAATCCACCTCAGAGCATTATATACAGTTGTGTTTATTAAGAAAGTTTTATTAGCTTATATTTTAAGTTCATACATTTTGTTGTTTTATTTCTTACTTTGCTGAACCGTATTTTGCAAAATAACAGATTTTCTAAGCATATTGTTAAAAAGGGTTACGAAATTTGAGTTTGTAAGCAAAGTTGATATAACATCAAAAGAATTAGAGTAATGGTCGTTTTTTGACAAAAAGATTTTTATTGCATTTTTATAAAAAATATTATTGGGAAAAAAGAATATCCCCCAAGGCATTTTTAATTGTGATGAAAGTCAGACATTTTACAATTTATTTGAAATATAAAAATATGGTACATCAATTGTTTTCGTATTCTTGTTTTTTCAGTAAATAAATGAGTGACACCTATTCAGTAAAATATATGTAAATATGTCCACTCAAATTTTAAGTAATAACTATATTACTATTATTTTTTAAAAGCTTTGTTTATAGTATAATTTTAATTTATGTATGCTTGCCATATATACAAAAAAGTGCCTATGTTATATACATATGCATATTGAAAAATATTCTATGTTTGTGGCTCAATAAACAATATTCTATTCTAATTAAAGATTATCAAATAATGTGAGTTATTATATGTGATGTATGAGGTATGCAAAAACAGGGTGGGTGGGTTTTGGAATAAAATGTAATAAATATCACAACTTCCTTACATATGTATATATTGTATCATAACCTGAAGCAATTACATTTCAATATAACTGACTTGTGTAACTTTTATAGAGTTATATAGGGGAGGAGATGATTGAATGGGTTATATCCCCCAATTACCATCACATAATCAACACTAGGAAATTGAAATAGGCTTTATTCACCGAGACATAATTTGTTTTAAATGAAAAGACATGTATTTGCAGCATCTTTTCATCTGTAAAAAGAAAAAAAAATGCATAATGGATTAATTTCAGATCCATTGCCTCAGTGGTTAAACATTCTCTCAAATTTTTTTTTATAAACATGGAAGTAACAAGTTATATTTTCATTTGAAATGAAATATGATATAAAACCCCACTTCCAACTTGAATTTTATAGACAAATAACCATTTATTTACTAGATAGAATTAACTAACTCACACATACATACAAAAATAAAAATAACTATTTTAAAATAAATTTATACAATGAATAAGCATATAAAAACAATTAAATAAAAGTAACTTAATGATTAATAACAATGATGTAAATTAAAATAAAGTAAATGGATTACACTCATATTTTAAGGTATTTTTATTGTCTATTATTGAAGCTTTTTTAAAAGAAATAGTCTTACCATGGTATATATATATACAACTTCCATTAAGATCAATGTAAAATAAATTTGTGATGTTTCTTTTTTATTTTGTATGATTTTGTTGTTCAGTTTCCAACAATGATTAGAGGCACTCATTCTTCATAAATGTTGTAATTAATTAAGTGTTATGGCTTTAATGTTGAACTCAGACAGTCATGAGAAAGTGATTACATAATTATAGCAGTTTGGTAAACTTTTAAATTAATCAGCCTTCCATTTTATTGGGCTATATTAACAAATAATAATAATCTTAATATTAATAATAATAATCACCATCATCATCATTTATAAATCAAAAGTTTTTATTTTTGGTAATGATGATTTATATTTAATAAGTTATTTCATTCCAACACAGTCATGTGTATATTAGCTATAGTTATAGTTTACAAGAGATAAAGTTTATTCTGCTCTTTTCAATAATTACAACTCGAATGATATTTAAATCCTTTAGTCTAGCACTAAAAAAAAAATGTGACCCCTTTATTCTCAGATTGTTTTAAAAATTCTTGTACATTTATCACTTTAACATTTTTTCTTTTTAATGAAAAATATGTAATAGATTGATAATTAAAAAAGCATAATAACTTAATGACCTTTTTATTTTTTAATTACTGCTACATACCAGATTTGTATAATAGATTACATAATTGTTTATTGAACTGCAAGTATAGAGTATTCATCAACATACTGTATGCAATATTTTTAAAAAGAAGAAACATTTACTTGATGCTTTTATGAGGTTTAAAAAGAGGAAAATGAAAGTGCTTTATTATAACATGAAATAATTAAACATAAGTTTTAAAAATTATTTTAAGCCATTAAATGCATATATAAGACACAACTTTGCGTTATATTGACTCTACTAAAAACGTGTATATTGATTCAGGATTTCCAAAAAAAGCGTTTAAGAACAAATAAATAAGTTTACATAAATTTAAAAATCTAAATTTTTAAATATGAACAATTGATCAAAACGTAATTAATCATATCTACAAGTCACCAATAATTAATTCGTTTTCACAAAACTTAAAAATAAAATTCCAAAGTAACATTAACTATAAAATTATAAACATAAGCTCTAATACAAATGTATTAATTATTAATTTAGATGTTTTCACACAATAGTAAAGAGGTAGATTCCGGAAATTAAGATTCATGGTTTGCATCCATTTCTAATCAATTGGTGGCTTAAACTTCTTATAAATTCCAGGAACAATAAAATCACTTGATTAATTTTTTTATAATAATTATTAATAGAATCTATAATTACAGACAAAACCTAATTTTGAAAAAATCAACTTGATTGAATGCAATAGCATACATGTATATAACATTGAATATAAAAAGGTGAATAAACCTATTATTACTTATAATAATCTAACATAATTTTAACATATGTCAGTATCATCCTTGGTATGAAAGCATAGCATATCAAATAACTTTTTCAGAAAGGATTTTAATTCAGGTGTGCATATTTACCTCCATAATGACAAAATTTAATTAATGAGGAATATTTTAATGTAATCTCTTACAATGATTCATTTCCCAGATATTCTATAATAACAGATGTAAAGATAACCATTAGATGAACAACTATAGAAGTATGAAATTTTTTGCATCAATAATAAATGCCAAATTATGCATTGTTCATATTTTTATTCTTAAATCAACACATAAACATAGAATTTATTACTTTTTATTTTTTTAGCCAAGAAGAGTTTACATTGTTTTACTTCCATTGACTATGGATAGTGTATCTGAAAATAAGAAAAATTTTTACTCAGTTTGTAACTTGAAAACATTTTACAATAAGTTTGCTAAAACATTATGCCATAATACACATAAATATCAATAGAAAAATGAGAAAAATAGCTAAAAACTAAATGAAATTATTTTATTACAAGGTACTTTAATACAGAATTAATATAATAATTTATAAACATATGTTATTTTTACAATATGCTGGCATTTCTCTTCTACGATACTTTGCAGATATTAAAAAGGGCCAAGGAAATCTATTCCTAATATTTCCAGTCTAATACTCAAACTATATTCTTTAGGCTCAAAATAAAATTTAATGACTAATCAGTTATGTCAAAGATTAACATTAAATTAAAATACATACAATACTTAAGTAAGGGTTCTCAACATAATGTGATTGGATATATGATTTCTTAGGCAATGTTAAAATAAACCAAAAGTTGTGATTTATTATAGCTGAGACTGTTTCTTATAAAGTGAAAGAGAATTTGGAATCAAACAATTTCTTTATTTATTTACAACCCACCTACTGGAATATTACAGTTGAAATAAAACTATGTCATGAAATTATTACTGACATTTTAATTTTTTTCAGGAATTAAATCAAATGTAATGTTAGACAATATTCATCAACTTAATAAACTATTTTACATTACTTTATGGAATTAAGCACAACACTGATATTTAAAAAACAAGTTCCTAAATTAATTATCAGCTTAGAAAAGTAAAATTAAAGATATAAAAAAATAGTTCCTTTATGATATGAAAGGGAAAAGATTTGCTAACAAAAATAATGCAATCAAAACAATATGTAAAGTTCTTTGACAAAAGAGAATCCTAATTAATAGACAATTATAACAAAACTTCAAAATCAAAAATATTTTGCAGTCCACAGAATTTCTCTTACAAAATATTTATTTACATATATAATTCATGAATAATATAAAATATATGTATCTCTTAATGATGTAAGAGGCTTTATTACTTTATAATACAGCTCTAATTATGAAATGCTGGAACAATTTATATTAAAGGAAGCAAATAGTGGGAGTCTCTATTGCCTAGTTATGCCAATCTTTCTTCAGTCAGAGTAAGATGTATATATTTATAGCCTCATTAAAGTTTGTGGCAAAGCTTTGAAAGTGAAGTGTTAGAATAAATTATTAAATGAATCATAAACAACAGTCATCTATCATCAATTATAATCTAATAGTAAATGTTGACATAGTACTCTAATACTTGACTTTGTTATTAGAAGGAAAACTTAGGATAGATTTACAGGGATCACCAATGAACATAAACCTACAGAAGTAAAAGGCATTATATATTTATTTTAAAGTTAATAAGACATTTCTTATTATATTTATTAATTTTACCTATTTATTTGTGTTTAAAATATGAATTATATATATATTTTTATTTATTCAGTAACAACAAGTAAAATTATTGCATATAAACTCCATAAAAGAAAAATCTTGAGAGAGGAGTTTAAAATATAACAAATAAAATATAAAACATTATATATATATATATATATATATATATATATAATGTATATATATTATATATATATATATATATATATATATATATATTGTAACCTAGTGTTATTGACACTTGGTTTATTTGGCATTGTTTCCATGGTAAAACAATGCTATCCTTTTTTGGAAAATAAAACAATAAAATAATAATAATATTAAGTGATTAATAAAATATGCTATTTACTCACTTAAACATGTTTTAAGCAAATAACTAATAAATTTAGTAATTTGATGTCATTTTGAAGAAGAGCATGAATAATTTAATTAAAATCTTAACAATAAGAGCAATTTAATATAGTATCAAAGCACATATTATAAACAGTAATTGATTTTGAATGGGTAGAGGGAGAGTAGATGAGTATCTTGTCATAAAGCACAATAACTTCTGGTAAATTTTAAATTAATTTAGATAATAATGTATACAGAAATATACACCACTAATAAGCATTATTAATTAAGATATTTATTATTTTTCATTATTTGTCAAATTACTTTGTAATTTGTTTAAATCATACGGAAAAATATATGACTGTAATAAGTTTTTTTTTTCCTTTCTTTTGTTTATGTTATAATTAAATGATTATTTTTCTGTAAGAGGTCGCTAAAAGAAGACCGCCAAAATTTGAAGAAAGTTTAGTCTGACATTAGTTTTACAAGGAGGAAGCAGTACTGAAATTTGGTAACAAATTTTTTATTATTTTTTATTGCAGAAATAAATATAAGTCCAGTAAATTTTTAATAATACCATGCGTGGCTAATCCTATTTGATAAGATATTCTGTTTTCTGTTGCCATCTACCTATTTAAAGCTTTTTATACGCAAAAATGTACTATCTTATGCTAAAGTTCAAAATGACCGTATTAACTACAGCCATCACGGAAAGTGTCATTATATTTAAAATAAGTAATATAAGTAATTTCCAGGAAATAATCAATTATTTGTTTACTTTACCTCATTTAATAATCTTTTTGTGGTATAAAAGAAGAATTATCATTAAAAGAAATATTATAAAAGCCAAAGAAAGTTGACAAGAAACATTTCGCGCTCTTTCTAAAAGAAATTGTCTGCGTTTGAAAATAATGTAAGTGCCCCACGTTAAAATATGTTTTATTCACTGAAAATTATCTAAAAATAATATTAATGATCAATGATATTTACTTATGCACCTGTATATTTTTTAAAAAGAAATTATAAATTTTCTCAAGGCAAATATCGGAAAATTTGTATGTGTGCATTTTACGGAGAATTCCTTATAAAAGACAAATTACAATTCCTAGAGTAGGAATAAAAACTACAAACATTAGTGACTTAATTATAACCATAATATAATATGTTATATTATACATCAACTGAAGTCGTTAAAACTTTATATCCACGTAAGTCAGCTGCAGTCGTTATAATAATAGTATTTTGGAAAATTCGCGCATTATTTATTCATAAGCCAGCTAGCTAAAAATGATACGTATCGCCAATAGTAAAAAGAAAAGAATTGTATATGTGATCGTCTATTGTCAAATATTCGTCATGTTAAAATATGTATTGTTTTCTTGGATCCCAAAATTATAGCAGTTAATTCAAGGAAGAGTTAACATCCAACGCTGCTATGTTTTTTTTGCCTAATTTATTAATTGCACCAGAATGGAGGCAACTTTTATATAAATGAAATAATAAATTGTGTTGCTTGTTTTAAATTTGCTTCGTGAACTACGAATGGATCAAGTTCTTCATCTAGATAAATTGCCCAACGGAAAAACATTTTTCTAGTGAGATAATAAGCACTTGTTAAGTAATGATTTTTTTTACTAATTTGTAAAATTATGTGTATTTTTTTTATATCAACAGGTGAAAGGCTGTATAGTCGAGTAATATTTAAATGACCTTGTAATCATAAAGGTATGTTTTCATGTAATTATTCTAGGTTAAATTTATATTTGACATGAAAAAAAATTTTTTTTATAAAATGTGTTTACTTATGATATGCAATTATGGGTATAAATTTATATGTTAGATGCGTAAAAGAAGAAAAATTTAGATACTTAATAGGTAAAATATCTAGTTAAAATTATCAGAAGTAATTAAAGAGAAGTGCTATATAGGATATTACTTATTTAAAGTTTGAAACAAATTTATACTATGTTAATTGAGGAACTTATTCCCAATTATTCTTATTAACGCATTCACTTGATTTAGTTCAAAATACTATACTACCAATTACTTGTTGAATGTTTCTTTGGCAAAGGTGAAAATTATTATGTTTTATTCTGTGATATCCAGTGATCTCAGACGTTGATCTAAGTATACCCTGGAACATAAATTTAGTGTAATTAGTGTATTTGCTTGTCTTGCCTCGATATAGCATTGGTATATGCTTAAGATTCGCATAAGTAATAATTGTAATGTCTTTATTTTGTGGGATGGAAAATGATCTCCCCAAAAGCTTTATTTTCCATGAGGGGAATAGATAAATCTAATATTCGGGTATGTTTAAAGCCCAAGTGATCGCTTCTCAGAGTAAGGACGATCAAGAATTTATATAATATTTAATGTATTTCATTCGTTAAAATCCCAGGAGAGGATTATATTTGGTGTGTGTTCCTATTATGCCCAAGTAAGAGGCAAGGACCCACCAAACTATTTTAATATAGTAGTTAACTCTACAGACCTTCAGTGTTATTCCATATTTCTCATGAGAAAATAGAGATAATTCCACCACGGAAGGTGTTGAATATTGTGTTTTGTTTAGAAAGTTATGGCAAGATAACGGGTATATTGGAGGTTAATTCCTCACGATCCATTTAGTATAAATAGCGTGCTAGTATATATGATCAATGTCTGGATTGTGCGACGGAATAGTGCTGGTAATCCACACGTAAGTCAATGGAGAGAGTAAGTTTAAAATTGCATGATTTAGAAATTTTTATTTGCCAATGGAGGGTTCAAATACTAGGTTTAATTCGGGTTAATGATTAAGTAGCACTCACAATATAACTTATACTGAGGAATACAATGTGTATAACAACTTCAGTTATTATTAAGGTAAATATTAAAATAATAAGTGTAACTTCTGATAAATAACCCATAAATTATAATAAGTTATCTAAATAAAAACTATCATTTAATTAAAGATATGATAATAAAAATCGTTTGTACGTATTGCCTAGAATCAAATTGTTTTTGTTTTAAAACAGATCGTTAGTCAATAAATTTAAATAGCCGTTCATATAAGATACACTAAACGGATGAGTTGATGTATCAATAATAATATTTATTTTGTTATATTCAATTTGCATAAATGTAAAAAGAAGATGAAGAAGTAGTTCGAATCCAGGTCTAAAAGTATAGACGAATTAATGTTAGTTATATTTTGTTTTATCCATATGGGATCGAATAAATTGTATATGTTTGTTTATTATGTTAATCATAAAGGATAGTTTTGTTAAACTGTAATAATAAATTATAATCTTGTTCAAATTTAATAATAAATTATAGTCTTGTTACAAGTTGTTTTGAGTCATTTTTCTTATATGCTAAATAAAAGTGTATTTGCATAAAACTTGCAATACGTTCTTGAGTCCAAAATCATTTATGAAATCGTAAATTCAATACACCAGATAGACAATTGTAAGCAGATCAGAATATTTCAGTATATTTTAATTTAATAAGAATTATTTATGGAATTGGAAACTTCAGACCAAGACATTTTATTTTATATGTGTGTAACATCACCTTATTCCCAAACTAGTCGCTTTTGGTTGCACATTGTTTCATACACATTTAAGTGAAGTGTCTAAGTAATAAATCTTAGTTAAATTATTGTGTTGTCATGGAGGATGGAAGGACACAAAAGCACCCTTGTCTTTTCATCATTCTGACTGAGATTCTGGATTAAAAAAGGCTGTATTATTCAAAATTATGCGTTGTTATTGAATATGGTTATCATCTCGTTAAATATTATAATAGTTAATGTGTGGATGAAGACACCTGGAATTTAATAAGGTAAATGTTTCCTATAGCCGACCAGAATGTCAGTCATATGCGACAACACAATACTGCCGAGCATTTTATTAAATATAACAGAGAACCCTGAGATTAGTGTCATTATTATAAGTGCTCTTAAATTAAGAATTGATCAATTATGATCAACATTACAAGCGTGGCATGGCTTAAGAGATTGAAACTTCTAATTGTATAATAATAAATATTGAGAGCATATTGGCAAATTAATAAATGTTTCGTTTTAGTCAGTAATATTAACAATGACATGAAATCATCATCATCATTGTCGAACAGTGCAAGTACTTATAGCTCAGAGAATGTGTTTTGGATAGAGAAAGAATGTTAGTTTATTTTTTTAAATTTATTTTATTAATTATAATTTTTTTTTTAATTCTATCTCTGTCTGAACTGCATATCGCTGTAGCTGAATTATTATAACTAACCAAACGTCGAGCTATATTAGGTAATATAGGGTTTGCTACCCGAATCATAGACGGAAGCGTTTAGGCTTTCCGAATTCTCTTTATTGAAATCAAATTTAATTTAGGTTAGAATATATATATATAAAATCAGTTAATTAAAAACACATAAAATATATTTTAATATAACACAACCAATAAATTATTTAAATATTTTTGAAAGTCAAATAATTGGTGATAGTGAAATTCAGACAATATTATTACATAAAAATATTAAATATTTCGGAGCATTACAATAAATATACTGCTTCCAACTGGAAGTGTTAAGAAATTTTATTATAATTATTTGATATTTAGTAGATGTGTATTTACAACAGAAAATCTAGGATCTAAGTGAGATCTCTTACATATCACAAGAATTGCTCTATACGGATATGAATGAACAATATTAAACCTATTATGTGTCTCATAAATATCTTTAATAAATGTGATGTGAGATCTCATAAAAATAATATATAAAATTCAGTAAAATTGGTAAAGTAGACATTGAAAAGTAGAACAGTTTCTCCAGACAGAAATAATATGCCATAGTAAGTTTTGATAACATGAAATGAAAATTGTCACTAAAGCTGATCAAAGTAAAACTAAGATAATGGGGAGAACATAGTATTTAGTTTATGTAATGGAGAACATATTCAATCAGGATATTCTAAATCAATAAATATATTTAATAAGAAGAATTATTAACAAATCAAATACAACTATTATTACAATGTAAAACATAATTATTAGAAATAGTGATGTCAAGATATGGGACAAACTTATTAAAAACAAAGTATTGTTTTGTTATGTTCAGATTAATTGACAAACAATTAAAAGCTATCCATTTGGTAATTAAATATACATCATCATTATAATCTTTGAAGCATATTCTTGGTTTGAGTGTTAACATTTTTCCTATCTAGTTGATGATACTTTGTAAATCTTTTTATATGTGAATATTCCATAATTTTTTTGCTTAAAAAACAAAAACTGCAAAATTTTTCCAGTGCATTTATTTTTTAATGCGAATGAAGAAATTTAATCCAATCCGAATTTGCAGTATTTGTAATAGTGATTGAAAACATGATAGACTAGCTTTTTATGTCATTAAATTACTTCTGAAATAATAATAAAAATATGGATAATTTCTCATAATGACACTAAGAAAAATAACATCTTAAAATTTTCAGATTACAACATTATTTTATTTTTAGATAACTCTGCTTAATTCAAAATGTTTGTGGTATAATAGTTAACCCAACTGCTTTTATGCTAGCATCTGGTTTTCAATCTGGTGAAACTTGAATTTTATTTAAGAAGTTGAAAATTTTAGAAGCTCACAACATGTGTTAGAAAGTAAATCCTTTATATACTCAGATAGCTCTCTAATTTATAGGCAAGAAAATGGGTGTTTAACTATTCTTATAAGAAGAATGTAATGACCTTAGGTTAAAGTATATTATGCTTAGATAACTATTCAACCACTAACCATAAACTAAACATTTCTAAGATGATGCAAACATTTATAAAAAGTTTGGAAATATTGTAGTCCTGTAAACTAATAGTTAATTTTTAACATTACCCAAATTAAGATGTCAGTAATATGCATTCGTTTTTCTGTTTATTTTTATAGAGCAAATCAAGTAATGATCATATATATAATTTTTATCTCCTTAACTTCATTTACTATCTGACATTTTGAACACAAATGTCGGAGTTAATTATTTATATCTTTTATCATTATTTCTGTAGTCAAGTCAGTTTTGATCCTATATAATATTTCGCTATTTTTTGTTGTTTATTTGACTAGTTAATTGTTTACATTTGTTTTATAAAATTTTATGTTTAGAATTTTTGTTGGCTTTAAAAAGTTATTTTTTCCCACAAATATAAATGCAAATTATGAATTAACCTCTTATAATGTTCTGTATTTTTATCTCCCAATAAATAAAACAATACATAAAAGTAGTTTTAATTAAGTCAAAACAAAATAAATATTCATTTTACATATATCAATATCGAGTTTATTTCCCCATTTGAGTTTTATTCCGCACTTGAAATTAAATCTATACAAATGATTATGAAACAAAAACTTGCAGTTTTATTTTCAAATAATTATCAGTTGTTTTTTTGTTTTTTTAAATATTGACAATTTGATCAATCATTATTATTATTACTTCACCTTATATAAAAGGATTGTTTAATTGATTATGAACAGATAAAAGAAAAAGGAGGGAAAAGACCATACTATATGTTAATAGTATTATTAAAAAAATTTATGATTATAAATAGGTAAACATTATTAATTTATTGCAAAATAGTTTTTTTTTTAAAGTAAAGGCTTCACAAACACTATTTACATACATAACAAGAAAGCGGTTGATAGTAGTCCGCGTGGCATTTGATTAGTGATTCAAACGCGGTGAACTTTTTTTTTTAAAAAAAACAGTCAATTATAGCTATTATGTAAATGTTTTAAAAACACTTTGTTGATGTTGACTCATCCATTGAAACAAAAATCATATAGTTGTTTTAAATCGGCTGCCCATAAAGCAGATAGGGTTTAGCCAGGAAAAAGCTGACATGATCAATTTTTATCTTTCATGACATCTATTAAAACTGAGATTAAACAAAGGAATTAAAAACTAGTGCTACCATTATTTACCTAATCTCAACTAAGATTCGGTTTGGATAAATGATTTTCTTTTAGTAGTATTTAAATTCTTAAAAGCAGGAAAATTCTTAATATTGTCAAAATGCTTTCCAATAAGAACAATCAAAATAATAGTTGTTTCAATCTTTTATCGAATGATCTTCATCAGAGTTCAGTCCTTTAACTTATGATACTTAATCTAATTATTGCTGATTTTAAAAAAAAAAAAAACAGATTTTAGGAAACTTTCCTATGCTAATGATATTTCAAATAAGAAACATTTTCCGGAAATAAAGGTCTAATGATAAGGATTTATTAATCTTCGAATCTTTGTGAAAAATATTCTGAATCCGATAGAAACACCCATTCCCGAAACAACGAAATATCTCTTAATCAAATAAAACTTTTAAACTGAAAAGATAACATGCTACTTAGAAAAAAACTTGAACAACGTAATAATTTATTAAACATTTTTATTAGTTATTATTTATTATAATAATTTATTTTCTTTATTATGAAAGATCATATCTAAAATAATATTTAAGAATAACCTTTCTATTAAACTGGAAAGGAATGCTTGAGTTCCAGTAATGAATAACTTAGATAGTTCTACGTATTCCATGGGTGAATACAATGAATTTGTTTATAGAAAAGTCACCAACCTAACCTGCTGGATTGTCAGTTTAAAATTATTATGAGAAATATTACTGGAATATCAAAATCTACTACTTTACAATAGCTTTTTGTACTTTCATACATTTCCTAGTCAAATATCTGAAGGCAAGTAAATAAAAAGCTACATTTTTGTATAATGTTATGAGAAAAGGCATTATTATAATGAAAAGTCTGACGCATTTTATAAAAAGAAAATTGATGGTTACTAGTGATATAATCAAGCTATAATCATTTTGTTCATTTTTATGGCATCTGTCGTTAAAACATTTTGTAATATGTGAAACCAGTTTCAAAGTGTAATGTAGATTTAATGGTGGAATATTTCGTTTAGATTAATTAAAAATCAAACCAAAAGCAAAATTGGTTTTAAATGTCCAAAGGCTGATAATGATATTACTCTTTCTAATTAAAAGAACGATTGATAGAATGTTATTAATGTTTTAAAAAAGTCTTTAAAAATTATGGTTTGAAACCTATAGAGATACATTGTAGAAAATAAATTTTCAGCAATCTATATCTTTATATTGTACAATGGACATTGGATATTGATGTCCTATATAGATTCCAAACTTCAGCTACTGCAATTAATGAATTAAATTTTGAGTCAACTTAATCATTTAATGTAGTAGAAATTTGATAGCTAGATAAAGCAGCTCAAATGTGATATTCATTTGTTGGTGGATTTTGACCGATTAAAAGCAAAAACCAAAACATTAATTTTTTTTTAATTGTACAATTCCAATTCGGTGTTCATTGTGCTGTTTTAACAATTAAGAAAATGATTGCCAACATGTTATAAATGCTTTGAATGAAACACAAGCTTATAAAAACAATAAAAATTAAAATACAGAGAGAGCTCTGTAACCCTTCCAATATTTGGATGTAAGGCATGAATCCCTTGATAATGTAATATAAAAAGTGGTAAATGGAATTTAGAATTTAAAAAAAATCAACACCAAAATACTAAACTGCTACACTTGCTAGCTTTGCTAATGTTACATTGTAGCTGTTTTATAAAGACAACTCTTTGTTATACTCGATATGTAAAAAAAACGTATTAACAACTTTAAAGATTTTACATTGTTTTCATGTGAATGAAGAACCCCATTTATATTATGAATATTAGCATAAAGATGCAATAGTAATTGCTTTTACTAAGAAGTACACATGGAAATAAAATACAATGGTGAACTACAAATAAATGAAATACAAAGGCAGTCAAATACATCAACACAAAACCTCAAATAAGAAGGCTAAAAAAACACTAAGAATTAAGTATGAAGATATTTATGATTGCTTATTGTTTTTATTGTTATTTCATAACTCACCTTTTTTTTTTTTTGATTGAAGAATAGCAATGTCTACAAACTGTAAATGGTAAGTTCAAGTTAAGATGTACTTTCATAAAGTATCTTTATGTACTTGTTATATCTCAACTTATCTTCAACTAATGGACTAATCCAGAATCCATCTTATCTTGATATAATTGATTATTCCAATATCAAAACAGATCAATAGGTGATGATACTCACTAGATTTTTATTATGGAAAGGGATCTGACCATAAATAGTCCATTTGGATGTAAATGCAGTCATGCTACTGTCAGAGATGAACAGCAGTAGGCACATTGTCCACTATATGGTTAAAGCAATGAGGCAAATTAATGTTAGAAATGAAATCAAATACAAGGTAAACTGTCTCAGAACAGCTGGAATGTCATTCTATCTCCACATAAAGCAAGCTGTCATGATACAGCTGGAAATATGAGGTAAACATAGAAAAGCACTCTGAAATTTCTTGCGGTAATAGTTTGCATGGCAACCAAATGCTATACTGATCCAATGAATGGTGTATACATATATTAAATATGCTGAATAAGTAATAATAAGTCATATATATGAGTGTGTTTATTACAATCACTCATAAACACTATAATATTATATTTCAATAAATATAAAATAGCAATAATGTCATGGCTGACTTAGTTGAAAAGTTCTAATTAATTAAAACTGTACCATAAAGTTAAATACTATGTATATTTTTTCTAATGTTTGAAATATAGAATAAATAACATGATGTGCAATATTACACATGAACACTATTATTCATTACATTATGCAAAACATTTTAGACTAATGTTTATCACTATGCATATATTTTACATGACAAATTTATTTTCTGCTGATTTGAAATACTGTGCAGGATTAATAACATGTTTTTATAAATCTTATTGACGGTATATATAAAAAATATATAGTTATATCTTTCTATTGCTCTCTGAAAATAGTTGCATGTAATGGATATCAACATTATAACAGAATGAAATCATATGTATAATTGTCTACGTAACCGTGGACACTGAAACTGATATTGTAAAAGTTTTTAAATGATCTTTATTATCAAAATAATGGTAAATGAGATGCATTCATAAGTAAGTATAATATTGATTTTAATGAATCCTGAAGATTAGTTCACATTTTCTATCTGCAAAAAATGTTCATTTTAATACATCAATAAAACATATATGGATATAGAGTAATCTTTGTTTAGCTGTTGAATAACTGCAATATATTCACTTTCAGTATGCTAAAAAAGCTATTAAGAATACAATATTATAATTTTAATGGTTTTATACAATGAAGGTGTATGTAATTATTTACAGCTAATGAAAGAACTGCTTATGTTCTATTTATAATTTGTGTTTTATATATATATTATATATATATATATATATATATATATATATATATATATATATATATATATATATATATATATATATATATAAACATTACAAGCATAAAGCTAAACTAGTCAATATAAAAATCAAAACTACCCCAAATCTAAAATTAAACCAGACCAGCATAAAGGTTAAAGAAAAATATGATTTTATTTTTTTGCCATTTAAATTGTCTTCTTATAAAATTGTGTGTAGAAATAGTAAATTGTTTGGAAATAAGAAAATTGCTTGGAAAAGGGGTGTTATATTGAATAATTTATTAAATAATACAAAAGAAGTTTTTGATAGAAAGACTATTCCTGGTGTAGTATATTTTATTCCTTGTTTATTTTGTAAGAAGGTTTACATAGGTCAGAGTAGTTTGAGTTTAAATGAAAGAATAAAGGTTCATAAAAGTAGAGTTAAATATAGTGTAACGAGCACAGATGTTCGTTACATTGTTTTTTTTATTTATTAAACATGAAAGTAAATTAAAAGTTCGCATTTAAAAATTTTCTTTAAGAATTAAAAATTGAAATTAAATATCATCTTAAACTCGTATATGTTAAATCGCACAGATAATGAAAAATTATTAAAATAAAACTTTATTAAAGAAAAAGTATTTTAAAACTAAATTTTAAAAAGATTTGAAGATAAAATTATATCTTTAAATTTATCTTTAAATATATTTTTGATTTGGAAAACAGGTTAATTAATCAGAAATGGAAATGATTGTTAATTAGTTAAATGTAAACCAGCCTTGGGCATTTAAATGTAAAAACATCGGTCAGATAGGAAAACAATAGAAACTGTTAGCAAATAAGAAGAAATCCCTATGGAATCGGACCGCAGTGAAAGGACCATCACATCGGTGACGTAATGTAAATTCAATCCTTCACATTAATATAAAAAGGACAAGTTTGGAAATTATTAGTTAGTTAATGATTATTACGATGTGAGAGATACGTGTTAGTGCAGAAGTGAAGGAGAAGGGATTGAAAAAGACGCACGATTCAATCCCTTCAGCTTTGCTAAGAAAAGGAAATGAACTATCATTTTTCTACATTGACGACCAGTTAAAGCAAAAAACTTCCGGATGGATAAATAAATCAGCCAACAGAATACCAATCTTAGGACGGCGTGGGAATTCACATTCATGGCAAGCAACGGATAAAGATGGTCTGTTTTAAACTGTAAGAACTTTATAAATAATGAACATTAAATTAAAACTTTCCATATGTAAATGATTGCAATATTATCCTATCTGACCAACTTAATTTATTAATAATGTTATTTGATGTATTTCCTTTTTATATATATATATATATATATTTAAAATCATTCCCATTTATATTATTCATTTTTTGTTCTTTAAGTTTTATCATGATTTTTGTTTTTCGTTAAATTAATTATATAAATGTTAAACTTAAGTCAGGCATGAATGGCTGTATAGATTTGTAAAGTTATATTAGGGGAGGGTAATCTTAGGTTATTTGTTTCGTTGTTAAATTGATTCAATGGATTGGATATATTGATGTAGTTAGTAGATGTAGTCGGAGATTCGCTACTGGCAAAATCGTTTATATATATGCCGCACTCACCCGTTAGCCTATGAAAGGAATTATAAGACGGAGAACGCAGTTCCTTTCTATGGAGTTTTTTTTTGTTCTTCTCGTTAGATAGATGTAATATCCTTATCTGATGAGAGTCAATGTCTTTTCTTAATCTCTATGGTGCTGCCGTATTCCGTATTACATTGAATACATCGATGTATCAGATGAATTGATGCCAGTTTGACTGCGAATTTTAGCCTAAGGTTAAATGGGGATAGAATGTTTTATTTTCAAATGCAAATTTATGCAGTCTATTCATACTCGACCCTAAATAAAAATGCATTAAATTTAAGTTGTTTATAGATGCTTGCATGGATTGGTTATCGGTTAAGTATGTTTTGGGTTTTCATATTTGATCAAAATATATAGACATTCGATAAATAATGATACCTTACGGTGAGTATCTAAAATGTATTTATTCAGATGTCTTTTAAGTTATTGGTGACAATGCAAGTATCTTATGCTGAATACTAGAGGGTTTCTTATATTTCCTTATGCAATTGTCAGTAATCAATAATTTTGTATTTTGATCGTTTATGTTTATTTTGAAATGTTTTTGGCCGTTGAAATCTATGTAACCGATCTATAGCAACATATTATAACAAGCTTTTATAATCCCATCTGTGCGAACTTAATTAAAATGTAAACTTATAATATAATAAAAATTAAAATGTAAATTAAAATCTAAGGTAAAGTTAAAAATAATGTTAAATGTTAAAATGTAAAACTAATACTAAAATAATTTTAAATCTTATATATATGTGCATAAATAAATGTTTGTATGTTAATTACTGGCAGTGGCTTATTTTATTCCTCTTATATATATATATATTCTTATATTATTTTTTTAAATCTCTGCTATTTTACTGAGCTAGTGACATGGGCTAACGACCGGATGCAAAGAAAAAGAAAAAAAAATTTTTTTTACTTACGTATCTGTCTACTCTATAAAATTTTTTAGGTTCAAATGCCTAGATGGCACCCTGTAGTGCAGATTACGTTAAGTCCTATTCTCCAGATCGTTACAATAGATATCTTAGTTCTGCTTTGTATGTCCATGAAAAAGATACAGGCCACACTATTGATTTTGATGAAGCTAAGGTTGTCTTCTTTGAGAGAAATGAAATCAAACGAAGAATTAAAGAGTTTTATTATTGAAAATTTATTATTCTGAAGCAATTAACTTATTTAAGAGTTCTTTTAATATTAAGGGTGGATGGGAATTGAATGGATTTGTGGGTAGTTGTTAATAGTATATATATTGTGTAGTTGTTTTGTAGTTCTTTACACTTGAAAAGTCTGCTTGTAGCAGTGTAACCTTAGGTTGTGTTTTAATATTATTTTTATGCTGGTCTGGTTTAATTTTAGAATTGGGGTAGTTTTGATATATATATATATATATATATATATCAAAACTATATATATATATAGCATATATATATATATATATATATGCTGTAATCTGACTTAAAATTATTTCATATAATATAACTATAAATAATATTTTCAGCATTTAAAAAAATGGTTATTATCTCTACATCTATAGATAATCTTCTAAATTCAACTAATATAACATTCATTTGGATAGATGAAATCTAGAAGAACTGTTAAAAAAAATCATTCTCTATATTTTACCTTTTATAACATTTTTTGGATTATTTGGAAATCTAATGACTACGATTTTACTAACAAACACTAAAAACTCTTACATCTATTTTCGAATTTGTACCATCACAGATTTAGTAGCCCTTGTTGTACTGACACCCTCAAAATTTTATGAAAGCTTAGTCAATAATATTTACAATAATTACTTGGTAGCCATTATTCAAGCCAAAATAGTTTTTGAAATTTACTTTCTTTGCATTAGCATTAATGCCTTTTTGACATGTGCTATTACCATGGAACGATATATTGCTATGTGTCATCCATTGCAGTGGAAACAGTTTACCAAAAAAAGAATCTCTGCTATTGTAACTATTTCTATCATAATATTTGCAATAATACTAAACTATCCGGCATTTAATATTAATGAAATAATTTTATGTCACAATTCGACCACAGTATATTATTATGTCCAGTTAAATCCGCATTTTATAAATTCACAGCTGTTTTTAATTTTTTTATGTGTTAACATCATTTTTTCCAGGACTGGAGTTCTAATATTTTTGTTTTACTTTAATAGGAAAATTTATTATGCTTATAGAAAAGTTAAAAAAAACAAAATAGCATTAAAAAATGAAAATCTTCCAAAGGTCGCTCAAGACAATGTTTATAAGTTGTTAGCTGCTGCAGTAATTATGCATTTCATCTGTGATTCGCCTGCTACGGTAGCATATTTCTTTCTTACAGTAACTAAAATTGCAATGTCTGAAAATAAATTACAAATATGGTTGCATATATTTGCAGCTCCAGAAAGTTTAAAGTTAGTTATACCATTTTATGTATATTTTGTAATAAATAAAAGGTTTCGCAGAAGTTTTTTGATAAGAATTTTAAAACGAAGATATATTAATGACATTGAAGAAACACAAACTTTATAAGCACTGTTTATTTGCAAATATGTAGAATTATTGTAAAAGATTTAGTCAAATCTCTAGAAAAAATTTGTACTTTAGCCTATAGTTTCAATCCTTAACTATTATATAAAATAACATGTAGCCCTGAATTTGTTATTTTTCAGTGCGACTATTATAATAAACAAGCATACTTTCTACATGAAGACCAATTTTTAAATCATCCCTTATGATCCACACACTGAAAACATCATTAATAAATGTAATAATCCCAAACCGATCTTAAGCTAATAAATTTCACAATTAAAGATATATGTTTAAACAAACCTGCTAATACAATTTCAAAACCAGATAAATATTGTGTTGCTAAAGATAGTAATGATGAACTAATGAGAAAAGAAGAATGAAAATGTGTGAGACAAAACAAGGTACTAAAAAAGTAGAAAAGATTTCAATTTGTCAAATGGTTTTTATGAGTGGAGACAGAAAATTGTTGAATATTTATTATTAGAATATAGAAAAAAAAATTATATTTTTTTAGGTAAGTGAAAAAAAACAAACAAATTGGAATCATGAAAGTAATATTTAAAAAAGTTACTAAATGATAAGGTTTATCTGAATATTTGTGATGACAACAATATATTTGTAGGTATATGTTGGACTACAAGAAATAATATGTGCATGGAAAAGAATAAGTGTCTGTAAATTATGCCTCTTTATTAAAAAAGTTTCTAATGTATCAGACCATGCATGTATCAATGGAACATATATTTGATTAAGAAAACACAAAAGTATCTGTCAGAGAGGTAAAATAAAAGAAAGAAAGAAAATTTTACAAAACAACCCACATGATATCGCAAATAACTTCCAAGCCACTCTAGTATGGTAATTGTTAATTTTTCAAAATTATTTATTATTCTTTCCCTAAAAAAAGGGGGGAGAAATCAGGAGATTTTCATACCTATATATATACAATTTTTAATGTCTATTGGTCTTGACCGGATAGCATAGTTGGTTAGAGCATCACTTCTGATTCAATTTTCTTGAACCTAAATGTTACTAGTTTAAAAGATACTATCACTAATGAAGCTAGGAAAACTTGAAAAAATAATAAAACTTGAAAATATATGTTCTATAGACTAATAATTAAATGTATTTAGAATTTAAATTTTTCTAAAAACATTTAACATTTCATAAGTAAGTGATAAAAGATTTATTTACAAGTGACCTTGGTATAAATAAATAATAATAATTAGCACTTATTACAAATGACTTTTTACCGTTTTTCATCATTATCCAAAAACTGCATCTTACTGATACTATATTATCATCAAGATAGTAGCTTGAAACTTTCAAAAACCTTAACATTTATCACGCAAACACAACTGTTTGCTTAGGTATATAAGAATAGTACCACATTAATGAATATAAATTTAGATATTTTAGTTATAAGTTAATTGCAAACACTTTTGATAATTTTAACCAAAGACTATAAACTAATCTGAGATTTCCTTATGTCTTATGTGGTATTTATTAATGACTAAATCATAGAAGATAGGACTCTGGGGCATAATAATGCAATTACAATATATCCTCTAACATACAGGACCTCAATTATATACTATCCAAATATATATATATATAAACAAAAATCATAAATTTAAACAAGCAAAAAAAATGACATAAAAATTGATAAATTTAATATTCAACCAACTTTTCATATTTTAGCATTGTATGTCATGACATTAAAGAAACAATTAAAATTTGTAAATCAATTTCACAATATGCCAACAACTATATATCCATCTTAAAGTATCATATATAATCATGTTTATTAGTAAAATTTCATTGTTTTATGTTGATACCACATCTATTTTAATCTTTTTTTACTATCCTTTCCAATTTTGATGAACACTGTTTTGCATAATAAAATGTTTTGTAAGCATAGTACTAAAAGTTTTATAAAAGTTTAGGACATACTTAAAGTTGATACTGGCTTAAAAACATCAAAAAATTAAGAGATAATAGTTTTTAACAAGGAAACTTCTATTACATCTTTATAAAAAAAAAAATTTGAAATAATAGTTATAATTTTTTTCTATTAAATGTTTTTATTGACCATGCATGAAAAACATAAAAAAATAACTGTTTTTTCAACCACAATTGAGGTTTTTAGTCTTAACTTGAAATAAAAGCATGGGAAGTCAGAAATTAATTAAGACAATCCCTTGTTATGAAAAAATAGACATTTGATTTAATTAATTTCTGGACTCCATGTTTTTATTGCAAGTTAAATCTACAAACCACAATTGTGATTGAAGAAACAATTTTTTTTCGTGCATGGTCATTAAAAGCATTTAAGATTAAAAAATCTCTATTTTAATAGTGATTGCTATTTTATTAGGCTCAGCCTCTATTCCACAATGCACTTGCCTCAATTATTTCTAAAATAAAAAAAATGAAAATGTTATTGTAATAACAACATTGAACAAATTTAAATTATGATAGTGTTTTATGTTTAGATAACTCTGCTTGATTCAGAAGGCTTGTGGTATAATGGTTAGCACAACAGACTATTATGCCAACAATTTGATTTTCAAATCTTGTGAAACATGAATTTTATTTAAAAAGCTGAGAAATTTTAGAATCTAGAACTTTTTTTAGAAAATAAATCCTATAAGAAGAATGATAATGACATTAAGCTAACGAGGATTGTTTTTAGATATCTACTGAAATATTAAAAGTAAATTAAAAATTGTAATATGATGCACACATCATCATAAGCTGAGAAGTATTCTTCTGTGAAATAATAATTAATTTTTAACTTTATCCTAAGTTAAGATCTCAATAGAATCCATCCATTTCATTCCCTTCTAAGCTAATCAATTCTCTGCATATTTTTTATACCAAATCAAATATTGAATAGGTATATAATTTTTATTTAGATATTTACTTTATTTACTATGTGATATTTTGGATGCAGTTATTGAAGTTAATCTTTCATCATAGTTTTTGAATTGAAGTCAATTTTAATGTTATATATTTTTCATAATTTATTATAGTTTATTGCATTTTTATAAAATTTTATGTCTAGAATTTCTGTTGGACTTAACCAGTTATTGTTTCCTCCAAATATGGATGCAAATAAAATATTAACATGGTATAAAGTTAGAGTAATTAAATCAAAATTAAATAAATTATTAAGTCATCATAGATTACCCATTGGATTTTTATTTTCGTTTATGGCGTATTTAAAATAGAATCGATAGAAATGATTATGTTGTTTTATTTTCAGATAATTATCAGTTTTGTTTTTATTATAAAGTTTAAAAAAATATTGACAATTCAACCAATAAATTATTATTATTTAATATTATATAAAAGAAATGTTTACTTGATCATGCACAAACAAACAAAAGAAATTATGGAAAAGTACTATACTATATATTAATAACATTACATGTGAAGAGTTCTTTATGAGAATAAGCAGATAAATATATTTATTTATTGCTAAGTTGTTATTGTTTTTTTAAATAAATAAGTAAAGAGTTCATTTAGCACTACATGCATAACAAACAAAAGGTGATGGTTTGGTAGTCCACCTGTTATTCCTGAAGTATGGTTCAAACCCTGGTAATTTTGTCTTAAAAAGTTGTCTACAGACGTCATGTATTTGTTTAAAACAATCAAATTAACAAAAGTTATGCAATTGTCAAAGGCCATCTATCAATTAAACCAATAATATTTACACCAGAAAAAAAACTGCCATGAATTAGTTTTATCATTAGCAATATGTATTGCCAATGCTATAAAAATTGATGCTAACTTTATCTAATCTCAAGACTTTGCTTGAAAAATGTTTTAGTTAGTAGTATCTAAATCTTTAAAAGTAGGAAAATTATTAATTTACTTGACCAAAGGCTGGTCAAATTAAAAAAAATCAAGTGCTACTAATTGATAATAATAATTGACATAACATTTTCAAAGGAGTCCAATTCTCACTTATTTAACATATTCATCAGTGATTTCATGGAAGGAAAATGTAAGAAATTTCCCAATGCTAATAATATTACTTAGACTTTAAAAAAAATCTTTTTTAAAAATTAAAAAAGGCTACTAACCATAATATAAATGTTTTAAAGTCTTTATTCAAGACTAATATCTTAATCATGACAAAAGATAAGTTTAACTTTTCATCCACATAAGAAAGAAACATTTTTTAATGTAAATATAATGTTTTCTAATAACAGACTCGAACATAATAGAAACTTGAACAAAAATACTATTTTTGTTCATTTATGAATGGTCATAACTAAATTAATTTTTAAGAATAACCTTTGTGGTTAGCTGGATAGAAACTGCTTAAGTTAGAGTTATGAGTAGCTTCCTTAATTACAGATATTGCATTGTTGAATACTATGCCTCTGTTTAGAAAAAAAGTGTTCAATTTAACTTCTGAATATGCAATTTAAAATCATTATAAGAAATATTACTGGCCCACTAAAGTCTACTTCTTTACAATTGCTTCTTGTCTTTTCCCATATTTCTTATTCAAATATAAAAAAACAAAGTTGCTATACACAAAATGAATAGAAAATATACAGCTTTTACATGATACTATAAAATAAGCATTATTACAATTGATAAAAATGTTGATGCATTTTGAAATAAAAACTGGTGTGTAGTAGGGAAATATACTAATTACAATTTTATTTTTTAAAATTTTTTATGGCAGTAGTATTTAAAACAGTTTATAGTCAAACATGTGAAACCTGATAGATTTAATGTTAAAGTATTTAATTTTGACTAATTAAACAAAAGCAAAACACCATCTTTTCTGCTTTTTAATTAATAATTTTGAAAATTAAAAAAAAAACCCAAACAAATTCTTTTACACACTTTTTCTTTTCAAATCTTAAATTTGTTTATTTTATGAACCTTTTTTAATTTGTTTTTTTCCAACATATCGACTATATTATATGAGCATTGTCAAGGATTGATTATATATATATTTGATTACAAAGAATATCCAAAACCAACCAAATAAAAATATTTTATGGAAATAAATTCAATTTTTTTATAAATTTACTTGTTGCATACTTTCATATATTTACATGCTTTCATATTTATTTTCTTTGTTTATATTTACACTTCTATAATTACTTGAGATTCCTAACATTTTCTATCAAAATTGTGATTTTTTTTCATTTATATTTACACACTTTATTTAATTAATTTTTCTTTGAAAGATCTCACGATTTTCAATGTTGGAAGAAAACTGAAATTAAAAAAATGTTCATAAAAAAACAAAACATTATTTGAAAAGAAATAGTTTGTTAAAACATTTGTGTTTTTTTAAATATAATTTTTAAATATATTAATGAACTGTGATTACAAAAAAAAGGGATAAAATACTTAGTATTGATTTTATTAAATGCTAACAATTATGTTAATCTTTCCAATTCAAAGAATGTTGACGGCAGATTATTAAAATTTACAGTTTGTAATCTATACATATGCATTATCGAAGATAAGACTTCAACAAAATAAAGATTTGTTTTATGAAAGTGGATTTGGATATTGAAATTCAATACAGACTCCAACGTTTAGCTATTGTATTTGATAAATTAAAATATTAGATCAATCAATATAATTATTTAATTTAGTAGAAATTAATGTATAGAGATATATCTGCCATTTTTCCAAATGTGATGTTTGAAAGTAAACATAAACCTTTTTTAATGTAATATAATAATAGTGGATACATTAAATTTAAAATAATAAAAACAATATCAATACCATAATATTTTTTTGCTACATATTTATCTTTTCTAATATGATGTTTCAGCTAATTTTTTACAAGGGCATAACATTGTTGTAATGTATGTGAAGTAAATAAACAGTTTTAAACTTACTGGAAGGTTTTTCAGAGAACTATGTATGGTTTGCTTGAAAGAGGAGCTTTATGAGTGAAGAGATTTATAATAGATTTATTGGTTTGATGTTTATTCAATAACTCTCATTTTTATTTTTCTCTTTTTATCTGAAGTAAGAATGGCAATACTTATTTACAAGTGATAGCAATGGTGATGTTAATATATTATGCAATAAGAGCATATTAAAAAATGCTTTTATAAAATACCTTTATCAATAATTGTGAAATAGCAGTAATAGGATCTCTAATCTAATTGAAAAACCCTGCTAAATTAAACTGAATATTAGGCTAATTTTTTCCATAAATTTCATAAAACATCAATATTGTATTTCATATGATAAAGACTATTTTTATCTGGTGATGTGGAAATTTGAAAGACCACAATGTGCAACATATTTTACAGATTTCATTGATTTTATAAATATGTATATAGTTATCTCTCTCAAATTGATCTCTGTAAATAGTTGCTTGTTGTTGACATAAACATTACAACAGATAGTAAGTAATTTATATTGCACTTTATGCAAAAAAGTGAAGCTTGACTCAATCTTATTAAAAAGTTATATGGCTAAACACTTTCAGAGAACTTGAGTCTCCATAAAAACAACAGGCCATGTGTTCGAACCCACTATGGCAAGAGCACTATACACTGAATATAATGATATGAAATGAAAAATTAAAGAGGCGTGCTTTATTGCAAATGACAATTGTGCAATAAATCAGAAAGAATCATGCTTTGCAATCTCCAGAAAATGGATGTTATAAAATTTGCATAAATTTTACATAAACCACAGCTAAACTTCAGTTAAAAGTAGGCTATGAATATGGAGACTCAAGTTCTCTGAAAGTGCTTAGCCATATAACTTTGTAATAAGATTGAGACAAGCTTCACTTTTTTGCATAAAGTGCAATATAAATTACTTACTTCTCAAATCTGAAGTAAAAAACTAATATTTTATTGCAACAGATAGTGGAATCACACCTGCCACTGTAGGGTAACTGAAAGTATTCAAACTGATATTGGGAGTATTCTTTCACCATCTTAATTACTAAGATGATAGCCAGAGTATTTTTATCAAAACAACAGTATAATCCTAATATTAGTGAATCTTAAAGATTTATTCACAATTTTCGAACTGTAGAAATCTTTTGTTTAATGTATCAATAAAAAATAAATCGATGTAGACTAATTTTTCTTTACATATGAATAATTTTCCTTTACGTATGAATAAGTGCAAAACACTCATTTGGAAACATCATTAAAAGTAGAACATTTTAATTTTAATGATTTTTGATGCAATAAAGGTATGTGTATTGTAACGGTCAGAAAACGTATGACTCGTAAACATAGTGCAGAATTCGACCACCATACAGAACAGTAGCACCATCGAGTAGCGAAGCCACCCGTTGTACTGAGTTCGAACATAGTTTATCGGTTCCACAATACAATCCATGAAACAACGCATCTGATGCGACATTAGTAAATATTTCCTTAGGCACGGTGGTCAGGGATATGCAAGAGACTCATGATTTTATTCTCGAGTTAGCCAATAATCAAACTAATATTAATTAAACATTCATATTTACATAATCGAGGAAATATTATATAGAATGGGTATCGAATAAATGAAACGTAACTGCAGACGTATAGTTTAAAATTATTTATTAATACATTTTAATAAAACAATCTAATAATATTTTATGGACTAAAAGCTTCAGTAGCGGGATTTGCGACATGATTATATTTTAAAGAATACATTTATTTATTTAGACATTATTTTATATTGAGGATTTCAGTAGCGGTATTTCCGATACTGAAATGTTTACAAAAGGAATACATTTATTTGAAGGCGTAATCTAGCTACCTAAAATTCTCGAGTAAGTATTTCTAATGCATGCCTTGAGGGATTTATACCTTTGCAATGCAAGAGTCTAAAGTATGGGTTATAAGAGTAATGGCAGACATATATTTATTTAATTAAAATATTTATTTATAACTAAGGGCAAACATTTATTTGAGAGTGAATTATGAAGATAATGCAGAGGCGGAGTGATATATAGAATAATAGAATTGAGCAAAGGAACACGTGGTACGCTTTAGAAAGGCGATATGGAATGGCAGTATATCGAAACTGCAATGCCGCGAATGGGTTTATAAGAATGTCAGGCTGGTCTCTGCCTCGACCCGACGAAGTAAGGTGTCACATAAGCATAACCAGGGACAAGCGGTCCGTGTCGCATTTTTGCCGGCTGGCTGCATGACGTTGTCAAGTCCTACGGGAGCACCCATTATGCCCGCTTGTGTAGGACGACTGGGGTTAATTTCAACCCTGAAGAATCCGGAAATTTCACGGCGGAATGGGTCATCGCGTCTCTAAAACGTAACACATGTATAATGTATAAACGATTATGATGAGATTTAAATAGATTTCTAACTCGGCCCTACATTATCAACATTTACTAAAGAACGTTGGTGACTCTCAAAGAAATGTAATTTTCTGGAATTATTCATGATGATTTAATAAATACAAAACATATATAAATTGGGAATTATTATAACTAATACGTCAGCCATTTGCGAAGTAGTAGACCCCTGCATTACAATAAATGAAGCATTGAATGCGTGTCGATTTATATGAAAGTTAAGTTATTAAAGAAAGTAAATATTAATGAAAATTTGACACGCATTCATTGTTTTAAGCGATCATAGATTTAAACTTTGAAAATTGAGACAATTATGAGCATGCAATAATTAAATAATAACTATAGATAGAAATGTAGATTATAGAAATACGCACCCAAGATAGAGTGAGGTAAGCTAGATTATTAGAGAAATTTACACATTAAATTAATTATTCAATTTTAGTTATACAAATGGTAGTTTTTACATTTTATAATTTAGATAAGTAGTATGAAGAAGAGCTATAGCATATTATTAGAGTACTCTAGAGTTTGAACACAGACAGGTACCTGTTTTATAAGAAGTTTTCTGATTCCATTAGTTTAGCAGCAAAAAGTTCACGAGTGGCAAGTCTTTCTTGTATTTAGATATTCATTTAATTTCATGGCAGCAGCAGCTTTCTCATTCATTTCAGGCAGCAGATCTTCATGGTGAATTTATGACGGGCAATGGAAAGTTCAGCATCCGATAGGCCATCTCCCGATGGAGAATAATCTAGGTGCTTTACTCGGTCATACCTTGGCAGGAACAAATTATTTTTATTATTTTTGGAGACTCTCAGTGATCGAGAGCAAAGCTAAAGTTTAAGTGAATGTCTCCAGCAAGTCTAAGATGGCCTCTTTTTTTATCTTGATCTTTCACATTTTTGTTAAGATATTTTTAGGTTCTACTTAATCTGCCCTGAGGATAATCAATGCATTTAGTTGGTTTTTAATTAAAGAAAGCTGCCGTTCTATTGTTTACATTTTACATTTACTAATTATATTTTGGGGAATTTTTCTTTAATTAATCTATTATCTATCACTGACCGATGCTTTTAAATTTCAAAAACAAAAAGGGAACATAAGATTATTTTAACTTTTAATTAAATATTACATCAGATATTTTTAGAATTATTATTAAATGAAATTTAAACAAAGCAATAAATACGAACTTTATAATCCAAAATAAATGATTAAAATTATACAAAATTATATAACTAAAAGAAATCTAAATTATATTATTTTATCCCTATTTATTGCGTTTAATTTGAGATCGAAATGTGTGCGTGTTTATGCTGAATTCTACATATATTTATACATTTTTAATATTGCTACACACACAATTCGATACCAAAAAGTTTAAATTTGGGCGGGATAGACCGGTCAGTGAGAGACGACAGAAAAAGGTGAAACTTAAGATTCGAATACGAATCTTACTGTTTCATTTCCCCGTACTTCCCGTGAACAATTAAGGAAGAACAAAGGAGGCAAGAAAAGAGAAAAAAAAAATTTTACATTACATAATTTAAATACGAAAAAATTATTATTATTTTTTTTTTACAGATATATTGAAATATAGAAAGCAGAGATTACATGAAGCAACGAACAATTTATATACCCGGATCTAGAATTTATAGTTTAATTAAAATGGCCTAATTTGGCCGTGTCTGGTTAAAATCATAGTAATAATTAGTTAAACTGAATGTATATATATAAAAAATTCTTAGAATAGGATTAGTTAGTATAATATAAAAAAATTTTTTTAAGAGTAATAGTAATTAAAACAATAATATATATAATAAAATTTCTATCTAAAACCCTATTTGACTAAAGTACAATCCATTCAACCAAGTTCATTATATCAAGTTCATTTTAATATTTTCATATACGTTTAATCCGTCCTAATGGTCTAATATTTTTACAACCCCGGGTCAGGTGGATAATACCTACATGGTTTGAGATTACGGGCATTGTATGTCCCTTTTATGGTATCTCCATCTTTTAATAAATATGCATTTGGGCCACATGTGCGATCAATTATAAAGGGTCCCCGGTACAAAGGAAAGAACTTTTTATATACTCTTTTATCTCGGTTACTTTGTTGAGAGTTCCGTACCCAAACATAGTTCCCGACCTGGAAATGTTGGCTTCTCCGATCTGCTCGTAATTTCCGTTCTGCCCTTTCTGTAAGGCGGCGGTGTGCCTTGCGTCTGTCAGTTTCAATATTGATTTCACGTTCATCCATGGGTAATGGCGTCTTGATCAGTACTGAGTCCGCTTTACCAAAATGCAAACGTGTTGGTGTCATGCCAGTGGCCTCATTGATGGTTCCATTGATATATTGAAAAATCTTTTCAGTTTGATTTACCCAGCTTCTGTGATTTTGGTGAACATGGGTCCTAAATAGTCGGTTTATTTCCCTCATAACCCGTTCACATGGGTTAGACTGAGGATTTCGAATTGAGGTCAGAATATGTTTAACGTTCTGCTGCCTCAACCAAGTCTTCCATTCTTGAGATGTAAAGGCCGATCCGTGGTCCGAGAGGATGGTGATCGGTTTTCCAATCTTGACGAATTGACACTTTTGTAGCACTCGAATTGCGCAACGGGAATCTGCTCGCATCACAGGATAGGCCCAAGCATATTTTGAGAATAGATCATAAGTTACAAGTAAGTAACGGAATCTACGGTAGGATGGCAATGGGCCATAGTGATCGATCGCAAGTATTTCATTTGGTGCGGACGGAATGATAGAGGCACCTACTCCACTAAAGTTTCTATTTGGTGGTTTATCTCTTGCACAAATAGCACATTTCTTGAGGGTATCCATCACATCTTCATATAGCTTTGGCCAGTGAAATTGTCGTCTTATAGCTTCTTCTGTTTTTCTAGGGCCATAGTGCCCTACTAAACCATGCATATACATGATGAGACGGTTTCTGAGGTCAGGTGGTACCAAGATTTTCCAGTAAATTTTATCTCCCACAATCTGCTGCTGCAGCAACCCATTTCTTATCCGGTATAGCTTCTTTCCTCGAGGTGTTGAGCAGCCTTGTATTGGATTTCCTTGCTGTTGTACAATTTGGATAAGCTTTTTATATAGCGGCTGCTGCTCTTGCCAATGTTGAAGGTTCCTTAACTTGTGTTCCATCTCCTGGTCCAGTACCGTTGCTGCAATTACCAATGGCTGATCACTTATTATGGGGTTGTGTGGCTCCAGTTCTATAGGATGTCGACTTAATATATCGGCCACCGTATTTTCAGGCCCAGGGCAGTAGACGACTTTATAATGAAATCTTTGAAGTGAAAGACTCCATCTGATGAGGCGGTCATTGTTCAGGTAACTTTTATTTAGGAATTCGAGACACCGGTGGTCAGTAATGATAATCACTTCTGAACCCAGCAACATCTGCTTGAACTTATTGCATGACCACACGATTGCTAGTGTCTCTTGTTCCGTCACTGTGTAGTTCTTTTCGGCTCCTTTCAGAGTACGGCTGCTAAAATATAGTATTTGGTGTTGGCCTTCTGGGTTGACTTGAAATAGAACCACGCCCAATCCCTTCTGACTGCTATCAGTCTGCAAATAAAAGGGACGGGTAAAATCTGGGTAGTGTAACATCACAGTCTCTAAAAATCTTCTCTTTACTCGACTGAAGTCTTCTTCATGGGTCTTCGTCCATTCCCATCGGTGGTGAGGTCTTATCAATTCTACTAGTGATGATGTATCTTTGGCAAAATGGGGGTAAAACTTGTGATAGTAATTGCAAAGGCCCAGAAATGATCGAACTTGTTTTCGGTTCGTGGGCCTAGGGAAATTTTCAATAGCTGCGACCTTGTCAGGGTGAGCCCTAATTCCTTGACCATTTACAATATGGCCTAAAAAGGAAATTTCCCTCAATGCGAAAAAACTTTTTTTTAAATTAACAGTTATATTTTTCTGGGTGCACTCATCGAAAAATTGTTTTAAATCCTCCAGATGTTCTGCAATGTCTCTAGACGCAACTACTACATCGTCTACATAACATACCAATTTTTTTTTAATCTTTCTGACAATACTTGGTCCAAACACCTCATGAGGCCAGCCCCGCTATTTATCAGCCCAAACGGTACTCTCTTAAACATGTGGGTTTGCCCATTGTATCTGAACGCGGTATATTTTCGATCCTGGGGGTGGAGAGCCATTTGCCAGTAACTGGCAGTTAGGTCAAGGGTAGAGAAAATATTCTTAGCAGTCAACTTGAGGAATGTTTCTTGGATGGGTGGTGGGATGTCCCGCTCAGGTATAGTAATGTTGTTTAATGTCCTAGCATCGAGACACAATCGTATGGTTCCATCTTTCTTTTTGACTACGACTAACGGGTTATTATAGGGTGATGACCCCTTTTCAATTACACCCCAGTCAATCATCTGCTTAATTTGAGCATTCACCTCTTCTTGATACTGAAATGGGATAGGGTATGTGCGGGTCTGGAAATGCGTCTCTTCTTTTACTCGTATCCGATGGACGTAATCACTAATTTCACCTGGGACCTGAGAAAATATGGTACGATTTTCCGTAAGTAATTTTTGTAACTGGAATTGGTCCTCTACCTTGTCTAACGATGATCCCATAATTTTTTCTTGGATATCCTCATCAGGAATGGCCTCCAGACATCTTAATTGGATTTCTTCAGTTTGTTTATTTGTATCAAAACTAATCTGCTCCTGCTGGAAAGTTAGTATCTTTTTTTTATAGTCCAGGATACATTCATGTTGGGTTAAGAAGTCGGACCCAATTATCACGTCCTGAATTAGTCCTCTTATCACTAAGAAGGCGTGTCCTGCATTGGCTTCTCCTATCGATATTTCCAACCAGACTTGATAGTTTTCAGTTCTGGTCATCCTCCCATCAGCCAGCTTCATTTGGATTGGGCGAGCGGGAAGCCTGGGTATGAGTCCATGTTTTTTGTAATTTGTTAACCACTCTCTAGAAACACAGGAAATCTGGCTGCCTGTGTCAAGAAGAATTTGTGCAACTGAGGCCCCGATTCTTGTATTAATAATTGGGCAAGGGCCAATCTGAAGTCCCCAAGTGGGATCCTCTTCCTGGATGACTGACGTTAGGTTAGTCATCTCCACTACTCTCAGCTGCTGGCAAGATGAATGCTGGTACTGGTAATCTTTTACTGATGTCCCGCTTGATCGAGTTGCCATTTGGTTTCTTTCTTTCTCACTATGATTGCTAGTAGTCGCTGATTGCTGTTGTCTGGTCTCCTGCTTCCATTCGTGATCTACTAGACTTTCAGACCAATGGCTATCATCTAAAACCGCAAGAAATTCTCCCATCTCTTCAATGTCTTTGATACCACTTATGATCATCAGCTTTTGGGTAGTTACTGGCATATTTTGTTGAATCGTTCCAATGATATGTCTATCTGCCAATGCGAACGTCGTGAGAGATTTAAATCGGTTTGCTTGGCGGAGGAAAAACTGAGCATGTGTTTCTCGGGGTACTGCTCCGTATTTTTCATGACAGAGCGTGTTGTAGATATCAATTTGATGCTTGTCGCTCCAATATTGTTTCATTAACGCATCTGTGTACTTCTCTATAGTTTTAGGTTTCCATTTCACCATATCCCACCAGTCTTTGGCATAGCCCTGTAAATGGTAACTGGCAATAGCTATCTGTTCACCTGCTTCTGCCTTATGCACTTGAAAGAAACTTTGTAAGCTCTCTAAGTGGGCTTGAGGATTTTCTCCTGTCTCTCCTCTAAAGATTTTTATCTGAATAATCTTTCCTAAGTAGCTTTGAGGTCTAACCTCCTTTGTCCTTATATTTCCCCCCTCTTTATTGACTTGGGTTATTCTATATTCGTTTGCTATCATTCCTGACTCTCTCAAGACAAATTTTTGAATTTCCTGATACTCTCTAACTCTCACCTTTTCTTCTTCCTGTCTCTGTTTTGATTCTTCATCTCTTCTTTTTCTCATCTCCTCCTCATACATTTCCTTCATTTCTTGCATACTCTGTCTGAGTATTTCCTCCATGAACTTGAAATTTAAGTCCATTGATCCTCTGTATTGTTGCGGAGCTTCCCTTCGCTCGGGTGTTGACTCCAAAGCTTCAGATAAATCTACTTGCTGTATATCAATATTTTCTGATTCCATTTTCTTAATGTGATTTATTTATTTTATACTACTAGCATTTGACTACTCCCCACCGGTATATTGGCCCTATAACACTCTTTCGCTGCCCTCACCTACTCTACATTGCCCTATCTCTATATTGCTGCGTTTAACATATTTAACATATATATTATAGCGAACTACTGGTTACGCGTATAATAAGCTACTGCTGTCTATGATATATATATTTGTACTTTAACAAAATATTTACTATTAACATATATAACAAGCTTCTGCTGTCTATGCTATATATATAACGGTGTTTTAATAAAAAAAATTCAATGCTACTTGCTTTCTCATTTAACGACTGATTACTTTTTTTTTTCTTGACATATATATATAAAGCAAAATATTTCATTAGATCCGAGTATTTTCGTTCCTTCTTAAATTACACACACATCCCTGCTTTCCTTAAATTTGTTATTACGCCTGCTGTCCTTTCATTCACTCGACCCACATTATTTCACTCGATTTACTTTTTTTTCATTATTTTTATCAAAACAAAATCGTATATATATAGAATAATTAGCTAACTCGAGTAACGAACGCTAAAAGAAATTTATATGCGTTATATTTTGCTCAGGGTATATATGGGTTTTTTGTATCGAAAGCTCCACGTTGGAAAGCGCCAAACGCTAAAAAAAAAATTTAACTATGTAACGGTCAGAAAACGTGTGACTCGTAAACATAGTGCAGAATTCGACCACCATACAGAACAGCAGCACCATCGAGTAGCGAAGCCACCCGTGGTACTGAGTTCGAACATAGTTTATCGGTTCCACAATACAATCCACGAAACAACGCATCTGATGCGACATTAGTAAATATTTCCTTAGGCACGGTGGTCAGGGATATGCAAGAGACTCATGATTTTATTCTCGAGTTAGCCAATAATCAAACTAATATTAATTAAACATTCATATTTACATAATCGAGGAAATATTATATAGAATGGGTATCGAATAAATGAAACGTAACTGCAGACGTATAGTTTAAAATTATTTATTAATACATTTTAATAAAACAATCATTTTAATAATATTTTATGGATTCAAAGCTTCAGTAGCGGGATTTGCGACATGATTATATTTTAAAGAATACATTTATTTATTTAGACATTATTTTATATTGAGGATTTCAGTAGCGGTATTTCCGATACTGAAATGTTTACAAAAGGAATACATTTATTTGAAAGCGTAATCTAGCTACCTAAAATTCTCGAGTAAGTATTTCTAATGCATGCCTGGAGGAATTTATACCTTTGCAATGCAAGAGTCTAAAGTATGGGTTATAAGAGTAATGGCAGACATATATTTATTTAATTAAAATATTTATTTATAACTAAGGGCAAACATTTATTTGAGAGTGAATTATGAAGATAATGCAGAGGCGGAGTGATATATAGAATAATAAAATTAAGCAAAGGAACACGTGGTACGCTTTAGAAAGGCGATATGGAATGGCAGTATATCGAAACTGCAATGCCGCGAATGGGTTTATAAGAATGTCAGGCTGGTCTCTGCCTCGACCCGACGAAGTAAGGTGTCACATAAGCATAACCAGGGACAAGCGGTCCGTGTCGCAGTTTTGCCGGCTGGCTGCATGACATTGTCAAGTCCTACGGGAGCACCCATTATGCCCGCTTGTGTAGGACGACTGGGGTTAATTTCAACCCTGAAGAATCCGGAAATTTCACGGCGGAATGGGTCATCGCGTCTCTAAAACGTAACACATGTATACTTATAAACGATTATGATAAGATTTAAATAGATTTCTGACTCGGCCCTACATTATCAACATTTACTAAAGAACGTTGGTGACTCTCAAAGAAATGTAATTTTCTGGAATTATTCATGATGATTTAATAAATACAAAACATATATAAATTGGGAATTATTATAACTAATACGTCAGCCATTTGCGAAGTAGTAGACCCCTGCATTACAATAAATGAAGCATTGAATGCGTGTCGATTTATATGAAAGTTAAGTTATTAAAGAAAGTAAATATTAATGAAAATTTGACACGCATTCATTGTTTTAAGCGATCATAGATTTAAACTTTGAAAATTGAGACAATTATGAGCATGCAATAATTAAATAATAACTATAGATAGAAATGTAGATTTTAGAAATACGCACCCAAGATAGAATGAGGTAAGCTAGATTAGTAGAGAAATTTACACATTAAGTTAATTATTCAGTTTTAGTTATACAAATGGTAGTTTTTACATTTTATAATTTAGATAAGTAGTATGAAGAAGAGCTATAGCATATTATTAGAGTACTCTAGAGTTTGAACACAGACAGGTACCTGTTTTATAAGAAGTTTTCTGATTCCATTAGTTTAGCAGCAAAAAGTTCACGAGTGGCAAGTCTTTCTTGTATTTAGATATTCATTTAATTTCATGGCAGCAGCAGCTTTCTCATTCATTTCAGGCAGCAGATCTTCATGGTGAATTTATGACGGGCAATGGAAAGTTCAGCATCCGATAGGCCATCTCCCGATGGAGAATAATCTAGGTGCTTTACTCGGTCATACCTTGGCAGGAACAAATTATTTTTATTATTTTTGGAGACTCTCAGTGATCGAGAGCAAAGCTAAAGTTTAAGTGAATGTCTCCAGCAAGTCTAAGATGGCCTCTTTTTTTTATCTTGATCTTTCACATTTTTGTTAAGATATTTTTAGGTTCTACTTAATCTGCCCTGAGGATAATCAATGCATTTAGTTGGTTTTTAATTAAAGAAAGCTGCCGTTCTATTGTTTACATTTTACATTTACTAATTATATTTTGGGGAATTTTTCTTTAATTAATCTATTATCTATCACTGACCGATGCTTTTAAATTTCAAAAACAAAAAGGGAACATAAGATTATTTTAACTTTTAATTAAATATTACATCAGATATTTTTAGAATTATTATTAAATGAAATTTAAACAAAGCAATAAATACGAACTTTATAATCCAAAATAAATGATTAAAATTATACAAAATTATATAACTAAAAGAAATCTAAATTATATTATTTTATCCCTATTTATTGCGTTTAATTTGAGATCGAAATGTGTGCGTGTTTATGCTGAATTCTACATATATTTATACATTTTTAATATTGTTACACACACAATTCGATATCAAAAAGTTTAAATTTGGGCGGGATAGACCGGTCAGTGAGAGACGACAGAAAAAGGTGAAACTTAAGATTCGAATACGAATCTTACTATTTCAGTATGATATTTATTAACAGTTAAAAAGAGATCAGTTTTAATTTCATTTATACATTGCTGTGTTTATATATATATATATATATATATATATTGTAACCATATATTTTAGTATAAAATATATTATTTGGTGTAACTAGTATAAAAATTTCTCTTCTTTTGGTGATTTGATTGGCTTGAGCTGCATTTTGAACAGATTACTCTCTTATAGTATTTTAATAAATTTAAATTTGCTTCGTTCCATATACTAACGTATATCAAAATGTTTAACTTTTTAAAATTTGACAACACATAAAAATGTGGTAAAATATTATTAAAAATAATATTTTATTTCTATTTGTTTAAAATGATCTTAAAAATTATTTCTATTAAATTTACAGAACCATTTATTCAGTTAAAATTAATTATTAAAAATAAATACAGTAATTACGTATGCGTCTCAATGTAAAAAGAAAAGAGCGCGAATTTAAGGAACATCGTCTGATAGTTTGCTTTTGGAGGGAGAAAGAAAAGAAAATGGTAAAGGCAAATGGTGTAAATTTGATAAGCTTATTTTAAAATAGTTAATAAGTAAACTGATTACCACAAAATTTGCTATAAACATAAATATAACATAGTGGTAATTAATTATAAGATGAATTGCTAAATTTAAAAGTCTGTTCAAGTCGGCTGGCCAAGTGGATCGAATCACCGGTAATAAATTTTCCAATATTACATTTTTAAAATGTCGGAGCTTCCCAGTTTAAGTTTGAAAGAATTAAATACAGGATTTTGGTATGTTTTGAAATATTTATTATTCTACAATTTGGAAAAATTAAATAAGTATTTTAATTACAGAAGTTTTATGAATATGAAAATTTGTTTTTTAAAAAAAGAAGAATTTTAAGTTAAAGTAAAATGTTAAAGCTATCAAAATATTTTAATATTTCCGTTTTTTAATTCTAATAAAATATAATATTGATTGATATTTAACTTTACAATGCCAGTAATATTTGCTAGTTAATTTGTTTAACATTTGGATAATAAACATTCTTCAAATAATTAATCAAAGCTATTTTATAATTTTATCGTCGGTTTGAAATGAATAAATTAATTGCTGTAATTAGTATTCCTGGATTAACGCGTGGATAAATAAATACTTGCATGGATGTGATAAACTTGGAACACTTTTGATAGAGAAATGTAGAGATTAATAACTTTATGAAAAACATTTTCATTTAAATTCTGCGTATCATGTTTTAAAATTGTTTCATGTTTGGGGAGCCACGCAAAATCGTTAATCTAATATTGCTTATAATAACTAATCAAATGGATAGAATTGCATGTATGGAATTTAACTACAGTTATAGCTATTACCTCGTATACTTATTATTCTACACATCGTACATGGATTCCACGGATCACATTAGGAGTTATAAAATGCTATACAATCCAATTTGTGATACACACATCTGCTAAAATTCATGTATTGAACTATAAAATGCTTTACATTTAGTTTTATCACACACACACCGTTAAATTTTATATATTTAATGAATAATACATTAATTTAATTTTATCGTTATATGAACTTGCATATGAAGTTCATAAGTTATATTTTGTTAGGTTTAAATTAATAAGGGTTGAATAAAATATTTATTCAAGAGAATAGCGCTTGCGGAAAAGCTTAAACAGTACTAAATGAATTCATGAGATATATCAATCTTTGTGAAATGTTTTGTGAGTCTTTCCAGATTTATATTCCTATGCCAATATTACTTATATTATATTACACATGTTTATTTTAAGCAAGATAAGTAGTACATTAGTTGTCCTGATTAGCGTAACATTTTATTATGCAAGAACCCACATTTGCTAAAGTGTTAGTGTATTCTGAATAGTCAGAAGAACTGAGGAGGATGATTTTGCACTTTAATGTGAAGTAAATAATAATGTTGTTTTTAGAATGTTAAAGGGCTTTAATCTGTGCTGGTGGTTAATCCGCAGATTATTTTAATTGCCATTTTTGTATTTTACACACATTCCTGCGCTGGTGGTTAATCCGCGGAATTGTGTGATTATACGTATTACTTTATGATGGTGTTTAAATACACAAAACGTTTAGTATTATTTAATTCCTACGTGTAGATGAATGCATCCACAGGAATATGTTTTGCTTCACAGATATAAGTTGGGCAAAGTATTTTAGTTAATCTGCTAAATCATCTTCTTCATTTGTAAGCATAATTTATCGGTTAGATTATTAAATGGTAGCAGGACATTCTATTCAAGTACTTCATAATAATTAACTGTTGGTTGATTATTATTTACCGGAATGTAAGTTTACATTTTCACTTTAATTAATGATTACATTATAGCTAAATCATACAGACATCATATTATTTATTATATTATTATAGGTGTACAGTAGGGATTATTGAATCTGGAAATGACGTTCAATATTTTATGAATTGATGCTGAATTTATTATAAATTCATCAATATTCATTGTGTTAGATTGAAATAAGGTATGATTAGATTTTAAAACTGTACCTATGAGATGTTATTGAAGAAAGTCAATGGAATTATCATTTATTTATTTTATTTGTTTATTTATGTTTTATTTAGAATATTGAAATTAATTACTTATTGTTCATAAATTTGTAAATAAACGTTGATTTATAATTAAACTTACTGTGCCGTTGCTATGTGTCATTCATAACATCAGAAATCATAAACTTTGGATAGAGCATACATTGAAGAGCATACATTGAAGTACATATTATTGTCTACATGATATAAGAGTTTATAAATTTTTTTTGAGAAAACATTTAGATGCTTTTCGTCTTTGGTAGTTTATGATTGGTAAGGTACAATAAAATCCCATTTACCTTTTCCATCATTGTGGCTTTGCGTAGTTGATTCTAGTATAAAATCATAAATGAATTATTAAACTTGTAAACAGATTTACCAAATAATGATATGATTAAATATATTTACTTAACGTTTTTAAATTGTCATTTGTCAGTATAATAAGAGTCTCAGTAATATGATAAACTATAAAATCAGAACCCAAGTATTTATGTTTATTTATTGCAAAGCTTTACCTGGACTAGCATTTGTATTAAAAATCATATAGATGGTTTAAAATTTCATAATCTTATGTAATTCCACAAATTATGCCATCTTGTACATGGTCGGCCATAGGGTCGCATACCATAAAAATCGCAAATTAAGGTTTAAAAGTAATAACATTGCACTTATAATTTGTTTAATGTGTTTTATAATAATACTATGATAGGTCTTCGCGGTATACCCTGGCTGCGATCAAATAAATTGTAAAAAGTTTATGTTAGATCATTAGTTTGGTCTACGGTAAGTTGCTCCAGATGTTGATTGTGGTCGTTGGTGCATAAAATAGATAGAATGATATGCTTTTGGATACAGCTCTTAATAGCTGACAATGTACAGCAGGAATTGATTAGTGATCGAAGTTACAATTCTTAGTGCACTTACGTTACGTAATTGGGACCGCACAATCAAATGGTTACAATTTTTGGTGCCGCAATGTGTTCGGCACGATAGGTAGTTGAGAGGGCAATGGCCTTCGATGGCCATTGGCTGGACATCAAGATTTACGCTTACAATATATATATATATATTAAACAACGCTATGTATATATATATTAAACAACTTTATGTCAATTTGCTCCACAATTGTAAACAATTTTCTAAATTCAACTAATATAATATTCATCTTGAAAGATAAAAACTCAGAAGATCTATGAAATAAAACTTTTTTTTTGTATCATTTTTTGGACTATTTGGAAATATAATGACTACAATTGTATTAAGAAAGAATAAGAACTCATATCCTATTTTCAAATATGCACCATTAGAGATTTGTTAGCCTTGGCTACAATAATATTTGCAGAATTTTATAATACATATTTACAATAATTATATAGTAGCCATTATTCAAGCCAAAGTAGTTTATAAAATTTACTACTCTTGCATTACCATTAATTCCTTCTTAACATACGCTCTTGCTGTGAAATGATACATTGCTATGTGTTATCCATTGCAGTGGAAAAACTTCACCAAAAATAGTTTCTACTATTGTAACTATTTCTATCATAATATTAGCTGTAATATTAAACTATCAGGCATATAACTTTAAAAAATAATTTTATGTCACAATTGATTCCTAGTATATTATTATGGCCAATAAAATTTATATTTTATAAAATCATAGCAATTTTTCATATTATTATGCATCAATTCCATCTTTTCCCAGACTGGAGTTTTAGTGCTTTTGTTTTATTTTAATAGACAAATTTATTACACTTATAAAAAGTTAGAAAAAATAAAGTAGCATTAAAAAATGAAAATCTCCAAAAGGCTGATCAAGATAATGTCTATCAGTTGTTAACTACTGCAGTAATTATGTATTTCATCTGTGATTCGCCTGCTATGGTATCACATTTATTTTTTACAGAAACTAAAATTGCCATTAGTCATACCATTTTATGTATATTTTGTAATAAATAAAAGGTTTTGCAGAAGTTTTATAATAAAATTTCTAAAACAAAGATACATTAATGTTATTCAAAAAACACAAACTTTATAAGCACTGTTTTTCAAAAATATGTAATTTTGCTTTAGTCAAATTGCTAGGAAAAATCTTAAACAGGCAAAACTCTCCATACATATTGCCACTCAGTGCAAGCCAGAGCAATCAATGGATGCATGAAGGCTTGAACATAAAATCCCCATCTAGTTCCTACTCATCTAATATTCCCAGACTAGTTTCTGGTTCATGGCCTTCGTCATAGAGGAACCTTGGATCTGAGAGCACTGCACCTAGATCTTAGCATCTAATGCAACCCTCCAGCAGCCACCTTTTATCTCTACTTAAATACAAAACTATGAGTCTTAAATTAAAAACACTATAATATTTTCAATCCAAGATCATTATTTTATATAGTCAGAAAGGTCTGAGCTCAGTTCAGTACCTATAGTTTAGTGTTGTTGGTTCTTTAATAACTATAGCCACCTTTATATCCTATTAGGCAGGATTGGTTTTAAGCCAAAAAATATCACATGATCACCATTTTTTTTCATTTGGTATCCATTGATTACTTTGGATTGTATTGAGTAGCAATACATACAGAGAGTTTTGCCTGTTTTAAGAACAGTTGCAAGTAGGCACAAGAAATGGTGATCATGTGATGTTTATTGGTTTAAAAATTTTACACAATAGTCTATACTTTCAATCTTTAAAAATTATATAGAATAAATAAAAAATCCAGATTTTACTATTTTTAATGTGACTTTTCTAGTAACTACCATGCACTGACATGTACTTCATTTTTAAAATCATCCCTTACACTCATTTATTGTAAAACCATGGGCAAAAAATGAACACTAGATAATGTTTCTAAGCAGAGTTTAAGCTAATGATTTTCATGATTAGAGATTGTTGTTCTAGAAGCACACGATCATAAAATTTATAATTAAAAATGTTATGAAAATCAAAATACATATATGATTAAAGAAAACTACCATTATGATTTCAAAACAAGGTCATTATTATATAAAAAAAGATTGTTCTGATGAAAAAAGAAAGGAATTGTTGCTTAAGATGAGAGCAGAAAGAGTGAGTCAAATAAAGTATACTAAATACTGGAGAATGATTTTAATTCATCAAACAATTTATGAGGGTCAGAACAGACAATATTGAACATTTTTTGTTAGAATATTAACAAATGATGAAATTATGATATGAGAAAGTAGAATATGTGAAAAATGAGTGGATAATTTCTGTTTTGATGGTAAAAAAAAAAATAACAGAAAAATTACAAATAAAATAGAGAGAAACTAAAAGGATCTTTGAAAATGGTGTTTGAAAAATAAAAATAAATACTAAGATTTCTGATGATACCATTGTACATGTAGATATATATATATATATGTATATTGGATTATATGAAATACCATATATGATGAAAAAATATGTATCCATGAATTTAGTCTCCCATTAAAAATATATGTAAAGTATCAAACCATGTAGGTACCAAAAATATATTTTGAGTGGTAAAATATAAAATTATTGGGCTGAAAAGTAAAAGGAAAAAAATTAAAGAAACTGATTCAATGACAATAAATGGTAAATAAGTTCTAGGCCATTTTAACATTGTAATTCTTAATGTTTCAAAACCAGTTATTATTCTTGCCCTTAAAATAAAATAAAGAAAGCAGATTTTATACATATCATATATATATATGAAATTTTTTTCTGATGATTGCTCTTAACAGAATGGTCTAATTGCTTAGAATCCTACTTTAAATTCAATATTTATTAATCAAATGGTTATCATGCTAACATCATCACAGTTCAGGTCAGCAATATCTGAAAAATAAAAATAAAATACCACTTGAAAGCTTGTCTTCAATAAACTAACTATAAGATATATTTGGAAAGGTATAAATAACTTTTGAAGTTTTTTTAAAAAACATTTAACATTTCAAGGTACATGATAGAAATAATCCAGAATATCTGCAAATAAAATATAAAATTTTTGGCAATAAAAAATGGACAGAAATAAATAATAATGTAGACTTGTTGTGATTTCTCACTGTATTTCATCATTATCCAGAAGATGCCTCTTATATTATACTACTAGACAAAAAATAGTTTGAAAGATTCAAAAACCTGATGGTTTGCAACCCAAACATACTTTTCTTTTTAGATAAATAAAATCAGCATAATGTTAACAGCTATAAATTTAGAAATTTTACTTATAAGCTATCTGAAAATACTTTTGGCTATTTTGGTCAAAGGCTAAGAGACTAATCTGAGATCTCATTAGATTCTATAATGTGATAATTATTAATGACTCATTCGTACACCAGAGAATTTGGAGTTTAATAATGTAATTACAGTAAAGCCTCAAAATATGCTATATCAACATACTTTATTTCAATTGTATATTATTTTAAAAAATATAAAAATAAACAAAAATGTAAATAAACAATAAAACATAAAAATTTGTAAATTTAATAAACTTTATCATATTCAAGCAGCCATTTTTCCATCTCTGATCAAATTTTTAAAAAAATTAAAATTTGTAAATACATTATACAATATGCTATATCCACCTCAGGACATTATATACAGTTGTGTTTATTAAGAAAGTTTTATTAGCTTACGTTGAAAGTTTATACATTTTGTTGTTCTATTTCTGTCTTTGCTGAACAGTATTTTGCAAAATAAAATACTTTCCAAACATATTGCTAAAATGTTTTACAAAATTTGAGGTCATACATAAAATTGATATTGATTTAAAAACATCAAAACAATTAGAGTAATGGAATTTTTTTTGACAAAAAGATTTTTATTGCATTTCTATAAAAATGTTATTGAAAAAAAAAACAATATCCCCCAAGGCATTCTTAAATGTGATAAAAGTCAGACATTTTACAATTTATTTGAAATATAAAAATATGGTGCATCAATTATTTTCTTATTCTTATTTTTTCAGTAAATGAATAAGTAAAACCTTATGTAAATGTGTCCAATCAATTTTTAAGTAATAATTATATAATTATTATTTTTTAAAAGCTTTGTTTATACTATAATTTTAATTTATGTAAGCATGTCATATAAACAAAAAAGTGCCTGTTATATATATATATATATATATATATATATATATATATATGTAATAAATAAAGTTTGATATCTGTATTCGTTTCACAATATATGTAATATATAAATCAATATATATATCAAAATACAATACAATTTATATAAACTATATTCTTTTAGAAGTACTTTCGACTATACACTTTGTAGTCTTTATCAACTATATTCAACGTTATATAGTTGATAAAGACTACAAAGTGTATAGTTGAAAGTACTTCTAAAAGAATATAATTTATATAAATTGTACTGTATTTTGATATATATTGATTTGTATATTTATATATATATATATATATATATATATATATATATATATATATATATATATATATATATATATATATATATATATATATATATATATATATATTGAAAAACATTCTACACTTGTGGCTCAATAAACAATATTCTATTCTAATTAAAGATTATCAAATAATGAGTTTTTATATGTGATGTATGAGGTATGCAATGAGGGGGATGGGATTTGGAACAAAATGTAATAAATATCACAACTTCACTACATATGTATATATTGTATCATAAACTGAAGCAATTACATTTAAATATAACTCACTTGGGTAACTTTTAAAGAGTTATATAGGGATGGAGATGATTGAATGGGTTATATTTTCCAATTACCTTCACAAAATCAACACTAGGAAATTGAAATACATAATTTATTTTAAATAAAAAGGCATGTATTTGCAGCATTTATCAGGGCACAATCTTTTTATCTGTAAAAAAAAAAATGCTTAATGGATAGATTTCAGATCCTATAATTTTCAATTTCCAATGGACGTGGCATTGACTCAGTGGTTAAGCATTTTCTTTAACTCTTTTTTATAAACATAAAAGTGATAAGTTATGTTTCCATTTGAAATGAAATATGATATAAAATCCTACTTGCAACTTGAGTTTTATAGACAAATAACCATTTATTTACTATATAAAATTAACTAACTCACACATACATACATACAAAATAAAAATAATTATTTTAAAATAAATTTATACAATGAATAAGCATATAAAAATGATTAAATAAAAGTAACTTAATGATTAATAACAATGAAGTAAATTAAAGTAAAGTAAATGGATTACACTGATCTTTTAAGGTGTTTTTTTATTGTCTTTTATTGAAATTTTTTAAAAAGAAACAGTCTTACCATGGTATATATATAACTTCAATTATTGATCAATGTGAAATAAATTTGTGATGTTTTTTTTCTTTTCTATTTTGTATGATTTAGTTGTTCAGTTTCCAACAATGATAGAAGCACTCATTCTTCATAAGTGTTGTAATTAATTGGGTGCTATGACTTTAAACTTGAGCTCAAGCAGTCATGAGAAAGCGATTACATAATTATTGCAGTTTGGTACAGTTTTAAATTAATCAACATTTCATTTTCTTGGGCTGTATTAATAAAATAATAATAATAATAATCATAATCATAATCATCATCATCATCATCATAATAATAATAATAATAATAATTAATAATACCGCAGAAAATCCTGATAGTGCCAGTAAGTAATAGTAACGTAGTTGGGTTTCAAACCCCAAAAAATCTAATAATAACGCCACAATTTAAAATCAAACCAATATAGATAATTTCACAAAATAAAAATAAATCTTTTTGAAACTATAATTAGTGAAAATCATAAACTAGCTCAAGAATATATAAAAAAAAACCCTTACGTTACCAACAATTTCTTTGTTTTTATAAAAAAAAAAAAAGGAGATCACAGCTATGCATGATCGATTATTTGGCGTCAATATGGCCGCTGAAGTGCGTAAAAATTTACACACCATCAAATCGTACGCCACGGTCACAAAAACTAACATGCAAGCAACAAGTTCAAAAAATTTCGCGACTGCAATAAATAATAAAATAGTTCCAAGATTTAGAAAAACAAATCCGAACGATATAAAACAGTTAGTTTAAAGATACAGGTAAACCAAGATCCCCCCCCCTTGCACACTGGACCGATAATATGCTAGAATGAATTAATGAACACTTTAACAACACGATTCCACGGGGACTCTATACATCGTTCAAAAGATTTTTTCCACCAATCTCGATAGTAATATCTGCCACAGATGCAAATATATCATTGTATCGGTTTCCACACACGTTATTATATCAAGCAATAACTGAAAACGAACTGTGGGAAACGATCGTAAGAATCGCAGATCATCCAAATCCCAGATACCTCGCAATCAAATTTCTTGACAGTAGTCAAAAGAAACAATTTCTAAACCAAATTAAAACATTAGACAATTACGCGATTGTTATAGTCGATCAAGATCGACAGAACCAATTACAGGAATAATAAAAAATACATATTTTGGATACACGAAACAAGACTTTCAAAAAATGATGGATCCATTTGGCAAGGTTATAGCATTTCAACCAATATACCTCAAAGACACACCAATACCAATATACAGCAATAGCTATGATTTTAAGTTAAAATTACACAAAGACATTGACCCAGAATCTATACCAACACAAATTGCAGATCAGGAAGCTATGCTGAGCCTATATATAAGAGGTTTAAAACCACAATGCTATGCCTGTGGCAAGCATGGTCACCTAGCCACACAGTGCATGGATAGCCAACTCATACAGGGCCTGACACCAAATAATCAGCACATCCAATCCCAACACGAAGAGAGCAACAACACACAAAATAACACCAGTAACTCAAACAACAATCAATATGAAAACAATCACAGTACAAATGAAGCTACTAAAAACAAACATGCAGAAGAAAACACTAATATAATTGAAACTATAACAGATAGCTCAAATAAATTATATGAAAGCACTGATCAAATGAATCCAAATCAAGCACAAATCATACCTGAAGTATCACAAACACCAGGCATATCAATCAATAACCCGTCAGACTCAAATCCAGACATATCGAATAATACATACAACTCCCCAAAAACAAGCATGCCGCATATAATTATAAACAAAACATCTACAGATATTCTAGAGTCACTAACCCCATGCCTCCCCCCCATAGAAGCAACACCAACAGAAGTCCAAAAATCTGGTTGGCCAAGGAGAAATAAATCAAAAAGAGCCAAAACAGATTAAAACAATATTCTAACAGAAATGATTGAACACTTGGCAGAAAACATAATACCTATGGAGCTGGATAGTAATCAAACCACTAATAACTGCTCACAAAACACTAGAGAATATGCAAAAGCTTCACACAAACTTCAACACACTGTGAAACCAACTCACAGTCAATCATGATAATGAAGCTAAAAATAACAGCATTTAATATCAGAGGGCTCAACTCAGTCAACAAAATACATCAGCTACAACAATGGATAAAGTTTACACAACCTCATATACTAGGACTTCTAGAAACTAAAATATATAGTGGCTCACAAATTGACCCTACAATACATCTAAGCAGAGAAGGCTACTGTGCATGCTCTAGAGACACATCATCTCCCTCAGGGAGTACTGGAATGCTCATAACACAAAGTTGTCCATTTGACTCATTCAAAATCATATATATAGATGCAAATTTACTAATAGTAACTTTCAGTCATCAAATCATCACACTAAACATTATATTTGTGTATATTCCACCTAGCCCTACAATCGTCTCAAATATTATATTAAACATAAACTCCTTACTTGGCTTGGCTCTAATTCATATCCAACCATACTAATTGGGGATTTCAACATGAAATATCAAGAGTTCATTTTAAAGTGGCTGCATCAAATATCAATTCCACTTATGAGTGCAGAGGGTTTTCTGTCAAATGAGGCAGTTACCTTTCACAATGGATGTCATACATCAAGAATTGATCTGTGCTTTTATTCACCTATGTTACACCATCAAATCAACCTAAACATCAACCCATCTCCCTTCTCTGATCACTCTGCACAAACCATACTAATTAATCTGACAGGAATTCAAACAACTGCACTTACACATGGTAAAACAATCAGAATTCTACTTCCAACTTCTACCCCAGAATTTATTTTTTCAGAAACATATATAATGCTTCACAAAATCAAAAATATGCAACTTAACCCCATTCAAGGATACTTAGCATTCATAAACATTTTATCATTTAATATAGATCACATTACATGCAAATCCCCCCCACCCTCAAGACTGCTAGCACTGGCTGATGAAATACATAAACGGATTACAATGATAAACCCAACACACACCAGTCAACAACATATATGCAGACTTACACAAACATACAATAACATCTGTAACCACTTGAAAAACTACCTAGCAATAAAAAAGAGTAAAGTCTGCCTCGGCCAACAACACACATGGACAAGAAAATACATTCGCTGGGCCTTGGGCTACCCATCCACTGTCAGAGTGCCAATGGCACTCACAGAGCAGGGGCACACATACACAGGAAATAATATGTTAAAACCGATCTATCAGCATTTCAAACAAAAGCTGCAAGCATACCACCCAGTCAAATATAATCCTAACATCTTTGGAAAACCAGAAACAAATACCCATATAACATCACAGAATTTGCTATTAAACTGGCAACAGTATAACATCACAGAATTTGCTACTAAACTGGCAACAGTACCTAATGCATGTCACCCAGGAGCACATGGAATCCCCAAATTTGTCCTTGCACATCTCAGTCAGTTCACTAGCCAATATTTATGTGACCTTGCAAATCATCTATCACAGAAGTTGCATGACATCCAAGGTTTATATCCAATAGCAATAGTCCCCTTCAACAAAGAAAAGTCCAAGTATCAACACTATCCAACCTACGACCAATCTCAATGGGGCCACTTACGATTAAAATAATTGAAAAAGTACTCAAAGACAGCCTAGAGCCATATATTCTACCACTAATTTCACACAGCCAGTTTGCAAGGAAGCAATAATCAACTGCACAGGCTGCAATGATATTCAAAACTGTTATAAACTCAGTGCGGGACAGGAAGAAGTATGCACCAATTGCAGTTCAACTTGATATAGAAGCGACTTTTGACTCGGTTGACATCAATACATTAATCAATATGCTAGCTGACACCACAATTCCGCAAACTCATCTGTACCTGCTCACAAACCTACTACTTAGCAGGGAAATACATATCACACTCAATGGCAAAAATTCCCCATCATTCATTCCCACACAATCCATATCCCAAGGCTCACCACTCAGCTCACTGCTATTTACTTTTTACATCAACCCACTCATACTCAAAATTCAACAGAGTATCAAAGGCATCCAGATACCAGGCACATCACAACATATAGCCTGCATTGCATATATGGATGACATCATAGTCTTCCTACCATCAAGAAAACAGATACCAATACTACAGAAAATACTGCAAGACTTTCAAGCAACACACTATCTAAAATTTAATCAAAACAAGACTGCTGCTTGGTCTCTATACACTAGTAAGCTATGCATGCAAATTTTCCAAGGCAAACTGTTTCCTTTCCTCAGCTTTTCTTTTTACATGGGAACAAACACAATGAGGCAAAAAATCCAGAACAAGTTAAAAAATGAAGCAGAACAGATCACTGCCTCACTATCAAAAGCATTCCTCTCAATATATGCTAAAGTAGAATTGTTCAATCAGCTGGTAATCACCAAGATTATTTATTATTCTCCCATAATTCAATTCTCAAAAGCCTTTACATCAAAAATCTCTTCATATTGCAATAAACTTCTATGGAATAGAAGGACAGTGTCAATATCTGCGAAACAGCTTAGTCGACCAGCAATACACAATGGTTTGGGGCTACATAACATAGATATTTTTCGAATACAAAAGTCCGCAAACCTTATAATAGCCACCCTCAGACATTTCCCAGAACTCCAGTATCTAATACAAATAATACCCATAGACAAACCTCCACCTTCACATTGCTATCTATCATCAGTTATAAACCAGTTCAGAATCACACATACTCAAATATCACTGCAAAAAAACAACAAAATATTCATATTGGCAGATATATGCAATGGTATACCAGGGATATACATCAGATATTTCAACACAGATGCTTGGAATAAACAACCGACAGCTGCTTAAAAAAATTAAAAAATGGTCCATGGAGCTCAAATTCTTTGATTTCCTCCTGAAACTAAATCTATATGCTTTGCCAACATCATATTTCTTAAGATACAGACGATTATATACAAAAATAGATCCCTTCTGCATGCTATGCCACCAAGCAGAAGAAACCCAACAACATCTGTTTTACAACTGCCCAGCATTAAACAATATTCTTCATGAAATAACAAATATATATATATATACAGAAAACCAAACATCTCCCTGCAAGATATTATCAGTCCATTCTGCAGAACATCCACCCCAACAATCCGACCAGCAACTTTTGTAATTTATGCATTTTGGTGTACACGATGCACAGTTGCTTTTGGCAACATTACAAGGCGGCATCCATCAACTTTTCACAACAAATTAGCGCAATTAAAAATCAGAGACAATAAAATAGCACACCCAGACATTTTCGCGGCCACTTGGTCACTTGTAAAACAACGGTCAAATCTCTAATAGTCTGCCTTTTCTCCATAATAGACTTAAAAAAGAAAACAAGAAAATGGACAGCAAAAAATACATGAATCAATAAATGATAACTTAAGATAAACAATCCATCACTCACCCAGTATATATATGTAAGAACTAGGAAAGAACTTAAACACAATATATACAATCCTCGGAAATATCAGTGTAAATACATGTATATAAAAATTATTAATGTAACCTGTTTTCTAGATTGAATAAAGTTCCCCCTTTTTGAAACATCATCATCATCATCATCATAATAATAATAATAATAATAACAACAACAGTAGCAGAAGTAGTAGTAATACCAGTAATAATAATAATAATAATAATAATAATAATAATAATCATCATCATCATCATCATCATCATCATCATCATTTATAAATTAAAAGTTTTTATTTTTGGTATGATGATTTATGTTTAGTAAGTTATTTCATTCCAACACAGTCATATATATATATTAGCCATTGTTATAGTTCACAAAAGATAAAGTTTATTCTGCTCTTTTTAATAATTAGAACTAGACTGATATTTAAATCTTTCAGTCTAGCACTAAAGAAAGCATGTGACCCCTCATTCTCAGATTGTTTTAAAATTTTTTGTACATTTACACTTTAACATTTTTTTTAATGAAAAATATGTAATAGATTGATAATTAAAAATGCATAATAAATTAATGATCTTTTTATCTTTTAATTACTGCTACATATCAGATTTGTATAATAGAATAAATATTGTTTACTGAACTACAGGTATAGAGTATGTTTCAACATACTGTATGCAATATTTTTAAAAAGCAGAAATGTTTACTTGATGCTTTTATGAGGTTTAAAAAGAGGAAAATGAAAGTGCTTTATTAAAACACGAAATAATTAAACATAAGTTTTAAATATTATTTTAAGCCATTAAATGCAAATATAAGACACAATTTTGAATTATATTGACTCAACTAAAAATTTTATATACTGATTTAGGATTTCCAGAAAAAGCATTTAAGAACAAATAAATAAGTTTAATAAATTTTAAAATCTAAACTTTTAAATATGAACAATTGATAAAAAAATTAATTTGTCATATCTACAAATCACCAATAATTAATTAGATTTTTAAACTAAAAAAAAAAAAATTAAAGTAAATTTAACTTTAAAATTATAAACATAAGCTTTGTACAAAATTAATTATTGATTTAGATGTTTTCACACAATAGTAAAGAGGTAGATTCCAGAAATTAAGATTCATGGGTTGCATCCATTTCTAATCATTTGGTGGCTTAAACTTCTTATAAATTCCAGGAACAATAAAATCACTTGATTAATTTTTTTATAATAATTATTAATAGAATCTATAATTACAGACAAAAACTAATTTTGAAAAAATCAACTTGATTGAATGCAATAATTCAAATGTACCAATCATTAAAAACATGCATTCATATAACATTAAATATAAAAATGTGAATAAACTTATTATTACTTATAATGATCTAACATAATCTTAACATATGCCAGTATCATCCTTGGTATGAAAGCATAGCATGTTAAATAACTTTTTCAGAAAGGATTTTAATTCAGGTGTGCATATTTACCTCCATAATGACAAAATTTAATTAATAATGAATATCTTAATGTAATCTCTTACAATGATTCATTTCCCAGATATTCCATCATAACAGATGTAAAGGTAACCATTAGATGAACAACTATAGAAATATGAGATTTTTTGCATCAATAATAAATGCCAAATTATGCTTTGTTCATATTTTTATTCTTAAATCAACACATAAACATAGAATCTATTACTTCTTTTTTTTTTTTAGCCAAAAAGAGTTTACATTGTTTTACTTCCATTGACTATGGACAGTCTATCTGAAAATAAGAAAATTTTTTACTCAGTTTGTAACTTGAAAACATTTTACAATAAGTTTTCTAAAACATTATGCCATAATACACATAAATATCAATAGAAAAATGAGAAAAATAGCTAAAAACTAAATGAAATTATTTTATTACAAGGTACTTTAATACAGAATATAATAATTTATAAACATGTGTTATTTTTACAATATGCTGTCATTTCTCTTCTACGATAGTTTGCAGATATTAAAAAGTGCCAAGGAAATCTATTCCTAATATTTCCAGTCTAATACTCAAACTATATTCTTTAGGCTCAAAATAAAATTTAATGACTAATCAGTTATGTCAAAGATTAACATTAAATTAAAATACATACAATACTTAAGTAAGGGTTCTCAACATAATGTGATTGGATATATGATTTCTTAGGCAATGTTAAAATAAACCAAAAGTTGTGATTTATTATAGCTATGACTGTTTCTTATAAAGTGAAAGAGAATTTGGAATCAAACAATTTCTTTATTTATTTACAACCCACCTACTGGAATATTACAGTTGAAATAAAACTATGTCATGAAATTATTACTGACATTTTAATTTTTTTCAGGAATTAAATCAAATGTAATGTTAGACAATATTCATCAACTTAATAAACTATTTTACATTACTTTATGGAATTAAGCACAACACTGATATTTAAAAAACAAGTTCCTAAATTAATTATCCGCTTAGAAAAGTAAAATTAAATATCTAAAAAAATAGTTTATTTATGATATGAATGGGAAAAGATTTGCTAACAAAGATAATGCAATCAAAACAATATAGAAAGCTCTTTGACAAAAGAGAGTCCTAATTAATAGAGAATTATAACAAAACTTCAAAATAAATATTTTCCCGTCCACAACATTTCTCTTATAAAATATTTATTTGCATATGTATTTTATGAATGATATAAAATATACGTAATGTCTTAATGATGTATGGAGCTTTCTTACTTTATAATACAGGTCTAATTCTAAAATGCTGGAACAATTTATATTAAAGAAGACAAATGGTGGAAGTCTCTATTACCTAGTTATGCCAATCTTTCTTTAGTCAGAGTGAGATACATATATTTATAGGCTCAATAAAGTTTGTGGCAAAGCTTTGAAAGTGAAGCGTTAGAATAAATTACTAAATAAATAGAAGCAACAACCAACTACCATCAATTATAAACTAATGGTAAAATTTGTCCTAGTGCTCTAATGCTTGACTTTGCTATTAAAAAGACAACTTTGGATACATTTACAGGGATCACCGATGAACATAAAGCTACAAAATTAAAATTCACTGTATATTTATTTTAAAGTTATTATATTTATTAATTTTACTTATTAATTTGTGTTTGAAATAGAATTATATTTTATTTATTTATTCAGTAAACAACAAGTAAAAATATTATATATAGATTTTATAAAAGAAAAATTTTGAGTCAGGAATTTAAAATATAACAGATAAAAATATGAAACTATATATATATATATATATATATATATATATAATTAGTTTCCAACCAGTAACCACCTAAACATTCACAGTAAATATAGCAACCAATATTTCTAACTGCTGTCAAGGCAACCTTCACACCTTTTAATAGCAAGAATGGAAATCCATATATATATATATATATATATATATATATATGAATATATATATATATATATATATATATATATATATATATATATATATATATATAATCAGTTAATTAAAAACAAAATATTCTTTAGTACAACACAACCAATGAATTATTTAAATATTATTAAAAGTCAAATAATTGGTGTTAGTAAAATTCACAGAATATTATTACATAAAAATATTAAATAATTTTGAAGCATTACAATAAATAAACTGCTCCCAATTAGAAGTGTTGAGAAATTTTATTATAATTATTTGATATTTAGTAGATGTGTATTTACAACAGAAAATCTAGGATCTAAGTGAGATCTCTTACATATCACAAGAATTGCTCTATACGGATATGAATGAACACTATTAAATCTATTATGTGTCTCATAAATATCTTTAATAAATGTGATGTGAGATCTCATAAAAATAATATATAAATTTCAGTAAAATTGGTAAAGTAGACATTGAAAAGTAGAACAGTTTCTCCAAACAGAAATATTATGCCTTAATAAGTTTTGATAACATGAAATAAAAATAGTCACTAAAGCTGGTCAAGGTAAAACTGAGATAAACAGAAGAACATAGTATTTAGTTTATGTAATAGAAAACAAAGAAAGTCTATATAATTCAAACAGGATAGTCTACAATCAATAAATATACTTAATAAGAATAATTATTAACAAATCAAATACAAATATTACTAAAATGTAAAACATAATTATTACAAATAGTGGTATAAAGATATGCGACAACAAACAATTAAAAGCTATCCATTTGTTAATTAAAAATACATAATCATTATAATCTCTTAAGCATATTCTTGGTTTAAATGTTAACATTTTACCTATCTAGTGGACCATACTTTGTAAATCTCTTTATATGTGAATATTCCTTAAGTTTTTTGCTTAAAAAACAAAAACTGTAAAATCTTTCCAATGTATGTATTTTTTAATGTGAATGAAGAATATTTCGCACAATCAGAATTTGAAGTGTTTGTAATAGTGATTGAAAACTTGGTAGAAGGTTTTTATGCAATTAAATTATTTCTGAAATAATCATAAAAATATGGATAATTTCTCATAATAACACTAAGAAAAATAACATCTTAAAAATTTTGAATTACAACATTATTTTATTTTTAGATAACTTTGCTTAATTCAAAATGTTTGTGGTATAATAGTTAATTGAACTGCCTGCATGCTAGCAATCTGGTTTTCATTCTGGTGAAACTTGAATTGTATTTAAGAAGTTGAAAATTTTAGAAGCTCAAAACTTGTGTTAGAAAGTAAATTCTTTATATACTCAGATAGCTCTTTAATTTAATCTCAAAAGCTTTTATTTATGAAAAATAATGTTTACATACTTATAACAGACAGAAAAAATTATGTTTTACATATCATCAACAGTCTGAGATCATTTGCATATTGATAATTTTCTGATAAATAATAGTGTACTGATATAGCTTTTTTATTCACCTATCAGCATTGATGCAAAATGAATCTATTATTCATCTTTTGCTTAGCCACTAATGATTCAGTGGATCTGGTATATTAAGAAAATTCCACATTTCATTATACATCAATTTTGATGCAGTGAAGTCTCTGTTTATTATGTTCATAATAATATTCATGAAAAGCCTGACTGGTTCAGGGACAGGCACTGTGAACAATAGCTTACATCTGACCTTCCATATAGCATGTACAATAAGGATTGAAAGTCTAATAATATGAAACTGTTTAGTTTGTAATTCTTCCCTTATAGACATGATTTTGTAATAATCCACCATTAAGTTTTGGTATATGGCTAAATTTATTTTATTGATCCCAGGGCATGAGTATATTATATGGTTGAATGACTCTTCTTGCCTTTTACATATTTGACAAATAGGGTCTATCTTATTGTAAGTTTATTCTAAGTTTATTTTAATAATGACATTAAAGTATTTAGGCTCAAGAGTAAGAAATTTAAAAATTGTTGTTAATTTGTAGTTGGTGAAGCCAAGATTCGGAACAATAAAATGGATGTTTAACTATTCTTATAAGAAGAATGTAATGACCTTAGGTTAAATAAGATTGTGCTTAGATAACTAATCAACCACTAACCATAACTACAAATTTCTAATATGATGCAGACATTTATTAACAGTTTGGAGATATTGTAGTCCTGTAAACTAATAGTTAATTTTTAACATTACCCAAATTAAGAACTCAGTAAAATGCACACATTTTATTGCCTTATTTCTTAACCAGTTTTCTGTTTCTTCTTATAGAGCAAATCAAATAATGATCATATATGTAATTTTTATTTCGTTAACTTCATTTACTATCTGACATTTTGGACACAAATGTCGGAGTTAATTATTTATATCTTTTATCATTATTTCTGAAGTCAAGTCAGTTTTGATCCCATATAATATCTCGCTATTTTTTGTCGTTTATTTGACTAGTTAATTGTTTACATGTGTTTTTATAAAATTTTATGTTTAGAATTTTTGTTGGCTTTAAAAAGTTATTCCCCCCAATATAAATGCAAATAAATAATGTATTAACCTCCTATAATGTTCTGTATTTTTATCTCCCAATAAATAAAACAATACATAAAAGTTGATTTAATTAAGTCAAAACAAAATAAATATTCATTTTAGATATATCAATATCAAGTTTATTTCCCCATTTGAGTTTTATTCCGCACTTGAAATTAAATCTATACAAATGATTATGAAACAAAAACTTGCAGTTTTATTTTCAAATAATTATCAGTTTTTTTGACAATTTGATCAATAAGCATTATTATTACTTCAGCTTATATAAAAAGATTGTTTAATTGATTATGAACAGACAAAAGTAAAAAGCGGGAAAAGTCCATATTATATATTAATAATATTCTTAAAAAAATTTTATCATTGTAAATAGGTAAGCATTATTATTTTATTGCAAAATAGTTTTTTAAAGTAAAAGCACCACAAACACTATCTACATTTGTGATAAGAAAGCAGTTAGATGGTGTAAAGGCTTCGTAATCCGCTTGGCATATCTTAAAGTGATTCAAACGCGGTGAACTTTTTTTTTAAAAGAGTCAATTAATAACTTAACAAAAATAATATAGTTGTTTAAAATTGCCTACCCATAAAGCAGATAGGGTTTAGCCTGGAAAAAGTTGATATGATCAAATTTTATCTTTAATGACATCTATTAAAATTGGGATTAAACAAATGAATTAACAAAGTCGTCCTACCATTATTTACCTAATCTCAACTAAGATTCGGTTTGGATAAATGATTTTCTTTTAGTAGTATTTAAATTTTTAAAAGCAGGAAAATTCTTAATATTGTCAAAATGCTTTCCAATAAGAAGAATCAAAATAATAGTTGATTCAATATTTTATCTAATGATCTTCAGCAGAGTTCAGTCTTCTAACTTATGTTATTTAATCTATTTATTGCTGATTTTAAAGAAACAGATTGCAGAAAATACACCTAAGCTAATGATATTTCAGAAAAAAGACATTTTACAGAAATAGAGGTCTATTGACAAGGACGTAAAAGTCTTTGAATCTTTATATTTGTCTGAAGGTTTGCAATGATGGTATATTATTAGATGAGATATGTTGGACTATTTCCATCATCTATGACTGAATGTTAATGTATAGAAAATTTTAACCTTTATTTTAATTTTCCAAATATAAACAACTTGTTAGTAATAACACACAAATAGACAAGACAGATTAGTAATTATGCAATGTTTTGAGTAGTATTATTCTACACTCTTCTTCAGGTATTGCTGGCCTATATGCACAGTGACAATATTTACTTAGAAGTTGAACTCACACCTTTAGATTCTTGAATATCGCATTTAAGGCCAACACTCTAACCAACTGAGCTAATCTGTCATATCGGCCAGCAACACCTGAAGAAACGTGGAGAATAATACTACTCAAAACATTGGGTAAACCTGTGTTGTCTATTTGTGTGTTATTACTAACAAGTTGTTTGTATTTGGAAAGTTTAAATAAAATTTAAAATTTTCTGTACATTTAACATTCATTCATAGATGATGGAAATAGTCGAACATATCACATCTTTGTTCAAAACATTCATAATTCTACAGAAACACCCATCCACATATCAGAGAAATATCTCTTAATTGATTAAAACTTTTAAACTGAAAATATATAAACTTGAACAACGTATTAACTTATTAGTAATTTTTATTATTCATTATAACAATTTATTTATTTTTATTATGAAAGATCATATCTAAAATAATTTTTAAAAATAAGCTTTTTGTTAAACTGGATAGTAATATACTTGAGTTCAAGTTATGAATAGCTTAGATAGTTCTAGGTATTCCATGGGTGAATACAATGTGTTTATTTTTAGAAAAGTCATCAACCTAACCTGCTGAATTGCCAAACAGGAAAATCAATATAATAGCTTTTTGTGCTTTTATACATTTCATAATCAAATATCTGAAGGCAAGTAAATAAAAAGCATACAGATTTATATGATTTTATAAGAAAAAGCATTATTATAACTGGTAAAACGTCTGATGCATTTTATAAAAAGAAAATTGATGGTTACTAGTGATATAATCAAACTATAATGTTTTTCCCATTTTATGGCATTTGTCATTAAAATAGTTTGTAATATGTGAAACCAGTTTCAAAATGTAATGTAGATTTATTGGTGAAATATTTAATTTAGATTAATTAAAAGCCAAACCCAAAGCAAAATTGGTTTTAAATTTCCAAAGACTGATAATGATATTACTCTTTCCAATTTAAAGAACGATTGATAGAATGTTATTCATATTTTAAAAGAAGTCTTAAAAAATTATGGTTTGAAACTTATACAAATACATTGTAGAAAATAATTTTTCAGTAACCTATAGCTTTGTATTGGACAATGGAGTTTGGATATTGAAGTGCTATATAAACTCTAAATATCAGCTACTGCATTTAATGAATTAAAACATCGAGTCTGTCCTTTATCATTTAATGTAGTAGAAATTTGATAGCGATGTAAAGCAGCTAAAATGTGATATTTGTTGGTGGATTTTGACTCATTAAAAGCAAAAACCAAAACATTACCTTTTTTAAATTTTAAAATTCCAACAGTCTAATCATTGTGCTATTTTAACAATTTAGAAAATGATTGACAACATGTTATAAATGCTTTGAATGAAGCAGAAGCGTATAAAGACTTAATAAAAATCAAAATATAAAAAGAGCGCTGTCACCCTTCCAATATGTGGATGTAAGACATGAATCCCTTGATAATGTAATATAAAAAAAATGGTAAATTGGATTTAAGATTTTAAAAAAATTAACACCAAAAAACTAAACTGCTATACTTGCTAGCTTTGCTAATGTTACATTGTAGCTGTTTTATAAAGACACATCTTTGTTATACTCAATGTGTAAAAAAACGTATTAACAACTTTAAAGATTTTACATTGTTTTCATATGAGCGAAGAACCCCATTTATATTATGAGGATTAGCATAAAGATGCAATAGTAACTGCTTTTACTAAAAAGTATACATAGAAATAAAATACAATGGAGAACTACAAATAAATGAAATATTAAAGTTTTTGTAAAAACCAAATTTGCTACAAAGGCAGTCAAATATATCACCACAAAACCTCTAATAAGAAGGCTAAAAAAACACTAAGAATTAAGTATGAAGATATTTATGATTGCTTATTGTTTTTATGGTTATTTCATAACTCATCCTTTTTTCTTCTTTGAGTGAAGAATAGCAATATTTACAAACTGTAAATGGTAAGTTCAAGTTAAGATGTACTTTCATGAAGTATCTGTATGTACTTGTTATATCTCAACTTATCTTCAACTAATGGACTAATCCAGAATCCATCTTATCTTGATATAATTGATTATTCCAATATCAAAACAGATCAATAGGTGATGATATTCACTAAATTTTCATTATGGAAAAGGATCTGGCCATAAATAGTCCATTTGTATGTAAATGCAGTCATGCTACTGTCAGAGATGAAGAGCAGTAGGCACATTGTTTACTATATGGTTAAAGCAATGAGGCAAATTAATGTTAGAACTAAAATCAAATACAAGGTAAACTGTCGCAGAACAGCTGGAATGTCATTCTATCTCCACAAAAAGCAAGGTGTTATGATACAGCTGTAAATATGAGGTAAACATAGAAGAACACTCTGAAATTTCTTGTGGTAATAGTTTGCATGGCAACCAAATGCTATACTGATCCAATGTATGATGTATAAGTATATTAAATATGCTGAATAAATAATATTAAGTCATATATACGAGTGTGTTTATTACAATCACTCATAAACATAATAATACTATATATCAGTAAATATAAAATAGCAATTAATTGAAAAATTCTAATTAATTAAAATTATATCATAAAGTTAAATAGTATGTATATTTTTTCTAATGTTTAAAATATAGAATAAATAAAATGATGCGCAATATTACACATGAACACTATTATTCATTACATTATGCAAAACATTTTAGACTAATATCTATCACTATGCATATATTTTACATGACAAACTTATTTTCATTTGGAAATCTGCTGATTTGAAATACTGTGCAGGACTAGTAACATGTTTCTATAGATCTTATTGATGATATATATAAAAAATATATAGTTAGATCTTTGTATTGCTCTCTGAAAATAGTTGCATGTTATGGACATCAACATTATAACAGAATGGAATCATAAATATAATAGTCTAGGTCTAGGTTACAGAGGACACTGAAACTGATATTGTAAAAGTTCTTAAATAATCTTTATTACCAAAATAATGGGAAATGAGATTCATTCCTAAGTCAGTATAATATTGATTTTAACGAATCCTGAAGATTTGTTCACATTTTTTATCTGCAAAAATGTTCACTTTAATACATCAATAAAACATACATGGATGTAAAGTAATCTTTCTTTAGCTATTGTATAACTGCAATATATTCACTTTTAGTATGCTAAAAAAGCTATTAAGAATACAATATTATAGTTTTAATGGATTTTCATACAATAAAGGTAAGTGTGAGTAATTATTCACAACTAAAAATAAAAAATGCTTATGTTCTATTCATAAGTTGTGATTATTAATATATATATATATATATATATATATATATATCAAATGCTTATGTTCTATTTATAAGTTGTGATTATATATATATACACTGTAATCTGACTTAAAATTATTAAATATAATATAACTATAAATAATATTTTCAGCATTTTTAAAAATGGTTATTATCTCTACATCTATGGATAATCTTCTAAATTCAACTAATATAACATTCGTTTGGATAGATGAAATCTCAGAAGAACTATTTAAAAAAATCATTCTCTATCTTTTCCCTTTTATAACATTTTTTGGATTATTTGGAAATCTAATGACTACGATTTTACTAACAAACACTAAAAACTCTTACATCTATTTTCGACTATGTACCATCTCAGATTTGGTAGCCTTGGCTGTATTGACACCCTCAAAATTTTATGAAAGCTTAGTCAATAATATTTATAATAATTACATGGTAGCCATTATTCAAGCCAAAATAGTTTATGAAATTTACTTTCTTTGCATTACCATTAATTCCTTCTTGACATGTGCTATTACCATGGAACGATATATTGCTTTGTGTCATCCATTGCAGTGGAAACAGTTTACCAAAAAAAGAATTTCTGCTATTGTAACTATTTCTATCATAATATTTGCAATAATAATAAACTATCCGGCATTTAATCTTAATGAAATAATTTTATGTCACAATTCGACCACAGTATATTATTATGTTCAGTTAAATCCGCATGTTATAAATTCATAGCTGTATTTAATTTTTTTATGTCTTAACACCATTTTTTCTAGGACTGGAGTTCTAATATTTTTGTTTTACTTTAATAGGAAAATTTATTACGCTTATAGAAAAGTTAAAAAAAACAAAATAGCATTAAAAAATGAAAATCTTCCAAAGGTCGCTCAAGACAATGTTTATCAGTTGTTAGCTGCTGCAGTAATTATGCATTTCATCTGTGATTCGCCTGCTACGGTAGCATATTTCTTTCTTAGAGTAACTAAAATTGCAATGTCTGAAAAGAAATTACAAATATGGTTGCATATATTTGCAGCTCCAGAAAGTTTAAAGTTAGTTATACCATTTTATGTATATTTTGTAATAAATAAAAGGTTTCGCAGAAGTTTTATGATAAGAATTCTAAAACGAAGATATATTAATGACATTGAAGAAACACAGACTTTATAAGCACTGTTTATTTGCAAATATGTAGAATTATTGAAAAAGATTTAGTCAAATCTCTAGAAAAAATTTGTACTTTAGCCTATAGTTTCAATCCTTAACTATTATATAAAATAACATGTAGCCCAGAATTTGTTATTTTTCAGTGCGACTATTATAATAAACAAGCATACTTTCTACATGAAGACCAATTTTTAAATCATCCCTTATGATCCACACACTGAAAACATCATTAATGAATGTAATAATCCCAAACCGATCTTAAGCTAATAAATTTCACAATTAAAGATATATATTTAAACAAACCTGCTAATACAATTTCAAAAACAGATAAATATTGTGTTGCTAAAGATGGTAATGATGAAATAATGAGAAAAGAAGAATGAAAATGTGTGAGACAAAACAAGGTACTAAAAAATTAGAAAAGATTTAAATTTGTCAAATGGTTTTTGTGAGTGGAGACAGAAAATTGTTGAATATTTATTATTAGAATATAGAAAAAAAAAAAAATTTATATTTTTTTAGGTAAGTGAAAAAAAAAAAAACCAACAAATTGGAATCATGAAAGTAAAATTTAAAAAAGTTACTAAATGATAAGGTTTATCTGAAGATTTGTGATGACAGCAATATATTTGTAGGTATATGTTGGACTACAAGAAATAATATGTGCATGGAAAAGAATAAGTGTCTGTAAATTGTTTCTTTATCAAAAAAATTTCCAATGTATCAGACCATGCATGTATCAATGGAACATATATTTGATTAAGAAATCACAAAAGTATTGGTCAGAGAGGTAAAATAAAAGAAAGAAGAAAGAAAATTTTACAAAACAACCCACATGATATAGCAAATAACTTCAAAGCCACTCTAGTATGGTAATTGTTAATATTTCAATATTATTTATTATTTTTTCAATAAAAAAAGGAGATAGAATTCAGGAGATTTTCATACCTAAATATATACAATTTTTAATGTCTATTGGTCTTGACCTGATAGCATAGTTGGTTAGAGCATCACTTCAGATTCAATTTTCTTGAACCTAAATGTTACTAGTTTAAAAGATACTATCACTAATCAAGCTAGGAAAACTTGAAAAAAATAATAAAACTTGAAAATATATGTTCTATAGACTAATAATTAAATGTATTTAGAATTTAAATATTTCTAAAAACATTTAACATTTCATAAGTAAGTGATAAAAGATTTATTTACAAGTGACCTTGGTATAAATAAATAATAATAATTAGCACTTATTACAAATGACTTCTTACCATTTTTCATCATTATCCAAAAACTGCTTCTTACTGATACTATATTATCATCAAGATAGTAGCTTGAAACTTTCAAAAACCTTAACATTTATCACGCAAACACAACTGTTTTCTTAGGTATATAAGAATAGTACCACATTAATGACTATAAATTTAGATATTTTAGTTATAAATTAATTGCAAACACTTTTGATAATTTTAACCAAAGACTATAAACTAATCTGAGATTTCATTATGTCTTATGTGGTATTTATTAATGACTAATTCATAGAAGATAGGACTCTGGGGCATAATAATGTAATTACAATATATCCTCTAACTATGCTGTATCCACATACAGGACCTCAATTATATACTATCCAAAAATATATATATAAACAAAAATCAAAAATTTAAACAAACAAAAAAATGACATAAAAATTTATAAATTTAATATTCAACCAATTTTCCATATTTTAGCATTGTATGTGATGACATTAAAGAAACAATTAAAATTTGTAAATCAATTTCACAATATGCCAACAACTATATATCCATCTTAAAGTATCATATATAATCATGTTTATTAGTAAAATTTCATTGTTTTATGTTGATACCACATATATTTTAATCTTTTTTTACTATTCTTTCCAATTTTGATGAACACTGTTTTGCATAATAAAATGTTTTGTAAGCATAATACTAAAAGTTTTATAAAAGTTTAGGACATACTTAAAGTTGATACTGCCTTAAAAACATCAAAAAATTAAGAGATAATAGTTTTTAACAAGGAAACTTCTATTACATCTTTATAAAAAAAATTTTTTGAAATAATAGTTATAATTTTTTTCTATTAAATGTTTTTATTGACCATGCACGAAAAAAAAAAAATAATTGTTTTTTCAACCACAATTGAGGTTTTTAGACTTAACTTGAAATAAAAGCATGGGAAGTCAGAAATTAATTAAGACAATCCCTTGTTATAAAAAATAGACATTTGATTTAATTAATTTCTGGACTCCACGTTTTTATTGCAAGTTAAATCTACAAACCACAATTGTGATTGAAGAAACAATTTTTTTTCGTGCATGGTCAATAAAAGCATTTAAGATTAAAAAATCTCTATGTTAATAGTGATTGCTATTTTATTAGGCTCTGCCTCTATTCCACAATGCACTTGCCTCAATTATTTCTAAAATAAAAAAATTAAAATGTTATTGTAATAACAACATTGAACAAATTTAAATTATGATAGTGTTTTATGTTTAGATAGCTCTGCTTGATTCAGAAGGCTTGTGGTATAATGGTTAGCACAACAGACTATTATGCCAACAATTTGATTTTCAAATCTTGTGAAACATGAATTTTATTTAAAAAGCTGAGAAATTTTAGAATCTAGAACTTTTTTTAGAAAATAAACCCATTACTTTTTAATTATAGATAAGTAAATGAGTTTTAAAATAATTCTATAAGAAGAATGATAATGACATTAAGCTAACGAGGATTGTTTTAGATATCTACTGAAATGTTAAAAATAAATTAAAAATTATAATATGATGCACACATCATCATAAGCTGAGAAGTATTCTTCTGTGAAATAATAATTAATTTTTAACTTCATCCTAAGTTAAGATCTCAATAGAATCCATCCATTTCATTCCCTTCTAAGCTAACCAATTCTCTGCATATTTTTTATACCAAATCAAATATTGAACAGGTATATAATTTTTATTTAGATATTTACTTTATTTACTATGTGATATTTTGGATGCAGTTATTGAAGTTAATGCTTATATCTTTCATCATCGTTTTTGTATTGAAGTCAATTTTAATGTTATATATTTTTCATAATTTATTATAGTTTATTGCATTTTTATAAAATTTTATGTCTAGAATTTCAGTTGGACTTAACCAGTTATTGTTTCCTCCAAATATGGATGCAAATAAAATATTAACATGATATAAAGTTAGAGTAATTAAATCAAAATTAAATAAAATATTAAGTCATCATAGATTACCCGTTGGATTTTTATTTTCGTTTATGGCGTATTTGAAATAGAATCGATAGAAATGATTATGTTGTTTTATTTTCAGATAATTATCAGTTTTGTTTTTATTATAAAGTTTAAAAAATATTGACAATTCAACCAATAAATTATTATTATTTAATCTTATATAAAAGAAATGTTTACTTGATCATGCACAAACAAACAAAAGAAATTATGGAAAAGTACTATACTATATATTAATAACATTACATGTGAAGAGTTCTTTATGAGAATAAGCAGATAAATATGTTTATTTATTGCTAAGTTGTTATTCTTTTTTTAAATAAATAAATAAAGAGTTCATTTAGCACTACATGCATAACAAACAAAAGGTAATCGTTTGATAGTCCAACTGTTATTCCTGAAGTATGGTTCAAACCCTGGTAATTTTGTCTTAAAAAGTTGACTACAGACGTCATGTATTTGTTTAAAACAATCAAATTAACAAAAGTTATGCAATTGTCAAAAGCCATCTATCAATTAAACCAATAATATTTATGCCAGAAAAAAAGCTTCCATGAATTAGTTTTATCATTAGCAACATTTATTGCCAATGCTATAAAAATTGATGCTAACTTTATCTAATCTCAAGACTTTGCTTGAAAAATGTTTTAGTTAGTAGTATCTAAATCTTTAAAAATAGGAAAAGTATTAATTTACTTGACCAAAGGCTGGTCAAATTAAAAAAAATCAAGTGCTAGTAATTGATAATAATAATTGACATAACATTTTCAAAGGAGTCCAATTCTCACTTATTTAACATATTCATCATTGATTTCATGGAAGGAAAATGTAAGAAATTTCCCAATGCTAATAATATTACTTAGACTTTAAAAAAAATCTTTTTTAAAAATTAAAAAAGGCTACTAACCATAATATAAATGTTTTAAAGTCTTTATTCAAGACTAATATCTTAATCATGACAAAAGATAAGTTTAACTTTTCATCCACATAAGAAAGAAACATTTCTTAATGTAAATATAATGTTTTCTAATAACAGACTCGAACATAATAGAAACTTGAACAAAAATACTATTTTTGTTCATTTATGAATGGTCATAACTAAATTAATTTTTAAGAATAACCTTTGTGGTTAGCTGGATAGAAACTGCTTAAGCTAGAGTTATGAGTAGCTTCCTTAATTACAGATATTGCATTGTTGAATACTATGCCTCTGTTTAGAAAAAAAGTGTTCAATTTAACTTCAGGATATGCAATTTAAAATCATTATAAGAAATATTACTGGCCCACTAAAGTCTACTTCTTTACAATTGCTTCTTGTCTTTTCCCATATTTCTTATTCAAATATAAAAAAAACAAAGTTGCTATACACAAAATGAATAGAAAATATACAGCTTTTACATGATACTATAAAATAAGCATTATTACAATTGATAAAAATGTTGATGCATTTTGAAATAAAAACTGGTGTGTAGTAGGGATATATACTAATTACAATTTTATTTTTTTAAAATTTTTTATGGCTGTAGTATTTAAAACAGTTTATAGTCAAACATGTGAAACTGATAGATTTAATGTTAAAGTATTTAATTTTGACTAATTAAACAAAAGCAAAACACCATCTTTTCTGCTTTTTAATTAATAATTTTAAAAATTAAAAAAAAAACCAAACAAATTCTTTTACACACTTTTTCTTTTCAAATCTTAAATTTGTTTATTTTATGAACCTTTTTAATTTGGTTTCCTCCAACATATCGACTATATTATATGAGCATTGTCAAGGATTGATTATATATATATATATATTTGATTACAAAGATTGTCCAAAACCAACCAAATAAAAATATTTTATGGAAATAAATTCAATTTTTTTATAAATTTACTTGTTGCATACTTTCATATATTTACATGCTTTCATATTTATTTTCTTTGTTTATATTTACACTTCTATAATTACTTGAGATTCCTAACATTTTCTATTAAAATTGTGATTTTTTTCATTTATATTTACACACTTTATTTAATTAATTTTTCTTTGAAAGATCTCACGATTTTCAATGTTGGAAGAAAACTGAAATTCAAAAAAGGTTCATAAAAAAACAAAACATTATTTGAAAAGAAATAGTTTGTTAAAACATTTGTGTTTTTTTAAATATAATTTTTAAATATATTAATGATCTGTGATTACAAAGAAAGTGATATAATACTTAGTATTGATTTTATTAAATGCTAACAATTATGTTAATCTTTCCAATTCAAAGAATGTTGACAGCAGATTATTAATGTTTTAAAGAACGTCTATAAAATTTACAGTTTGTAATCTATACATATGCATTATGGAAGATAAGACTTCAACAAAATAAAGATTTGTTTTATGAAAGTGGATTTGGATATTGAAATTCAATACAGACTCCAACGTTTAGCTATTGTATTTGATAAATTAAAATATTAGATCAATCAATATAATTATTTAATTTAGTAGAAATTAATGTATAGAGATATATCTGCCATTTTTCCAAATGTGATGTTTGAAAGTAAACATAAACCTTTTTTAATGTAATATAATAATAGTGGATACATTAAATTTAAAATAATAAAAACAATATCAATACCATAATATTTTTTTGCTACATATTTATCTTTTCTAATATGATGTTTCAGCTAATTTTTTACAAGGGCATAACATTGTTGTAATGTATGTGAAGTAAATAAACAGTTTTAAACTTACTGGAAGGTTTTTCAGAGAACTATGTATGGTTTGCTTGAAAGAGGAGCTTTATGAGTGAAGAGATTTATAATAGATTTATTGGTTTGATGTTTATTCAATAACTCTCATTTTTATTTTTTTATTTTTATCTGAAGTAAGAATGGCAATACTTATTTACAAGTGATAGCAATGATGATGTTAATATATTATGCAATAAGAGCATATTAAAAAATGCTTTTATAAAATACCTTTATCAATAATTGTGAAATAGCAGTAATAGGATCTCTAATCTAATTGAAAAACCCTGCTAAATTAAACTGAATATTAGGCTATTTTTTTCCATAAATTTCATGAAACATCAATATTGTATTTCATATGATAAAGACTATTTTCATCTGGTGATGTGGAAATTTGAAAGACCACAATGTGCAACATATTTTACAGATTTCATTGATTTTATAAGTATGTATATAGTTATCTCTCTCAAATTGATCTCTGTAAATAGTTGCTTGATGTTGACATAAATATTACAACAGATAGTAAATAATTTATATTGCACTTTATGCAAAAAAGTGAAGCTTGACTCAATCTTATTAAAAAGTTATATGGCTAAACACTTTCAGAGAACTTGAGTCTCCATAAAAACAACAGGTCATGTGTTCGAACCCACTATGGCAAGAGCACTATGAACTGAACATAGTGATATGAAATGAAAAATTAAAGAGGCATGCTTTATTGCAAATGTCAATTGTGCAATAAATCGGAAAGAATTGTGCTTTGCAATCTCCAGAAAATGGATGTTATAAAATTTGCATAAATTTTACATAAACCACAGCTAAACTTCAGTTAAAAGTAGACTATGAATATGGAGACTCAGGTTCTCTGAAAGTGCTTAGCCATATAACTTTGTAATAAAATTGAGACAGGCTTCACTTTTTTGCAGAAAGTGCAATATAAATTACTTACTTCTCAAAGGTGAAGTAGAAAACTAATATTTTATTACAACAGATAGTGCAATCACACCTGCCACTGTAGGGTAACTGAAAGTATTCAAACTGATATTGGGAGTATTTTTGCACAATCTTAATTACTAAGATGATAGCAAGTGTATTTTTATCAAAACAACAGTATAACCCTAATATTAGTGAATCTTAAAGATTTGTTCACAATTTTCTAACTGTAAAAATCTTTTGTTTAATGTATCAATAAAACATAAATAGATGTAGACTAATTTTCCTTTACGTATGAATAAGTGCAAAACACTCACTTGGAAACATCATTAAAAGTAGAACATTTTAATTTTAATGATTTTTGATGCAATAAAGGTGTGTGTATGATATTTATTAACAGTTAAAAAGAGATCAGTTTTTATTTCATTTATACATTGCTGTGTTTATTAATATATATATATATATCATCTTGAAAGATAAAAACTCAGAAGATCTATGAAATAAAACTTGTTTTTTCTTTTGTATCATTTTTTGGACTATTTGGAAATATAATGACTACAATTGTATTAAGAAAGAATAAGAACTCGTATCCTATTTTCAAATATGCACCATTAGAGATTTGTTAGCCTTGGCTACAATAATATTTGTAGAATTTTATAATACATATTTACAATAATTATATAGTAGCCATTATTCAAGCCAAAGTAGTTTATAAAATTTACTACTCTTGCATTACCATTAATTCCTTCTTAACATATGCTCTTGCTGTGGAATGATCCATTGCTATGTGCCATCCATTGCAGTGGAAAAACTTCACCAAAAAGAGTTTCTGCAATTGTAACTATGTCTATCATAATATTTGCTGTTATACTGAACTATCAGACATATAACTTTAAAAAATAATTTTCTGTCACAATTGATTCCTGGTATATTATTATGGCCAATAAAATTTATATTTTATAAAATCATAGCAATTTTTCATATTATTATGCATCAATTCCATCTTTTCCCAGAGTGGAGTTTTAGTGCTTTTGTTTTATTTTAATAGACAAATTTATTACACTTATAAAAAGTTAGAAAAAATAAAGTAGCATTAAACAATGAAAATCTCCAAAAGGCTGGTCAAGATAATGTCTATCAGTTGTTAACTACTGCAGCAATTATGTATTTCATCTGTGATTCGCCTGCTATGGTATCATATTTATTTCTTACAGAAACTAAAATTGCCATGTCTTTAAAGAAAATGGAAGTATGGTTGCATATTTTTAAAGCCCCAGAAGATTTAAAATTAGTCATACCATTTTATGTATATTTTGTAATAAATAAAAGGTTTTGTAGAAGTTTTATAATAAAATTTCTAAAACAAAGATACATTAATGTTATTCAAAAAACACAAACTTTATAAGCACTGTTTTTCAAAAATATGTAATTTTGCTTTAGTCAAATTGCTAGGAAAAATCTTAAACAGGCAAAACTCTCCATACATATTGCCACTCAGTGCAAGACAGAGCAATTAATGGATGCAGGAAGGCTTGAGCATAAAATCTCCATCTAGTTCCTACTCATCTAATATTCCCAGACTAGTTTCTGGCTCATGGCCTTCATCAGTGAGGAACCTTGGATCTGAGAGCACTGCACCTAGATCTTAGCATCTAATGCAACCCTCTATCAGCCACCTTTTATCTCTACTTAAATACAAAACTATGAGTCTTAAATTAAAAACACTATAATATTTTCATTATCTTATATAGTCAGAAAGGTCTGAGCTCAGTTCAGTACCTATAGTTTAGTGTCATTGGTTCTTTAATAACCATAGCCACCTCTATATCCTATTAGGCAAGATTGGTTTTAAGCCAAAAAATATCACATGATCACCATTTCTTTTCATTTGGTATCCATTGATTACTTTGGATTGTATTGAGTAGCAATACATATAGAGAGTTTTGCCTGTTTTAAGAACAGTTACAAGCAGGCACAAAAAATGGTGATCATGTGATATTTATTGGTTTAAAAATTTTACACATTAGTCTATACTTTCAATCTTTAAAAATTATATATATAGAATAAATAAAAAATCCAGATTTTACTATTTTTAATGTGACTTTTCTAGTAACTACCATGCACTGACATGTACTTCATTTTTAAAATCATCCCTTACACTCATTTATTGTAAAACCATGGGCAAAAAATGAACACTAGATGAGGTTTCTAAGCAGAGTCTAAGCTAATGATTTTCATGATTAGAGATTGTTGCTCTAGAAGCACATGATCATAAAATTTATATTTAAAAATGTTATGAAAATCAAAATACATATGTGATTAAAAAAAACTACCATTATGATTTCAAAACAAGGTCATTATTATATAAAAAAAGATTGTTCTGATGAAAAGAGAAAAGAATTGTGGCTTAAGATGAGAGCAGAAAGACTGAGTCAAATAAAGCATACTAAATACTGAAGAATGATTTTAATTCATCAAACAATTTATGAGGGTCAGAACAGACAATGTTGAACATTTTTTGTTAGAATATTAACAAATGATGAAATTATGTTATGAGAAAATAGAATGTCTGAAAAAAGAGTGGATAATTTCTCTTTTGATGGTAAGAAAAAAATAACAGAAAAATTACAAATAAAATAGAGAGAAACTAAAAGGATCTTTGAAAATGATGTTTAAAAAATAAAAATAAATACTAAGATTTCTGATGATACCATTGTACATATAGATATATATATATATGTATATTGGATTATATGAAATATCATATATGATGAAAAAATAAGTATCCATGAATTTAGTCTCCCATTAAAAATATATGTAAAGTATCAAACCGTGTAGGTACCAAAAACATATTTTGAGTGGTAAAATATAAAATTATTGGGCTGAAAAGTAAAAGGAAAAAAATTAAAGAAACTGATTCAATCACAATAAATGGTAAATAAGTTCTAAGTCATTTTAGGATTGCAATTCTTAATATTTTAAAACCAGTTATTATTCTTGCCCTTAAAATAAAATAAAAAAGCAGATTTTAAACATATCATATATATATGAAATTTTTTCCTGATGATTGCTCTTAACAGAATGGTCTAATTGCTTAGAATCCTACTTTAAATTCAATATTTATTAATCAAATGGTTATTGTGCTAACATCATCACAGTTCAGGTCATCAATATCTAAAAAATAAAAATAAAATACCACTTGAAAGCTTGTCTTCTATAAACTAACTATAAGATATATTTGGAATGGTATAAATAACTTTTGAAGTTTTTAAAAAACATTTAACATTCCAAGGTACATGATAGAAATAATCCAAAATATCTGCTGAATAAAATATAAAATTTGTGGCAATAAAAAATGGACAGAAATAAATAATAATGTAGACCTGTTGTGATTTCTCACTGTATTTCATCATTATCCAGAGGATGCCTCTTATATTATACTACTAGACAAAAAATGGTTTGAAAGATTCAAAAACCTGATGGTTTGTAACCCAAACATACTTTTATTTTTAGATAAATAAAATCAGCATAATGTTAGCAGCTATAAATTTAGAAATTTTACTTATAAGCTGTCTGAAAATACTTTTGGCTATTTTGATCAAAGGCTAAGAGACTAATCTGAGATCTCATTACATTCTATAATGTGATAATTATTAATGACTCATTCGTACAACAGAGAATTTGGAGTTTAATAATGTAATTACAGTAAAGCCTCAAAATATGCTATATCAACATACTTTATTTCAATTGTATATTATTTAAAAAAATATAAAAATAAACAAAAATGTAAATAAACAATAAAACATAAAAATTTGTAAATTTAATAAATTTTATCATATTCAAGCAGCCATTTTTCCATCTCTGATCAAATTTTTTAAAAAATTAAAATTTGTAAATACATTATACAATATGCTATATCCACCTCAGGGCATTTTATACAGTTGTGTTTATTAAGAAAGTTTTATTAGCTTATGTTGAAAGTTCATACATTTTCTTGTTCTATTTCTGTCTTTGCTGAACAGTATTTTGCAAAATAAAATACTTTCCAAGCATATTGCTAAAACGTTTTACAAAATTTGAGGTCATACATAAAATTGATATTGATTTAAAAACATCAAAACAATTAGAGTAATGGAATTTTTTTTTGACAAAGAGATTTTTATTGCATTTCTATAAAAATGTTATTGAAAAAAAAAAGAATATCCCCCAAGGCATTCTTAAATGTGATAAAAGTCAGACATTTTACAATTTATTTGAAATATAAAAATATGGTGCATCAATTATTTTCTTATTCTTATTTTTTCAGTAAATGAATAAGTAAAACCTTATGTAAATGTGTCCAATCAAATTTTAAGTAATAATTATATTATTATTATTTTTTAAAAGCTTTGTTTATACTATAATTTTAATTTATGTAAGCATGTCATATAAACAAAAAAGTGCCTATGTTATATATATATATATATATATATATATATTGAAAAACATTCTACCCTTGTGGCTCAATAAACAATATTCTATTCTAATTAAAGATTATCAAATAATGAGTTTTTATATGTGATGTATGAGGTATACAACGACGGGGATGGGATTTGGAACAAAATGTAATAAATATCACAACTTCACTACATATATATATATATTGTAACGAACACAGACGTTCGTTACATTGTTTTTTTTTATATTTATTAAACATGAAAGTAAATTAAAAAGTTCGCATTTAAAAAATTTCTTTAAGAATTAAAAATTGAAATTAAATATCATCTTAAACTCTTATATATTAAATCGCACAGATATAAAAAATTATTAAAATAAAACTGTCTTAAAAATAGAAAAGGTATTTTAAAAACAAAAACTTAAAAAGATTTGGAGATAAAATTATATCTTTAAATTTATCTTTAAATATATCTTTGATTTGGAAAACAGGTTAATTAATCAGAAATGGAAATGATAAATTTAATTAGTCAAATGTAAACAAGCCTTGGGAATTTAAATGTAAAAATACCGGTCAGATAGGAAAACAATAGAAACTGTTAGCAAATAAGAAGAAATCCCTATGGAATCGGACCGCAGCGAAAGGACCATCGCATCGGTGACGTAATGTCAATCCAATCCTTCACATTAATATAAAAGGAAAATTTGGAAATTATTAATCAGTGAGTGACTAGTTATTAATGATTATTACGATGTGAGAGAGATGTGTTAGTGCGGAAGTGAAGGAGAAGGGATTGAAAAAAGACGCACGATTCAATCCCTTCAGCTTTGCTAAGAAAGAAAAAGAAATGAACTATCGTTTCCTACATTGAGGACCAACTAAATTAAAAAACCTCCGAATGAATAAATAAAACAACGGCTAAATGGATACCAATTTTAGGACGGCGTGGGAATTCACGTTCATGGCAAGCAACGGATAAAGTTGGACGTTTTAAAAATCGTAAGAACTTATATATATTCACTTGAAACAATAAGAACTCTAAATTTTAAAACTTTTTAGTAAATAATGCAATAGAATCCTATCTGACCAAACTAAATTAATAATGTTATTTGATGTATTTTTTTCTTATTTATTTTGTAAAATCATTTCCATTTATTTATTTTTTGCTCTTTAAGTTTTATTATGATTTTTGTTTTCCATTAAATTAATTATAAAAATGTTAAACTTAAGTCGGGCGTGAATGGCTGTATAGATTTGTAAAGTTATATTAGGGGAGGGTAATCTTAGGTTATTTATGTCGTTGTTAGATTGGGTCAATGGATTGGATATATTGATGTAGTTAGTAAATGTGATCGGAGATTCGCTACTGGCAGAATCGTTTATATATATACGCCGCACTCACCCGTTTGCCTATGGAAGGAATTATAAGACGGAGAACGCAGTTCCTTTCTATGGAGTTTTTTTTTTATTGTTCTTCTCGTTAGATAGATGTATTATTCCTATCTGATTGAGAGTCAATGTCTTTTCTTAATTCTTTTGGTGCTGCCGTATTTCGTATTACATTGAATACATCGATGTATCAGATGGATTGATGCCAGTTTGACTGCGAATTTTAGCCTAAGGTTAAATAGGGATAGAATATTTTAATTTCAATGCAAATCTATGTAGTATTCATGCTCGACCCTAAATAAAAATGCATTAAATTTAAGTTGTTTATAGACGCTTGCATGGATTGTTTATCGGTTAACTATGTTTTGCGTTTTCATATTCGATCAAAATATATAGACATTCGATAAATAATGATACCTTACGGTGAGTATCTAAAATGTATTTATTCGGATGTCTTTTAAGTTATTGGTGACGATGCAAGTATCTTACGATGAATACTAGAGGGTTTCTTATAATTCCCTATGCAATTGTCAGTAATCAATAATTTTATATTTTGATCGCTTATGTTTACTTTGGAATGTTTTTAACCGTGTAATCTATGTAACCGATCGATAGCAACTTATTATAACAAGCTTTTATAATCCCATCTGTGCGAACTTAATTAAAATGTAAACTTATAATATAATAGAAATTAAAAATGTAAATTAAAATCTAAGGTAAAGTTAAAAATAATGTTAAAATGTAAAATTAACACTAAAATAATTTTAAATCTTATATATATGTGCATAAATAAATGTTTGTATGTTAATTACTGGCAGTGGCTTATTTTATTCCTTTTTTTATATATACTCTTAGATTATCTTATTAAATCTCTGCTATTCCACTGAGCTAGTGACATGGGCTAACGACCGGAATCAAAATAAAAAAAAAATAATAAAAAAAATTTTTTTTTTTTTGACTTACGTATCTGCCTACTTTATAAATTTTTCTAGGTTCAAATGCCTAGATGGCGCCCCGTCGTGCAGTTTACGTAAGTCCATTTTCCGTATCGTTATAATATATATATTGTATCATAAACTGAAGCAATTACATTTAAATATAACTGACTTGGGTAACTTTTATAGAGATATATAGGGATGGAGATGATTGAATGGGTTATATTTCCCAATTACCTTCACAAAAGCAACATTAGGAAATTGAAATACATAATTTATTTTAAATAAAAAGGCATGTATTTCCAGCATTTATCAGGGCACAATCTTTTTATCTGTAAAAAGAAAAAATGCTTAATGGATAGATTTCAGATCCTATAATTTTCAATTTCCAATGGACGTGGCATTGACTCAGTGGTTAAGCATTTTCTTTAACTCTTTTTTTATAAACATGAAAGTGATAAGTTATGTTTCCATTTGAAATGAAATATGATATAAAAATCCTACTTGCAGCTTGAGTTTTATAGACAAATAACCATTTATTTACTATATAGAATTAACTAACTCACACATATATACAAAATAAAAATAATTATTTTAAAATAAATTTATACAATGAATAAGCATATAAAAATAATTAAATAAAAGTAACTTAATGATTAATAACAATGAAGTAAATTAAAGTAAAGGAAATGGATTACACTGATATTTTAAGGTGTTTTTTATTGTCTTTTATTGAAGCTTTTTAAAGAAACAGTCTTACCATGGTATATATATAACTTCCATTATTGATCAATGTGAAATAAATTTGTGATGTTTTTTTTCTTTTCTATTTTGTGTGATTTAGTTGTTCAGTTTCCAACAGTGATAGAAGCACTCATTCTTCATAAGTGTTATAATTAATTGGGTGCTATGACTTTAAACTTGAGCTCAAGCAGTCATGAGAAAGTGAGTACATAATTATTGCAGTTTGGTACAGTTTTAAATTAATCAACATTTCATTTTCTTGGGCTGTATTAATATAATAATAATAATAATAATAATAATAATAATAATAATCATCATCATCATCATCATTTATAAATTAAAAGTTTCTATTTTTGGTATGATGATTTATGTTTGATAAGTTATTTCATTCCAACACAGTCATATATATATTAGCCATAGTTATAGTTCACAAAAGATAAAGTTTATTCTGCTCTTTTTAATAATTAGAACTAGACTGATATTTAAATTTTTCAGTCTAGCACTAAAGAAAGCATGTGACTTCTCATTCTCAGATTGTTTTAAATTTTTTTGTACATTTACACTTTAATATTTTTTTTAATGGAAAATATGTAATAGATTAATAATTAAAAATGCATAATAAATTAATGATCTTTTTATCTTTTAATTACTGCTACATATCCGATTTGTATAATAGAATAAATATTGTTTACTGAACTACAGGTATAGAGTATGTTTCAACATACTGTATGCAATATTTTTAAAAAGCAGAAATGTTTACTTGATGCTTTTATGAGGTTTAAAAAGAGGAAAATGAAAGTGCTTTATTAAAACACGAAATAATTAAACATAAGTTTTAAATATTATTTTAAGCCATTAAATGCAAATATAAGACACAATTTTGAATTATATTGACTCAACTAAAAATTTTATATACTGATTCAGGATTTCCAGAAAAAGCATTTAAGAACAAATAAATAAGTTTAATAAATTTTAAAATCTAAACTTTTAAATATGAACAATTGATCAAAAATTAATTTGTCATATCTACAAATCACCAGTAATTAATTAGATTTTTAAACTAAAAAAAAAAATCCAAAGTAAAATTAACTTTAGAAATTATAAACGTAAGCTCTGTACAAAATTAATTATTGATTTAGATGTTTTCACTACAATAGTAAAGAGGTAGATTCCAGAAATTAAGATTCATGGGTTGCATCCATTTCTAATTATTTGGTGGCTTAAACTTCTTATAAATTCAGGAACAATAAAATCACTTGATTAATTTTTTTATAATAATTATTAATAGAATCTATAATTACAGACAAAACCTAATTTTGAAAAAATCAACTTGATTGAATGCAATAGCATACATGTATATAACATTGAATATAAAAAGTGAATAAACCTATTATTACTTATAATAATCTAACATAATCTTAGCATATGTCAGTATCATCTTTGTTATGAAAGCAAAGCATATTAAATACCTTTTTCGAAAGGATTTTAATTCAGATGTATATTTATTTCCATAATGGCAAATTAATTAATGATTGAATATTTTTAATGTAATCTCTTACAATGATTCATTTCCTGTAGATATTCCATCATAACAAATGTAAAAGGTAACCATTAGATGAACAACTATAAGTATGACAGTTTTTGCATCAATAATAAGTGCCAAATTATGCACTGTTCATATTTTTATTCTTAAATCAACACATAAACATAGGAATTTATTAATTTTTATTTCTTTAGAAAAGAAGAGAGTTTACATTGTTTGACTTCCATTGACTATGGACAGTCTATTCAAGAAAATAAGAATTTTTTTACTCAGTTTGTAACTTGAAAACATTTTTACTGTAGGTTTGCTAAAACATTTAATGCCATAACTACACCTAAATATCAATGAAAAATGAGAAAAATAGCTTAAAGTGTCATTACATTACAAGGTACTTTAATACCGGAATTAATATAATGT